>CM065718.1:19391250-19528258 GCA_033310375.1 Conus canariensis
TTTCTGGTGACTTGACTTTCGCCGCCGATTACAATCTAGCCCGGGGGTAAATGCAAAATGGGGAGGGCTCTTTGCTGCTAAACATAACTGTAAACATGAGAGAACATTTCATGAATAGGCCTACCTGTCAAAGGTGATTCAATGGTTAGAGCGCTTGCTTGCAGTCGTGAGTTCGAATTACTCGTGGTGTTGGATTTTCAGTCAGCAGCTTGAAAAACCTTCCTGACAGGTATTATATAAACTGTTTACGCAAAGACCTTTGTAGCGCGCTGGTGACCTACTCGTTTTTGAGTGAACAAGTCTTTTAGGAAGAAGAAGAAGAAGAGCTCTGTCATTTTGGAAATTTCCGTTAAACGTTGGCTACCGTTATTTATAGACGCCAACTCATCGGAATTATCCGAAATTACTAACCGCTCAATCCCCTTACAACATGGCGCATTTTGATTCAAATTTTGCGAAATGCAGGGGCAGCTTCATGTTGTGTTTGTAGCACGAACTCTGACATGAAATTTAAGTATTTTAAAGAGTATTTTTAAGAGTATTTTTTATCTTCTGCATGTGCTGAATTGTTTGACTACCAGATTGGCGCAGTTCCTTGTTTCTGCTTTGCAACATCCGGGTATTCATTCGCAGAGGGAGCGCCATTGGCCTGTGACGCAGTAGGTCCGAAACACCATTCAGGTTTTGTCGCCAGAACACACAGTACAATCATCAGATCAGGTGAGTTCGTTCCCAATATTCGTGAAATTAAACAAAAAGTATTAGATCTGGAGAAAGAGGATCGATGCTTGTCAGTGACGAACAGCGCAGAGGTAGAAATAAGTTGTTGCATGTTTGGCCATCGACCTCCTCATGTAGCTAATGAACGACATGATGTACAGTCCACGACATCATTGTGGCCTCCACTCATGGAATAGCGTTTTCTTCTTCTTTTTTTTTTTTTCGTAGCTAAGTCCTAATGTAGGGGTCACTTTTGTGTTTTACTGAATTAATTACCGCTCTCACGGGCATGTGAGGCAAGAAGTTGATTATTGTAACTTGAGTAAAACCCGTACAACGCAATAAACCTGGTTAATTTAACTGTTGGATTTCAGCTTTTTCGGTGGGGTTTTTCTTTTCTTTTCTTTTTTTTTTCTCCCCAGTTTGTTTCTGGCATTGGTTGACTAGATCTGCTAATGTTGGACAATTTAGGACAGTTATTGAAATTGCTGCTTTTACTACCACTACTAGTACTACTACTTCTACATACTACTAGTGCTACTACTACTACTGCGTCTATTACTACTACTACTGCTAGAAGTGCTACTCCTACTGCAGCTGACTTCAGACACTGCTATTATTAGAACATGATTATGATTACTACCACTACTGAGTACTTGCACTACTGCAGGGAGGAGCTTTGGGTTCAAAAGACAACTAGGTTGGCTGGTAATTTTTCGGAATTTGACCTAACGTAGTAATGGAGACCTTATTTTTGTGACATACACTGGCTAAACCCAGCAGGTAGGAGGAACAAGGCTTTAAGGGCAATCCTGATCCATAGCAGAAATCCCCATAGGAAAACCATTGTCTCTGTGTGGTGTGTAGTTGACATAGGTCAGTGCAACCATCCTGTCAGAACGTCTGTGCGCATGGACAGTCCTGTTTTGCAGATTTTTTTAAAAGGTTTCAGTTGTTGTTGCTTCTGTTTAGCTGCAGTTTCTGATGATATTTATCATTTTGATCATGGGTCCCTTGTTTGGTACAAACGATGACATGTTTCACTGATTAAGAAGTATTCTTTGAAGGGTTAGATAGATAAAAACAAAATAAAACCACATAAGAGAACACGAAGGAAACTTTCTCTTTCCATTTTGACAGATGGTCAAGCCTCAGTGACGTGTGAGCCTTAGGTGGCCTGATCATGCCAAACTGGCCTGTGGGCTTAGAGCTGACAATGTGTAAAACACACACCGGCTGAAGCTAGCAGGTTGGAGAAATAAGGCTGTAAGTGCAACCCAGACCCATTGTAAGAAACTTTCATCTGCTAAGAGTGAGTCTGGTTGCGAGACACTTTTGGAGCAAAGGCCGCCTGATGTGCTTTCAGTTTCATTTTCAGTTCAGTTTCATCAAAGAGGTGTCACTTCATGCGGACGAGTCCATGTTCTCTATCTTAGTCGTTAATTCACGTATCCACTGCCTGATGCACAAGGTCGCAGAAAGTGAGCAATTGAAATCTGCTGATGGCACAGAAAGGCAGGTGAGGGGAAGATTCTGAAGGCACAAATTGGAAACAAATTATTCCAGTGGATGCAATGTATTGAGCTTGTTGAGACTTATGCCAAAAACCAGCCCCCTCTACTTCCTCCACTGTAGAATTCACTTTATACAAGCTGTAGTGACAATAGGCAGGATAATTATAAACTCTGAAAAGTGATGTGATTATTTGAAGGCCCAGTCCTAACCACCTAAGGAAGTTGCTTAAAGGAGCAAAATAATTGTCTGTCATCATGCGAAACGTAGACCTGTGTTGTTGAGCCGGAGTAGCTCAGTTGGTAGAGCGCCGAACTCGTAATCGTGGTGATCCAGGGGTTGCGGGTTCGAATCTCAGCCGGGGCGGTTCGGTACGGGGGGATTTTTCCCTCGGAGTTAACATTGGTTCTGACTCCATTTCCCATACAGTCCTTCGAATGAGACTATAAACCGAGGGTCCGTGTGTGAACGCACGCATAATATCGTGCACACATGTAAAATCCCATCACCAACTTTCGGAAGAGAAGGCCAGTTTGGCCATTGGCATGGATGACACGTTACACATAGCATGCACCCTGCGTGAGAAATGGAAAGAATGAAGGAAGTAAGGAAATTGAGTGAACGATATTGAACGATATCGACTGGATGATACGGGAAACGACTGAATGAAGCGCCAGCTGGCAGCTCTTCAGTCGGCACTACCCAGGTAGGCAGCCCGTCATGTAAACGAGTGTTAATTGTAAAGCGCTTAGAGCTTGGTCTCTAGCCGAGAATAGGCGCTGTATAAGTATTCATTATTATTGTTATTATTTACATCATTTCTTTGTGATCTCTTATTAAACCAGTACTGAAATATGTTGATGTTGTGGCCCACAGAAAATACTGAGTGAGTTCAAGAAATATGTGACTCTTGTACAAACTGTAATTTGTCATTTTTAATTAAGGAAGAATACTTTTTTTTTTTTTTTTTTTTTTTTTGTAGATCAATCATTTGTTTGATTTCTCTCTATCAGTAATATCTTCTTTGTAGGAACATCTTTTTGTGTCCGTTTGTGTTCTTTACAGACCATCAATAACCTTTTTTTAATTCTTCTTACTAAATTGATTCGTTTGTATATTTTTTCTGTTTGTTTTATTTCTTTACAGGCTGTTTGTAATGTTGTTTTATGAGGAGTGAATCCTTTCTGTTGCTTTTCTGTGTAGACTGTTATTAGTGTTATTGGTGTGCTGTTTAGTATGTAAATACTTCCTTTCCATTGTAAATGCTGTGTAGCATGTTGTCAGTCTTCTTCTTTTTTATTCTTTAAAATAATTCTTTTGTTTTCTGTCATGACCTTTTTTTTTAAATGCAGTTTGTGATCTGTCACATTTCATTTTTAGGAATATTTCCTTTGATTTCTGTTTTGTTTTGTTTTGTTTTTTGTGTTTTCTTAATTCTCTCAAGTCTGTCATTTTTTAAAAATTTCTTCCTTACTTTTTCTTTCCTTTGGTTTGGTTTGTTTGTTGTTGTTTTTTTTTTTTCACATATTGTTTTAAAATCTCTATTTTTTATACTGAAATGTTACACAGTCTAATCTTTTATTTGTGGAATTTTTCATTCTGCTTGTATTCTTTCATTTTCATTTTAATACTGTATGTAACCCGCCGATTTGTAAGCAGCGCCGATTTGTAAGCGCTTACAAATTGATGCACATTGCATGACTTGTAAAACTGCCGATTTGTAAGCAGCGCCAATTTGTAGAGCGCTTATTGGCGGGCTAGGCCCCCGCCGATTTGTAAGCGCTGCTTACAAATCGGCGGGTGCTTTACAAATCGGTGGGTTAAGCCCCCGCCGTTTTGTAAAGCGCTTTACAAAACGGCGGGCGCTTTATATCCTGCTTCTTTGGATTAAAACGATAAACTATTATTACGCTTTCAGTGATTATTCCTGCAATTTTGATGACTTTCTATTTTGCTCATCAAGATGGCGGACTGACACACGTCATTTTGAGGAGCACTCTAACGAAGAGAAAAAGACAAGTCTGCTAACATATTTTACTACCCCCCCCCCCCCCCCCCTCACTCTCTCTGTCTCTCTCTCTCTGTCTCTCACTCTGTTTCTCTGTCTGTTTCTCTCTGTCTGTCTGTCTGTCTGTCTATCTATCTTCAGTCCTATACTGCATGCTGAGTCTGTTCACTATAACATCGAGTGTTGCAGAGATGATGTGAAGACCAGGAGCATCTTCTTCAATATGTTGTGTTTAAAGCCTGCTACTAGGGGAGATGCAGTGGTGTAACTGGTAAGGCGTTGGACTCTCAATCTAGAGGTCTTGGGTTCGATTCCCGCTGGTGCACTCGGAGTTGTGTCCTTGGGAAAGGCACTTCACTCCCTATTTCCTTGGTGGCGCTGCACTGTAATGACGCGCTTCCACCAGAGGAAGCAGCCAAATTTTCCCCTTGTGTGGGACAATAAGGTTATTATTATTATTACTAAAAGAAACACTACGCTTCACTTTGCAAAGTTTACGCAGTGAATCTGATTGTTCGAGCTGATCTTTGACAACCGAATCACTGACATTGAATCTAGGACACACTTCCGACTTGAGAGTTGATTTTTTTCCCAGCGGGATCACGTTCATCTTTTGACAGCTGGCTTAAACGACGAAGTATTCTGTCCACCACAAAATTTTGATTAAACATGCAAACGGCTGTTGTTTGTTTGTTACAAATAACATTTTCAGCATCCACAAATAATTTTCCTGCATTGTCTTTTTATTGATTGTGTCTGACAATCATATATTCTTTTAGTGAAATATTCTGGTGAAAGTATGAAAACTGCACACTAGTTTAAATTTTCCCTACTCTCTTGCACTATTCTCTTCACTCAATATAAGCTGAGTTACGATTTCCTTTTCATTTGAGTGTGGAAATTTGTGTTTATATTATCGACTGTAAAATGTGCTTAAGATTGAGTTTAAAAACAAACAATTCTAGTTCACTTTGTCGTTCATGTAACGTTTACAGAAATGAACAAACATGAATAAAAACATGTCAGCAATGTCCTCTGCTTTCGACTTCGAAATTTGATTGTGTGAGCGAGTCAGGGCAAAAGAAATAGACTGTTTACTTCCCCCCCCCCCCCCCCACACACACACACACATATATATGCTTAGGCTTACATACACAAACTGATATACATACACATATACTCACACACACACATGAACATACACACACACACACACACACACACACTCATTTCAGTCCGCTGTTTTGATGAAATAGAAAGTCATCAAAATTGCAGGAATAATCACTGAAAGCATAATAATAATTTATTGTTTTAATCCAAAGAAACAGGATATAAGGCGCCGCCGTTTTGTAAAGCGCTTTACAAAACGGCAGGGACTTAACCCGCCGGTTTGTAAAGCACCTGCCGATTTGTGCTTTATATCCTGTTTCTTTGGATTAAAACCTTGTCCAAAGCAAATGAGTATAGCCCCAAAGGATAAAGTTACTTGATCTTGGTCCAGATCTGTAGAGGGGGTCCAGAACAAATGTCTGATCCAGAATTTTTCAGCAAGATTTGAAATTACAAAATTTTTTGTACACAAAAACAACCGTGCTGATTGTGATGAAACTTTGTGGAAAGTGAAAATGCGGCTCAAGAACAAACCCATTAGATATGGATGACAGATCTATATTGTGGATGCGGACGAGTGGATCAGACAATGTATCCAAGATCCGTGCTCATTAATCTTGAGATATTCACACATTTTCCTCTGAGCATGAACTCTGTGAAGTTACTGTAATAAATGACCACTATTCCTTGTTTTTTGTATGTTTTATTCCCCCCAGAGTATTAGAATATTCTACTGATATACACTTTAGCATTTCATATTTTCCATATTTTAGAGAGAGAGAGAGAGAGAGAGAGAGAGAGAGAGAGAGAGAGAATGGACCCTTTTGAATCTTCATCATCTATCACTTCCTCTGGTAGAAAAGTAATGTTGTCTGTGAAAAACTGATCTAAGATTCAGTCTGCCGTGATGGAGGCTTTTGCTCAACACAGTTTCTTTTTAAGTTTGTTTTCTTTTTTTCTCTCTGTTTCAGCTCCATTCAGTAGAGACTGGCGAGAGATGCACCCTATGTTTAGGTATATGCGCCTTAGGCCCTGATAGGGATGATTATTATACGGAACAAGAACTGAACAGTCTACTGTCCTACATCAACGCAATTTCCCCGCCACCACCTGGTGCGCAAGGTGAGAACACGCAATACACACGCACGCACAGGCATGCACGCACGCATGCAAGCGCGCGCACACACACACACACACACACACACACACACACACACACACACACACACACACACACACACACACACGCACACACATACATCAAGATGGTGATGATGATACCAGGCTGAGTCTTTCTGTGCACAAAGAAAGTTGAAATGTCCCTTACCAGAGGCTCAGAAAGTCAAAAATACTCCCCAAAGGTAAGTGCCAGCTGTATAAAGTCTACAAAATATTCTAATAATGACAGAGCCAAGGATTCAAGCCAGCACACAGAGAAGTTTCTCTCTGTGCAATGCAAGAATTGTGGAACGTTGACATTCAGTGACTATGTGAGGCAATTTCATTGGATTTGCTCAGCCTTGCTAATGTACCAGCTAAGAATCTTTTTAAAAAACCAGAAGTACATGTATACATGTCAAGAATGTCCTAATCAGTATGGGAGCGGAACGTTCCCAAAACAGGTGTCATCAGAAATCTGATCAAAACAGAAGGCGGAACATGCAAAGCAGTGCAGATCGGTATGTGCAGTTCCATATCTGGCTTCCCAAACTGACAAATTGGAAAAAAACGTGCAGTGAGTGAGGTTGAATCTATTTTCCACTCTGCAGGAAAAAAATTAACAGGAGCAGACTTACAAGAAAACTAACTCTTCTGCCAAATGAAAGAGACAAACAAATTACAAGACAAAACACAACATATTTCAACCTCTGTGGTCTTCTTCAGCCAAGGCAAACAACGTTCAAGACAATGAAAACAAAGAATGAACAATTACTTGTCTCCTCAAATTGGACACAAAATGGAGAACGAGCAATCACTTATCTCCTCAAATTGGGCGCAGCCATTTTGTGCCCTATTTGAGGAGATAAGTGATTGTTCCTCCTTCGTTTTTGTTGTCTTGAATGTTGTTTGTTGTGCCTGAAGAAAACCAAAGAGGTTGAAACATGTTGTGTTTTGTCTTGTAATTTGTCTGTCTCTTTTGTACGGCAGAACAGCAAGTTTTCTTTGAAGTTTGTTTCCATTTGCGCCTGCAGTCACCTCACTTGAATCTTGACAGGAGCTGACCAGAGGTGATGGCTGGCATTAGCTGCAAAAGATCAGCAGGCGAGTCATCTCCTTCAGTCCCTTCTCCACCATCATCAAGCAGGACAAAGACAGCACATACTGAGACTGGGGCCGGAATAGCTCAGTGATAGAGCGCCAGACTCATGATCTTGGTGATCCTGGGGTTGCCGGTGCTGATTCCATTTCCCAAATAGTCCTTTGAATGAAACTATAAACCGAGGTTCAGTGTGTGAATGCATGCATAGCATCTTGCACACATGTGAAATCCTGTCACCAACTTTCGGAAGAGAAGGCCTTTTTAGCCATTGGTATGGATAACACATTATACATAGCATGCACCCTGAGTGAGAAATTGAAAGCATGAAGGAAGTAAGGAAATTGAATGCACAATATTGACTGGATGACATGGAAATGACTGAAAGAAGTGCCGGCAGGCAGCTCATCAGTGGGTACTACTCAGGTAGGGACCCTGTTGGGTACACGTGGGTGTGGAATGTTAGCACATAGAACCTTTGGCAAGGCGCTTTATAAATACTCTGTTATTATTATTATTACTGTTACTGACATACCTGCAGTTCCTCCCACCACCACCCTGTAAACAGTTTCGTCTGCTGATGTTCTGAAGTCTGCCCCAGCTCAGCTGGCAGAACCAATCGTCAGCCTCCCCAAACTCCAAACATTAGAACAGAAACCGAGACACTGTATATCATACACTAAAACGTTAAACTTTACATTTGAATGTCAATCAGTAAACAGAACACACAGATCTGCATGGTGAGCAAGTGTTGACAGAAATGGAGGGGGGAAAAGAAAAGTAAAGAAAAGGAAAGAAAGGTGGCAGGGAAAAAATAGGTGGATGGAGGCCCCACTTAAAGAAAACAAAAATCGCCACAAAAAGATGTAACAAAATTAGGAGATTGGAAGCTAAGAAAAAGAAACAAGAGAGGAAAAACTGTGGGGTGGAGGACGGAGGGAGTGGGGTTAGGAGGGAAGAGGCAGGGGAAGGGGTGAGAGGAGGTGAAAGGGATACACTGCATGGATCTACCTTCCCCTTCTCTTTAGTGTCCATTCCCCATAATAGGAACATTCTGGAGAAATGTATCTTAGAAATATAAACAAAAAAAAACAAAACAACAATAACAAAAAAAAAACAAAAACAGCCACCTCCCCAAACTCTCTGGAAAAGAAAGTCAATGAGGACATTGACATCAACAAAACAGGGCTAAAAATTCTCAGGTGATTTTTAGTAGTCCTGGGGACAAGTTAATAACAGAATTTACTTGTCCCCCCCCCCCCCCCCCCCCCCCCCATTTTTACTTTTCCTTCCTAAGTAAAAAATGGTTAATAGCTTTGCTCATGTGTGGTTAAAGCTAAGAGCGAGAGAGAGATACATGGAAAACAGTGTGTTTGTTTACCAGAATATCTTTCTAATTGTCTTTAAGAATATAATGCTCAACAATTAAGAATATATGTTAGAAAACAGAATAGAACTGCCATGTTACCACTATTCATGCATTCCTTAACGGAACTAAAACTGTAGAATCTCTGCCATCATCTCTGTCTCTTTTCTTTCTCTCTCATTTTTCACCACCCACACTTTCCAGAATAAATCCAGTTTGTATCTACACATATACAAAACAAAAATAAAGGGAGCAGATCTTTCATTTCCATGCTGACCAAGTTGAAGTCCTGCATGTTGCTGACACGTTTCATGTACAGACCATGCTTTTCCCCAGTGAGACAGCACTCTGCGAGGATTCTGTTATGAGAAAAACTGGAGGGGTGGAGGTGAGGGACAGGGTGGGCAGGGGGTAGTGAGAGGAGTAGTGGTAGTGAAGAGTTGAAGTGAAACGAGGAAGAGGGAAGTGCCATCAGTCTGTACTGTAGCTTACTTTTCAGCCATACTCTCAAGGATACAATCAAAACCTTGGTTGCATGATAGGCAAGCGTGGAGAGAATTTCCACTTGTCCGCCAGAAGCTTTAGTTGTCACGAACAATTGGATGGGTGGGTTGTCCAAACCCTGCAAAAGAAGTATGTCACCTCGTGATATTGATATTGAAAGAAGCTTGACCCAAAAGAAGACACAGGTGAAGTTCAGTGCGAATCCCCACAACAGAATGGATCAACAAAGAGTAGTCTGGTCAAGCACACATCAACAGAAAGAGACCAGAAGTAAGTGAAACAAAAGAACCACACTCACAACCATATGATAACGGAAGAAATGTACAATTGCCCGGTGTTCTGATTCCTTATGATTCTGTGATTGTGCATGCAGATGGTAAATGTTTGGCCATTCCTATGGTTGTCAGACCAAACTGAAGGTAAACACAACAGAAGAATATCGAAAGCTGTTAGCAAAATACAAAGCCAACGACTACTTTGGTGCTGTACTTATGCATATTGAAGTCAGTGATATGAAGAAAGAGGACGCTAAACATTGTAGTGACTCGCTGGTCTCTTGTGCAGACCACATTCAAACCAAGTGGCCAAAGACAGCCTTTGTCATCAACAAAGTGGCATCACTTATTGACCCTGAGCTTAAAGTGAAGATAAAACTATCCAGTGCCCATAATTTCTTTCAGGTGCACAATCATGTGAAAACATTATTTGTATGTCGTAAAAAACTCAAGACTGAAACTGGCAAGGACACAGGGTAATCAGTGTTTGAGCTGGAAATCTAGGGCAAAATTAGCATTCACAATTTTGTTGAGGAAGCCAGCGAGTACAGCCCTCAACAACTCAGGGGTGACACCTATCAACCCACCACCTGACAACCAACAGAACCATCAGAAAGATGACCAACCAGTGACGAAGACCAGCTACTATTCCTGAAGACAGTATCTCTGTCAAGTGCTTACATACAATACCTATATTAGTCAGAGACGTACCCTGAACAGGACTTCAGGTTCAACTTCCCTTGTAACTGTATTTTAGCACAAGAGGCTATGCCAGACAAAATCTCTGGCACCACATAGGAGTTGGTCCTTTTCCCTGGTACTGATTTTCTACTTTCTTTGTGGCGTATAGATTATGCTGTCAAATTGCCTAATTATACACACACTTGCAAAAGGCTGTATGACCATACTTATTCCACGATTGTCCTTTTTTGTTTGTTTTGTTCATATACTTTTTCTCTGTTTAATCTCTCGATTCTGTAGAAATGTCATTATGACAAAACCTGACAGGTCAGTCAAATATTGATGTTAATTGCTATGCAAGGGAACTGTGGCTTCTTGTCAACAAATCTATATTAACCCTATATGTCATGTGTCAACTCATGAATATCATGTCCTAGGTTTGCAGTCCCACAGTGGAAATGAAGAAAAGCTCCCTAAAATCCATAACTTCTGTTTTCTACCTGTACATCAAACAGATGATGAAAAGGGGAAGATGAATACAGCTGTATATATCGAAGAAAAGCTACAGTACAGAGAGATATTGCCTCCTTCTCCAAAGTACATGCATGTTCAGCAAGAGTAAAACCCCTTGAATCACTAGCAATTAACATCGTTTCAGTTGATTTTCCCAAAGATCCTAATGACCAAAACATGGAATGGCTATGCACTGTACATGATAAGAATGAGGAATGGTTAAAAGCAGTGACTTTAACCCCCATTCTTCATTCTGGGATGCAGATGATATAATGGGCTGTTCACAATCACTTTGTAAGAATTGTAATTGATTCCTCAACTTATTTGTAAACTGATGGAAGTGTCAAAAGAATGCTGGATGTACCACAACACAACATGACAGCAATTATCCTTTCTTTAATATCCCCTGCCATTGCTTCAAGGTGTAAGTGGAAGCAAAAAGACTACAGTACAAGTCCGCATTTTGCAAGTCTGATGTCTAGGATCATGAAGATCCTCAGAAAACATTGAAAAAGTGAAAGGAAATGAAAAATGGAATCAATCTACTTCAGTGTCCTGTAGAGAGGAAAACCATAAGTTTCTTCTTGAAATGTCTGTACATTACATTTGCACAGAATTTTTTTTCTTTTTTTTTTCTTTCCTTTTTTTTGTGGGTATCCCATCTTCTGTGCCACCTCAGTGGCAGTGCACCCATGCTGCTCATTCCACCATCCCATCCACAGCCACAGCCCTGGCCGTCCTGCCGCAGCCCCAGCTTAGGAATCCACAGGGAGCAGACGGTGTCAAGTTGTCAAAAGGCAACCCATTGGAGGAGACACTGCGCTGCTGCCGAGTCACTTAAGTGGTGCTCTGATCCAACATACGCAGGACACTGCCCACTAAGCCCCCTACTGACGACAATAATTGCTTTGTCGAGGAGATGGTGTGAGTGAGCTCTCTCTCCGGAGGGCGCCACCTCATCTGTCCAACAGCAGCCCCCATAGACTCGCTGATACTAGTGACCCCACCAGAATCAAACCAAGGCCACTTACGCTGACCGATGAGAATGAGGCTGATGAAGATGATGGTATGGATTTCCTTTCGGGTCTGAGACTGCATGACAGGGCTGAACTCTACGCATACTTTCATGATATATATATTCTATCAACCAGGCCTGAGAGATACAGACACCTACAGTGTTGGTTAGTAAAATTTGAGAAATGTTCTCAGAGATGCATCCATTTAAGAGGAATTTCAACTGTATGGTCACAGTCTTCCCAGTTGAGACCATAGCAAATTCTCAGAGAAAAAAATCAATTTTGGCCGGGGGGCTTCGCCTCCCTGAGCAACAGCGAAGGTGCCTTCAAAAGAAATATGTGCCAGGAGATGTCTTTTTTTTCTGCACCGAAATATCTATTTAAGAAGTTACAAAGTGTTGATAGTAAAGCTTATAGCTAGACCTTAGTGTTCAAATGATGCATTAACAGTAAAAACTTGTGCAGAGTTTGGAATTTGACCTTTAGAAGAGCAGATGAAACTGGCACTGGCTAAATATCAGATACCAGGGAAAATGCATTAAAATCAGGGATTCATTTTCCCAGAGGAGCGGAACTAATCAGTTCTCTGAACAGTAGGTACAATATCTATCTGATCTGCCTAGTAAACCTGGCGCTGAACCCCAAACGAAAACCTCGAGCTCCGTGATTATCAAAACAGTACAGTCCCTAAATGGGAATGCATCGTTGATAATACTGACTTGATGAAAGATGAAAGTCCAATTGACTCTGCAACCAACAAGTCTCATGTCAATAAACAATACCCAAATCATTTGGAAGTTCATCCAAATGGTTCTACACTCAGTAATCATTTTGCCAGTGCAACTTCTGTTATTCCTAGAGAGATCATATCACATAGTTAAAGGGACCTAACAAATACAGCTGAATGTACTCAACTACAATGGGTCATGATGATCAGCTAAATCTCTGATTTGTCTCTTTCAGGTCTTGTTCTTTATTGATTCCAAGTCTATTTGGCAAGCGCTGAAATCATTCAGTGTGAAATTAAGAGGTGAATTTGTAACAGCAATTCTTCACTAGTTCATTGTGATCCGTACGTGGTTCTTGTGTCAGCTTTACTTGGATCTCCTCACATAGCTGGTTACCTGCAAATGAAAATAGGCAAACTTCGCAGTGAAAAGGGGTGTGCAGTGAATAAAGGCAATCCTGTGAAAATAAGAATCCCATTTTTCATACAGGAAGAATGCTGTCTCTTAGAACAAATATGCTGGAAACGTATAAACAAGCAGTATAAAGGAGGCAGTGAAGTGTAGAAAATCCAAGAATATGACTTTCAGTGCAAGAGAAAATGACTGCCATTGGGCTGTTGAAAAATCACTGGAAATTGAGAGGAAATTCAACTCTCAGAATACTTAATCAGTTTAGTTGCATATCAATTTAGGCATTTACACAATTGTTCAGGACCTTGTGTATTACATAAAGTACTTTGTCTCTGGGACATTCTTGATATCTGTTTTGTTCATTAAATTGTACAATATCATTTAAAGATGTTTTTATGTACACTGGAAAACACAAAGAGCATACAGTGTGTCCTTATTCTTCATGTTGATGGACATGCCTATAGATGGAAACAATGTCCTATAAATATTCAACCAACATGGTTTGTTTGTTGGTTTTTTTCTGTTCGTTAGTTTTTGTTGTTGTTGTTGTTGCTTTTTTCTTCTGTGTGAATTCTTCCTTTTGCTTGCACTGTGAAGACATTGTTCTGTGTATATATAATGATTTCGAGTCCCATCAGTGCATTCTTTGGTTGAGAGGTTTTCTTTTGCTGTAACAGGATCATTTGACATCAAAAGTACCTTTCGTGCAAGGGTGAAAAAAAGAAAATAACAATGCCCAACTTTGTTGTCAGCAGCTGCCGATGAAGGGGCAGCAGCGATGGTTGAACCTGAATCTGTGGACTCTGACGCTTCACCTGGAATCAGCCCAGCATCAGAGAACTCCCAACCCAACCAGTCAGGACCTTCCTCAGAAAATGATGCCGTTCCTCAGTTACAGACAGGAAATGATGTCAACACCACTCTTGCCAGCCAGTTAGCCAGCACGACTGTGACCGCGCCACCTGTCAATCAACAATCACAAATTGAGACTTCCAGCAGTGTTGAGACACCTGTAGTAAGTTCAAATTTGCCGGAACCAGGCAATCGGCCTCCACTAGTTGGATCAGAAAATGAGGCTTCTGGCAGCAAACCGTCTGTCATGGATTCAGATATTGGAGAATCGGAGACACGTCCTGCCGTCCCCCGTGTGATTGTCCGGGACATTGTGGAACTCGGGGATGGGCAGTCAGTGGTGATGCCCAATGAGGCTGATCTCCAAATCTTACAAGAGCAGACCGGCAAGCCAGGTCAGAAACGAAAGGTGGAAGATGAAAGTGAGAGCGAGTCAGGTACTGGCGTTGTGGTTCTGTTGTTAATTTTCTTTGTTATTGTTGTCGTTGTTTTGTTAAATGAATTGATTTTTTTTCAGTTCAAGTTTTTTTTCCCTTGCTTCTGTTGTTTATTTTCTTTGTTGTTGTTGTCATTGCTGTGTTATCTGAATTATTTTTTTTCAGTTCAAGTTTTCCCCGATTACAACGTCTGCTGAGAATATTTCAAGTACATAACAGGGCTTCTGAAAACGCAAAAAATTGCGTACAGTACGCATTAAAACTCTACGGGACGCACTGGGTGTCCGTGTAAGGGGTCCCCAGGGACCCCTTCAATTTTGGTGAAGTCAGACATAAAGTGAGAAAAGACTGCCTTCAACATCGTAAGTTGGGTGCAGTAACATCGTAGGTCTGCTACACTTCAAACCGAACCCATCCCTTTTCAAGTTAGAACAGTAACGAAGCAAGTAGAGCAGCCTCCTAACAACATAAGTCGGTCACTTTTGTCGTCTGCTGAGGCTGACTGACAAAGCTTAACGCTAGGCCACAGCCTCGTTTTCAGTTGACCAGATTTTCGTACTTTGAGCCATGTGATGTCACGATGACGCTTTTCATTTTCCCGGCAGGAGAGAGGCATTTCCGCAAAGCCTTTGTTTCCAACATGTCTCTCGAAGCATGGTTAACGAAATCATCGTCGCAAAAGCGAAAAAGCGTAGCAGAGGAGCAAGATCGAGAAGATCAAGAACCCATTCCGTCTTGTTCTACTTCGGAGGCAAGTAAAAGTGAGGGCTGAAAAGATGATAACCCAACTTTAAAGAAAAAAAAAGTTTTGTTGTTTTTATTGTGGTGTAGGGACCCCTTAATGTTAGCCTCGGACCCCTTAAAAATCTGATGAAGGGGTCCCTAGGACCGGAAAGATTTTCACCCCAGCAGAAGCCCTGAGTACATAGGTATCTGAGACTGGAGAGTTTTTATGCAGCTGCTAATTTATGCATACTTGTTTGTTTCTATCTTTTATAATCAATTGACCACAGTAAAATGAATTATTGTCCCACCAGTCCCCACTAGAAGATAATCTTCAGACATCTGTTTGTACTGAAAAGAATATGGGAGTATGTACAATTTATTGTTTGTGGGATGGTTACAAGCCTCATATAAAGCAAGCTGGCTGATGTGTGCTTTCCATTTACTCTTCTTGAATGCCTTTTATTGAAGTGATATTTGCAGGTTATGAAATATTCTTTAATGCCCTTTATTGAAGTGATATTTGCAGGTTATGAAATATTCTTTAATGCCCTTTATTGAAGTGATATTTGCAGGTTATGAAATAGTTTTCATGATTAGCTGGTAGCTGGATGTTCAGTTTAGTTCTGAAGTGTGTGTGTGTGTGTGTGTGTGTGTGTGTGTGTGTGTGTGTGTGTGTGTGTGTGTGTGCACGCGCTACATGTGTGTGCATATGTGTCTACATGTCATATGTATGTGTGTGTGTGTGTGTTTGGAGGGGGGGGGGGGGGGGGGGGGTAGAATTAAATCTGTGTACCTTTCACTCCTCACTGTCAAACCCACTCTTTATCCTTCATCCTCAGCTGGTGTGCATTCTCATATCTATAGGCATCATTTCTAACAGTGATTTCTAAAAGAATAAATCAAATTTGCTCCTTATCCACATCACCTAAGTCTACAAGTATGCAAAGTACATCAGCAACTGAAATACGAGTCAACATTTTCTAACTTCAATGTTTTGAACAGCTTTTTGAAAAAGGTGCAGTACAAATTCTGATGCCACAAAGGCATATTGAAGTAGAACAAACAGGATGGTGTTGAGGAGCTCCAGTTTTCCAAAGCAGATTACTGTTAACCTGTCACTATCATCAGATCTCACAGGTCTGTATGTTCAATTCCAGACATGGAAGTGGATGTATGATTGTGGAGTGCCTGCCAGAAAGCACTGAAAAGAGTGTTGGAATGAAGTCATTTTGCATTGCGATTTAAATTGGTGAAGTGTTGTAATGGCATTTGTTAAATCACAAAGGGGATTTAAAACAACAACAACAAAACTTGGTGATTTTTTTTTATGCATGGCATTGCCTTCATTGGAAAATTAGCATCATTATTCCAGTGTTACCCAAGAATGTGTGTGAGACAGACATTGCAAGGTCACAGAGGGGAGAAAAGTTGTTCATGATAATCACAGAGAGAGGAGGGGGGGGGGGGGGGGGAGGGGGGGGGGGGGGTGTCTCCTGAAACAAGGTCTTGAATGGTTGTTGGTACATGTTTATAAATAATGCAGGGCTAGAAAAGCCCACGTAATTGTTAGTTGTCCTGGGGACAAGTAGATAAGAAAATCTACCTGTCTCCCTCCAGTTTATGCTTGCCTCCATCACTCCTCAAGAAGAGAAACGGTCAAGAGAAATAACTATCGGTAGTGCGGTGACACGTGAGCAGAAGTAATTCAGTAATGGCATAATTAAGGCCTAACCTGAGAGAAATAGAACCAAGAGAGAAGAAGAAACTAACCAAAGGTAGAGATGGAGATTACAGGTTGGAAACGGATCATAACCCTCAAGAGATGGAAGATGACGTGTCGTACATTAGTATCGACCCATCGATTCAGCTGGAAATGGACTGTCCCTCACTGCACGATGACCAGAAACTTCCCCTGCTGGACATCAAAGTATGGATCAGAAAACAACCTGAAAGAGAGAATGGAGCGAACTATGATGAAGAAAAGGGAGGAAAAGGAGGACAAAGCCAAATAATGCATGAGTACTATTACAAAGAGGTGGCAACCAGAGCGGTTGTAGACGCAAGATTGGCAATGCCATGGAAAAGACAAGAGAACTGTGATTACACAAGAAATCTTACGCATCCTGTTGAGATGCAGCCCAGACCTCCCGTGGAGCATTACACAATGCATGTGAACGAATACATGAAAAGACTACAGTTCTCCCACTATGATGAAAGGTTATTATTATTATTATTATTATTATGAACATTTATGACGCCTAATCAATTGAATGCCCTAGGCGTTTACAATATCACAACAGACATCAAATCACACAATATATAACAATCATACATGAGAAAAAGGCATCAAAATCCAAAGCAAGGACACAAACTCACAAGCATGCATACACGCAAACACACACTCACACAGACACGAACGCACACAAAGCAGACACTCGCATCACACATTGCAAACGTCGGGTCACAGGGAAGACGAAGTTACCTAGGAAACAGATGAGTTTTGAGAAGGCGCTTGAATGTGGGCAGTGAGGGTGAGTATCTGAGAGAGCGAGGCAATTGATTCCAGGTAGTTGGAGCTTGATAGGCAAAGGAACGTTGACCAAAGGTTTTAGTGTGAACAGTGGGGATACTGTAGATACGAGTGTCACATGAGGAACGTAAAGCTCGAGATGGGGTGTAAAGATGTAACAGGTGGGTGAGATACTCAGGACAGGAAGACTCGATAGATTTGAAGCAGAGAGAGGCAATCTTGTAGGATATTCTTAGCTGAACAGGGAGCCAGTGGAGAGAGCGGAGCAATGGGGTAACATGGTTATATTTAGAAGTGCGGAAGATGAGACGGGCAGCATGATTCTGAACTCTTTGAAGGTTCAGGGAAGAGGTGTGGAGATCGGCACTGAATGCGTACAACTCTATAAAAGAGAAAGATAGGAATGGAGAACAGCCACTATACAGACCCAAACACTGGCAAAGAACAGACAGAAAGAAGAAGAGAAGAGCAAAGAAAGAAGACTGGTACAAGAAAGGAGGGAACAAGACAGTGATCTTTGTACCATCAACCCCACACTCTCAGCTGAGGAAGAGATACCAGGATGTAATAAAGAATACAAACCTGAAGATAAAAGTTGTGGAAAGATCAGGGAAGACGGTCAAGAGCATCTTACAAAAATCAGATCCATACAAACGACCTAGATGCAGCACAGAAGAGAATTGCATGGTGTGTGGAGGAGGAAGGGGGAATTGTAGAAGAGAAGGTGTGACATATGAGATGAGATGTAGTGAGTGCAGCTACGCGTATGTTGGAGAGACAGCACGCACTGGACACTATCGAGGCCAACAACACATGACAGCCCTGGCAAAGAGAGACCATGATTCAGTGTTGTGGCGACACACAGCACAGACACACAGCAACAGTGACCCACCCCCCCAGTACAGCATGGTGATAAGTTACCAAGAAACTGCTTTGGGAAGACAAATCACTGAAGCTGTCAAGATTAACAACACACCACCTGAGTTGAGACTCAACACAAGAGAGGAGTGGGGCCATACACGACTGGTGAGAACATCACTCACCAGCCTGTGAGAACATCACTCACCAACTGATGGAAGCAGCTTCCAACACCATACACAGCCAGACTTATGAGGGGTGGCTTACCTGACAAGTCTTGATCACAGGTCAGGGAAAGAAAGAATGGTGGAAGAGTGGCGCAGCTGAAGATTAAACTAAAACAACATGGAAAAATGAGATGAGAGAAATATGATACTAAACAATGCATAAATATATTCACTGGGGTTTAAACAACAACAAAAAAAGTTTCTTATTGCATTTAAGAGTGTCTAAGAATGTTTCCACCATTCACATATTCTTGGACTAAATTGAAATGAGATCTCGCTCTTGCTCTCTTGTCTCTTTTCTTTCTCTCTTGTCTTCATGCAGACACACGTTCTAAAATGAATCCACTTCAAACCTACGTATATTTAGAGAAAAATTAATATGAAGGGAGTAGATCTATCATTCACACACTGATCAAGCACTATGCCTATATGCTGCAGACATGTTTTGATGCAAAGAATGCACCTTGCCTTAGTAAGGAAAATCAGAGGGGGGTGAGAACGGGAAGGGAGGGGGTGTGGGGGTGTGGCAAGGGGAAAGTAGAGTGGTGTAGTAAACATGAAGAAGACACACTGCAATCATCAAAGAAGACACACTGCAGTCATCAAAGAAGACACACTGCAGTCATCAAAGAAGACGCACTGCAGTCATCAAAGAAGACACACTGCAAACGTTGAAGAAGACACACTGCAAAATCAAAGACGAAACACTGCAAGCATCAAAGGAGAAACTCTGCAAACATCAAAGAAGACACACTGCAAACGTTGAAGAAGACACACTGCAAACATCAAAGAAGAAACACTGCAAACATCAAAGAAGAAACACAGCAAACATCAAAGAAGAAACGCTGCAAACATCAAAGAAGAAACACAGCAAACATCAAAGAAGAAACACAGCAAACATCAAAGAAGACACCTTGCAAGCATCAAAGACGAAACACTGCAAAATTAAAGAAGAAACACAGCAAACATCAAAGAAGAAACACAGCAAACATCAAAGAAGAAACACTGCAAACATCAAAGGAGAAACACTGCAAACATCAAAGAAGAAACACTGCAAACATCAAAGAAGAAACACTGCAAACATCAAAGGAGAAACACTGCAAATGTCAAACACACTGTAAACATTCACTAAAAAAAACAAAAACAAAAACAGTATGATACCACCAGTTCCTCCTTAGGGTATAGGAGGTTTCTCATTCCGTCTGTTATTGTCCACCCACAACTCTCCTAAAGATCTGTACTGAAGATCAGAGAGAAAGGGACAAGGAGGGAAACTAGAGGGCATGGAGGTATTCCTCCATCCTGCTGACAGTTAGAGGGAGATACAAGTTAGAGGGAGATATAAGCAAATGTCAAACACACTGTAAACATTCACTAAAAAAAAAACAAAAAAACCCAGTATGCATTGATACCACCAGTTCCTCCTTAGGGTATAGGAGGTTTCTCATTCCGTCTGCATTGATACCACCAGTTCCTCCTTAGGGTATAGGAGGTTTCTCATTCCGTCTGTTATTGTCCACCCACAACTCTCCTAAGATCTGTACTGAAGATCAGAGAGAAAGGGACAAGGAGGGAAACTAGAGGGCGTGGAGGTATTCCTCCATCCTGCTGACAGTTAGAGGAGATATAAGTGGGGGTGGGGGGGGGGGGGTGGGGGGAGCAGAGCAGGGGTTGAGGGTGAGGGAGGTGAAGCAAGAGAGGGGAGTTGGCCTGTGGAATGTTGTCCATGGAGAAATGGAAGTTCAGTAGTCCTGTCAAGGTCAGGCGTGGAGATGGATTCAAGGTCACCATGTAGTGGTAAGTATAGCATGAAAAGAAATGGCTTCTGGGACAGGGTTTATAACTTATTTCTAGGATGATGGAATTGTGTGTGAGAAGTCTGTTGATTGTGTAGTCAATCTCATGAGTAGAAGCAACGTGTTTGTATGTAGAAAAAAAAAGTCCTGACCACATGTACACATTCATACACAGCATAACACCAACACAAACACACATGCACAACCACACACACACACACACACACACACAGAGTCATTCACACACCCACATCCACATGCTCTCATGCGCAAGTGCACATGCGCGCACACGCGCGCGCACACACACACATGCACAGCCACTCACACATGTGCACACACTTAGACACACATACACACACATGCACAACCACACATACACACACAGGGGCACACACAAGAACAAGAACAATATTTATTTCTTTTGCCCCTTTTGGAGTATGGAGGAAGGGCGAGTTTAAAGCAATAACAGCAAAAGGAAAGCAAACAAGCCGAAATAAAACATAAATTACTAGTCAATGCTGACATAGACCAACAATGTACAACACTTGAGATAATCTAATATACTTTGACAATAGAAGCGTTTGTTTTTGATAAGTAGAAGACATCGTTTGACAAAAAATTTAGACAGATTTGGGGGAGAGAAATCTTTTTGGCAAATATGTGTTGCACAAAGTAACGTACGATGAACATTCCATGACAAAATGAAATTCATCACAAATTGCAGACATGTCACGTTCATTACATAACCTTTCTCCTTTTGGAATAGCAAATCGGCGATCTACTTCAATTGGTAATTTATGATTAGAACATCAGAATTTGATAAGAGGGTAAATTAGATAAACATCTGGTAAGCTAGAAATATACTTCTCCTTAAAATCAGATTTATAAAATTTTGTAGAAAAAACATTTACTCCTAGTTTCAATGTCATGTTGCCATGTTTGACAAAAACTGAAAGAGCATTGCAAACTATTTTTGACATTCCTACATAATGTATTGATGTCTGTAAAAGATTGATTGCTCCAAACATAGTCAAAACCAGATTGTACAAGTATGTTTCTAATGCACATTAACCAGGGAAACACAGTTACTGCGCTATTGTGCAAATGTAACAAGAAAGAATAGAACCTGACTGACATTTTTTCAACTGACATAATTCGTTATATCGATATCCAAAGAAAGCCTGATTTCTAATGGTGAACACCCATTGTTTTTCAGATAGCCTTCAAGATCATTCGTATACAAAGCAAATAATACAGGAGAAAGATTCTCACCTTGATGAACACCTTTATGGCTCCCAAAAACGTCTGACAAATTGCCATTCATAAATACGGAAGACTTCAAATCACTTTACATATTCATTATGACTTGTAGGATTTGGCCATTGATTTTTTCCTTTATGAGTTTAGGCCATAATGCATGCCTCCATACAGAATCAAAAGCTTTTTTTATAACCAATGAATGAACAGTGCAACTTTCTCTTCTGACTTCGGAAAACATCTATTAAACATGTAAGTGTATAAACATGTGGTCCATAGTAGAATGATCTTTTCGGAAACCACACACACACACACACACACACACACACACACACACACACACACAGAATGAAGAGAGAGAGAGAGAGAGAGAGAGAGAGATGTAAAAACAGATGCACTGAAACACACTGACACATACACACACAAATGGAGAAGGAAAGTGTAGGAATGAAAGGGGAGTGTGAGGTAACCCATGAACACAGACATAACCATGACTCATCGGAGAGAGAGAGAGCAAGTACTTGTGACAGCACCTGTTAAGTGGCCCTGAAGATGAAAACAGGTTAGGGAATGTACAAGAGAGAGAGAGAGAGAGGGGTGAGGGGGTGGTGGGGTGCTTGTGGCCCTACTGTATAGGCATGAGATCAGCAAGTCTCTAGAAGGTGCCAGCATAATTGTCCAAAAATTGAGAGCATGTTCACGCATAGAAAGGTGGCCTTTAAAGCATGAAGTGGGTACCAATGGTCATACACAATGGCTACTTAATTGCATTCTGAAGCATGAACCATTGTGGATAATAGCCTGTTATAGATCTTCCCCACTTTGAGCACTTATAAAAGATTTGGTTGCAGTTTGAGTCTGGCATTTGTGTATGTATAGGTAGATATAGAAGAAAATTGCGCTGTGCTGCTTAGTCACAGAGCTGTCGATGTGTGCGGTCATGAACAAAGACTTAACCCCACAGTTCAACTTTATATATATTGGAATGTATTCGTGATGTATGTTTTACACCTTGAGTCTTGGGAAGAATTTTCAAAGTTATAGATGCACGTCAGCTGTGTATATTTGACAAGTATGAAAATGTGTTTAACACCTAAATATAATCACATTTTATTTATGTTTTATTTTAGTACTGCTCTCTGAAACGATTCCAATTTTGTAGAATTTGAAATAGACAGATGTTACATATATTCATAAGGGAAAAGAAAAAGACATGTCAAAGATGACGAAATTTTGTCTCATTTAGTGATTTACACACAAGTAGTATATTTACGACATATTGTGAAATGAAGAAAGATTGCTATTTGTTTGATTATTTGTTAAAACAACAACAACAACAAAAAATAGTTGCAATCAAAGCACATTTACCATTGGTTGGCCAATTCTTTGTCATGATTAAACATAGAGAGTTGAAAAGAAGAGGTGAAAGTCCCATAGTCAAATAAGCTTAAGGGGCACCAGTGAGCTGCTGGAGATTCACGGTCTCTGGGGTATAACACAAAGGAGAGCGGTACCCTCCCTCTCCTTCAGTGTGATGTTAATCTTAGCTGAACTGAATTCAGTACCCTTTTACTGATGGATAGACCGCGAGCATTTTCAAACCAAAGCCCATGAATGGTTCAAAGTCATGACTCGACAGGCAAGCAGTTGAAGGGGCCTCATGGTTAAACAAGATTGGAAAAGAAATCTCATCGACTTCAAACGCTAAAACTCAAAACTGAACCTTTTGCCTGGTTGGCGGAGTGAATAGAGCTTCGGTCTCTTGTTCCTAGAGTCCAGGGGTCCATCCCTAGATGGCAGGCTAGAGATTTCCTTTTGGAGTCAACATGATTTAGTGTGGGCTGCAGCTCTATACAAGTCCTTCAAATAAGACTTCAAGCTGAGATCCCATAAAAATACATAAAAATTCAACCAACCAAACGAAAACAAAAACCGTTTGTATATTCAGCCCCAGTGTGTCTGTTACAAAGGCTAGCCCATGGATTGCTGTTGGAAAGGATGGCACACACACACACAGACAGAAAGACACACACACACACACACACACACACAAGCGTGTGCATGCACACGCGCACATGCACACGCACACACACACACACACACACACACACACACACACACACACAGAGTCGGTGCTCCTCACTGAAACAAAAAGAAAAAGAAATAAAGAACTCTTGATACTGAAAAGAAAATCATGATGGTATCATGTACAGACATCGTCCTAGAAGACAGAATACAGCTACCTTAATGATGGGTTTTAAAGAAATCACCTATGCAGAAATCTCATTAACAGCGACCTTGGAAGCTCTGGCCTAGGATGCAAGAGGAAGGAAACATGGAACACTTAAATTTTTTTTTTTTTTTTGCATAGTTTTTTCTTTTCTTCCTTTTTTTTTTTTCCCTTTTCTTGCCTTATTTTTTGATCTTCAGGAACTGAATATAGTATAATCATTGACAATTGCTCTACAACACTGGGAAATTTTGAGTTGTTTCGTTTTGTTATTGGTTGTTTCATGGTTTGTAAACAATGTGTTCAGAAACTGCGCCATCCCCAAAAGAACAGAAAAGAGACGAGGAAGGAAGTGATGAGGAAAAGGATGAAGAGAACAAGGAAGTGGAAATTGAAGCGGAAGACCGTGCCTTGGAACTGCAGGACCAGGCAGACATTGTGCAGAGAGTACTGCACCTGTTCAGGAAATACAAACGGGATGGCATTCCCACCAGTTTGGAGCAACAGTTGCTGTCAATGAGAATGTGAGGAATGTCTGCTTTCTAGAGCTTGTCCTTTTTTTGGGTGTGTTTGCATTTGAAAGACAGAATGGCTGCATGTGAGAGAGACATGGATTGAGCCAAAGTCAGCCCATGTTTTTGTTGGCTTGTTTGTTTTCCTTCTCTTTCTCTCTTCTTTTGTTTTTCTTTTAAGTCTGTAGCCAAAGTATGCCCATTGATCACCCTTGCTTCCTTGTCCATATGTGGTTTGTGTGTGTGTGTGTGTTGTGAGAGAGAGATGGTGAGTGTGAGTGCATGCCTTGCTTAGGGAACTGTCCTAATAGCAGCTGCTGTCCCCTTTAAACTCTTCAGGAATTTTTTCATTTGAAGAATCCGTCCTGATTTCTGTACTTAGTGTGGAAAAGAAGAAAAAGGAGAAAAAACCTGCCCATGACATTTTGATGAGAAAAAAAAAATCATAAAAGATTAAGAGGTCATTTTTAAAATGGATGATATCATAACAATGCCACGTTTAGCCCTTTTTTTCTGTCTGTAAATGACTAAGATGTATCAGTTTGTGATCCCTCGTTTGGTCATTTTGATAAATCAGAAGTAAAAAAAATTGGGGGGGGGGGGGGGGGGGGGGGGAGGGGCTATAGGATAAGTTTTCTGTTTGTATTCATGGTCTGCTGGGTTTTTGTTTTGTTTTTTTGTTGGTTTTTTTTTAGTTGAGGTTTATCCAGAAATCGAAAGGCTGACCACTATATGGCAGTACAAGTGGTGAGCTAAACTTCGCACAAAAATCAATGTTGAGAAGACTTTGACTGTTGACGTCAGTGAAGTGTGAAGAGTGTTATTCTAATGCAACATTTTCTGCAGTATTGATGTTTTCTGTAAAAAGGTTGATCAGTTACATGGATTGGTTTATACTCCACAAAAGAAAAAAAAAAAATGTGAATTAGCTTTATTCTTATCTAAACTGTTAAGATGCTACAACAATTGAATAATTTGACACCGTTACTACCAGTCCAAATGACAGATATGTGTGTGTGTGTGTGTGTGTGTGTGTGTGTGTGTTTTATATCACATATACTGAGAGAGAGCAGATCTCACCTTGCTTTTTTTTTCCATTTTCTTTTTTCCCTCCAACTTCCTTATTACAACCCTTTTCTTTTTTTACTTTTCTTCTTCTTCGTTTTTGTTAAATGGGGTCTCCATCCTCCTATTTTTTTTCCTGCATCTTTTCTTTCTTTCTTTTTTTTCGCTTTTTTTTTTTTTTGTGCTTTTTTTTTCTTTCTTTCTCCTCTTTCCTTCTCCATTGACTCTCTAGATCTCGCCTTGCTGACTGAAGAAGAACATAGCCTGGTGGTGGTGGCAGTGACTGGCGGTAGTGAGCTGTAAAGGGGGGCACAGCATGATACCTGAGTACACCCCATCCTTCCCCTTTTTTACCGTCTTAACATTCCGTGGCCTGGGTCAGCTACCCCATTTACTGCTGGTGAACGGAGAGGGTTTTTTTTTTAATCCCCCCCCCCCCCCCCGACTCTACAGGGTTCATACAGGCCTTAAAATTCCTTATTGTTTTGGGGGGTATCGTTTACAAGGCCTTGAAAGTCCTTAAAAATCATGCTTTTTGCTCATAGGTCCTTAAAAAGTGCTCAACTTTTGTCACTGCTAATGATTTTGAATGAAGTCTGAGTAAGATCTTGAGTCTACATTAAAAAGAAAAAAGAAAGGGAAAAAAAATCAGAAATTGAATTTTGAAAAAGGGATAAAAATAAAAGAAGTTCAAGTCCGAGTGGACTGGCGATCTCGCCATATAGTCATCGTCTGCTACAGGCAAAAACACCAGACTTACCAGCCTTCATGGAGCCAGTGTGCATGATAGAATGATCCGCCGTCTTGAAGTTGAGAGGCCAACATGCTTGGGAAGTGTTTGTTTATTATGGTTTGGCTGGAAAAAGAAGAGGACAAAGAATGGTTGCAGGCAGACCTAGGTGGAGACGAAAACAAGGCCTTGTTTAATATATGCAAAAACGTCCCTTAATTTGTGTCAGTGTTTAGTGAATATTTTCTTAAGAGTATCCTTGAAGTGAGTCGTTGAATTTTTTTCCCTTTTAAAGTGCTTGAAAAGTCCTTAAAAAAAATCCTTGATTTTTTTTTGGTGTGTGTCAGGAAATGCAGGGGTGGGAGACCTTCCGTATTGATACGGAATTCCGTATTGCAAATTTTTACATACATCAACTCTTCCTGCTGCTGCTGCTCCAGTAATGGCTCCGGTGTCTAAAACTGATTCCCTGTTGAATGCCAAGATTCGGACTTGTGCATTTTTAGCGGAACACTCTTTGCCTCTGTCACTGGCGCCTGATTTAATCTCCTTCAGTCAAAAATTTGCCAAAGATACTCAAAACCTTGGCATAACATTTTCAGTTTGATATTTAAGCCGTAAGTCATATTTGGAGTCTTTTTGTATAGAAGTTAATTGTTAATTTTGTTTTCATGGAGAGGCCGCAAAAGTGTCTTGGCAAGACAAATTTTCATCAGCGTTTGGGGGGCGTTGCCCCCCAGACCCCCAGAAGAGTGTTGCCCCTGCATCCCACCGGGGGCCTAAAGCCCCCCCCCACCCCCCCCCCCCCCACCCCCTTCGGTATAGCTATGATTTTCTGCTCCTACCCTGGAAATGTGTATGAACCCTGTGCCAAGCTGTACAGATCCAACACCAGAAGAGGGTCATTTTCATCACCATCAACTCCACAGGCAAATGCTGACAACCATTTGACTACAGCCTCTTCTACATTGCATACTTACAATACACTACTCAACACTGTGTACTTCACTGTTAAAGAACTGCACTGGCTGCCAGTCACACAAACTCTGAGACACAAATCTCTGTTTCTTTTTCCATGTTTTATTTTGAAATCATGCCTGTGTATCACGCAGAAGTTGTCAATATTTATGTTTTATTTGGATCTGTCCGTTTTTACCTCCGAGGACAAAATTTTTTGAGCCCCCAAATTCAATTGCCAGAAACTTGTGGAGGATCGTGAAGATCTACACATCTCTCAGAGAATGTCACTCTCAGTATAAATCAGTCATCTTAACCCATTCCCTGCCACAGTATAAGAGCTTTTCTGTATTGTTGAGTGCCGGAACCAAATTGCAGTAGGTTCACTCATGTGTTCAATACTCATTCATTTATTGAGATATCTCTTAGATTTTTTTGCAAGTGTTTTTCTTATACCCTGTGCTATGATGTGGTATCATAATAATTTGATTTTGCTGGTCATTAGTATGATATATAATCAAATGTTTTTGTAATAAGTACCCCATAGTAGACATGGTTAGGGGCATACAGGATCGTGAAAACGACCCCATAATAGACACGGGGCAAGCAGGAAAGAGGTTAAATACCTTTTCTGGTAATCAGTTACATGAACGTTCATTCTACACTTCTGCTTTTAGTTTGCTAGTGTATGTGTGGGTGTGCATGTGTGTGTGTCTGTGCGCATGCACACACATGCCTTTGGGGGTTGTTAGGAACATGTCATTGTGGGTGAAGGCAGGAGAAAGAACGTCAACATATTACGCTTGTGCAAGCATGTGTTGTTCGTTTGGGAGGATATTTGTGTTTTGTCTGAATGCAGATGTGTGAATGTGTATTTCAGAATTAGATAGATAGACAGAAAGAAAGAAAGAAAGATAAGTAGGTATGGATGGACTTGCAGTAGGATGGATGGAGAGAGAGAGAGAGATAATGGTGTTTTGGGTGGATGGAGAGAGAGAGAGATAGATAATGGTGTTTTGCCTTCTATCTTCTTGCAGGTCACCATTACAGTATGTCTATAATCAAGTCAACGAGATAGATCGTTGGCGTAACATGGAACCACTGGATCCTTATGATCCAGAATATTATTTACCTGGATATTACATGCAACGCGAGCGGGGAGGACCTGGCGGGAATCACAGTGATGAGGACTCGGGCCAGGAGGATACTACGGTAGACAAAGCCGCCCCTGCGAAGTTCCCTTTGACCAATGAGCAGAGACTGATGAGACTTCTGATTTTCGGAGGAGTGTCAAAGGCAATGTCTTCAAGAATGGAACCGGACAAGAACGAAATAAATTCGATAGTCCACAGCATGATTGAAGAGGGCAATGGTGAACATGTGAGTAGACGTGGCTCTGTGTAATGTTCCGTACTCACTCCTTTCCTAAAATCACTTCCTGAGGGGGAGGGGGATTGGGGGATGTGGTAATTGGCAAGTGCCCAAACTCATCACAGGCGAGTACATTCAGACTGACCTCCACCTATGTTCCAAAATCACTCCCCTCCTTCAAAATCCTCAAAGCATCCCAAGCAAAAGAATGTATCGTTGCCCCTGAATTTGAGAGGGGATTCCGGACCTGATCCACAGCTAGCGCCCCCCCCCCCCCCCCCTCTCTCCCCCTCCTGGTCCCAAAACATCCCATGAAGTGAATATAGACAGGCGCCCACACGTAGCTGCTCAGAATATAGGGAGGTGGAATGTTAAAGAAGGGGAATGATTTTGCAACAAAGATGAAGGTTGGTCTGGATTTACTCCATGTGAGAACGAGCTTGGGCATGTGCCCTCAACCACCTGCTAAAGAAAGATTCCAGGTGTCGAGTGATTGCAGGAAGATTTCACCAGGTAACCTGATCTTGCTTGGTGGCTCACTTCTCTTGTCAGGGAGTTGTTGGAGGGGAGGAGGACTCTGAGGAGGAGAAGGGGGGGGGGGGGGGAGGAGGAGGAAGAGAAGAAGCAGGGATGTACCGTAACCAGCTACAGTTGCTACTAAAAAAACTTTTTTCTTTTTTTTTAACAATTCGAGCACATATGTATCCATTGACAGGTTTAGAAGTTCCTGCCCCACCCCTTCCCCTCCTCCATGTGGATGTGTTGTAGAATGTAGTGTACAGTTCACACCATCTTCGAGTCTCTGACTCTCTCTCTCTCTCGCTCTCATTGTCTGTCTGTCTGTCTTTCATGATGTCACCATACAGACAGACAGACACACACACACACACACACACATGCCCGTACACACACATGTATGCAAACGCATACACACACACACACACACACACACACACACACACACACACACACACACGTACACACACAGAGCAATTCTCCATGAAGAAGGGAATTCTGGTCATTTCCATTCAGATTAAATGCGAACTTCCACTATCAAAGTGAGAATGGTATGTCAGGTGATGACAACTATCCCAGAACAGTGTATTGACACCACCAGAACGACCAGCGGGTGAAGACAATCAGACCACAATGGGGACCGAACAGCTCATTCAGACTCTTCGCCATGGTGATTCTGGGTTTGCAGATTCAAACCTCCACCAGGCTGTTCCAGAATAGGGGATTTTTCCCTTGAACAGTTGAAGTTAATATTGGTTCCGACTCCATTTCCCAAAAAGTCCCTCGAATGCAAGTGTACATCAAAGTTCCATGCAATCAATGCACCCAGGTCTACACACAGGAAAAATCCCTTTACCAATTTTGAAAGAGAAGGCCAGTTTTCACATTATTATGGATGATATGTAGACATTTAGCATGCACCCTCTGTGCAAAATCGAAAGAATGAGTGAATGAGAGCGTAGCTGATATTTGACTGCATGACACAAAGAACTGACAATGTAAAACCAGCAGATAGCTCTTCAGACGGCTCTACCAACATAGTTAGCCTGTTGTGTAAACAAGAGCATTCATAATTAGGGCTAAGGGCTTGGTCTGTAACCCAAGACGGATGCTGCATAAAGACTCTTAGTAGCAACTTGGCATCGGCGTGACTGTTACTTGTAACATCCAATAGCAGATTTGGCGCCACACCACTGGAACAACCAGGCACGTTCAGATTATTTAGGAATAATGTTTGTTCACTGAACACTCACAGTGGAAACGTTTCAGCTTCCTCAGTTGAAGTGTGCACGTCTGTCTGTCAGGTGGTGGATCTTCTTAAAGAGATCAGCACGAGTGGCCGCTCAGCCCGACAAGACAGCTTGCTGTATGTCTTGTCCAGGTGTTGTCGAAGTACGGACATGAAAACCAAACAAGCTGCCTATGCTGCAATTCAGGTATCCATGCCTGCATTATTGCTGGCATCTGTTTGAGTAGAAATTTGGTGGGTTTGCTTCCTGTTGTTTTATGGCTGTAGTGTGCCTGTGTGTGTGTGCAGTGCGCGTGTGCATGCATGCATCTGTTTTCACATTTGTGTGACAAGGGAATATATTTGGAGAGTTGGTAGGTGTACTTCATGTAAATCAAGTTCAAAGAAAGATTTGAAATTGTTAGCAAGGCAACAGGGATGAGAACATTTTATACACTGTGTGTGTGTGTGTGTGTGCGCACACGTTTATGTGGCTGTATGTTTGTGCATTAGCGTGTGCCTGGTTCTTGCCGTTTGTGTGTGTGTAGGTGTGTATGTGCAAGTGTGTGTATTTGTGTGCGTACATGTCTTCATAATGATTTTTTTTACATGTACACATGCCACACTGTGCTTAGTCTGTCTTGTGTCATCACCATTTACATGATTATCCAACAGCAAGCAGATCGAGGTATTTCACAGCCTTTTTGCTCTGACCACAGGATATTTGCCGAATACCCACCCACATGTTTGAGCTCATTACACACATCGAGGGCGCCGGCAGTACTTCTGGATGGGGGCGTGGCCTGAGACATGCTGTGGCGAAATGGTACAACAAGAAGGCAAACAACCCCCAGTACTTGGCCATGCATATCACCAAGTATGGGAATCGCCTTGGGTGGACCCACCGTGATGTCTTCCGCTTGGCACACATCAAGCCCGTCAACGATGCCATTGGGTTCATCGTGCGCTTTGCCGTCAAAGGCATGAAGGATGCTGAACAGGAGTTTCTTCAGGATGGTTATCTGGGTCGTGAAGAGCTGGAAAAGGTTAGAGCAGTGTCTTTTCATATTCCCTCACATTTTACCATCTGTTTTACATAAAACTCCTGTGACTGCCATTTCATTTTTTTTTTTTTTGAATGCTAAACACTCTCAGTTCCATTTTTCAACCTCTGGCATTTCTGAAACAAACAAATACTGTTAGTGCTACAAATGTAAATCGCCCCAAAATGTGTATGAAAATCATGTTTGTGATGCAATATGTTGTGCATGTGTCTATTCCTGTGTTAACCCTTTGCCTGCTACACCCTTTTAAAGCTCTGAGACAACAGTTTGCCAAGCCTTTTTTAGTCGCAAAGGGTAATAATTCAAAAAAAATTCTGGCTCGAAAACTGTTGAACAAAAGCATATGAAACCTATACTTTTCTGAATGGAAATTGAACACTCTATCTTTTGATAACAATTGCAATCACATTCAAGAACACTGCAAAAAGTTTATGTCCAATGAAATAGGTTTATGTGTTTTTCACTCAATTTCTAAACATACTATCATATTAGTGTGAAACAAAACAGTGAATTATTGTTAGAAAACAAAAGAATCATAAGGAAAAATGTATTTCCTTACCTTATGTGAAGAATATAAATCCAAAGTTTTCAAATTGACCAGATACCTGTCCACAGCTACATCCAGGTTGTTAGGAGGTTCAGAAAGAAATTTATGTGTCACTGTTGTTTTTCTTCTTCTTTTATCCACCAACATTATGACCACACAACACAAACAGAAAGATGATAAAATCACACATATATTACATAATTATATCTACAGGGCAGGAGACAGTGACTAATAGTTTTTCTTTGTGGGGTACTCCTGGAGATGGTGTTGAAGGACACTGTCCACACATGTAGTTTGTTTCCTTTCGGATGCCCCTCTTGCTGCACACCATGCACCTCCTGCCTGATGAGCGCTTCCCCACAGTCTTTTCTAAGGTAGTGGGGAAGTGCCTCTCCATCAGTCATGCAATTTCTTCCAAACGGGGTAGAGCTGCTTGTGGTGCTGGATTGTTGCCATACAGGAGGTCGCTGATGACTTGCAGCTGGAACGTCAGGAAATCCAACTTGCTGTGTGTGTTTCTTGTCTGGCTGGGTGTTGTTAGGTGGCACAAGGGTCTGGGCCAACACACCACCTCTCCCTCTCCCCCTCTGTGCAGCAGCTCCCCATCCTCTACCTCTGGTCCCCCGTCCTCTGCCAACACCTGTTGACATAAAATAAAAGTCATGTTCACACACACACACATACACACACACAAACACACACAAACACACACACACACACACACTCTCTCTCTCTCTCTCTCTCACACACACACACACACAAACAGCACATGCACCATTACTACTTCTCACTCAGTCTTGTTTCAAGTATCTACTCAAAAACCATTTGATTGCACACACACACACACACACACACACAAACACACACACACACAGTGAAATCAGAAACACTCAGACAAAGTGCCACGCCCACACCACGCCCACCATGTAAAGTCTTCTGTTTTCTGATAAATGCCATGTGATCAAAACCCATTCATCAGCACACTCGCACAAGACAATAACTATGAGTCGTACCTGTTCCCCTTCCAACGCCGGCCGCCTTTGTTGACGCGTGCTGGCTTGGCCGCGAGCAAGCTGACCCGTTGTGTGTGTGTGTCGGCTGTAGCAGACGACGCTTCTGCTTCACTCACAGTACTACCCTCCTCTTCTCAGCTGTGATCACTTGACTGGCCTTCGCCCACTTCAAAATCTGGGTCAATGACGTGGTCATACTCTGCCTCCAGCTATCTGCTCTCTCTGTTCATGTTCTCATGAGCTATTCTGGCAATGTTGACATCAGCATCACCCCCACTCCTCTGAACAGCCGATTCGTCACCTTTGTCCTCATCCAGCGAGTCTTCTAACACACTGGAGTCATCATAGGCAACAAATTCTTCGTCCTCAATCAGTTGAAGAACTTTCTCAACATCAGTGGTAACAAACTCGCTGTAGTCTTTTTGGTGCACGCTTTCATTTGACATCACTTGGTCCTACTCGTGGTTCTTCTTTGTGCCATGTTGAACTCGTGTGAAAATCTGCAGGGGGTGGTATCGGTAACAGCCCAAACTGACCACTTGTCTGCCTCGTTGGATTCTTTCACTTATGAATATTCATTGCAGACATATCGGACTTTCTTATTGGTGTGAATTGGGAAACCCCAAACTAAAGATAAAGATAGGAAAATTCCTACAATGACAATTACGGATTTTTCCGTGAGTACGGCAGATTTTTGCACACGGAAGTGTCACGGAAAAATCCGTGAGGGGGCGGCCAAGGGGTTGATATCACTTGAAACTGATCATTGTAGTCGTGTACTTTTGAATAAGGAAAATTTGGGCATACAGCTATCTGACATCATCTGATTATTTCTGTAGAGCAAAGTATCCACGGGTGACTTCACATTTCCATTGTGGACAATCACAAAAGCCAAGTGCAGTTTGTCCTTAGTGGTTTGAGGAGATATTTGAACGATGAGCCCTGCTGCCCCCCTCTTTGCCCCAGCTGTGTACTAGAAGTAAATTGACTGGTGTGTTCAGATTGGATAATTGTACTTTAGTGATTTTACTTTTTATCAAAGGAACTAGGGATGATGAATTTGTATTCATTCCGTTTTTTGAAATAAAAGAGAAATGATGTCAGGACCCCTCATAGGTGGTCAGTGAGGTGGAAAGTTGTGGAATGAAAACAAAACCAGAAATTTTATCCATTTCTTATATATATATATATATATATTTGTTAAAAAATATTTAAAAAAATGGAGTGCTAAAATCAATCGACAAGCTTGTTTCAAGATATAAGATATATATCTCTCCTCAGGATGTCTTTTTTGTGGCACGCCAACGATCTTTTATGGCGTGCGAGACCTGATTTCATCTCAGTGTGTTCGTGCCGATCTCGTTTGCTGCACGTGAGGCCTGTGGTTTTTGTTAGGGCCTGTTCAGGGGGAATGTGCCAGCAAAGATTTCCACTTGTGCCTGCAATTATTCACTATTTCTACTTTTGTGTTCAGAGTTGCTAAGTATGGTTTGCATAATATTAACCATTTTTCTGTGGAGCATAGATTGCATTTTTTTGAAATATTGTTGTATGGTGTTGCTCTTTTTATGATTTTCCATGATATGCTGTAGTCTATTTTTTTATCTTTGAGTTTCCAGATGTATTTACTCAGTTCTGTTTGATTTTTGTATTTTTCATTTTTGAATGATTGTTTATGGTTTGCGTATCTGGTTTTGAAAGTGTTTTCAGTAAACCCTATGTATGTTTCTTTTTCATTTTCTGATGTTACCGTAGCTTGGTATACAATATTGCTGTGAAGACATTTGTTGCTTAGGGGGCACTGTTCTTTTTTGGTGCAATTGCAAGATGTCCTTTCAGCACCCTTCTCTTTTGTGTTGCTTTTCATTTTGTTAGATGAGTCAATTATGTTTTTGAGGTTGGGCATACATGAGTATGATAGTTTAATGGTGTTTTTGTTGAATATTTTGGACAGTTTGTGTTCTTTTGGAAATAATGTTGTCAAGATTTTAAAGAATTCTTTTCCTACATTTGTTTTTACTTGTCCATCATATGGTGGGTTGTACCATATGATCTTCCTTTTTCTGTTTTTCTTATTTCTGTTCGTGTTATTGTCTGGGCTGTATTGTATCCAACCTATCATGCAACGAAAATGCATTCAATGATGCAGCAACAGAATACCAAGAAGCATTACAAAAAAGTGGTTACAATTACAAACTACAATACAGCCCAGACAATAACACGAACAGAAATAAGAAAAACAGAAAAAGGAAGATCATATGGTACAACCCACCATATGATGGACAAGTAAAAACAAATGTAGGAAAAGAATTCTTTAAAATCTTGACAACATCATTTCCAAAAGAACACAAACTGTCCAAAATATTCAACAAAAACACCATTAAACTATCATACTCATGTATGCCCAACCTCAAAAACATAATTGACTCATCTAACAAAATGAAAAGCAACACAAAAGAGAAGGGTGCTGAAAGGACATCTTGCAATTGCACCAAAAAAGAACAGTGCCCCTAAGCAACAAATGTCTTCACAGCAATATTGTATACCAAGCTACGGTAACATCAGAAAATGAAAAAGAAACATACATAGGGATTACTGAAAACACTTTCAAAACCAGATACGCAAACCATAAACAATCATTCAAAAATGAAAAATACAAAAATCAAACAGAACTGAGTAAATACATCTGGAAACTCAAAGATAAAAAAATAGACTACAGCATATCATGGAAAATCATAAAAAGAGCAACACCATACAACAATATTTTTAAAAAATGCAATCTATGCTCCACAGAAAAATGGTTAATATTATGCAAACCATACTTAGCAACTCTGAACACAAAAGTAGAAATAGTGAATAATTGCAGGCACAAGTGGAAATCTTTGCTGGCACATTCCCCCTGAACAGGCCCTAACAAAAACCACAGGCCTCACGTGCAGCAAACGAGATCGGCACGAACACACTGAGATGAAATCAGGTCTCGCACGCCATAAAAGATTGTTGGCGTGCCACAAAAAAGACATCCTGAGGAGAGATATATATCTTATATCTTGAAACAAGCTTGTCGATTGATTTTAGCACTCCATTTTTAAAAATATTTTTTAACAAATGTTGCTCCCCAAGGGGTTGAGCCCTTTCAGATTTTTTAAGGACGTTTTAATACTGTCTATTATATATATATATATATATATATATTGTATTTTTCTACTTTGTTTTGTTTTGAGAAGCGTTTTATGTGGTTGTTATTTTTTTTATTTTATGTTGTTACTTCTTGTTTGGTCGTTATTTATCATGTGATACTTCTATACTTGCTCCTCAGGAACAACATCTCTTTCTACCTCACCTCCCAAATTGATGGTCTTTAAGAGAGTTCACTGACTTGTTTGAATTTCCAACAATTATAACATCCTGCATGAACATATTAACAGGTACATGACATACTTTTTGGAAGCAGATACACATGCATAGGCAGGGAAAACTCGGTTTACTCAGATTTTGTCTCTCTGCTCGAATTTAGCTCCCATCATCGTCATCCATTCTCGCAAACCTCACCTGTCCCCTATATCTGTCACTCCCACCCCATACCTGGTGCACACACACACACACACTCAGGACATGGCACTACCAACAGAATATGTAAGGTAATGTTGCTTATAGCCCAGCTGATCGCAAAGGGCCATATCAGGGCTGTCACCATGTTAAAATCAACTTACAAGTCAACAACAAAAAAAACAACAACATTTACACATCTCCTTAAAATACACCTTCTAAAAACACACACCAGAAACTTCATTAAAATCTTTCTTTCATAAAATCTTATATCAGATGAAAAATGTTAATCTCTTTCAGAAATTCAAAGATCATGTCGGGTGGGACATCTCTGAACAAAGTTTTCATGGTGTCTGCTGTAAAGTGTTAATGTCGCACAGCGTGCAAATCGCAACACTCTAAAAGAATATGTTTCACTGTGAGTGGTACTTGACATGGAATGCACCATGGAGCTTCTTTACCTTTTAAAAGATAAGAATGGGTATAAAACGAGTGGCCTGTGTGCAAACGGCACAAGACTGTTTCGTCTTTACAGCCGCCTCTAGAACACGATCAAAACTATTTCAGGTTTGGACGGATTTTAAATAGTTTGTTATCCGTCTGCAAGTTCCATTCCTATTGCCAGAGGTCTTTGATATAAACCTGTGCTTTGGGTTTGAGATCAGTGTGAGGGATAGACAACCTGCTCAGCTTTTCCTTTGTGGCACACTTGGCAAGTTGATCAACCACCTCATTGCCTCGAATGCCCACATGGTTGGGAACCCAAGCAAACACTATGTTGTATCCATCCGCTTTCAGAGAGGTGAACAGTTCGAAAACTTTCAGCAGCTGAGGGTGCTTGAGAGCTCAGCGGTGTAGATGGAGCTATCGGTGGGAATGTGTTCGGTACATCTCTGAGGGGGGTCTACTGCACAAAACACAGCAGAGGCAACTCCCTCCTCAGATTTGGAACCGTCGGTGAACATTCCTTTGAAGGATGGAAATTTTGAACTCGGTTCAGGAAAAAGGGACTTGTATGCCAAGGAACTAGTGGAATCTTTACGGTACGAGGCTAAATGAAACCAGATCTCTAGAGTGAAGAAAGTCCATGGAGGGTCATCCGGAAATTGGGGTAAATCACAAACTACTCCAAGGTGTGTATCTGCTTGGTTCAAATTGGGAAGAATACAAATTCCCAAGGGTGGAATGGACCTAGGGTGGTCATCGAATTTGTTTTGGAACTTGGGGTCAAAAACACTGTCATATGCAGGGTTTTGAGGTTCAGATGAGAGACTTGGACAATAGTTCAAGGCAAGTTTCAGTCAACAGTTTGAGAGGGATGGTTCTCCAGGGCCCCAGCATGCAGGCTATAAACAGGGGTGGTGCAGGCTTAATGCAGAAATGAGTTTGTCCTGTTCTGTACTCTTCACAATCAGCCAAGAGGACCAAAATCCAGTGGTTTTCCTCATTTCATTTTCTGAATCAGGGTCCACATCAGACGCCAGCGACATCCTTCTCAAGTTGACTTTTTTTTTGGAGGGGGGAAAGAATTTTAGGTGAAGAAGCCATTTTTGTTTTTGTTTTTAATTTCATTTCTCCCTTACCCACCCACCATGGAGTCCAACTAGGGGGCCAGGGCCAAGAAGTCACTGTCTTGACCCATTCCAGGCTTTGGGAGAGATATACGACAGAGCACCACCAACCCTATCCCCCCTGATCATGCTCAACCCCCAGGGTCAGAAAGCTGAGCACTGCAGGGGTTACCTTGGCCAGCCGGAGAGCTGCCTGTCTTGACCCAGCCCCATGCAGGGATAGCCGATTGATTCACCTGGGCCAGAGTGTACCTCCTGTCTAGGAGAGGTCCGCCAAAGAGATGTGTTGAGGGCACTAGCCCTCTGAATCACCAGGATCTCATTCAGGATCTCATCCATCACAGGTCGCACTGTAGGGCAAACAGGGCGGATCTTAAGAAGACCACAGAGAGAAAAATAATGTGGAAAAGAAGACTTGAACGGGAGACAAAGATAGAAAAGAGCCAAGTAAGAAAGGCAGAAGATAAGAAAAGGAAAAAGGCAAGTTGTTATTTGTCAGGGCCCTCACGCTTAGTCTTTCTGACATGGGAGGCCCTACCAGGGGCATCAACTCCTACCACATTATGCTTAGGCCAGACAGCAACTTGTCTATACAGGCCAAGAAGCATTAACAAGAACTAACCATCCACAGCTTTATTTTTCCATCCTGAATGAGACACTTAGTGAAAGGGCAAACAAACAAGGCTTTACACATTTGTAATCCAATATTTGTGTTGCTGTAGTCTGAGCAGAGGCATGTATCAAACTTGTGTACTACTTAACTATGGAAAATTAACTTCCCAGAAAGTGATGACGTCATTTTTGCACAATATTGTGTGTTTTGTCATTGTTCTAATATTGCCTGACCGCTTGCCTACAAGCTTTCATGCCGCATCTATGTTATCTACAAGAAAATAAACCCAGTCAAGTTTGGTATTATAAGAATTGTTGGGAATTCGCCAATTCAGTCATCTCAATAGCGCAGACATATTACATTTTTCATGACAATAACTAATTATCAAACCTATAGTCCCATTTGTAATGGCCGCTCAACCTTGCCGAACACATTGCTGCCAGACCAGCTATGCACAGATGACATTCAGTTGGCCGAATACAGTGCGGTTAGCTGGCTGGTGGGGAGCGGCCTGCAGAAAACACCCCTTTCCCTGACCTGCATTCACAGCTTGGCCTCTGCAGCTGTAAACTGCCCTGCGATTCAAAACTAAGTAACTTGCTCTGAACAGCTGTGCATCTGGTCGAGTATTGATGCCCTCGTCAGCAAAGTCTAAGGGATCACTGGACCGTGCAAGCACTCGGACCGCGACAAGGACCAACAGAATACAGCAAAAGAAAATTTCCTAGGACAGAAAAAGTGCAAGGTAAGATTTTATGGTTTTTTTTTTCCACATTTCCAGGTGCACAAGTACCTGAAGGCGGTGGAAGAGGCAAAGACCTGTCAGGAGGCAAGTCGGACAGTGCAGTTGATTAAGGAATTTGACTTGGTGCGAGAGCACCTGGCCACACAGATGCTTAATGAGCCCGGCGTGTGGTCCATCATGCTGCCCAAAATGCCGCTCCATGCCCTTCTGCGCAACCTCAACAAGATGACCAACTTAGGGTGAGTGTAAAATGGCTCTGGCCGTGTTCAGCTGTTCTGTATTTCATTTGTTTATTGATACTCGATTGGAAGATTGCAGAGTCACATTGACTTGTCACATAAGATAGATATGCTACAGTTACGTAGGTTGTGTATGGATGATAAAACATGTTCCAAGGATCAACATGAAATGCATTAAAAGTCATGAAGAAGAAGACAGGATTTTAGAAGAGGGAGAGATGTGTCGGAAGTACTTTTAGACTGGATCAAGGTCATTAGTTAATATGCATGAATGTGCATGAGATAGGGCATGTCGTCACGCGGTGGAGAAAGAGGCAATAGCAACAAGTTTTGATCAACTGCTGGTAGCTTGTTTTTGTTCAGTGTACATGTTAAAAATTAGAATAAAATCATTGACGATTTCAATACCGTCAAAGTAACATTTTCACATGCTTTTCTTTGGTTACTTTGAATGACTCTTCTAAGGTCAGCAATTTGTGCAACGATGATAAAGACATTGAGCACACTTTTCAAATGGAAGGTGCGAAAGTGTCAAAAGAAATTGTTCATAGCAGTGTTTAGAGATCGATCTTCAGACACTTGGCTGATCAGCATAACACTATTTTCACTATTTGCATCTGGTCAGGTGTTAGTCCTGCAAGAAAGTTGGTCATAAGACACAGCTATATACCGAGTGAAGTTGGACTGCCATTCTCATTCAGGTCACAGGGAGGGAATTCTAGTATGGAAGGTCAGAGTGAGAAAGATCCCTGTATTTCAAGTTGATCCACTATGTCACATAGAATGTTTATTTCATTTGAAATGCGACTTTATAGCAAGCTGAATTGGACCTTACATCCAGTTCAGATTTTTTTCATGAATACTGTAATCAATTCCTCCACAGCTTCAGATTTATCGTATAGTTTATTAATAAGCAGGACCATTTAATTTGCTGTTTTCATGCAGCTATACATATTTCAGTGTAAATGATAAAATCATGAAGTGTTACTAAACTATACTTGGCAGATTAGTATATGCCTGTCTTAGTTCTGTGGTAAAATATTTATCTACATCTTTTCTTTTCATAGGTAAAAAAAAAAAAAAAAAATTGTATGATGTGGTCTGGACAAAATAGAATTTGAGTAAACTTTTTTTGCAATGATATTTGTCATTAAATATCGTTTCAAAAATCTTTCATCAGAGTGATATGCACAAATGAGTCTGATCCTGGATTCCAAAAGAATCAGTTCTGTAAGATTGCTATGATTATGAAAGAAACTTTATAAGATATATCGACTACGTTTCCACAGGGTTACATATTTATTCAAGGGATAGGTGGAAGGGTCACGTTGGCATGTTTGTTCGAGTTCTACCAAGTTTGGTTTCTCTACTGCCGTTTATAATTGCTGAGAAAATACTGATGTTCGGTAATAAGTTACATTCTCGCACACATCCATATACAGACACGTACATATGGGTATCCATAAAGTGACTACATAAACTTGTTTTGTTACACTCAAGTTAAAGGTGCTGAACAAAATCACCTGGTAAACAACCTTGAATAAGATGAGGAGGATGCCAGTGAAATGTTTACATGGAAGTCAGGCGTGTTTTCTAGTTCTTGTCCCTCCGGGGGTTGCAACCTTGCCGTGGTCGGAGGGCTTGCGTGGTCCTGTGATCCCTTGGGCTTTGCTGGCGGGGGCATCAATACTTGAAGATAGGCTGGTTTTTTAAAACTGCTTCTAGGCCTGAGAAGTCAAGATGCTGTCTGGCCTAAGCATAACGTGGTATGGAGTTGATGCCCCTGGTAGGGCTTCCCATGTCAGATAGGCTAAGGGCGAGGATCCTGACTAATAGTAACCCGCCTTTCTCCTTTTCTTGTTTTCTGCCTTTCTTATTTGGCTCTTTTCTATCTTCGTCTCCCCTTCAAGTCTTCTTTTCCACACTCCTTTTCTCTCTGTGGTCTTCTTAAGATCCGCCGCGTTTGCCGTGCGGTGCGACCTGTGTCGGAGGGGAATGAGATCCTGGTGATTGAGAGGGCCAACGCCCTCAACACATCACTTTGGCTCGGACCTCTCCTAGACAGGAGGTACACTCTGGCCCGGGTGTGTCAATCGGCTTCCCCTTCATGGGGCTGGGTCAAAACAGGCAGTTCTCCGGCTGGCCAGGGTAACCCCTGCAGTGCTCAGCTCTCTGTTCCCGGGAGTTGGGCATGATCAGGGGGGATAGGGTTGGTAGGTTTCTGTCTGTTGTATATCTCTCCTGAAACCTGGAAGGGGTCAAGACAGTGATTTCTTGGCCCTGGCCCCTTAGTTGGACTCCAAGGTGGGTGGGTAAGGGAGAGACGAAATATAATTACACTAAATATGGCTTTTTCACCAAACAATCCTCCCCCCAAAAAAAGAAAGGCTAATTTAATTTCACGGCGGTTTCCGCAGGAATCTGATCCAGGCTCTGATTCCGATATTGAAACGAGGCAGATGTAAGGATTTTGGTCCTCTTGGCTGATTATGGAAGGCAAGGAGCAGGACAAACCACTTTCTGCACTAAGCCCGTTTGCTATACAGAAGGGCTTTCAAGGCATTGCAGGAGACGCACAGTCCATTAAACGTCTCAGAAATGGTACATTTCTTATCCATTGTAAAAGTAAGAAACAATCCGAGCAGCTGCTGAAAGCTACAAAGCTAGTAGACCGAGAGATCCGGGTGACTCCCCATAAACAGCTGAATTCCTCTAAGGGAGTGATTCGATGCCCAGATCTTAGAGGTGTCTCAGAGGCAGAGATCAAGGCGGAACTTGCATCCCAGGGTGTGACAGAGGTGCATAGGGTGACAGTCAAAAAAGGTGCAGAAAGAGTGCCCACCAACACCCTCTTTCTGACATTCTGCAACCCTGTGCTGCCTCCTGTCATCAAAGTAGGATACCTGAATGTCCGCGTACAAATGTATGTTCCGTCTCCAATGCGCTGTTACAAATGCCAGAAGTTCGGTCATGTCAGAGACCGCTGTTCTGGGCAGGAGGTGTGTGGCGTTTGTTGCAAGGCAACCCATGATGGGCCGTGTAAAGACCCGGCGCACTGTGCGAACTGCGGTGGCGACCACCCCTCCTCTTCACGCAACTGCCCTGTCTGGATTCAGGAGTCCAACATCCAAAAGGTTAAAACAGAAAAGAAGATTTCGTTTTTTGAGGCCCGTAAACAGGTTGTTGGCAGTCAGACGCCAACAGCGTCTTCCTATGCTTCTGCTGTAAAGAAAGTGTCGACCCGATCAGTCTGCTGCCAGACTGATGAATTTATTTTCACAAAGTCACTGCAAGGAAGAACGTTGGGCTCTGGTGGAGGCAAGTCCACCACCTCCCAACCCAGAGTGGGTGCCCCTGGTGGAGGCAAGAAATCCGCCGCCCCTCAGACTGCCCAGCAGTCTACTCCATCTGCTGCTGGGCAGATTAAAAAGCCAGCCCCCCCGCCTCGAACTCCTGTGTGCAGTGCCCGTGCGGGCAAGGGAGTTCAAGCAAGTGTGGAGATGGTGGAGATGAGAAAGAAACCTCCACCATCCCCAAAATCCAGGCCTTCTTCACCTGTGGGCAAGTCTGCCAGCAGGTCTGAAGACCAACATAGTCCAGTGAAACTAAGCAATAAATTTGCTCTATTGGATGCAGACGTGGATGAGGAGATGACCTGATTTTGCTCCTATTCGTCCTCTGCACCATGGATAGCAAACTAATCCATTGGAATATCTGTGGTCTAAATTCAAATTTTGAGGAGCTGCAGCTTCTGTGTCAAACTATGAAACCTTCCGTCGTGGCTCTTCAGGAAACTAAAATTCAAAGCCAGAAGACCTTCACTCTTTCTGGCTTTAATGTTCTTTCCAAACCTGCACAACCATCCTCATTGGGACTGTCGGGCGGTGTTGCCCTTCTTTTACATAAAACTTTGCTGTTTAGTCCTGTCGCTCTGACTACCCCCCTTCAGGCTGTAGCTGCGAGAGTCACTCTCCATAAAACTATAACAATTTGTTCACTTTATCTGCCACCTTCTGTCCCGGTTTGTCGTCAGGACCTTGTTGGTCTGATCGGAGAACTTCCTCGACCTTTTTTGCTGTTGGGTGACTTTAATGGTCACAGTCCTCTTTGGGGTAGTGTCAGTTCGTCATCCAGAGGTCTGCTTCTTGAGGATGTCCTTTCAGACTTTGATTTGTGTTGTCTGAACGATGGAGCTCCAACTTACCTCCACTCTTCCACAGGTTCACTTTCGTGTTTAGATTTGTCGATTTGTGACCCCTCGCTGGTCCTGGACTATGAGTGGTCTGTCCATGACGATCTACACGGAAGTGACCATTTCCCTGTTCTTTTAAAACCCTTATTAACTGAAAACATCACTGTCTCACAACATCTTAATTATAAGAGGCCAACTGGAATCTTTTTGCCACCAATATTTTGAAAGAATTCCAGGACACTGATTTTCTTCAGAGTCCAGACCCAGCTGAATCTCTGACTAACACTGTGATAAAGTGTGCTAAAACCTGTATTCCAATGTCTTCCAATAAACTCCAAATGCCCAAAACACCCTGGTTTAATTTAGACTGCCAACAAATTTCAAAAGTTCGCAAACGGGCTCAGCGTCGGGTATACCAACGACCTTCAGGTCCCAACGCTCGAGCCCATCAGAAACTCCACGCCAAATCGAGACACACTTTCAAAATCAGTAAACGTCAGTCTTGGAGAAACTTCTGCTCCGGGCTGACATCAAAAACTTCAAAGAAAAAAGTCTGGAACATCATCAGAAAAATCAAGGGGAAAAACACCAACCCCTCCATTCATCACTTGAAACTTGCCGATGCTCTGGTCACTGACAAACAAGCTGTTGCCAATCTGTTGGCTTCCACCATCCAACAGAACTCCTCATCTTCAAATAAATCTGCAGCCTTTTTAAAAAACAAACAACTCAGAGAGAAATCTTTATACAATTTCACATCAGACAACTCTGAAGCCTACAATCTCCCTTTTTCAATCAATGAACTGAAAACAGCTTTACAAACCTGCACTGATTCTGCCCCTGGTCTGGATGATATTCATTATCAGGTTTTGAAACATTTTCCAGAAAACTGTCTCCAGACCCTTCTTAAAGTATACAACCATATCTGGACCACAGGGTGCTTTCCGCCCTCCTGGCGGAAAGCCCTGATCATTCCAATTCCAAAGCCTGGAAAGGACCTTACTAACCCTTCGAACTATCGTCCAATAGCTCTAACTAGCTGCCTCTGTAAGTTGATGGAGAAGATGGTCAACTCCCGTCTGATGTGGAAGCTGGAAACCGATGGCCTTTTGGCCAGGCAACAGTGCGGTTTCCGGAAATACCACTCGACAGTCGACCATCTAATCCGTCTGGAAACCACCATCCGCAATGCCTTTGTCAATAAACAGCATGTGGTCGCTATCTTTTTCGACCTCGAAAAAGCATATGACACCACATGGAAATCAGGAATCCTTATGGACCTGCACAAACTTGGTTTTCGTGGTCACCTGCCTCTGTTTATCCAAAACTTTCTGGCCGATCGACAGTTCCAGGTGCGTGTTGGCACCACACTTTCTGACATCCGTGGGCAGGAGTTGGGTGTACCTCAGGGGAGCATCCTTTCTCCTGCCCTTTTCAGCATTAAAATTAATGACATTGTCAAATCGGTAAGCCGGGGCACCGAGTCCTCTCTGTTCGTTGACGACTTCACGCTGTACGCAGTTGGAGCTTCTTACCCCAGCGTACAGCGTCGACTCCAACTTTGTGTCAACAAGATCCAGCAGTGGGCCGAGGAAAACGGGTTTACATTCTCACGTACCAAAACTCAGTCAATCCATTTTCACAATTTTCGTCAATTTTTTGGTGATCCTGAAATTCGTCTGGACAAGTCCACCATTCCAGCTGTAAAAGAAGCCAAATTCCTAGGAGTTATTTTTGATCAAAAACTCAACTTTCTCAGCCACATTAAAAATCTCAAAACTTCTTGCCAGAAAGCTCTAAATATTCTGCGGGTCGTAGCGCACACTGACTGGGGCGCTGATAAGAAAACTTTGCTGCATCTCTACAGAGCCCTGGTCCGTTCCAAACTGGACTATGGTTGTGCTGTGTACGGCTCTGCAAGACCCTCTTATCTGAAACTCTTGGATCCTATTCACCATCAAGGGCTTCGTCTCTGTCTTGGAGCATTCCGCACCACCCCTGTGTACAGCCTGTACGCAGAGGCAGGTGAACCCTCACTGTCCAACCGCAGGCTGAAAATGTCTCTAAATTACTATATCAGACTGTTCTCAGAACCGCAGAATCCTGCGTATGACTGTGTCTTTGACCCCCAGTTTCAAAGCAAATTCGAAACGAACCCTAACTGTATTCCGCCGTTTGGTCTTCGTATGCAGCCTCACGTGCGGAATGCAGGTCTAGACCTAGGAGTTGTGTCGGATTTTTCCAAGTTTCCAGATCAGCCTCCGTGGACCTTTTTCACACCAGAGATTTGTTTTGATCTTGCAGCTTTTCGTAAAGAGTCTACCAGCTCTCTGGCATACAAGGCCTTGTATGCTGACCTCTGTTCAAAATTCCCGTCTTATCAAAAAATTTTCACTGACGGTTCCAAGTCTGAGGATGGAGTGGCCTGTGCAGCCTATTGCCCTGGTGCTCCTTCTCAGATACTGTTAAAGCATATACCTCCAGATGCTTCTGTCTATTCTGCTGAAATTACTGCTCTGGTTCTGGCATTAAAGATAATTTCACTTTCTAAGAAGAGGGACTTTCTGGTTCTGTCAGATTCACTGTCATCTTTGGAGGCCATAGCTGGCCGCAACCTTCAGCATCCAGAACTTTTAAATTTCTTTGAGCTTTTTAGCAAGTTGAAAGCGGATGGTTACAACATTATTCTGGCTTGGGTTCCTGGTCATGTTGGCATCGGAGGGAATGAAATGGTTGATCGTTTAGCCAAGAATGCCACAAGAGAGAAACTGTCCAACATTTATATCCCTTGCTCAGATCTGAAACCCAAAATTAACGATTATGTGAGAGACCTCTGGCAGGAGGATTGGAACACACAGACGGATAACAAACTCTTTCAGATCCGTCCAAACCTTAATGAGTTCCTCCCATCTACGTCTGGTGGCCGTAAAGAAGAAACAGTTATGTGCCGGCTGCACACCGGCCATTCGTATTTTACCCATTCGTACCTTTTAAAGAATGAGGAAGCTCCGTGGTGCATTCCATGTCATGTGCCACTCACAATGAAACATATTCTTTTAGAGTGTTGGGACTTGCACGATGTGAGACACAAACATTTTACAGCAGAGTCCATGAAAATCCTGTTCAGGGATGTTCCGCCTGACGTGATCTTTGAGTTTTTGAGAGAGATTAACATTTTTCATCTGATTTAAGATTTTACGGATGAAAGATTTTTAACGAAGTTTCTGGTGCGTTTCTAGAAGATGTCTTTTAAAGAGATGTGTGAAAGGTGTTTTTTTTTTTTTTTTAATGACTTGTGAGTTGATTTTAACGTGGTGACAGCCCTGATGTGGCCCTTTGCGGTCGGCTGGGCTATAAGCAACATTATCTTATCTTATCTAGTTCTTGTCCATGAGGCCTCTATTCCTTACTCATCGATTCCTTTGTTTCTCTGTTGAATTGTAACTCATGCATACTGTGACCTCTCGGATGAGGAGGTGTGTAGCATTAATGGACAAGTCTTGGGCAGGGATGTCTCCTTGATGAGAGAACAAAGACAATGTTCATTCAGTTTGCTAGTCCACGTGTCCAGCCCCCAGACTTCTTCCTGTATAAATAATGATGCACAAGTTAAGCTCATTTATACATGTAGGCAAATGAGTAAACTGAAATTGCTTTTTGCTCTCTGTGTGTGTATGTGTGTTTTCTTTCAAGATGAATGCCTTTTTTCTGCAGCTTGTTTGAAGTCCCAGAGAACTTGGAAGTTGTGGTGTCAAAGCTTCAGAACACAGAAGCCATGAAGAAAGCAAAAGTGCATCCCTTGAAACTTCTTGTAGCCCATCGTATCTATGAGAGGGGTCGCGGAGAAAAGGGCAATCTCGAGTGGCAGGTGAGAATGCGTTGACCTTTGAAGAGACACATCATGTGAAGGTAATGATTATACCTCCCAATGCCCACCCACTCCCAATTCTTTTTTTTTTTTATCCAGGTTTATTCTTTGGGAGAGGAGGGTGTTGTTCAGAGGGGTGTGTGTTTGGGTGTGTGTGTGTTTGTGTGTGTGTAGAGAGAGAGAGAGAGAGGAGAGAGAGAGAGAGAGAGAGAGAGAGAGAGAGAGACCAGTACATACCTCTGAAAGTTTCAAGCCTATTCTGCTGGAGCTGTGTATCATCAATGAACAGGCTGTATACAAATCTTCAGATGGGAGCCCTCATCCTTCACTGCAAAAACTGAAGAGTAGAGAAGTGTCCAGAACCTGGTTATTAGTATGAAAGTAAGTTTAGAGTACAGCCCAGTCATATTGTCTGACCTTTAAGTGTAGCATCATTTTAAACAGTAGCATCATTTTAATCAGTCTTATCCTCATCAATCAGCATAACTAAAAGGGTATCAAATTCTGATGCCCACCATGCCTCTGGCCATATAGAGCCCAAGTTTCAGATTTCCCCTCTGATGTCTATGTTTTTGGTGAATCCGTTTTGGTCTCTTTGTTGTCAGCAAGTTAATGGGAACCGTTTTTGGAAGGATGTGGTGATGCCATCCGTATGCAGACACTCATGCCAGCTCCATCACTAAAAGATTTGTCATACATAAATCCATAGCATCATCTTCATCATCCTCATTCTCGTCGATCAGCATGAAAAATAAAAGTTTACAATTCTGTGGTCCTTCATGCCCTGCTCTCATGGTGACCTCTGTTTGGCTGTCCTGTCCACACCTATGGCCTTGGTTTGATTTCGTCATGGTCACCGGTACTGGCAACTTCATGGGAGCTGTCATTGGACGGACATGGTACCGCCCTCTGGAGGGAGAGCTCACTCATGCCAGCTCCACGACTAAGCACTTATTGTCATCTGTATGGGACTTAGTAGGTGATGTCCTGTGTATGTTGGATCAGAACAGGCGCCACTGAACACCACCAAAGTGACTTGGGCAGCAGTGCCATGTCTCCTCCAGTGGGTTGTCTCTTGATTACTTGACATTGACTGCTTCCTGTGGGTTGCCGGTGGTGGGGCTGTGGCGGGACTGACTGGTTTGAGCTGTGGCTGTGGACAGGGGTTCAGAATGAGCAGCGTGGGTACAATGCCACTTGGGTGGCACAGAAGATGGGACAAAAAAAAAGGAAAAAAAAAAGGGCATTCATAGGTGGTGTCCTGCATATGTAAGATCAGAACAGGCACCACTGAACACCACCAAAGTAACACAGCAGCAGTGCAGCCTCTCCTCTTGCAAGTTGATTCATGACAAGTTGATGATGACTGCTCCTGTGGTTTGCTGGTGCCAGGGTTGTGATGGCACAAACTGGGGTGTTGCAATAGACGAACAGGAGGAAAGAGGGGCTCAGGAGTAATCCCACTAAAGTGGTGCAGAAGATTACACACACACACACACACACACACACACACACACACAACACTTACACACACACACATACACCACACACCACACCCCACACCCCCTATTCTGCCCCCCTTCCTCCTCCCCCCTGTCTCCTGTTCATCCCATGGGGCCTTCCCTCACACCCCCTCTCTGAGCAGGTCCACTGTTGCTGTGCTGATGTAACAGGGCATTTGCTGAAAAAAGTTTGTTTCTAGTAAGCAGTGGCATCAGGAACATTTCCCATTTTTTCTTGCATTTGATAACGAGGAGGCTGCATCTTTCCAGTTTATTAAATATTGCCTTTCTCTTGTAGCAGGTCTTGCCTCTGGAGCATGCCAACTTTGAAATAATTTTTTTTAAGCCGGCAGTAAGATAAGCTGGCACCTTAGACTACTTTGCTCTCACCACCAAAATAGATGACTTGGGAAGTGGGGGTGGAGGTGGGATTCTTAATGTTGCGTGATCAACGTTTTATTTGTTCAATTTTTTGCCTTTCTTCATCCATCTTGTTCATACTTTTTATAACAGAATGAAGCCAGTGAATCAGCAAAAAAGATTATAGTAATCATAAAATAAATCAATGAATGAAAAAAAGAAGTGAGCATTAGTTATATACTAACCACAGTGATCTGACTGAAGTTGTACAATGTGCAGGACATTGCGAGGGGTCGTCAGGTTCAGACATCTGGTTTCTTTTTGTATTACAGCCTCATCCAAAAATTGTGGAAACTCTGGAGGAGGCCTTCTATGCCAGCTTTGGTCTGGTAGAATCCACCAATAAAAGGATCCTCATCGCCTTGGACATCTCCGGTTCAATGTGTGGGAATCTGGGTGACCATCCAATCTCCATGCGCGAGGCAGCCACGGTCATGGCCATGGTGACCATAAAGGTAAGGCTGAGAGTTGGGGGTGAAAGACGTGTGCAAACAAAGCCAAGCTGAAATGTTCGAAAACGATCAGGGGAATGAAGGGGGTTCGGGCGGATGGGACAGTCTTTCCTTTCTTTCTCATCAACTTAACCTTTCTATCCCCGTTCCGCCCTATTCCGCCCGACCCGTCAGGCTCCTGATCCGCCCTGTACCGCCCGTTCCTCAGTAGGCTGATTGTCTCGGTGTGCCTCCCTTATTTGGGTTGACCACAGTAATAAGACAAACCGGTCGTTATCCGGGTCTTTCCTACCTTTCTCAGCGCCATTTGTGAAAGCGGTTTGTGGCTTTTTTTATTTTTAATCGATTTTTTTGTTTATCCCATCGACTTCTGACTACGATCAAAATGTCGCACTCTGACAGTGACAGTGACATGAGCTTGACTGTGGACCAAATGTTCAATATGAATGTGTTGTCGACCGAAAATGACGACTGGAATCAATCGGACATTGATCTTGACTCTGTAGACAGCGACAGTGACTATGAAGTTGCAGAAGGAGTGAATGCGAGTAGTGACAGTGACTCGGACATAGGCGACGCAGGTGACGCAGGTGCTACTGATGTCGGTGGATGTGCACAGTCATCGCAGTGGTCAAACGACGACTTTCGGACTGACGTTCGTGTGTTTGATGCATACAGGGGCCCCCCATGTCCACAAGTGAATCTTCCAACACCTTTTGATTATTTTTCACTTGTTTTTCCTTCGGACGCATTCCATCTCATGGTCAGGGAAACCAACCTGTATGCAAGACAAACGCTCATGGCTGCTGGTCTTCCTGAGGATAAGTTTCAGCCAACCACTGTGGATGAAATCAGAGCTTTTGTTGGTCTTCTCATGTTTATGAACATGGCCCCTGTTCCTCATCGTGATTTTTATTGGAAAGACTCTTCTCCTTTCTTCAATCCCTGGGTGTCGAGTGTCATGTCGAAGAACAGGTTTGAACAGCTGAACCAGTATTTTCACCTCGCTGATACCACTCAGTTTGTTCCCAGAGGTCAGGCTGGGTATGACCCCCTGTTCAAAGTCAGACCTCTCATTTCCATGACTCAAGAATGTTTTGCTATGCAGTTTCTACCTGGGCAAAACATCACAGTAGATGAGGCAATGATCAAGTTCAAGGGTCGTTGTGGTTTTCTGCAGTACGTGCCTGCAAAACCAACAAAGTGGGGCCTCAAGGTGTGGGCTTTGTGTGATGCCGATTCTTTTTATATGCTGAATTATTCAGTATATACTGGGAAGACCAATGATGTGCCTGCTGGGACAGGTGATGCCCTAGGGGATCGTGTCGTCAAACACTTGGCAGAACCCGATTATTTCAAGTGGCACACCGTCTACTTTGATAATTATTTCACGTCAGTCCCCCTCATTCAATATCTGTTTCAGAAGAAAACCTTGGCATGTGGGACTGTGCGAAACAACAGGAAGGGTCTGCCACAGGATATGAAGCCAGCAAAATGTGTCAAAAAGTCTGGGGACACAAAGCGCTGGTTTCGTGAGATTGGCTATGATGATTTGAAGGGCAAGCTTCAGGCTGTTGCTTGGTTTGACCATCGTAAGGTCACCCTTCTTACTTCTGTCCATGATGGAACGGATGGAGAGCTTGTCAGAAAAGGTGCAGGGGGTGTTGAAAAAGCCAGGTATTCTAGGCCCCTGGCTGTGGCTGATTACACCAAGAACTACAACGGTGTTCACAAGCATGATCAATTGCGATCATATTATTGTTCCAAGCAGAAATTCATGAAGTGGTGGAAATATGTGTTCTTCTTCTGCCTGGACACTGCTGCAGTAAATGCCTTTGTAATCTACAAAAACTCTGCAGATGCCCCACTGAAACTGCATGTGGATTTTCACACTGAGATTGTCATGGGCATGGTGAATGGTTTCAAGGGTCGAAAACGGATCGGCCGTCCTGTCGTTCACGACAATCCAGACAAGCACAAACACACTCCTTCCAAAATCCAGTCTGCCAGAGGGAAGAAGGACTGTGTCTGTTGCAAGAAGGAAGGCAGGAAAACCCCAGCAGGCAATGCCATCCAGTCAACACATGAGTGTGTGATGTGTAAGGTGGCTTTGTGCAAGGATCGTGGCTGCTTTTTTTCTTTTCACCAGCAGTGAGTAGGTTCCTACACACTCATTCTTAGCAGTACACCTGATACTTGACTAAATCAAGGACTGATGAACTTTGTCATTTTTGTTTTGTACAGACTGTTTTGGGGTTGACTAAATATTGAAAGTGCCACATACAAAAGTACTGGAGTTTGTGCATGTAAGAAAAGTGCACAACGGAAAGAAAATTTCATGTCAGTGATCTGTGTGTGACAAAAGTGATCAAAAGCAAGAACATTTCCAGTGACTGTGTTGTTTGTGTGTGATCACATTTGGATTATATAATTCATTACATCTGGAACCATATGGTGAGTACAACAAAAATATTTGAGTGTTGTTTTGTGTTGTGATGCCTGCCTCTCTTCCTTCCTGCTAACACCTGCATATAGTTAGAAATATTATCAGTCATAGGAATTCTTTTTCTCACAAACACAAACTAACTCATGCAGATCAAAAAGCATGCACTCCAATACATTTTCAGTAAGTATGGTATGATTTTGACCTGTTATTTTTTTTTTAATTATTTTTTTCCTGCTATGTAACTGCTAGGTGACTTAAAAGCGTCACAAAAATTTCACGTATATTCCTAGCTACCTGTGTAACTACTAACACCTCACAACACCCATCAGTTCTTTTCAGATGGTGAACCTGACCACTTGCCACCAAAAAGGTAGGTGTTATAAAGTTGATGGGTGTTGTATTGCCTGTCTATCACCTATTTCACTGACGTAGGTGTGTTTCCCAGGTAAAATCAGGTGTGTGAGTGTTGAGTCATAAAAATATTTTCACATCCCCCTGAAATAACAAGTGCAAACCAAAGTTCAGCTTTCCATAGATTTTTGCTGAAAATTTGAAGTCTTTATATCCATCAGTTTATTTTTTACAATTTTTTAAAGTCAGTACCCCAATTCGGGCAGCAAATTCCAATATAAACTTAGTAGTCTAGGCGACTTCTGTCATACGAAATACAGGACAATGAAGGTTAATAGAAAGCAGGGAGAATAAGAGAGTGGGATGGAACTTCTGTCATATATAGGCATACTCTAAAATAACCGGGGGAATGAAGGGGTATGGGCAGATTGGACAGTCTTTCCTTTCTTTCACAACAACTTTGTACAAAGCAGGGAGTATAAGAGAGTAGGATGGGTGAGGGGTGCATCTTCGGTTGTATGTCGGAGCACTCTTCATAAAGTGATGTACAGGAGTCCACACTTCACTTTTAGCGGGCTTTCTCAGAATATTAAGATGTTAAAACATTGAACATGACCTCCCCCACCCTCACCTGCCCCAAAAAGTCTGAGGGGGGGGGGGGGGAGGGGACAACATGAATTTTGCATGCCAGAGGAAGGTGGTGTTACTGGGGACCAAATGTGTTGGTGGCTACTGTGATGGTCATAGTGTTTATGAGCAGACTTGTCCTCTGCCCTGGAATAACCGTATTTGTTACTGAGCAAAGCAAACAAGGCTGTTGATCACATTTTACTGAAAAAAAAAAAAAAAAAGAAAAAGAAGAGTTTTTTTGTCACAGATGGACAATTTCTATAGTATCGCAAGTTGTTTTCCAGACACTATGCACATATGTATATCATATCCAGCTATAGAAAAGACCAAACCAAAGCCAAAGAGAAAGTGAGCTCAGCAGAAAGGATTGCTAGTTGTATGTAGCAACGAAATCAAAATGTATGAGAGTGATGGAGATGAGAGCCAGATCTCAGTGACCCCCCCCCCCCCCCTCCCAAAAAAAAAAAAAAAAAAAAAAAAGCCTTGCCTCTGCTAGAAAACAACACAATCAATGGTAACCAGATTTGTATCTGAAAAGGAAAGGGGACAGTTTTAGTTCATACACGACCTTGAACTGGCCAGTTCTCCATCAGTCACGGTGGCCTTGATGATAGTTATCTTTTCATTGAATGAAAATGAAAAGACCAGCAACAAAACTGCCATGACAAAATGTACATAATGTTAATGTGTGCAAGTTAAATGTAGAACAGTCATTTATTTTCAGTCTGAAAGCGAGAGGGTTTTTTTTGGTTTTGCATCTCTTCAATGATTTTGTGTTGATGTGTGCATCCATAAGTTTAAAAACATGCACAGTATCACACTGATAAGAATGTGTTCCTGAGAATCCTTGAAAATCTCAAGTCTATTCCTGATTTTGACATCATCAGCTTCTGATGGTCAGAATTCTTTTATGCATGAAACTGTCACCTGGGACGTCACTAGTGATGCACATTTTTCCAATCGAATGTGCTGCCCTGTTAGTCACAGAGCAACCAACAGGTGTATGTTGTAGCGGAGAAGATGGAAGGAAGTCCATTGACCTTCTCTGGTCTTAGTTGCACATTCATCTGCCGTGGTGAACAACACAGGAACAAGCCCAGGTTATTTCCCTTCATTTCTCATGAGTGCCATAAAAAAATAGAAAGAAATACACTTGGATAAGCCAGCAGAACACACTTGTCATCTCAGCTGCATCTGCTTCAAGCAGTAAACCCATTTACAACAATAACCAACAAGTAGGGCAACTCTTGCACCCATGATGAAATAATTACAGGCCCGTAACGCTAAACAAATGCTGCTCATGACACCAACCTTGTACTGTGTGCTCTGTGTTGTCATTTCTGCTGTGTTTTGTTGGGAGTGAAGGGCCTGTAATCATTTCATCATGGGAGTGAAGGGCCTGTAATCATTTCATCATGGGAGTGAGAGTTACCATATTTGTTCATTGTTTACTGTTCCTAGATTAACATTTTTCATCGGATCTGAGATTTTATAGTGGAAAGATTTTTAACAAAATTTCGGATGGGTTTTTAGAAGATATATTTTAAAGAATTGTGTGAATGAATGACTTGTGAGTTGATTTTAATGTGGTGACAGCCCCGATATATAACCCTTTGCGGTCGGCTGGGCTATAAGCAACATTACCTTACCATACCTTCCATTTACGACAATGTTGAGATTGCAACGATGTCTGGATGGAACAGTGGTGAAACATGAGCCCACTTCCAGCAGCCCCTACCCCTACCCCTTTTAGTGTAAGCATCTTAGTGTGATGGTAAGGCCGAATGTTGTAAAGTGTGGTGACTGGGATGGAGCGTGTAGGCAGCCATTTGTTATGGCCATAGTCCCCATGATGGTAAGGCTGAATGTTGGAGCTGAGAGCGTCTTTTTTTTAGCTGGGATTGAGCATGGAGGCGAGGGTCAAGGAGGGGAGAGATGGGAGAAATGTGCAAGCTCCAAGTGTGTGTCTGAAAAGGAGGGAAAGAAGAGGTCTGAGGGGGGAGGAAGATGGGGAGGGAAGGGAGGAGAAGGAGTAGTTGTGAAGGGCATGAGGTCAAGAAGGGGTTTCAGAGAGAAAGAGTGGCAGTGGAGGAAAACTTCATGTGTTTTGAATGTGTTTGTGTTTATGCCCGAGTGAAGGACAGGTGGGGGGCAGAGGGGTAGGTATTAACTTTTGTATACATGAGTTTGGCCGTTTGTGTGTGTGTGAGAGAGAGAGAGAGAGAGAGAGAGAGAGAGAGAGACAGACAGACAGACAGACAGGGATGAAGGGGGGGGGGGGTATACAATTATGTAATATACATTGTTGTATCCTATAGTTAGCTGTTTTGTTTTTTCTTTGTGTTTGTTTTCATGCACAATGTAATTACATACTGTTACATACTGTTGAGGCAAGAATCCGTGTTTAGCTGAAGGCCAGCATCTTTGGCTGAAAAGGAATAAATGCTTTCGTTGTCACCAGTTTGTGTACTTCTTTTGTATTTTCTCATACCAGCATTGTGATAAAAACTTGTCCCTTTCTTGTTTGTCATTGAGAACATACTGATTAATAAAAAGTATGGGGAGGGGGAAGAGAAAGAACAAAGCCACTGACTGAAATCTTGAAACCACAGTTAAATGTTGAAACCAGCATCCAGTATGCAAAAATAAGTGAAATAATTAAATGTACGTAAACTTTACTCAGTCACAATGCCATTCAGTTGTTGTTTTTTTTTCTCAAACTGATAGTTCGTTTAAAGTTGACAATTCACAGTTTGTTTTGTCAAGCTCAGTGAATGAGAGAATATGCAAAAGGAAAGTAAAATCGTTGCTGGGTTCCTCTGATTAGTGGACTCTGGACAGATCACACGAATGGCTCTGTTCACGAAACAGACATTGATGGGTCACATATGCTACTAGAGAAGGATCTACAAACTCTTCTTCATGCTTCACCACCTTTTTTATTTTTTGTTTTTATTGTTTATCTGTTTTCCCATCCTCGAGTGTGTCTCCTTACAAATCTTTGCAAAGTTGTTGTCTGAATAAAGGAGGAATTGTTAACCTGCACCTGCCCCCCCCCCCCCCCCCCCACTCCCCCCGCCCCTCTGTTTAATTGTCCATATATCTGTATCTGCCTACACACCAACATTTGTTTCAATGATGTCCCCTCTCCCCCCCCCCCCCCCCTTCCCTCCTATCTGCTTCCCCTCCCTTGTCTTCCAAATTGGGAGGGGGGGGGGGGGGAGAAGGAAAGGAAAAAAAGAAAGAAGAAGAAGAAAGCCACGACGTCTAACATTCTGGCTGCATGTGTGTCTGGCAGCGGGAGCCTGCGTGCGACGTTGTGGGATTCCACCACCGCCTGATCCCCTTGGAGATGTTCAAAGACACCACCAAGACCATGAAGCAGCTGGTGGATGACACATCCAGCCTGGGTTTTGGAGCCACCGACTGCAGCAAGCCGATGACCTGGGCTCGCAAGCAGCGGAAAGAGTACGATGCCTTCATTATCTACACCGACTGCGAGACCAACCACCACAGGATCCCTCCATACGCAGCCTTGCAGAAGTATCGGGATGCCATGAACATTCCCACGGCCAAGCTGGTGGTTGTGGGAATGATGAATTACCAGTTCAGTATTGCTGAACCCAATGACATTTACATGCTGGATGTTCTGGGCTTTGACCCAGACTGCCCGGAAATGATCCGACAGTTTTTGGTTGAGGGTGTCGAGTGGTGAGGACTGATTCAAACCAGCTGTCACTGCACTGCTCTTGCAAGATACATTTTCATGCATACTGGCTTACACGCACACACACACACACACACACTCACACTCCCTAACTTTCTTGATCTCTCTCATTCACACCCACTCACACACACACACATGTGCACACCCCTGCTCCCAAACTAACGCAACACACAAGGACATATACAAAGGAAGAAACAGAAAAATCCATATGTTGTATCACAGGCAGGAGACAAGTCGAACAGCTTTAAGAACAGAACTTTTTCTTTGACTCATGAAGTAAGAATGTCATGGAGAATATGACAGAGGATGGCCTCACTGCTTTGGCCAGACCTGCAAGCAAACCGGTGAGCACCGAGTGACTTTTGAGCACACAAGTTTGAGGTAAGCTGGTCGAGAACAAGCTTTCCCAGGATTTTTGACAGGAAGGGCAGGTTTGAAACCGGTCTGTAATCTTTCAATTCGTTCAGATCAAGTGATGGACTTTTGAGTATGGGTTGGAAATCGGCAGTTTTGCAATCTGAAGGAACTATGCCTGATACAAGAGATTTGTTCTGATTACTGGTAACAGGGGGTAGAAAAGGATCAAGATTTTTGGAAACGAAGTTTAGTTGGAATTGGGCTGACTTCACAGGTCTTATGAGGAGACAACTCAAACTGTTGGTCTCCAGAAATGGGGAGAGGGCAAGAAAGGCAGAACCAGAAAATGTATTCGCATGACTAGTGTCACAAGGATGAAAGAACTGTGGATGGAAAGGATCTTGTTCCTTTAAAAAAAAAAAAAAAAAAAAAAAAAATCACTGAACAAGTTAGGAAGTTCCCAGACAAGGTATGTTGAAGGCAGGAATTTTAGCTTTGCCAAGTAGGGTGTTCTTATCTTCAACATTGTCAGCAACTTTCTGTATTGCACTGTTGTATATCTCTCTGTGAAAAGGCAAAAGTGAGGAACGCCATGGCATTCTACCGTCTTGTCGCTCAGGCTTTAGCTCATTTAGCTGATCAGCACTGATGTCATACCAAGGGATGATGATACACTGGCACACCTTATAGCCGACACATACATGCTTATCCTGCAGACTTCTCAGACCGACACTTAAACTCAGGGTGCGACACATTAGCAAATAAATCTTTTGTAGTATCTGCTGACAAATTGTCCATATTGATCTTGCGCAAACATGTAATAGACCAAGATTTGATAGATTGCACAAGTTTACAAACATGAAGTGTTGATTGGAATAGAGAATGTGAAGGCTCAGGAAAGAAATGTATGGGCAAAAAGTAGCAGAAAGGTTTATAGAAAGCAGGATGAAACAAAAGAGCATTGGTTTTGTCATGATATCGAACAGTGCCCTGAGACATTGGATGATTTGGGGATTCACCATTGCAGCACTGCAATGTGAATTCTACTGGTGCTGAAGTATTTGACAAAACAAGATGAACTGGATAATCATTTATGTATTTAAGCAACCTGAGAAAAGTGTTCATTGTTGTCAGTGTAGATGGTATTCATAAAACTTATTCCTGTAGACACGACAGGAAAAATATTTCATTTAGTTGACAGACTGAGACTTTATTATGAAAGACATCCAGCACACAAACATTTGTTTTTGTTCAATAGCTGTGACTCGCCATCATTATCTTGTCTGTCTTAGCCATTGCATTCCTAAGTGTTTATTCAAAAGATCATGCTCAATATTATCTGTTGAGAATTACACAGCTGTCTAGTCATTGCGTTTTTAAGTATTTATTTGAAAAGATCTTTTGAACACATGGTGTTACTCGGTTGAGAATTACAGAAACTGCACTGATGTTTGAAATGAAATCCAGTGCTGATAAAAAAGATCATGAGGACTGATGCCAGTTGTTTATCCTTTAAACTTGATACAGTAAGAGCAATACCAAGCCGGCAAAGTATGATTTTGACAGGTGCGAATCATGAAATAAATTCAAACTGCCTCTCCCCATCTTTGGTGGGATTTTGGGAGAATCAGTCTCCCACCCAATCTCCTCTTTTTCCTTTTCTTTTCGTTTTCTTTTTTTTTTTTTTATTGTAATCTTGAAAGACACATGAAAGAATTTGCAGTCAACTATCGTCAACATTTGTACCAATATGTTCATCACCATTCTCTTTTTTCCTGTGTGTTTGTGTGATGTCACAAACACTTTGTGCAGCTTGGCTCTCACATCAGAAAATACATGGCTGGAACCTAATGTCAGTCAGGACACCGCCGACACAACTGACATAGCTGTCAATGGACAAAAGCTTGGAACTGTTCAACAGTTCGCTTACCAGGGATCCATCTATCAATGAAGGATCCAAACCGCAGATCCTGTCGAAGGCAGCAAAGACAACACCGGTGCAACCCAGACTGAAACCTGTATGGAATAACATCACCTTCTCCATGAAATCAGACCCATTGTTGCACTGGTGTATTCCATCTTCTGTGAAACATGGACTGTCACAGCAACTCTGTTAAGAAGGATCCAAGTCATGGAAATGAAAGTCTTGCCGGGATCATAGTAATTTTCAATAACTGTTATGAAATGAAAACTACCTTTGATGCGTGGCCATGAAAGATGGTCCAATGACCTTGCTAAAATAATCTACAAGGGAACAATCCTCTCCTGAGAAGGGACATGGAGAGAAAGACCAAAAAAAAAACCCAAAGGGACAACACTGCGGGATGGCCAGGGAAAACAGTCACAGAGACGTAAGCCCTGGCACACTTCCCATAGCAGAACGCCTTCTGTGCACCTGGTGAAGACATGCAGGCAGAACCTGTCAGCATTATCACCATGATTATTTATTTATTTTTTTAAGCTTTTTGTTTGCCAACATCACTCTGAATATTGATCTGTGATCAGTGCTATCCCACTTCACATCTTCCCCACCCCCACCCCCCTATATCCTGTCTGGCCTATCGGCATGTTGGAGTCTGGTTCTGTGGCATGGACATGAACTGAAAATGCAGTTTGGCACTGACTGGGTGTAACAACAACAACAAGATCCTCGCTAGGTCAGTGTAACTCTACCTGGATGAATTCATCCCCATAGAGGCAAGCCATAAGCTGGATGTGATGGATCCACAGCTTGGAGAATACTGCAATGTCAGCTATCATCAGGCATACCTTGCTGGCATCTCCTGTTTCCAGGATGCAGTAGGTGGGTGAATTTCATTCTTAGGTAGATGACATCGCTTTGCTATGTCTCTCTCGTCTGTTTCATGAAATTCTCATGTTCATGATTTAGCTAGTGTGTGTCCAGATGAAGAGTAATGCTGTGTATCCTCATCTTGTAGTCACCATCCTCCTCTCTGTGTCCTCAGAGATGCCTGTCCTTAGGGTCCAGTTCAGTAATGAAGATTTATAATCACTGCGTTTCTGTTAAGCTCACAGCACTTACAAAAAACAAAGAGAAAATATCAGCTTTCACAGAGTTGTCCACATGCACTTCCAACAAATGCATGTGAACACACCTACCAACACAATAGCTTTCCCCTTCTCTTGTTCACTTCCCTCACCATACACACCCACATACACATATGGGTATGCTCATACACAGTTACACATTCTTCTAGGTACAGTCTCTCTCTCTCTCTCACACACACACACACACACACACACACACACACACACACACTACATCAACATGCAACAAAAATTTGCTCAGTGTGGGAAATTTTTCTCCCTCTATAACCCAGGTAATTCCTTAACCTAGTACTGTCTGATTGCCCACTCTGTGGTGTGAGTTTGTGTGCACTTTAAATGCTTACGATTTAATGACTTGTGTTCTGAGTATAGATGTAGCATGTCCGTAGTGTACATAGGAGTTTTATATACTGTGTGTTACTTGGTAGCGTGTAATGGAGTGTACATGGTTAGTTATCCTGTCTACATGTGATCATTTGGAAGAAACAAGTTCAGTGCTTCAACGCAATGTAGCTCCTTGTATTAAAAAAAAAAAAGCTTTTAAGGAAGTGTCTTATTAATCTATGTTTTTTGTTTTGTGTCAGCTTGGCTGTGCTTGAATAGTTTGGGCACAGGAAAATGAGAATATGGCTGGTGTTGGTGTATTTGTGTGGTTCTTTATTTCAACATCTTTTCACTGTGCGTGTGTGTGTGTGTGTGTGTGTGTGTGTGTGTGTGTGTGTGTGTTCAGTTTATCATTTTTTCACTGAAAGTGATGTTTGACATACAGTGATGTTTGACAATGACATGCTCAAAAAATATGTCTGTGTGTATGTACATGACTGAGTGAATGCTTGCAGTCTTTGCACATGTGCCTATTGGAGTGCATACATAAAAGTGTTAAGTCCACATTTTCAGAGTCCACATTCCTAAGTATGTTTGTGTGAGTGTGCAGCTGTGGTTGTGTAAGTGTGTGTGTGAGTGTGTGTTTTCCGTTTGATTTTGGAACCATCTCATGTCCTCAGTTCAGTTGTCTCATTCGTCTTTTCTTTAGATGGATTCTCAGTTCAGTGATGATTTACCATTTTGCAATGCTGATTCACCCCCTAAGGCTCATTCACCTCTCTTTTTTCACTCTGTGCCTGGCACCCCCCCCCCCCCCCCCTTCCCCTACCCCTCATCCGTCTACCCCCTCCTTGTCCCAGCTCTCCACTCGCTCTCTTTGGAATTGATTTCCTTTTCTCCTCATTAAAACGTATGATTAACATGTTCCCATAAATTACATCTTATTGTCTACATCTAGTATATGTTTTGACTCTCTCCATTTCACTCTCTTTGCACACTGCTCGTCTATGCAATAGTTGTCTGTTTATTGACTTTACTAATGTAAAACAATATCTGTCTATCAGTGTTTGAACTTATGTTGTAAGATGTTGTAATTAAAGACTGAACTTGTTCTAAAAAAAAAAACAAAACAAACTTTTTGAGCGTTGTTTATATTATTCCTATTTTTGAGGAATGAATGCAAAAAAAAAAAAAAAAATTAACTGATGCCTATTCCACTGTTCCCTTTTTGAGAAAAAAAAACAACTGTTCTCTCTCTCTTTCTGTCTCATTCCCTCATTCTTTTGATTTATATGCTATTGTATATTTCCTGGTATGATTTATTTAATCGATTTAAAAGAATATTTCCTGGTTAGCATCAAACAGATTTTGTCCATCATCACTGTGTCAGTCTGGTGTCTAGAAACATCAACATTTTCATCACTTCAGGACCCTGAACGTGCAAATCAACATGCAAAATCTTAAGAAGATCCATCCTATTGCTCTTTATGTATTATGTGGACAACACTTTAAACAGTGCTCCGTTTTACACAGCCACACATTTACACAGTGGGAAACAAATCTTAACATGCTGAGCTATGAACCACTGAAAGTTTACTTCATGATCAGGCAGAGTGATGAATCATTGCAAGTTTGTTTTACAAAGCATGTAGATGTTATGAATTGCAGAAAGCTTGATTCATAAACATGCAGAGTTAAAAGTTACTCAAAACTTCATTCTGAAGTAAAACAAATGATTTTACTTTTGTCACAGTCAGTAATCTGTGCTTCATCTAAAATACACGCTCTCTCTCTCTCTCTCCAACTCCGATGGAACCATGTTCTGCAGATCCCTCTCTTCCAAAAAAACCCCTCCCCAGTAATGTAAACAGAGCAGACCGAATCCCACCCCCATCTAGCCACTTTAGTCACGAACGGGATTACTCTAATGAATATTTCGCTTCCCTCCAAAACCCAACATACTCACAAAATATTCCTAGTCAAAGGTCTAATTATCCGGCTCCTGATGGAAATGTTGTCAATGCCTATGCTCTTGAACTGTGCAGGATGGCATCGCAGCTATTGTCACAACAGTGATTTGAATGAAGTTGCTCCTGATGAGGGACTCGCGCGCACGTGCGCGAGCACATGTGTGTGTGTGTGTGTGTGTGTGTGTGTGTGTGCGTGCGCGCGCGCGTGTGTGTGTGTGTGTGTGTGGCGTGCGTGCTTGCTTGCATGTATGTGCGTAGGCGTGAGTGTGTGTGTGTGTGTGTGTATGTGTGTGTGTGTGTGTGTGTGTGTGTGCGTGCGTGTTGAAATTGCCGGCTCTGCATGTACTATAGTCGTGATCTCACTGGAGAAAGTCGATTGTGACTGGCAACGTTTTTGGACTGCGGTACAATTTCTGCAGAAATTTTGAAGTTATTCTAATATTCTATATACACTTTTACCTTTGAATTTTCAGCTTATTTTGCTTTTGTCCTTTCGTGGATTCGTCATTGTTCATTGATCTACAATTGAATTTTTTTTTTTTTTTCTTCTTCTTTCATTGCTATTAATTGTGTTATCCAGTTTGCCTGACAATTTTTTTTTTTTTTCTTATTTGTTTCAGTCAGATCTTACTTGTCAGTCTGTAAGAGCTTTGTCTGCTTGTTATTATCATCGTGTATTTAGTTTGTTATTGTATTGACTATATTAGATATGACAGAAGATAACAACCCTTGGCTGAAAAGAGAAGGACTTAGAGTTGGGCATCTCAATGTCAACCATGCGATTAACAAAATGACTGAAATAGCATCAGTCATATCAAATTCGGGAAAAAATTTTCACATATTTGGATTTTCGGAGTCACATCTGTCCGGTCTCATATCAAACAATGACACTGCAATTCCAGGTTATAATGTTGTTCGTAGAGATCCTAAACAAAACATGGAAACTGGTATTATGGTATATCTTCATCAGTCAGTTCGTAGAGATCCTAAACAAAACATGGAAACTGGTATTATGGTATATCTTCATCAGTCAGTAAAATTCCAGAGGATGCATTTTTTAGAGCAATTTAACGTAGAAACAGTATGGATTGAGATCCAGCTTAAATTTAATAAGCCTATACTTATATGTTTTCTGTACAGAAATCCAGCTGAACATGTCGACTGGTTTGACCGTTTCATGTTAATGATGGAAAACGCACATGATGAATCCAAAGACATCATGATATTAGGGGATTTTAATATAGATCTACTAAAAATAAATAAACAGTGGAACTATGTTTTTGAGTCACTTGGTCTTACACAGCTAATCAAAACTCCTACAAGGGTCACTGAGATTTCTGAAACACTGATAGACCATCTATATGTTACAAATCCAGAAACCATTCTTGAGACTAGTGTACCTGTTTATGGATGCAGTGATCACTTCCCAATTTGTTGCACTTGGTCAAAAAAGGGTATCAAAATTCCAAGGTTAAACCATAAAACGATTACCTTTAGAAACTTTTCAAAATTTGATAGTGACAAATTTCTCTCTGACCTTTTAAATTCCCCTCTAAATAAAGTGTACCAATATACAGAACCCAATCAGGCTCTAGAAGTTTGGTATTCCGTCTTCTATACTGTATACAACAAACATGCCCCGCTCCAAACCAAAAGAGTCAAACATCGGATAAAACCTCCCTGGCTTACAAAAGAGATACAGAACACTATTTACCAAAGAGAGTACCTGTTAAAAAATGGCCCTCGTGAAGAATACAAAAAACAAAGAAATAAAGTAACCTCTCTCATTAGAGCAGAGAAAAAGAAATATTTTCTAAAATTAATTAGTGAAAAGAAAGACAGCAAGTCCGTATGGAAAGCCATCCATGGATTAACAAATAAACATATTTCCTCTGTTTCAAACATAACGAATGATATATCTACCGATAAACTAAATCACCATTTTACAACAGTAGCAGATCAAATAATTCATGATGATAAATCAAATGATAATGATCTAGAAGAATTACAAAAATACTGCAGGGGAAAAAATATCCATTCAGATTTAGATATCAGCCTTCTAGATGTTCATTCTGTTTTCGTGTCCCTTAGGCGATTGAAACAGACAGCCACTCGTGGAATTGACGGTATAGACGGTAAAATTCTAAAGCTCTCTGCACCCGTTATCGCAGAAACGTTAACTTACATTTACAACCTCTGTATAGGTAAACAATGCTTTCCAGATACCTTAAAAAAAGCAAAAATCATACCAATATATAAATCAGGAAACACTACTGATCCATCAAATTATAGGCCTATTTCGATTCTATCAGTTCTTTCTAAGCCATTAGAACTCCACATCAATAAGTGTCTCCATTCCCATGCAGAACAATATGATTTAATCCACCCAAATCAATCAGGCTTCAGAGAAAACCATTCTTGCCACACTGTGCTAACTAAATTAATAGATAGATGGCTCTTAAACATGAACAACAAGCAATTTTCAGGAATTCTCTTTGTAGATTTCGCAAAAGCTTTCGACGTTATAAATCATGAACTTTTACTCAGAAAACTAACTTTGTATAAGCTATCATACAAAACACTGAAACTGATTTCATCTTTTCTCTCCAACAGACAACAAATTGTGTCCGTAAACACATACAAATCTGATTTTCTTCCCAACAAATTTGGTGTCCCACAAGGGTCAGTATTAGGTCCTCTATTGTTTTCATTTTACATCAATGATCTGCCATTGTACTTGAAAATAAACAGTGAAATGTTCGCTGATGACACAACCTTAGACACAAGTAATTCTGACGCCAAACAGGTTTGCAGTGACATCCAAGAAAACATCAATCTCTTGGTTAAATGGACACGATTTAATCACATGGCTCTCCATCCTCACAAAACTAAATTCATGATGATAACTACAAGACAGAAACGTCAAACTCTGAGCCAAAATCTGCCAGTACTTTGCATTTCTAACGAAAACGTCGAAGAAGTAACCAGTCACAAAGTCTTGGGAATAACAATAGATTATAATCTAACTTGGTCAAAACACTTAGAGTCTTTACCTAGAAACGTTGCAAGAAAACTACATCTTCTAAAAAGGATTAAGAACTTCTTAAATTTACATGCAAGAAAACTATTCTTTCATTCTTACATTCAGCCTTTTATTGACTATGCCTCAACACTTTGGGACTCAGCGAGCAATAATTCACTCAAACCACTAATTAGCCTTCACAAACGAGCTGTCAAAGTAACGTTAGGTCGACCATCCTCACTGGTAGATTCAGACTATAAGCAATCAGGCATTCTCCCATTTAAAGCCAAACTTCTATACAATAAAGGACTCTTTATGCATAAGATACTCCATGGAAATGCTCCACTTTCTCTAACAAATATGTTCACTTTTAACGACTATCGACATTCACATAAAATAAACCTCCCGTTTGCAATGATTAATCTATACAAGTCTAGTTTGGCGTATTCCGGAGGTTGGCTATGGAACCATATTCCTCCAGAACTAAAAAATCAATCAAACTTAAAAAAATTCAAGTCTTATTTTCAAAAATATCTTATGAATGTCTCAGATTTGACTGCACTATACCCTAAAATGTATTAAAAATTCTCAATTCAGATTTAATTTAACAAACATGCGATGTTCGAAGTTGACTCAATTCTACGAAAATTGCACTGATCATCCTATGCCATTAATGTGTGTGTGTGTGTGTGTGTGTGTGTGTGTGTTTTTGTTTTTGTTTGTTTGTTTTTTTTCAAAGCTTTTCGCGGGTGTTTCTCCATGTCTGCTTCATTGTCCTTCTCTTCCTTTATCTCTGACTATCTATCGCCAGTCGGTCGGTCGGTCCTTTGGTCTCTCTCTCTCTCTCTCTCTCGCTCTCTCTCTCTCTCTCTCTCTCTCTCTCTCTCTTCACCCCACCCACTCTTGCCCTGATCATTTTGTTTTCTTGTTGTTGTTGTTGGTAGTGGTGGTGGTGGTGTTTATTGGTTTCTTTTTCTTCTTCTTTTTGTCAAAGTTTCTCATGCAAGCAATTGTTGCATTTTTTTGTCATGTGTGTTTCATTTGCTTTTTACTATATATCGATTTTTTTTTCTTGCCCAGAGGGCTGGATGTAAAAAAGCATTCATGCTTAGTCCATTACCCTCTTAAAATAAAATTCGTTCGTTCGTTTGTTCTCTCTCTCTCTCTCTCTCTCTCTCCCCCCCCCCCCCCCCCCCCATGGCATATGAAGAGAATCACTGTGAAGATGTATTTTTTCAGTTTTATTCAATATTTTGTTGTCAAATGAATGTGTGTGTGTGTGTGTGTGTGTGTGTTTGTGTGTGTATGGATGTGCTTTGATATTGGTTTTGACATTGTTTTCAATGTTACAAGTGATGAGACATCAATGACGCAGGGATTTCAAACAAAGTGATTGAATTACTAGAAATGTGCACTGATGGCATAAAATTTTGATGGTGTTATTGTAGGCTGTGAGTGTACATCTAGTTTGTTTTAACGATGATGTGAGTGTATGTCACTACTCATGGGTGAGGGAGGAAGGCATGATGAGTGAAATGGCACTTTATGTTGTTATTGTTTTTTTTTCCCACCAAAGTCGAGAAATGCATTCAGATGAGGTGTACTTGTTTGTCCTACTATTTGATAAAAGAATTAGATTTCAGCCAACTGCCTATTCTGTTGCTAACTTGGTGCATACATGCATGGGTACGTACACACACACACACACACACACACACACACACACACACACACACACACGTTTGCTAGCGGGCAAGCAGGAACACATTCAAGTATTTACCTACTTTGTAGAAAGCATTGCTATATTTATGTGAAATGTTTAATGTATTCATATATATACATAACATACACGTATATTTCGTCTTTGTTGATGGCATACAATTTAAGAGAGAGAGAGAGAGAGAGAGGGGGGGTTGAAGAAGCTTCTGCTACAAACCATGTGTGTAAAATATATTCGTATATGTTTAATCTTTGTTGATGGCATATAAGTTTTGAGCGAGAGAGATCCCAGCCCAAAGAAGCATGTAGTACCCCACAACATCTTGTTTTTAATCCACCGAGTAATATGTAAATAGACTGATATGGAACAGCTTCTTTTTTTTCATAATTTATTGGATGTATATAAACAGATTGATTTACAATATCTGTTCTTTTTTTTTCATAATTTATTGGATGTATATAAATAGATTGATTTACAATATCTGTTTTTAACTCATTGAATATGTATAGCCTAATATACAATAGTTGTTTTGAATTCCTTGAATACATCAAAAGTAATTGACATACGATAGTTCGTCAAGGGTCTAGAGACTTCAACTTCCACAATGAAAAAAAAAAAAAATCTTAAATCTCTCTTGGTGAAAGTTAATGACCTTAAAAATGATATAATTGCATTTAAAGGGGCAAGAGGTTGAGGGTACATGTGGGAATCCCACTCCAGCGTGTGCTGTCTATGTGTATTGTTCCTTTTGAAGAGGAGGCCACAGAACCAACAAGTACCAGCTGTTTGGCCCCAACCCGAGGGTTCAGCCGGCTTGCCAGTTGATCACTGAAGACATAGATTAACATTCTGTCCGCCTCGAGCTCTTCAGAACACACTGTTCACAGACTGAAGCTTGAATACTTGCTGTTGAGCAAGGTTTCTACTAAACAAGCAAACAAGACAAACAAAAACAACCAGATCCTTCTGCTTATGACAAAAGTGCCACCAAAATAGAAACACTGAGTGAAGAGTAATGCAGGAATTTTGAATACATGAATAAATAGACTAAAATCAGTCAAAGAAATTGAAAGGCGGGGTGGGGAATACTAAGCCGAATCCTCAACTTTGCTCGAGGAGAAAAAAAAAAGAAAAAAAGAGGAAATAAACCGCAGACAAAATAGCTATGGATTATGGTCTAAGGTTTTGTTTAACAGCTTTCTCTCAATTTCTTCTCAACTAGAATTAGACACACACGTTTACTGATCTTGCGGAGTTGCGACGCACCACTCAGGATAAGAATTCACAACAACATGCATGAGTAACAACATCGGAGAAAACATCTATGTAAAGAAATCAAATCCTTCTGGTGAAAGCTACAAGTAATACTGGCGAAGTCTACAAACCTGTAACACCAAAACAAAAACAATAGTCGTCAACTTGTGAAGACAGTCAGACGAAGGAATCCTACAAGAAAAATGTAAATATTGTAAAGAATAAATATACAGTTGTTTCAAATCAAAATTTTCCAATACAAGTTTTATATACTAACATTGATGAATTATTAAATAAAAAAAGGTGAATTTCTCGGTTTAACTGATGATAAGAATCCTGATGTTATATCCATTACTGAGGCTATTCCCAAAAATTTGAAAGATTTCAACAATTCAGAATTCGCTATACCTGGTTATGATCTGTTTATTAGTAATAGTTTCTAAAAGAGGTGCCTTTTTATATGTTAGGAGATACTTATGTGCTCACGAATGTAAGGAACTAAATGATGTGGATTTTGAAGAAAGTGTATGGGTTCATGTCAAAAGTAAAGAGAACTTGACCGTTTTATTTGGAAACATATATACAAAAATCCTGCTTCGTCACAAGAATATGATGAAAAACTATTTAAACTTCTGAAAATGGAAGCAATACAGTCTTATGATGTTGTGTGCATTATGGGTGATTTTAATTATCCTGATATTGACTGGAAAGGTACATGGTCAAATGAGAGAGATGAACACTTTATAGAGTGTCTAAGGGATGTATATCTTACTCAAGTGGTACAAAATCCGACAAGGAAAAGACTAAATCAGAAAGAGAATATATTAGACTTAGTTTTGGTTAAAGATGAAAGACTGATTTCAGATATTGAACATAGTGCCCAAGTTGCATAAAGTGATCATGAGGTTTTATCATTTTTTCTTTACATAGAGGGAAAAAAAGAATAGAATCCAAAAAGGGCGAATATAGATGATTTCAACAAGTGTGACTATGAAAATTTAAGAAAAGATTTGGGTTTGATAAATTGGTGTGAAAGTACCCTCTTGGATGTGGATGAGAGTTGGAAAATGATCAAGAACACTATTCATAAATGTACTGATAAACATATTCCCAAAAAAGAGTGTTACACATATATCGAAAAAACCAATATGGTGGGATAAAAAAGCATGGAGGAAAGTTACAAAAAAACAAAATGCATATAAAAGATTTATGTGCACTAAACAAGGTAGTGAGTATATGAAGTATATAAGAAGAGGAATAGATGTGAAAAAATAAAAAGAAAAGAAAGAATCGAATTTTTTAAAAAAAGTTGCGTCAAATTGTAAATCTCATCCTAAGAAGTTTTGGAAGTATGTACAATCCCAGACCAAGACAAATATTGGCATTAGTCCACTCAATACAAAAGATGGTGGTTTAGCAGTGTCAGATGAAGATAAGGCAAATACTTTAGAAGACTTCTTTTCTAGTGTGTTCACAAAAGAAGATACCAGTAATGTTCCTATCTTGGAAGTTGGTTCAAGGTCCAGTGGAGTCACCATAACTGATATGTGTATTACACCCAGTGCAGTCAGAGAGAGGCTTAAAAATATAAACCCTAATAAATCTTGTGGACCTGATATGATCCCTGCAAGAGTTGTTAAGGAGTCATATAATGAGCTAGCATTACCTTTCAGTATTTTGTTCAACAAGTCGATTGAATCAGGTGTGGTACCTATGGATCGGAAGTCTGCAAATGTAACAGCTTTATTTAAAAAAGGTACTAGGACAGATCCTGGAAATTATAGGCCTGTTAGTCTTACATCAATTGTATGTAAGATTATGGAATCGATTATACGGGATGTGATCGTAGATCATATGACCTTGAACAATTCATACACAGAATGCCAGCATGGTTTCCGTAAACATCGATCTTGTGTAACACAACTTTTACTTGTCATGGAGGATTTAACAAAACTTTTAGATAATGGCAACAATGTAGATATACTTTATTTAGACTTTAAAAAGGCTTTCGATTGTGTTCCCCATGAGAGGCTTTTAGTGAAATTATCAGCATATGGAATTACAGGTAGAGTGCATACATGGATAAGGGATTTTTTAACTAAAAGACAGCAAAGAGTCAGAGTAGGAAGTTCATATTCAGATTTTACGGAAGTTCTAAGTGGTATACCGTAAGGGAGTATTTTGGGTCCCATATTATTTACAATATTTATAAATGATTTGCCAAAGTCAGTGGAAAGTATTTGCAAAATATTTGTTGACGATACAAAAATTTACAATACAACTTATAATCATGATACATTACAAAATGATATTGATAACTTATCCGAATGGTCTACCACATGAAACTTGCATTTTAATGCGGACAAGTGCAACGTGTTACATGTTGGATGTAAGAACCCAATATACCAATATACAATGCTAAACAGTAATACTGGTGAGCGTGCAGATATTTCAACATGTGATTATGAAAAAGATCTTGGTGTCACTTTTGATTCTGGCCTGGTATGCGATAAGCATATTCAAAACTCTATAAATAAAGCTAATAAATGATTGGTATAATTAAACGTACTTTTATTCACATAGATAAAGATATTTTTACAAAACTCTACAAGGCTTTTGTTAGACCACATTTGGAATATGGCAATACAATTTGGTACCCTCGATTAAAGAGGCAGTCTGCTGCTTTGGAAAGAGTACAAAGAAGAGCAACAAAGCTTGTAAAGAATATACAAAATCTTCCCTATGAAGGTAGGTTAAAAGCTCTTGGACTGCCTACCCTAAAAACAAGACGAGTGAGGGGCGATTTGATCCAAGTTTATAAAACATTTAATTGTGCTGACAATATTCCTATTTCAATTTTTTTTTTACTGCATCAAGAGTTGATACTACCAGAAATAGTTTGGATAAAATTTATCATGAATATTGTCGCACTAACCTAAGGACATTTTCTTTTAGTAACAGAGTAACAAATCTTTGGAATAAATTAACCCCTAACATGAAACGTGCACAAAATACTAACCTTTTCATAAGCTCTATCAATGATAGTGTGTTATTGAAGACTATTTATTTTGACTATGATAAATGAAGACTTGAGCAAGTTAAAGACCTGACCGTACAAAGACCAGATAACACATAGAAGGGACATGTAAAGCCAGTTCTGGCTATAATTGCAAAAGCAGCTGTCCCTATGAACCTGAACCTGTAGATATAGTTCCTGCCCGAATCCATCGTGTATCTCTTGATGTCTTTTTTTTTTTCGCCCCCAAGACTGGCACGGGTACACGAAAACAGTTAACACCATACTAGTCCTCCCAGAATCAATCGTATCTCTCGCCTTACAAAAAATGATTAAAGATACGCCAAAACAGTTGGCATCAAACTAACCTCCCCCAACGCCATTGCATGTCTCTTGATATCTTTCTATCTCACAGATGCACCAAAACCGTCCGCAACTCCGCAACTAACTTGTTCTTTCTGTCCTTGGCTTTTTTTTTTTTTCCTTCTTTTTATTTGTGTGTGTGTGTGTGTGTGTGTGTGTGTGTGTGATAATATCGGGTTTCTCACTCATTTGGTAACTGAACAGCAAGCGATTGAATAAATACCCCCCCCCCCCCCCCCACACACACCACACACACCTCGTGTGTGTGTGTGTGTGTTGTCCTGGTATATGGCTGCTGTGCTGTCGAAAATGAATTTTCCATCTTTTGGACAAATAAAATTGTTATCCTGTTATCCTGAACGCCAGTTTTAAAACTGGCGTTACTGGAGCAGGAGAAGAGTTGTGAGACTGGCAAATGAACGGAACAAAACAAATTACAACAGAAGTTGCTTTGTAATGCATTTGTTCCATGCGTATGGCGCTCTAGTAAACTCTTGCTTTTTCCTCTGCCCACTACGAACACCATTTTGATGACCGGATCCTGGTTATGATTCAAATGCGTACCACCGTTACGAAACTCGTAAGGGGCCTCGGCCTAACTGTCTATAGATACAACAGATTCATCCATGAATCCGTCCATACACGTTGCATAAAAAGCCACTGCCTAAACCTGTCTACGCTTATCCTAGCACGCGATTAGATTTGAGAGGAGGAGGAGGGGAGGGGGGGGGGGTGGGGGGGGGGGGGGGGGGGGGGTCTGCGCATGCGTGAAGTAAGACGCATCTTCATAGTAGGGTATCTTCATATTTCATCGCTGGGTGTCTTTATATTTCATATTTATCAGTATTTATAGGGGTTTTTGTTGTTTTTTGGTTGTTTTTTTTTGCTCTGTTGTGTGAAGACCTAGTTTTGTATTCATTCTTAACGCTGAGTGGCCATACATCGAGTTTCATATGAGCATTAAGTGAAAATCTGTGTTGTTGAAAACTTAGCAGTGAGGAGGAACAAGCTTGTCATGTAAACTGCTTACTTGCCAGTCTTTTCGGCTGTGATTGACCGATTGATTGTTTTTCAACAGCTTGAAGACATGTTTTCAACAAACTTAACTCTGTTTTTGACTGGCCTGCTGTTGAAGGAATGCAAAGTTTTTTTGCTGTTGATCCTCACCCTCCAGCAGGATGTGATGACTTAAGACATGGTTTCCACAAAAAAAAAACTCTTTCCTTCACGTGGTCGACTCCTTCCGGTGTTTATTCAAAGACTGAATGCATGTCGCATACGTGCGCGGGTCAGTTTACCTCACACTACCGAAATACCGACAAAAAAGTAGTATTGGTTTACTTGGCTTTCCTCCTGCTTGCTCAGTCTTATGTACCAGAACCTAACCCAGGTCCTGGCGGCAGTTCCAGTGCTACAATCTATCCTTGTGGCACTTGTGAAGTGGCTGTGAGTTGGAGTGAGAAAGGTGTCGAATGCGAAACATGTGGACAGTGGTTTCATGCCAGGTGCCAGAGTATCAACTCGGCATCACACGAGCAGTTGGCCAACTCAGATCTGAACTTACACTGGAACTGTGCTGTTTGTGGCAATCAAAACAGTAATGTAGGTTTTTTTTTTACTCCCTGTTCTTATAGAACAGGGAGTACTTTACAATGGGAACGAAGAAAAGCTGTATGACCCCCTGTCTGTGTGTCCGTGGTCAAAATGTGTTCCACTCGCTCCAGACAAAACCTCAGAGCCGATCATTCTGAAAATTTGTAGGCATGTTCATTATGGGTCACGGATGATGCCCCATGTTTTATTTCACCAGAATAGCCGTTGCTAACGGCTATAACGGCCCAAAACGGTTTTTCTTTTTTATGGAATATCTCAGTGACGAAATACATTATGACGCCTGTTTGATTGTGACTTTTTTTTTATTTGACAAATATCTATGAAAGTACTGTATTTGACGGACTTTAAAATAGCTTTAAATCTAATAACTGACTGGTAGATCATGGGTATTTTCATAGTAAACATGCTCTTGACATGTACACGCGTATTCAAGATAAACTGGGAGTACGTTTATATGCTTCGCATCTTTTCTTTTTTTTTCTTTTTCTTTTTTTAAAATAATTTTTTTTTTCTTATTTTTACTCCCATAACGTTGACTGGTGTGATAATTTAATCTCTTCAAACCAGTCTCTTGACTCAGAATGTGAAACTCCCACAGAGCTGAACACCAAGCCACTGCATGCTTCTACACCTACCCGAGCTAGTCACCAGAACAAATGTAAAGAAAGACACTCAAGATTAGTTAACATAAACTTTCAATCAGCTGATGGAGAGTGAGTTGAACTTTCAAATCTGATCAGCAGCGTCAAGCCAGATACCATTGGCACAGAGACATGGCTGGAGGCGTCCATCACCAACACACAACTTTTTGGCTGTGACCTTTACAAAGTATCCCGGAAGGGCAGGAATAGGTCAGGTGGAGGAGTCCTTATTGCCATACACTCCACCCTAGACAGTCTACTAGCGGATGACTTGGCAACCGAATGCGAAGTGTTGTGGGCAAAAGTGAAGTTGAACGGACGCAAAAACACTATGTTGGAGCTTTCTACAGACCCAATGTAGCTGATGAATCTAGTTTACTGCAGTGTGGGATTACTCTGAGGAGAGCTGCAGGTCAAACTAATGCACACCTACTCTTAGGTGGTTACTTCAACCTCCCTAGCTGGGACTGGCCATTGATGAGCATCAGGACAAAACCAGCCTATTCTGGCCTTCACAATCACTTTGTAGACGTGCTAAGCGACCTTGGCCTTGAGCAAATGTGCCATGAACCAACTCGAGGTGACAATGTCTTGTGAGAGAAAATAGGAGTGAAGTGTCTCCTCTTTCTTACCGTATTAGTCTAGGTTTCGTCCAACCGCAAGAACTTTAAGAATTTCTTAAATAGATCTAGCTTCCCCTTCTCCCCTCAACCCCCTCGACACCCCCAAACCCCCCCCCCCCCCCCCCCAAAAAAAAAAAAAAAAAAAAAAAAAAAGAAGAAGAAAGAAAGAAACGGCCGAGCCTAAGCCACGTGAGAAAAGATCGCCTGCTCAGGCGATCGTTCTGTAGGGGCAGATGGCGGCTGGCGAGTCTGCCCTGGTCAAACTCACTGAAATCGGTCTCTGCTACCGACTGGTGCGTACTGGTGAAATTATCCAACTAGTCGATCTGAACAATGCAATGACCAAACTCATTCTCCACCCCCCTACCCCCCTCCCCCACCCCTCCAATTTCACTATCACATTATCCTTGCCTCCAAGAAAAACTGACAACGGACTCGACACGTTCCCGCATATTTCAGAACAATAGCGAACCGCCTTCTTTTCCACGTTGGATCCGAAATAATCAACAGACTGGATCATGATCATGAGCCTTGAAGAGAGGAAGAAGACACTGTCTCGGTGACTGGGGGCCAAACACTCGGGCTTGAGCGGCTAAGGATAACAAAAAAGCGTCGTTATTCATTTCTTGATTGGTGGAGCTATCGAGAAAGTATGTCTCCGTGTAACAGAGGCTTAGACAGTGTGTGTGTGTGTGTGTGTGTGTGTGTGTGTGTGTGTGTGTGTGTGTGTGTGTGTGTGTGTGTGTTTGTTTTTGTTTTGTTTTGTTTTTTGCAAAGTCAAACACCAGTTTAAAGTGTAGTTGAATAAAAGTCTGTTATTTAGAATTTTGGCAAGATTAAATATGGTCTCTTTCATTTTCCTCAAGCTGTTCATTTTCATTAAAATGAAGGTCATTGGCGTTGAGCCCCCCCCCCCCCCCCCCCTTCATCTAGTTTTCCCGGTTCATCAATTTTTATCACGGTTTCGTTTTGCCTGTTTCACTTTCCTGGAGGTTCCATCCAAGAGCATTCATCTGAATGTCCTTCATCTGTCTTCTTAAATCTTCAAATGCTTTTGCCATTTTGCATGCAATTCCTGAATTAAGCGTGATTCCTGCTTTCACTCCAGTGTGTGGGTCTGGGTGGTGGTGGGTGGTGGTAATGTTTGGATATGTTTGTGAGTAGAGACTGTATTGCTAACCCCTCCCCTTTATGCTCTCTCCCTCCCCTTACCCCTGATTAAAATTTCATAGGGAAGGGAGAAGGAAATGTTAGGTGGAATTTGCTACTGTTATATGAATGGATACACATAAACTATTTTCTTTCCTCTAAACTTCCACAGTTCATTTTACCCCAAATTTGTTACGATTCTTTTCAAATGGAAAGTGTGTTGTATGACTTTTTAAGATTTTAGGTGGGCCTCTCTCTCTCTCTCTCTCTCTCCTTCTTCTTCTTCTTCTTTTTTTTTGGCAGTGTTGTATGAAAATTAATGTGATTTTGAATCCATTTTTTTTTTATTTTTTTTTACATTTTCTTTCCGAAACTGCGGTATTAAAGGTGATGTAGTGTTGCAAGTAACCCTGTTTGAGCTTTTTACAGAATATGCTTTTTCTCTAGACAGATAACATCCGCCCCCCTCCCCCTCCTCTTTTTTTCACATCCAAGATAATGATGGAATGTCATAATATTTGTGTTTGCATTTTGTTTGTTTTTTTCCCCCACCTTTTTTAAGTTCTGACATTGTATTTGGATATATCAAGATTGGTGCAACGGTTAATTATCATTCATTTTAAAGAAATGGTGTTATATGTAATTTCTGTGTTACAAAGTTTGAATAATGTGGTATTTTTGTGATGAACCTCTGTGTCTTACGCCATTTATTGTTTTATGGTGGAGGGAAGGGGGGGTGGTGGTGGGCAGAACTTTTTGGCGCTGTAATTTATTCTGAATAATGTTTAAATCTCGTCATTAATCATGTTGTCGTAAATTTATAGCTGAAGCTCAACTAGTGTAAGAAGAGAAGAGAGTAAGGGTTAGAAGAAGAAGAAGGAGAGGGAAGGAAAGACAAACCTTTACTATCAGCACAAAGTGGAACAACTTTTGCGGACCTGCTGAGCACCTTGCCCATATAGGCTTACACACACACGCACGCACGCACGCACACACACACACTCACACACACACTCTCTCTCTCGCTCTCTCTCTCTCTCTCTCTCTCTCTGCCGAAAAAGTAGTAGCAACCTCCAAAATGCCCAACCTACGCACCATGATTCAAGAAATCAAGACCGACATTGTAACACAACTTGCAACACATGAACATGACATCGACATAAATACGACAATTGAACAGATAACGAATAAATTTTCAACCACAGCAAAGATGGCGCTTAAACAAAGATGGATATGGAAAAAATCTAGATGTAGAAAGAAGTGGTTTGACAGAGACTGTCATTCCCAAAGAAGAGAGATAAGATCACTGCTAAACGCGGTCAACAGAAACCCCCAAAACAAACAGCTCAGGCAAAAATACTTTTCACAATGTAAAGTATATAAACGACTTTTAAAGAAAACATATCGTAACAAACTCCTTGATTCCCTAAACGAAGCCCTAGAAACTGATCCCAATTCAATATGGAAAACCGTACGAGAACTGCAAACCATACGATCACGAAATTTATGGTCAAGAAAATTGTCTCAGCGCGTACAAATGGTTTGAACATCTTAAAACACTAACAGGAGAGAAACAGAAGATCGCAGAAAAACGAAAACAAATAGTTGATGACATGCTAACAGCATTTAAGATGTTAAATAATTGCCCCTCTGGGAATTCGGAGTTAGATTATGAAATATTAGAAACGGAGGTAAGGAATGTGGCCAGAAAGCTGAAAAATAAAAAAATCCCCAGGCAAAGATGGCATCACAAACGAAATGCTTAAAGCAATGTTACCTAAAATTGCTCCTCTTCTGAAAGACGCGTTTAATTCAATTTAAAATCAGAAAAATACCCGGACCTCTGGAAAACGGGAATCACAGTCCCAGTCTATAAGTCAGGCGGCCAATCCAACCCCAGCAATTACAGGGCATAACTTTAAATAGGTCGCGTGGAAAAGTGTTTTGCAACATAATAAATGAAAGGATAATGAATTATCTTGACGCAAACCACCTCTTGGCAAAGGAGCAAGCAGGGTTCAGAAAGGGATCACAGACCACTGATCAAATATTCATATTGTCAAAACTAGTTAATAAGGTACTAAAAGACAGAACTAAAAGGCTTTACTGCTATTTTGTTGACTTCAGCAAAGCATTTGATGATATATGGCACGAAGCTCTACTAATGAAAATGATACAAGTGGGAATAACTGGTAAATGCTACCAAATGATACAGAACATGTACAACGGGGCTACGGTTTGTACAAGAAGCCAGTCTGGTTTCACTTGGGAAATTTAATACAAAAAGGTGTCCTCCTAGTCAATACCCTTAGCCCCACCTTATTTAACATATTCATAAATGACATTGTCGAATATCTCAGAGACCATGATTCCTGAAGAATTTCCGATCTAGAATAAGTCGAAATTCCATGTTTTTTTAATATGCAGACGATTTAGCTATCCTCTTGACTTCAAAACAGGTACTTCAAAGTAAATCAAACCAGTTACACAACTACTGTTTAGACTGGAATGAAAATCAACACAGAGAAAACAAAGATAATTGTATTCACCAAATCAGACCCAAAGGTACCACTATTCTTCAATTACGGTGAAAAGATCATTGAAACAGTAGATCAATATAAATATCTTGGGAGTCATTTTCCATAAAAACGGACATTTTACAGAAGCCCAAGAACAGAAGAGAACAGTTACAACCCTACTTGACTCGTTAGTCTCCCCCATCTTCACATATGGGTCGGAGGTGTGGTTCCCATCCTCTTACCAATACAATGATGAAATATGTCAAGAAAGGAAAACTGCAGCATTTGTTCAAAACCTGTCTTGCAAACAAATTCCCACATGAAACTGCACATATTAAATTCTGCAGGCAATTATTTAGAGTCCATAGAAAAGCTATGGCATTACTGGTTTTGGGCGAACTGGGGGGATTCCCGATTACCTTTGAAGTGATAACCCTGATTACTGCATTCTGGATACACATATTAGAGTCAGACCAAGACTCTTATCAACAACAGATTTATCAGTCAATGATCTCTCAGGACACCGAAGAAAGCAAATGGACGAAGTTTATACGACAAACCCTGTCAACGATAGGATTACAGCATGACTGGGAAAATCAGAGTACATTTAGTGTGACTCGCCTGAAGTTTCTAATCAATGCGAAGCTGGAAACGTTTTATGTTGATTTCTGGAAGAAACAAAAGAACGAAAGCATACCCAAGCTCACATTTCATGCCACAGTTGCTACCGAATACAAACAGGCGGCTTATTTGGAGCAACACATTGACACAGATTGCAGACGAGCACTAACCAGATTACGAATAAGTGCCCATGAGCTCCAAGTTGAGAGGGGCCGTTATACCAACACTGACAGAGAAGACAGATTATGCACGACATGCCACGTTTTTGAGGACGAACTACATTTTCTCGATGACTGCAAATTATTTGATCAACAACGTTATGAGCTTATGACAATGAATGATCACCAAAGACTAAAATGACGAAACCCTCGGATCTCATGTTATTGGACTGCTTCGAACCGGACCTGTACTTGCCAAGTATATCCTGTTGCGTTTTCTTAGGAGACAGAAAAATATAATCAGACCCTGGTGCACACTATGCTTTTTCTTTCTGCTTTTAATGTTATGTTGCAAGATGTGACAATGTTGGAATTAGTTTACCTGAATGTCTTAACTTGATCATCTGTGCCACACAAAACCTCTGGTTTTCATATGGCAATAAAATATGTACCCGCACAAAGATGCATGCTGTCACATGTGCATACATACATGCATACGTACATACATACATACGTACATACACAATTTAACCTCAAGCAGATGTTGCACGTGATTACACAATCTGGGTGGTGAGCCCCTTCCCCCCGTGCCCATACATTTTACATAGGCTTTTCAACGTGCCTTTACTGTGTTTATCCCTGTTCAGATGTTTCGTGTCCCCGGTGGACCCACCCTTGTCAAGAGTCCTCAAGAGTTTTTACTTTAACCATTAACGTAGGAAGATGTTCAAAGTAAAAGGGGGAGAGGGGCGGGGGGGGGGGGGGGGGGGGGGGGGGGGGGGGGGGGGGGGGGGGGGGGGACGATAGGGAGAAAGGGGAGAGGCGTGAGGTGAGGGATTCAACAGTAACAGGTCATGTGAAGGTTGAAAAGGGCAGAAATCTGGTTCAAATTACACACACACACACACACACACACACACACACACACACACACACACACACACACACATACAAGTACTAATAGAGGGGTGGGGTGGGTTAGTCCCAACTGAGGCTGGGTTCAACATTTTCTCGATGACTGCAAATTATTTGACCAACAACGTTACGACCTAATGACAAAGATCACAAAAACAGATTTTCCACCACAGACTAAATGACAAAACCCTCGGATCTCATGTTATTGGACTGCTTCCAACCTGTACTTGCCCAGTATATCCTATTGTGTTCATCTCTTAGGAGACAGAAAATTTAATCAGACCCCGATATACACTACGGTTTTTCTTTCTGCTATTAATGTTATGTTGCAAGATGTGACAATGTTGGAATTAGTTTAATTGAGTGTCTTAACTTGATCATCTGTGCCCCATCATATGGCAATAAAATATGTTCTTGTTCTTGATCTTGTTCTTGTTCACTTACTCACATACCTGCACAAAGATGCATGCCGTCACATGTGCATACATACATACGTACATACATACATACATACGTACATACACAATTCAACCTCAAGCAGATGTTGCACATAATTAAACAATCTGGGTGGTGAGCCCCCCCCCCCCCCCCCCCCCCCCCCCCCCCCCCCCTATTTACATAGGCTTACAATGTGCCTTTCTGTCTTTATCCCTTCAGATGTTTCGTGTCCCCGGTGACCCACCCTTGTCAAGAGTCCTCAAAGTTTTTACTTTAACCATTAACGTAGGAAGATGTTCAGGGCAAGCGGGGTAGGAGAAAGGGAGAGGCGTAAGGTGAGGATTCAACAGTAAGAGGTTTGTGAAGTTTGAAAAGGGCAGAATCTGGTTCAAATACCTTTAAATATATTAAATTATGAAAATGTGTGTGTATTATATAATATATATATACAAGTACTAATGGAGGGTGAGTTGGTTTTCCCAACTGACGCTGGTCCGGGGGGGGGGGGGGGTGGGGGGGGGGGGGGGGGGGGGGGGGGGGGGTGCTTCTGTCTCGGTAGGATCCAGGGGCAACACCCTGATTAGGAAGTCTTGGGGGGCGCTCCCCCACGTCCTCCATCCTTCTTCTGATTTCTATGCGAGGGTTGACAACAGACAATGCCGTCCACCTGGATCAATGCTCAATGCACCACAGCATCCGATTACCGCTTGTTAAAGTATGGGTTCATCAGGATCTGTGCTTCATGGGAAGTATATAATTCAAATGTTGAAACTGATTGTTCCTTTCCCTTTAGCAGATGAAAGGAGCATTTCATGCGCTATGGTACTTCGAAAGAAAACATAAAAGGTTAGCGTTTTGGGGTGAGATGCTTGTTCATCAGATGAGCAGATGAGGTGTATGATATCAGCGTGACGAGATATTGGCAGACGGAAACGGGAATTAGATATAGGTAGATAGACAGATATATAGATAGACAGAAAGGTAGGAAGGTAGGTTAAGTAGATAGATATAGTGACACATAGAGCAATGAATAGATGTAGATTAATAAATATATTGAGAGATGAACAGATAGAAAGACAGATAGACAGACAGACATAGATTGATGCATGCCACACTCCAAAATTCTTCAATTAGGCCTATCACAGAGAAATGCATAACTGGAAACCTGTTTGTTTTCGACTTCATGGAGATCTCCAGCTGAAGATAGCTAGAGAACCATGTGGGTGAACTGATGATAAAGTGTGTGTGTTCAGACATTCAGATTTTTCCTGATATCTTTGAATGCTTTGCTTAAAAACAAAAACAAAAAACAGACGGATACTGTCAAAGGATTGCAGAGCGCGCGGCGCTCACCTTATGCTGCAACTCGAGATGGTTGGACACCATCTCGAGTGTGTGGGTCTACTCAGGTGTGTGGGTCGATTACACACCACTAATCCTAACTCCATAAAAATTTTTTTTTCACCGATGCCTTGGCTCCTCATTATCACGGACCTTAATTTCCTGTATGAAACATTAACAAGGCTCCGGACAACTGCAAACTGTGGGTTCACATGGTTTTAGAATACATTTCTTTGGCGAATAATGTTGAAGCGGAAACGATTAACAGAGGAATGGTGCTTCTGCTTTTGTTTGGAGCAACTCATTGACACAGATTGCAGACTACCACTAACCAGACTGCGAATAAGTGCCCATGAAATCCAAATTGAGAGGGGCTGTTATATTGCCACATTGTTGAGGATGAACATTTTCTCGACGACTGCAAATTATTTGACCAACAACGTTATGACCTAATGACAAAGATCACAAAAACAGATTTTCCACCACAGACTAACTGACAAAATCTTCGGATCTCATGTTATTGGACTGCTTCCAACCTGTACTTGCCCAGTATGTCCTGTTGTGTTTTTCTCTTAGGAGACAGAAAATTTAATCAGACCCTGATATACACTATGCTTTTTCTTTCTGCTATTAATGTTATGTTGCAAGATGTGACAATGTTGGAATTAGTTTAATTGAATGTCTTAACTTGATCATCTGTGCCCCACAAAATCTCTGGTTTTCATATGGCAATAAAATATGTCCTTGTTCTTGATCTTGTTCTTGTTCACTCGCTCACATACCTGCACAAAGATGCATGTCGTCACATGTGCATACATACATACGTACATACATACATACATACATGCACAATTCAACCTCAAGCAGATGTTGCACATGATAATACAATCTGGGTGGTGAGTCCCCCACCCCCACCTCCCTGCCCCACCCCCCTCCCTCCGTGCCCACAAATTTTACAAAGGTTGTGCAATGTGCCTTTTCTGTCTTTATCTCTGCTCAGATGTTTCGTGTCCCCGGTAGACCCACCCTTGTCAAGAGTCCTCAATAGTTTTTATTTTAACCATTAAAATAGGAAGATGTTCAAGGGCAAAGTGGGGGTAGGGAGAAGGGGGAGAGGCGTAAGGCGAGGGATTCAACAGTAAGAGGTTATGTGAAGGCTGAAAAGGGCAGAAATCTGGTTCAAATAACCTATACATATATATATATATATATATATATATATATAGATAGATGATAATAATAGATAGATAGAGAGAGAGAGAGAGAGAGAGAGAGAGAGAGAGAGAGAGATACAAGTACTAATGGAGGGGTGGGGTGGGTTTGTCCCAACTGAGGCTGGGTCAGGGGCTGGGGGGAGGGGGGGGGGGGCAGCTGCTTCTGTCTTGGTGGGGTCCAGGGGCGGAGCAACACCCCGATTAGGGAGTCTGGGGGAGGGGGGGGGGGGGCGCTTCCCCTACATCCTCCTTCCTTCTTCTGATTCCTAAACGAGGGTTGACAACAGACAATGCCGTCCACCTGGATCAATGCTCAATGCGCCACTGTATCCGATTACCACTTGTTAAAGTATGGGTTCATCAGGATCCGTGCTTCATGGGAAGTCTCTCTCTCTCTCTCTCTCTCTGTGTGTGTGTGTGTGTGTGTGTGTGTGTGTGTGTGTGTGTGTGTGTGTGTGCGCGCGTGCGTGTGTGTGTTCCAAATTCTGTACGTACTTTGTCATGTTCATTTTACTGTCCGTTTTTATACATGCTAATTGTTGTACGTTGTAGTAGATTTCCATTTCCAATTATTACATTTTGTGTTTATTTCTTTCCATTTCTGTTGTTCCTCTTCTCCCTTCCATCCCTCTCTCTCTCTCTCTCTCTCTCTCTCTCTCTCTTTCAAATGCCATCTCACTTGCTAAATACCTTCTACGTATTTTCATGCCTTATGAAAAATGATTGTATGTTGTACCTCTCTCTCTCTCTCTCTCTCTCTCTCTGTCTCTCTCTCTCTCTCTCTCTCTCTCCCCCCCCCCTCTCTGTGCGTGCGTGTATGTTCCAAATTCTGTTATGTATTTTTCTATATTCATTTTGTCTGTTTTTATACACGCTAATTGTTGTACGATGTAGTACATTTCCATATGCTCCCCCAGCCCACCCCCAACCCCCACTCTCTTCTTCCTCTTCATTATTATTATTTTCATTTTCATTATTATTATTATTGTATTTGTTTTTTTTTTTCATTTCTCTCCTATTTTCATTTGATGTTCCACTATAATTGCATGACCACTTTGTTTGCTTGTTTGCTTCTTACATTGTTTCATTTCACTGCACGTTGTAGTCCCTACTCAGGGCGAGGACTGGATGTAAAAAAGCCTGTCAGTGTTTATCTATCGTCCTCGTAAATATAGAATTTTATCTTGTCTTGTATATAATTCAAATGTTGCAACTGATTGTTCCTTTAGCGGATGAAAGGAGCATTTTATGCGCTATGCGCATTTTATGAGCCTATGAGGTGTATGATATCAGCATGACGAAATATTGGTATACGGAAACAGGAATTAGATATAGATAGATAGATAGATAGTCAGAAAGGTACGTAGGTTGGTAAGTAGATAGACGTACTGACACAAAGCAATGAATATAGATTAATAGATAGATTGAGAGATAGAAAGACAGATAGATATACAGATAGACAGACAGACATAGATGATGCATGCCACACTCCAAAATTCTTCAGTTAGGCCTATCGCAGAGAAATGCATAATTGGCAACCTGTTTGTTTTTGACTTCATAGAGATCTCCAGCTGAAGATAGCCAGAGAAACATATGGGTGAATTGATGATAAAATGTGTGTTCAGACACACGGATTTTTTCAGGTTTCTTTGAACGCTTTGCTTAGAGTAGAGTGGTTTTAACTGTGAAACAATTATCTTTACATTGAATTTACTCTCTGAGAACGCTTGTTACTGGTTATCTTTGGGATCAGAGTTTGTTTTCTAAATCTTGAAACATTCATGTGTCACCTGTCTTTTGACTGTTACAGCAATGTCTTCTGAGTGGCCTAGAATTGAAATGTTTTAAATGTTGAGAATATGAATGAATCGCCTCTTTTATGAAAAAAAAAACCCAAAACAGTCAACACACAGCACATCGAGTACCAAACAATTCGTCACAACTACCGCTGCATACTCTAGACCACGTTTGCAAGATCGTCTTCAAAACGAAAGAGTGGTAGGCTAACTGAAACCAAGATCGTCAAAATCACAAGAAAATCGACATGTTTCAGCAGAGTGCAGGAAGAAAGAAAGATTGGACAGTCAGTCCTGTGCTGCTGCTCTGAGAGTAGGTAACAAATTAGGCGCTAGGCGGAAGGGAGGTGGCAGAAGAGATGGAAGGGGGGGGGGGGGGGGGGAGGATGGGGAGGAGGGAACACAGGCAAGATCAGCCGCAGAAATACGCTAAACTCACGAGAGAGAGGAAAGAACTGGATTTCGCATACTGACGGAATACATTTAGACTTAGTACATAATCATAGGTGTGAATATTGTGCTTTCTGTTTGTGTCTTGTAAATCTGCTGCGGTGTGAAAAGAGTCTAATGCTTACACTTGCCAGAAAGCTAAAATGTTATGGCCGGTTTGAGTGTTTCTGTTGATTTAATTTGGATTTTTGTGTCTTGAAATTTCAAGCTGTTTAAAGAACTTAGACATTGTAACACCCCGTTTTTTCCTCCCTCTATGTATGTATATGACTGGCAATAAACGGTGAACCACTACCTTGTCTAGGTTATGTTATGAAAAAGCGTTGTGCGTGTATGATTATGTCTTTTTAAGTTAAAATTCCTTAATTAAATTTTGAATGTAAACGTGTGTAACTAGTATAATTCTTAATACAAAACGACCAGCGGCTACATTCTTCTTAACCATCTAGAAAATTATTTCAAATTTCTTGGAAAATGGATGCCCACAAGATGACCGGTTCAGTGCACAGTCTACATAATGGGGGCAGTACACGTGTGTGTGTGTGTGTGTGTGTGTGTGTGTGTGTGTGTGTGTGTGTGTGAAAGTTGTTTGTAAGGCCCAGCCGACCGCAGTGGGCCAGATCAGGACGGTCACCTCGTCGAAATTTAATCACAAAATGAACTGTCTCTTCCAGAAATCAGAAAAATCACACCAGGTGGGGCATCTCTGATTAAGATTTTCATAGAGTCTGCTGTAAAGTGTTTACGCTTGACATAATGTAAATCCCAATACTCAATAAGAGCAAGTTTTATATTGAGAGGTACATCACATGGAATGCACCATGGAGCTTCAGAGTGGGTGTAAAACGAATGGCTTATGCGCAAACGACACGACTTTCTTCTATACGACCGCCTGTGACACTCTGGTTCAGAGGGATTTGGAAAAGATTGTTATACGTCTGCGAGTTGCATTCTTCTTGCCAGATGTCTTTGAAATAAGCCTTGGCTCCTGTGTTTCAGATATTCAATAGGGATAGAGAATCTACTCAACCCTTCGTGTGTGGCATTCTTGGCAGATTGATCGACCGCCTTGTTGCCTCGAATGCCGACATGACCGGGAACCCAAGCTAGAACTGTGCTGTATCCATCAACTTTCAGAGAGATGTATGTGCAGTTCAAACACTTTCTGCAGCTGAGGGTACTTGAGGTTACGGCCAGCAACAGCCTCTAAAGCAAACGGGCAGTCCGAGAGAATGAGGAAGACTTTATGTTCCGATTTACAGACCACTTGAAGAGCCAGGACCACGGCTGTCAGCTCAGCATTGTAGATGGAGCTAGCTGTCTGTGGGACTGTTTGGATTTCTCTGAGAAGCTCAGCGGCACGAAACGCAGCAAAGGCAACTCCCTCCTCAGACTTTGGAACCATCAGTAAATATTCTTCGGAAGGATGGAAATTTGAGCACACTTCGGCGAAAGAGAGAGAGAGAGAGAGAGAGAGAGAGAGAGAGAGAGAGAGAGAGAGAGAATACTGCTTATAGCCCAGCTGACCGCAATGGGCCATATCAGGACTGTCGCCGCGTTTAAGTCACCTCACAAGTCATAAAAAAATAAACCTCATTCACATCAGGACTGTTACCGCGTTCAAGTCAACTCACAAGTCATAGAAAAAAAAATCATTCACACAACCTTTTAAAACACACCTTCTAAAAACACACCGGAAATTTCGTAAAAAATATTTCTTCTTTAAAATCTTAGATCAGGAGAAAAATGTTGATCTCTTTCAGAAATTCTAAGATCATTAGGCGAAAAATGTCTTATACGCCAAAGAGCTGGAGGAGTCTTTGTCATACGAGGCCAGATTCAAGCAGATCTCTCGGGTGAGGAAAATCTATGGTAGGTCGTCAGAAAATCTGGACGAATCACAAACGACTCCAAGGTTTATGTCTGCACTGTTTAAATGGGGAATAATACGAATTCCCATGGATGGAGTGACACTGGGTCTTCAGATTTCTGGAAGGAATTTCGGTCAAAAAGACATCATAAGCAGGGTTTGTGGGGTCAAGAGAACAAGTTCAAACAATAATTCAAAGAAAATTTCAGTTGAGGACGGATGGTGCCCTTGCCTCAGCATACAGACTCTATACAGGAGTAGTGCGGAATGCAGCCAGTACGAAAGCCCTTGATAATAGGTGGGATCTTGAATTTTCTCGGGAAAAGGTCTGGCAGTACCACAGACAACATAGGCATAATCCAGTTTGTAGCGGACCAGAAATAAGAGCGTCTGCAAGTTTCAGGTGATGAAAGTAAGGGTCGGTGGTCTTCCCTTTGATAGTCTTGATAATTCTTCAGATTCTTTTTTCACTTTGATGTTTTTCTGCTTGAAACAGACGTATCGCCAAGACTGATGGTTACTTATTCTGAAGGTCTATACCTTGATTTAGCTCGCAGCCTTTGATGGGATTGGGCGCTGATGGTTTGTAACAAAGTACGTTGAGCCCATTTGCATTTGTTTGTAACGTATTGGCAGTCCGGGTTATACGAAGGTGTTCAGGGCATTTGCAGTTTGTTGGTTAAAGTTGGAATACTGTCTTTCGCACATTAAAATTGGTTTGTGTGGTCCAGTTGCCATGCCAGAGGTCACTGATATGATCATGATCTTTTGGTTCCAGACCCCCGCATATGGGGTGGATGATTCGACACTTTTTTTTACTTGGGGTAGGCCAAGGTGATCAGCAGTTTCTTCGCCTCGAAGGCCAATATGACCAGAAACCCGAGCAAAAATAATGTTGGAACCATCAGATTTCAGGGAGGGTTTATGCTTCAAACCAAGTTTAAAAGTTACGGGTGGCTTGAGTCATTTGTCACTTATGGCCTTCAGTGCAGAAATGGGCTCCGAGAGAATGAGAGAGTTCTTCTGTATGGACCGACAAATCGAGTTCCTTATGGCCGAGTCAATCAAAGGGGGTGTTTTCAGGCTGTCAAATCGTCAAAATCGTTCCATGCATGCTAAAATATATGATGATAAAAAAGAGAGGGAGAAAAAGGAACAGACAAAACAAATGGTGTAAACAGACCGGAAAAATGGTGTAAACAGACCGGAAAAATGGTGTAAACAGACCGGAAAAAGAGATCGTAGCACCATATAAGAGGTTCTCTGAATGATAGGATTCTTTGGCATAAAATGAGAGGTGAGCCAGAGATACAGATCGTTTTGGTGCCAAGTGAGAAATGAATATTTAAAGATGGAAACGGCATGATACCGTATCAACTACACACCGAGATAATTTTCTGTCATGTGTAGGCAAACCACAGATGAAGATGGCCGGGCATCATGTGAGGGGTGAGCCACAGAAGACGGCGTGTGTGCGCGTGTGCGTGTGCGTGTGTGTGTGTGTGTGTGTGTGTGTAAGTGAGTGCGTATTAACGTGTTTGCGTCTGAACTCCCATTTGAGCCTATCTAGTTCAAAAGAATTGTAAAAAGAAACCCAGAAAAAAAAGTGTTACTGAGAATGACAATGACGTTATTACTTCATTAAAAAAAAAGGGTAAGTGAAAAACAAAAAGACTTAAGAATCAATAAGCAAGAAGATAACTCAAAATTATCTCGTAAGTACACTCAATTCAAATTGTACTTACTGTTAACAGCTCTGCCGACCACAGAGGGCCATATCGGAATTGTCACATCGGCAAAATTGGTTTCATCCATTTTTTTTAGTAGACACAAAATACCAGTTTCTTTCACACATTCTCAAAACGCCTAAAAACTAGATTGAATTTCCACAGTAGTTACTGATCCTGCATTTTTAGCTCTTTTAAAAACTCGAAAATATAAGATTTGGAGGAACATTTACGAACAAGATCTTCATGAAGTCTGCTGTTAATTTTTCTTTTGTTTTGGTCGAATGGAAAAGTCACCAATTTAATTCATGTTGTTTACAGCGCAACCCAGCGCAGAGGGACAGATCAAGGCTGTCACAGTCACACAATGCGTGAGCACGTTTCATACTGAATGTCTCAATACATACTATGTGAAACGGAGCAATACAAAAAATGTAGCAAATCGTGTAATCACTACAGTTTTAGCGGAGAGCAGAAATGCTTCCAGGTTTTGATGGATCTAAAACCAAACCAAAACAATGCAACAACACGCGTCTTATCCATTTGTGTTCCAGTCGTCATGCCACGGGGTCTTTGTCACAAGTCTGAACTGCACATTTCAGCATTATGGAGAGAGCAGATAATCTGGGCAACTTTTCATTTACTGGCCTACTTGGCGAAATGATGCACTGCTTCGAATGCCAGCGTGATCAAGAACCCAAGCAAAAATAACCTTGTAAACCACCAGACTTCATGGCGGAGTCAAAAAAACAAAACAAAAACAAAAAAACAACAACAACAAAAAAAAAACAAAAAAAAAAAAACAGGAGTACCAGATGGTTTAAGTTGCGCCACCTGTGGCCTCCAGTGCAAAACGGAATCCGAGACAATGAGACAGTCCTTGTGTTTGGCCTGACAGGTCAGTTCAATTCAACTGACATTGTTTGTGGCCGTGTCAACCAACCAAACACAGGGCGCTATATCGGGACTGTCACGTTCTTAAACATACGTTCCCTGCATATCTTGAACAAAAAGGGGATTTTCAGACCAGATCGCATCACCAGACCAGATACAGACGGTTCGGCAGCATGCTGGGAATTTCTTTCTTTCTTTCCTTCTTTCTTCTTCTTCTTCTTTTGGAAATCAAGGTTCTCTGCCACAATACGAGAGGTGAAGCAGAGATGAAAAGCGTTTTGGTACCATGGTACCAGAAATAAATATTTACAGACGGGAGATGGTACGACACCATATAAGAAAAGAACGACGCACTGAAACGACTTCCAACTATAATTATTGAAGGCGACCTACAGATGAGAGAGAGAGAGAGAGAGAGAGAGAGAGAGAGAGAGAGAGAGAGAGAGAGAGGAGTGAGTGTGTGTGTGTGTGTGTGTGTGTGTGTGTGTGTGTGTGTGTGTGTGTGTGTGCGCGCGTGCATGCGCGAGTGTTACTGCGTGCCCAAGCGTACCCATGTGTGATTTTACCTTCGATCATATCCAATTTTGCACAAAACAAACAAAAAACAAAAACTTCCAGACATTTTTTCTCGATATGTGTAAATCCCTTAACAGTTACAGCAGTCTGCTCCTTATTCTATGAGAGAATGACAATGACATCCAGGTTTTTTTTTTTAAAGAAAGGACATCATTTCTGCAAGACAATACAGATAAACAGATTACAGGACAAAACACTAATGATAGCTGTGTTCCATAAAGCGGGATGTGAAATAAAACCCCAAAGCAAAACAAAAGAATCTATAAAGCAAGGAGAGTAACTCGCAACTATCTCATAAAACGATGCAATGAAAAGTCATAATCATTGTTTATAGCTCTGGCGACCACGAGGAGTCATATCACGCCTGTGTCATGGTTGAAACTGGTTCCCCGTATTTGGTAAAAACAAAATCAGAATACCGGCTTCTTTCACAAGTACTCAAAATGCCTTAAAAACCTGGGACGATTTTCAAGAATAATCGTAGATCATGGAGAAAAAAAAAGTTAACTGCTGAACGGCATGTTTTTCATTACATGGCGAGGTAGCAGGAACGAAACGGGCATGGTAATCCGTTGGTTTAGTGAATAGATCAGTGTGTAGGTGGTTGTCTATAAGGATGATCTGAATGTCTAGACAGGGAAGCAAATTTGTTTGTCCTGTGATAGGAATTGATGAACTCAATGAATTCCGCGAGGCGTTCGTCCGTGTCCAACCGTAACAGGAATGTGTCGTCAATAAAGCGCCTCCAGAACGATTCATTCAAGGGCACAGGACTCTGGCAGAGAAGTTGTTCATGCACAGGTTGACCAGAGCTAGGGTCATGGGAGTGCCCACAGCGGTGCCGAAGGTTTGCAGACACGTTATTTCCATCACATTGTAGGTTAGGACACGATCAATGAGAGGGACAAGTTCTTCTACTGGTGGAGTGTTGGGGAGAGGACTGTCCTTCAAAAAGTGAATGGGAGCGAGACGGAAGTTATCCTGAGGTATTTTGGAATATATGGCAACCACATCGATTGCCACTAATTTGACACGGTCATCAAATGACCCCAATTCATAATTCAAGTTCTCCAGTGTTCGTAGTAGATGGGTTGTGTCCTTTACATAGCTGGGCAGTAACGCTACATACGGTTGAAGCCAAAGGTCAATTAATCTGGACAGGTTCTCTGTGGGGCCTCCGACACATGAAACTTTCGGTCTGCCTGGAGGGCTGGTGAGAGTTTTGTGGATTTTGCGGCAGAAGGTGAAACTGGTGATACACAACACTTTTCGGATTCACCAGGGCCCACTGGAATGTAATGTCATCAATGAAACCTTTGGAATGCAAACAGCTGACCAACTCACTGGATCTCTTGGCTATCTATGATGTCGGGTCATTGACCAACTTTTGATAGTTGAACGTGTTGCTGAGCTGTCTGTCTGCTTCTTCGATGTAGTGTCGTGTGCACTGCACCACCACTGCTCCTTTGTCAGCACCAGAGATGCGGATACTGCGGCTGTTCACGATTTTGCGAAGTTCTCTGAAGGCTTCTTTTCTCCCTTCCCTGGTCAGATTGTCCTTTGTTGGTCTGGGCGAGTCGTAAGCATCCGTCCAAGTTTGCGACAAGTTGCAGTAGCTGTCCAGTGGTCTGTCTGTCTCAGCCCTGAGGAGATATGAATCCAGTTGGTCAATAGAATTCAGGGGAAAGGATTCATCTTCAGAGTCCAACAGGGAGTCATAATGGTACTCCTTCATTCGCACCTTTCGACATCCCTCAGTAATATATCTTCCGTGAGCTGTTTTTGTTGAAAGATTCAGGAGTGGGGCAGAATTCAGCACTTAGTGAGAGAAGTCTCTGTTGCCTATGTGTGCATATGTATACATATATATTATATATATATATATATATATATATATAGAGAGAGAGAGAGAGAGAGAGAGAGAGAGAGAGAGATGTGTGTGTGTGTGTGTGTGTGTGTGTGTGTGTGTGTGTGTGTGTGCGTGCGTGCGTGCGTGTGTGTATGCCTACATATTCTCTCTCTCTCTCTCTCTCTCTCTCTCTCTCTCTTAGACTGCTTTGCAGCACAGACCACATATCTCCTCCCCTGAGCATCTATCGCGAACGTGGTCGAATTTCCGGCAGCAAAAGCACCGCACTGAAGATGGGACATAAAGGTCTTCTCTAACACCGAGGCAGCTAACTCTGATTGTCTGAGGAAGTGGTGGCATATAAAATGTCAAAAGAGGGGGGGGGGGGGGGGGGGGGGGGGGGATGGGGGGGGGAGGGGGATGGGAGTGGGGGAAGCGCAAACGAAAACTAGCCTTCCAGTCAAGTCAGCAAGGCCTAAGGGATCATTGGACTGAGCAAGGCTGGCAAAAGACTGCTCACACACACACACACACACACACACAGAGTGAGAGAGAGAGAGAGAGAGAGAGAGAGAGAGAGAGAGAGAGAGAGAGAGAGAGGGAGAGACTGACAAAAAACAACAACATACAACTAAACAAAAAGACACTTGCCTCTTGCGTCCTCGCTGGTCAGAACTTCACAACGTCGTAGACAGGTCTTGTCAAGGGGCGTGAATCCTAGACAGCTTTCAACGTGTCATCAGTGTCCACTTCAAACCACGCAGCATGATTCAGTAACACCTCAAAGAGGAGCACGTCTGACAAATCCACGGTACTGATGTTGCTGTTGAGCCTTACTGGTACTGCTGTTGCCGTTGTTGTTTCTGCCACTGGTATTGTTGTTGTCATCGTTACAAGTAGTGCTGCGGCTTCGTTTCTTTTATTAACAGACCCGTCCAGCAACTCCAATCATCCGCCATTGGGGCACATGTGCGCAGACGCGCTGCGCAAGACGAAGCACAAAGGACAGCCGTGTCTCACGAGCAAGACATGAAAACCGTGGTTTTAGCTGTCACTGAACTCGTATATTCGCTCACACGGCCTTGTAATATCAGCTTACACGGGCACCGATCAGATTTACTGAAGTCCAGCTCCCCAACCTGTGAATGCATGTATTTAAAAACAACAACAATGAAAACCACCACCAAATGCTAACGTGTGGCAGTGACAAATTATCATGATTTGCGCGCTGAGTGAGAGAGTCAATTAAGAGAGAGAGAGAGAAGAGCATGAACGTATCACAACATAATGTAAAAGGGAAAAAATGGAATTTGTACAGAACAAATATTGTACAAGGAAAAACATGAGCGAATAATCTGGGGTTGGAGGACCCCCCCCCCTCCCCGCCTTCCCTTGCGCCCATCCCACGCACCCCTCCACTATCTCTTCTCATTTTAAAAGAAGCTTCAGAACAGAGAGCTTTTAGTAAGTATTAATCAAGGGGCAAACGTTTAGAGAAGGTGGTGAATCATGTTGGCAGACTCTCTCTCTCTCTCTCTCTCTCTCTCTCTCTCTCTCTGTCTACCACCTAGTCTACAGTGTTGACAAAACCGACAATAGCCATGTCGCTTGTGGTGTGACAGCAATTTCTCCTCCCCCCCCCCCCCCCCCCCCTTTTCGCTCCCCCCTCCCCCCCCCCCCCCCCCCCCACACACACACACACACTCAGCCTGCATATAATACACGGCACAGTAACACTCAACAGGAAATCAACATGGGACAGTGTTGTTACAAACAAGCAGTGACACACTATGAAGACCTCATGTTGGACATTGTGTCGGTCGAGCCAAGTGGTAAAAAAGATGCGTCCCACCCGCCTCACACAATCAAATCCATATTGGTTCACAGACCCAACTCTCATTCACCCAAATACTTTGGGTTCTTCCTTATCAATTCCTAATTAAGAAAATTAAAATCTTCTGGGCAGAGGACATCATACCAAGGGCCAAGAAGGGGCTGTCCGGGTTCCAAATACAGGGTGCTTGCCCTGGAAAGACAAAGCACCATGTTAGTGAAATAAATGAACTACTTACTAGACGATCACAGGATCCAAGTCTTACCTATCGTGTGTGTGAACAGGGTACAGAATTTGGAACTAATTCCAATCGCGATCACAATAAAGAAAAGAAATGATTGCGAATTTAAGACTGCGATAAAAGGTTGCATTGAAAATTATCAAATGTGTTCACATATCCCATACTCAGCCTAGAATCAACAGTGAGCTGTACTTAAAAAAAAAAAAAATCTTTCTCTTCTTTTCTTCCGCTCTCTCTCTCGTCCGCTGCCTCCACGAAAGTACCAGGCAATTTCCTTTTTTTAAGAGCACAGAACACTACTCAAACACACACACACACACACACACACAACGACCAAAGAGGAGCAAGCACACCGTAAGGTGAGTCTTCAGTGCGAGTTCAAAGTTCACACAAAACGTTTTCCCTCGGGACGCATGTAATCCAGTACCTGGCTGTAAGTCCCGTGTACATTATGGTGTTAGGAGAATTTCTCACTTGATTTGAGTCAAGGGGCACCTAGACATGAACAATCACGGAGGTGATCGGGCACCATCCTGGTACATTTTGCGTAATGGCCGATTCAAATATGGCCGCCACCCATAATCCTAACTTTCGTGGTTTTGACAATATATACACTTGTAACACTTCTAATCCAACTGATTTTGGTGTGCTGAGTTCATTTCTGGTATTATTTCGTCCATTTGGGGTCATTTTGACCTTCAAATGCCATGGTCAAGGTAATTTTCTTATACCGACAATCTTGACCATAACCTGGCGATATTCTAGCAGTAACAACAGGGCTCCTATACATAATGCGACTAATTCTGACATGCATTTTCACTGTATGATTCACTATTAAAGATATAAGTCATTCTGATCTTGAATTCACAAGTGGACGCCATTTTTACCTATTCAACTAAAACTGTCTTTGCTGCTTTTTCATTTTTTCTTCTGTATTGTGTGGTCAGTGACACATCCCAACAGAAACAGAAAAAGTTCTCAAGTATGCAACAAACATGCTCAATGTAACTGCAATTATCTCTTTCCATCACTGATTGGAACATGGAGAATTATCTGCTTTTCCATGGCAGAATGTGACGCAGCAAACTCCAGCAGAACAGCACCCACACCGTCGAGTGTCACACTTGCCTGTGCACTTGCATATTGAGAGCAAAGTGGGTGGCAAGGGCTTCATGCATTTAGATGGCAACAGGGTGCGAAATGTTGCTCCCACCCTTGTTCTAGTGGTTCTAGGTAGTCCTCACGTTGTTGACTGACCGCCCTAAGCAGATGGCATGCTTTGTGTACCAGAAAGGCTCCTCTGTGGATGTGTGCCTCTGATGACACTGCTTGTGGGTGGGAGAGAGTCAATTCCAGCTGTAGCACTGCTGTAGTTCTCCACTCTGTGCTGGTTGAACGTTTCAGCAGTTGTTGTTGATCTGACACCTGCCCAGACATGTACAAGGTAAATTTCCGCCAGAGCTTCATCTTGCTCTGACAAGCTGTCTGTCTGTCCAAAGTTCGTCAGATACTATACAGGGTCAGCAGCCAAAGCAGCGTGCTTCGTCCCTACCTTATTCATACAGTCATCTCCAGTCAGTATGTGTGCTTTGATCACTGACATGGCCAGTGGTGCTCCAAGCCTAGAAACTGCTTGGTGCAGTGGAAGCATCCGCCGCTTCTCACCTGTGCCAAACTGCTGCCAGATTTCCTTCAACCCCAGCGCTTGGAACTGAGGGGTGTAGTGAAGCAGTAGTGCAAAAGTGTCCGTGTCGTTGGAAACTACTATAACTCTCTTCCACTGTTTGACACGAACGGCCCACTCCACATGTACCACCAGTCTGGTGTCTGCCTCTTCAATCCAGTTGTGCAGGTCCGAGATTGCTTCACCGCCAGCTGTTTTGGCTGGAAGCACCTCATCATCAGAGACGACAGAGCTGGCGATGATGACAGGATTTTCTTCAGCTCGATTGCTCACCATATCTTGAACCAGCAGCTGAAGATTCTGTTTGTTCTTCGTAGATGCCCAGAACTTGTCAAGCTGTCGAGGGATGGGTGTGTCTGCGTTCATGCCAATAATGTCAATGGGCGTCACATCAGCTCGCCTCATGCGCTCTCCTTCTTTCAGGGAAAGCTCAACGTATGAATCTAACACCAGGTGAATGTAGTCCGACTCATGGCAGAGGCTTGTGGCTGATGTGATGACTGCAGTGACTACAGCACCGAGGGTAGAGAATTCTGCTAGCGGCATCTGTCGCATCTTTGAACTGAAGTCTACCACAACATGAGTGGGAAGAAGATACGTCTGATTCCATTGTGTGAGGTCCAGTTCAGATTCAATTTCACCAACTAGTGTTGACTTGTTGACGTGAGTGGGAAGATAACCATCAAACAGTGGAGTCACTGGCAGCAAATCGTGAGCAAGTATCTGCTTGATGTCCATGCCACACTCCTTTGCAATGTCCATGGTTCTCTGTGCCTCCGCAGTGTCCTTGGATGATAAATCCTTCTTTTCTTGAGAATGGTTGCTGGTGTTTTCTGTGGCTGTTCGTTGAACTGGAGCAGCTTCCTCTTTGATACGGTTGCACTCATTTTCTTGGTCTTCTCGACCAGCACCTCCTGCCTGCATGACTGGTAGACACGCTTGCCATTCTCGAGACACCTGAGCAGTCGCTCAGCCACTTGTCGGTCAACAGCCAGCTTGGTCAGCAGGTGATGCTGTGGCATGGGTTCTTGAACCACCACTGGGTAAGGATTCTGTCGCTCCATCACAAAGTCCAGCAGCTTCTCCACATTTTGATTGAATGTGACAGTGAGTAGAGCTCAGTGCATGCCGAAGATGACATTCTGTGTGGTTCATGGGGTGGTTGGTGGTGAGCTGGTTGAGGAGATTGGTTATACACCCAGTCTCGTGGAACAAGAGTTCAAATTCTGCCACAGAACCGGCATTTCGTGTAGCTCCCACTACATAGTGACCTCCAGGATCCTTGGACACTCGCTGGATGGTCTGCTCAACCTTCATGTCGCCTCCGACAGCACAGAACCAGCCTGAACGATCCTGAACAGCCCACTGGCCCATAGAGAAGCGCCGATAGAGCTCAGGATGTGTGAACTCCAGCATCTTGATTTGCTCAAGATACCACGAGCCATAACGCAGGTAATTGATGCAGTCCAATTCTGCAAAGATCGGCATAGAGTCCTCGACAGTAGCTACATATAGATCCCAGTTTCCTTCTCTGTCGGAGACAACAGCGTTTTTAATGACGGCGACCATCTGCAGCCAAACACCAAAGAATTGGCAGAGCTCAGACTTAGCCTCGCACTCCTTCTCAAACTCCACAAAGCCCTGATGCAACTTCTCAACTTGTCCACTCAGGGTCTCGAACTCCTCTGGACAACGCGTGTTTGCAGCAAGTGAAGTTTGCAGAGCCTGCACCTGCTCTAGCTCTGGATATACAGTTTTGTCTTTGTGTTGCCAGAACATCTGCCACTGGAGCGACCGGATCAGGTCCTCCACAATCAGCATTCCAGTGAGAGCTCGGACATAATGGCTGCCATTCAAGGCCGACTCGATCACGCCACGTCCAAACACGCCACATTCAACCAGTGCGTCTTCTAGGCCAGAACCTCGAAGCAGTTTGCCCTGGCACCTGAGCAGAATGCGAGTTCAGTGGAAGGATCCCAAGCAGAGGAGCAGATCCGAACTGTTCTGTCTCATGCAGGTAAACATCAGAGAGAACTATAAAATAGGCATTCTGGCTCACCCACCTCCGCCAGCTCCAACCGGCTGAAGCCGGTTTCGCTGTTGCTCCGCCGGCTTACCCAGAATGCCTATTTTATAGTTCTCTAATAGTAAACACTTTACAAACATACATAATGTGTAGGATTATCTGTTTTTAACACTAATTTAGAAAACTTTTGAGACTTAAGTTTTTGCTTAATCCTTCGTTTTTCTTGATCGTCTTCAATAACATCATTTTCACGCATACATTCATCAAATGCGTCTCTGTCTTTCATGTGGAATAAAACTACAGTCTTTAACTGTTCTCTAAAGTCTTTTAAAACTGAGTTATATTTTTGACATAAAATCCACACACTTATCCTAGCATGTCTTCCACTGAAAGCTAGTTTTGATAAAGTGTTTCTTTTTTTGACTATGTCTCTTTCTGCCGAACAGTCATCTATAATAAATAGTGTCTGAGTTCCTTCAAACTGTCTAAAGAAATGTTCTAAGCACTCGCTAAGTTTATTGCTAGGATCAACTAAATAGATTTCATCATCCGTCCATATAAACCTTCTGTCGTGATATGCTTTGTTCCATTTAAGTGTTGGGCAGAAAATTACTATATGATCAAAATTATAACGATAAACTGTTTGTAATAGGTCGAGGACAAATATTGTTTTTCCACAACCAGTCTGTCCACAAATCAGTGAACAATGAGGGGTTTTTATCATAAAGTTTAACATCGGCATTGACACCAAAGTCGTTTGCTCCATAGTTTTATAACAGAATTTAATTTACACCAGTTAGTGTTGTTATCATACTATCCGTCAAAATTTGATCAGTACAATAAAATCTTATAAGGTCTAAATGTGTCAGATTAATCCAACTCAGTTTTGTCAGATTGTTTCTATTAAGACTAACATTGATTTTGTTGCTTGTTGTTACGACCTTAAAATTTTCACCATCGTGACGAACCACAACAGTAACTTTAAGATTGTCAACGTCTAAGTTTTGCCAGCTAATAAGAATTCCTTCCATAAGGTTGTCACTGACACCCACAGCTCCATTCCTCCCCACATCTTTTAAGACAGAAATTTCAAATATCATTGTGAACGTGTCTCCTAATAACGTGCGTGGAAAGAACTGTACTTTTGTAGTAGCTTCCTTCAAAACTGATTCTCTTCTGTGGAGGATGTACTGTTTGCTCCCAAACTTCTTTATTTCGATCTCTTTTCGACTGTTGTCCTCTGGCATAAGACTTACATGTAAAGGGCCAGAGTTCAATGCTTTTCTGAAACTTTTTTGACGGTCAAAAAATGTAAATGGGCTTACGAATTCAAATTTTATGTCCCATTCTAAATATGGTTCTAAGTGCCATTTGTTGTCAGTTTTTCGAACTATTTTATATTCATACTGACCTGTATTATTTGCTTCTAGATTGCGTAGTTGTTCTAGTTTAGGAAACCTTTTGTTGTCGTCAACCTCTTTGCGCTTATAATAACCATCTTTAGTGTACTCAAAACCATACAAAGTGCCTATCTCACCGTTCTGTTCAAAGTCCTCAACGTCTGCAAGGTCTTTTAATTCTAAAGTTACACACCTCTCAGGCGCTAATGTGACCCCCGAATCGTCTGGTCCACGTGACATTTTTTAAAACAACGTATTATTTTATTTCTAAAACAATGTGCAGGTTATCACATTTCACGACTTTCCCTGTTTTATCTGTGATCTTTATATTAAATGATCTGACCCTCCCACAAGCTAATCTTTTAAACTGTAAATTAGGGAATTGTATAATTTCATAATCGCAATATGCAGCTTTCCCTGATGGAAGAGCTCTTAAAACAGTTGAGGGCCTTCCATCATATAAGTTTTCATCAGTGCTCAGCTCGTCCAAATGAACATAGAGTAATGAATGTAATGCAAGATCGAGCGGATATTCTCCCTCATAAGTAGTTTCGTCTGGTGTAAACCACAAATCTATAATTGTCAGTTGCAAAGCCTAACATTTTAGCTAGCTCTACATCAAAAATGTAATGGTCTACTTCTTCTTCTTCAGGTTTGAATGTCAACATTGTTTTTAGATTTGCATTGTTAAGTTTGAGAGTAATGTTGAAGTTACTCATTGCTTCTTTTAGCGAGCAAAACCCGTAATAACCATCAGGTATGGTTAACTGGCTAACTAAGCTTCTTCTATTGTTAATTTTTACAATCTTATTATTTTCCTTGGATTCACTTATATTAAACCATACGACTTTGTAAAAAATTTCATGGAGTGCAACCCTTTGGGTTCCGCATTCATTATCAATAGCATATTCTAAAAACGAAGGACTGTCTTGAGTTGTTATTGTTACAAACATTTTTAAAACAATTTAAAAATGAGTGCATTCAAATATACTAATGCAAAATATTCTGTTGGGCCGCACTACAATCTTAAAAATATAACAACTGACACCCTTGACATTTCTGTGACTCAGACTGACGCCTTTCAAGTAAAGGTTAGTACTCCATTGGACAGATATCTTAACCCTCCTATTAAAAACGACTACATCCCGAAAGTGTGGTTTAGTCATCCGATGCAGTTTTATCAGAACCAGTTAAACTTTGCTGTGTTTTGTGCATCAACTGGGTGTGGAGTGTCGTATGCGGATCATTTAAATCATTTTGATCCTTTGGTGAGGTCAGTGTATAGATTTCATTTTTATTACACCCTTCAGACGTATTTTATCTGAACTGCAAGCGCCATTACCAAATGACAAAACGTTTAATCCATTCAGCAACAGAAAAGATTACAAGGCTTTTGAAAGGATCTGTAACGAATTTTGAAATTGACCCAAAGACAGACTTTAGACAAAAGGTTGGATTCTTAATCATGGTTAGGCACCCTTTATTTTTGGGGGCGTGCACAAGAAAGTATAACTATGATTGGAATCCTCCTTACACCATCTTTCTCTTCAGGCACAACTGTTCACCTCGGGTCCATAGAGCAAGAGCATAAAACAGCTGGACAACAATTTATATTTGGATACATCTAAGGGCCTAACAAAAGCGGGAATAGAACGAATAAACGACTCTATTCGTACTTATGTTTGGTGTTTGCTTAGGTTCGCAAGCACAAACGAGATCTAACATAACTGATCCTTCTACTGGCTTTGACGCCGAAAAACAGTATTTACAAATTTAGAGGATTCTATTAAATTCTGCAATTGATTTGCCTTCAAGTATTAAAAGGTACCAAAATGTTTTACAATTTGCAAGATCGAAAGTAGACTTTGCTGTCGCACTGGTTTAATACAATGCTGCCTTCAGACCTCAGACTCCAGATAGGAACAATAAATAAACTATAATAATGAATCCCTTGTGGCTGGTAAAGGAAGAGAAGGCGGGAAAAACGACATAAATTTTGAGCCAGTACAAACAATAAAACAAACAAGCCCCCTCAAAAACCCCATCCAAATACTCCCCTCAAAACCCAACCAATCCCCATGGTGAATAAAAGCGACCCCCATGAATATAAAAAGACGGCACTTGTTATTGGATTAACTCCCTAGGATTTACTTGGTCTTTATCTTACTATAAGTACCCAACTATTAAGACAACTAATGCCCATAAGTGCTCAGCCATAAAGCCAACTACTTTACTTGCGGCAGGGACAAAAAGCCACCTAACGATCCCTCCTATTATACCAGGCAAAGGTCTATTGCCTTACTGGCTAATTTTTTTAGTAATTTGCAAGATGATCGAGTTGTTTTTTTACCCATGATTTATCTGACGACGGAGTTGGCGGGCCTGGTGGGCACTGCTCCCCCCCAACCACCACCGCCTGTAATAGCCAACACCAGTGTACTTTATTGCAAATCCTAAGGCTGTTATAACATTTTTCTAATGTGAAGCCTTGTTCTAAAAACGTGTTTCTTATTCGTTCTGCTAGTTTGTGTCTTCATAAAAAATTCTTTGGATATTTCTCCCTTTTTCGGGTCACCCTTTAGTTGTAATTGTTCTCGGTTATTAGAAACCCTTTTAGTCTTGCTGATCTCTCTTGTTCAAAGTTTTTTTAGTCTTTGTTTATTCTTTCTTTAAAAACCGGTCCTAAGTTTGGTCATCCCGCCTAATAGTTTTCTTTTTCTCTTTTATATGCTCATCTAGTTTCACCCAGTTTTGTAAATTGTTTTTTTTAATTTCGCCTTGAATCTTTTCAAAGCATGATAAGGGCCGTTATTTCTCTCATAGGAGGGCGGATCGTGCTGTTTTTATTACGTTTCTTCGAAAAACTGGTTTCTATTATTTCGTTGCTGTTGGCTTAAATTTTTTAAGGGGTATGTTTTGGTATTTGGTTATTTTGTTGGGGTTTTTTGTAGTGTGTTTTGAAGGTTTGCAACTGCCTCACTGTCTAATCTTCGCGGTTTAGCAATGCCCGGCGTTTTGATCGCTCACCTGGCCTTTGTCTAATTGTAGTCTTTGCTAAAAAACTTTGATGGGTTGGTTTGTTGTAAGCTAACAAGTTGTCCTTGTCGTTTTTCCAAAAAAACAATGGTCATCTTTTGTTTCAAAATTTTAGGGTCTTAAATTCGGGAGGTTCTTGGGCCTAAAACTTTGACAAAATGATTTGACCTTACTTTTTTTTAATTCACGCCGCAATGTTTTTAGGATTGTAAAAAACGTATTTCACTAAAGTCGTCCCCGGGGGTCAAAAAAATCATAATCTTCTTTTTCCCCTTTTTTTTAAAAATTAAAATTTTTATTTTTTTTTTTAAAAAAATTAAAAGCATTTGGTTCGATTCTTTACCCCCTTGGGGAAGGGGCGGGGAAGGACCCCTTTTGGGGTGAAGGGAAATAAACAAAATATTATTTTCCAAAAAAATCCATTAAATTTTTTTTCAGATCAGATTATTATTTTTAAATTTTTAGACCTAGGAGAAATTAAATTTTTTTGGGGGTTTTGCACGGTTAAAATTTTAAAAAAAAAACTTGATTCGAAAGGGGGGGTTTTAAAAAGGGGGGCAGTTGAAAAAAAATTTTGGGACGGGCAATCGTTAAGAAATTTTTTAAAAAACTTTAGGGGCAAAAAAAAATTTTTTTTTTAAAACAAGGGGGGGACATTTTTAAAATTTTTTTTCTAAAACTATGGCAAAAACCAATAAGGGGCCGATCTTGGTTTTTAAGGAAACGAAAAAAACAAAACACTAAAAACAAATTTTACCCCCGAAATGCTAAAGCCCCGGAAAAAAGTATGAAGCGGGGAAAATTATGCGTTTGGAAATTTTCCCCCTTTTTTATCCCTTGGGGTTTTGAGTTTTTTAAAAAACGCATGCGCCATATTTTTAAAAAGGGGGTTTTTTTAAAAAACAGATTGTCATTTTGAACTAATTTTTTAAAGAATAAAAAACTTTTATTAGATCGCAGAAATTTTTTTTTTCCAAAAAACAAAAATTTTCGAACATCTCTTTAAAAATTTTTAAAACATTTTCCCCAAACCCAAATTAAAAGCAAGGCTGTTGCCCCAACAATATCAAAAAAATTTTTAGCAATATATTAAAAAAGGGGGGATTCATTTTAAAAAATTATCCTAAAAAAAAGGGCAGACAAAAAAGGGGAAAATTAAAATTTTTGGGGTGCTGCAGCAAGCCCCTTTAAAAAGGTTTTTTTTTTTTGCTGTGTGAATTTTAAAAAAACCAATTCAAAAGAAAGGGGGGAAAAATTTATTAATCCAAAAAAAAAAAAAAGTACAAATGTTCAAAATTGGGGGGTAGGTTCCTAAAAAAGTCTACGGAAAGGGGTTAAAATTTTTAAATCTTCTTTTTTGAAAATAAGAAAATTTTTGGGAGGCGGGAGGTGGGGGAAAACCCAACAGTACCCCTTGTGCTAAAGATAAAACCTTAACATTTGTTTAAAACTTGAAAAAATATTTAAAACCCCGAAATAGGTTTTTTGGGGGGGGGGATTGCCTAAGGTCAAAGAAAAAAATCGTTGAATGGGATGTGGGAAAAAAAACAGGGGGGGACGTAAAAAAACATTCAAATTTGATAAAGAAAAAAAAGGAAATAAACCTCTTTTTTGTACTTTTTTTTTAAATAAATTTTTGCAAAAGAAAAATTATTCAAAAAAAACAGATTGAAAAAAAATAAAAACATTACAAAATTAAAATTTTTTTTTAAAAAAAACCCCTTTGTGGGGTTACGACTTATCCAAAAAGTGCCCAAAAAAGAGGGGGCTGTTGCTGTGCATAAAAACTTTAAAAATTAACAAACAAACACAAATGAACCCCAAAAACTAAGCGGGCCCCTTTAAAAAAATACAAAAAAACCAAACGGGTTTTTTCTGCTGTCTTTAATGTTTTAAAAATTATTTTAATACGGAAAAGCATCTTTTCACAATTTTTTTTCCTATCACAGGAACAAGTGGGGTTTTTTTGAAAAGGGGGGGGGTGACCGGTAAGCTATACCCTAGGGGGGGGTGTTTTAAAAACCCTTTTTGGCCTGTTTACTTGGGGGCTGTTAAGTTTTTGTCAGCAAAAAAAAAAAAGAAAAAACCCCAAAAGCACAGGGGCCTAGGTTTTTAAAATTTTAACAATAAACTTATTTTCCCTTTAAAAAACTAAATTTTAAATAAAGCACTTGCTGACTAAAACATCAGGAAAAGGGAAGAATTTAGTCGCCTACAGGCTTTTTTTTGGGACCCCCAAAAAGAAAAAAATTTTTTATTTTCAAAAAAAGGGAAGGGGAAAAATTTTTTCAAACAAACCCGACCCCCGACCAGATAAAAAAAAGGTTTTTAAAAAAAAAATAAACAAATTTTAAAAAATCTGTTCCCCAAAAGCTCAAAATTAAAACCCCCCAAAGGGGGGGTTTAAAATTTAGTTTATGATTTTCCCAAACACAAAAAGACCTTTTATATTGTTTTTTTTTAAGTTTTTTTTTTTTTTAAATTTTAAAAAAAAAATTTTTAAATTTTGAAAAAAAACTCCGATGGAAAAAATTTTAAAAATTCAGATGTTTTTTAAAAACAATCCCCGGGAAAAGCGTTTGTTTAAAATTTTTTAAAAGAGGTCGTTTTAGAATTTATTGATCCAACAAACGAAAAAGGAAAAACGTTTGTACTTTTCTATTTCCCCAAATTCCAAAAAACCTAAAAATAAACCCCTCCATTTTAAAAAAAGGGGGAAAATTGTTTTAATGGGGTTTTTTTTAAAAATAAACGAAAAAATCAAAAGTCTGGGTCTCAACTAAAAACGGGGCTTCTTTTTTATAAAGGGTTTTTAACCCCCCCGGGGGCCCGAAAACTTCTTACACGATTTAAGGCCTCTGAAGAAAAAAAAAATGGAGGCTTGGTTGGGGAAAAGGGGGGAAAACCCCAGCCCCTCAGTTAAAAAACGGCCCAAATATAGCCAATTTTTAAAAGGGAAGTCTTCCCCTTCCACTTTTTCCAAAAAATTTTGTTGCAAAAAAGCATTTTTTTTAAAAAAAAAAAAAATTTTTAAAAGGGCAAATGTTTTTTGTGGGGTTCTTGCTAGGCTGCTTTTACTTTCCAAAAAAAGCGGAAAAGTTTAAACTATTTTAAAAGGGGCCCCCTTTTCCTTTAAATTTAACCCTTTAAAATTTTTTCCCTTTTTTTGTAGACAAAATTGATCAGTTTGGGAAAACCCCGGGAAACCAAATTTTAAATGTTAATGCTAAAACCAAAGGTTGAAAAACCCCCAACCCCCCCCCCAAATTTTGAGTGTCAAAGAACAGTCCAAAAATTGGCCCCCCCCAAAACCCAAAAACTTTTTGCTTATTTTTATGCAAACCCTTTTTTTTGGGGTTTCATTTAAAAACCCCTAATACCCAAAAAAAAGTAAATTTCTAGTGATTTCTCCCCAAAACAACATAGCTAACAAAATTTTTGTAAATTTGTTTAACCCCAAAAATTCCGCCCCCTTCAAGCTGCGAGCAAACATGTAAAACATTGTATTAGCCCGTTGACTGTGTTTCAAAAACAATTTTCCCCGGGGGGAAGGAAGTAAAGTTATTTTTTTAAAAAAGGAAAAAAGGTTTTTCAAAATTTTCCCCAAAGTTTTTACGCAGCTTCGAATCACTCATTGTTCCTTATAAGGGCCCCAACCCCCCCAAAATTTTTCCCAAAACAGTCTTAAAGGGGATAATCTTAAAAATTTGCCCCATTTGCCATTCCATCATTTTTAGGTAAAGGGGGCGCCCATTCAAAGAAAATTTTTATACGGGGGGCCAAATTTTGCTGCAAAAACTTCTTAAAACCATGCCCAAGTGCGAATTTTGCTTGTTTAATAATAAAAAATTTTTCTGAAATCTTAATGACGCCTGAAGCCAAACCCCAAAGTGGGGAATCACCCACTCATTTTTGGGGGATTTGGGTTTTTTGGCCTCTCCCCGGAACCAAAAACTTTTAAGAGACCATGTTAAAAAAAATTCCCCGGAAAAAAGTTTAGAGGAGCGCATTTTCCAAAAATTTTTCCCAATCCAACTAAAGTTTAACCCCAAAAAAAAATGGAAGGGGGGGGGCCCCTTTTTTCTTTACAAAATTGCGGGGTTTAAAAGACTCTCATCTTATAATGCAAGCAAAAAATAGCGCCTTTAGGGGGGTCATGCATTGCGCAGTCATCAAAAAAAATACTTTTGTTTTTTTTTTTTAAAAAACCCCTGTTTTTTTACGACCCCCATGCAAACATGAGGGTTTTTATTAAAAATCAACGGGGTTTTGGGGGCCTTTTTAAAACCTGCCCAAAAACAGAAAAATTTTTTTTAACCCAACTCTTTTTTAAAAGGGGCCCCTTTTCCCCCTTTAGTAAAAAGAAAAGGGGGGAAAGGGGTTTAAAAACCCACCCCTTTCCCCCCTTTTAAAGGGCGTTTTTTTTTAGTCTCAGGGGAAAGGACACCTTTTATTCTGATTACCACATGCTCAAGAGGGTTGGCAGAAGTTAGAGGGGAAAAAGGGGTGGGAAAATATCAGGGGTTTTCCTTTTAAAATTAGGGGTTTTCCCGTTTGTTGGGGGGGCTCTTTGAAAATTTTGGGGAAACCCTTTTCATGAAAAAATTACAGCGGGGTCCTGCGCTTTATTTTTGCGCCTGGGTTAGCGGGGACGCTTTCTTAAAATTTTTTGGGGAAAAACGATTGTTTTAAAATTTCTGACCTGAAAAAGGGTTTTCCAGATGTTTTAAAAAAGGATTGCGTGGGGAATCAGTATGGCGGGGCACCATTACGGGGAAAGCAAAAAAAAAAATACTTGGACACTATGATCCAATTTTAAAAATCTAAAAAAAATTATGAAAATTGTTTCAAACAATCTGAAAAGGGGGGGGAATGGCCCCAAACATTTCATTACGAAAATTTAAAAAAGTACACAGGACTCAAAGAAAATTCCCAAAAATTTTTTTAAAAAGGGGAAACCAAAATCTGGGTGAACGAAAAAAAGGGCTTTTTCTGGGAAGGATTTAAAAATTTTCCCATGAACCCCTTAAGATTACCAAAAAGGGCAAAACCCTTAGGGGAGAAAGTCTAAAAGGGGCAATGCCCCGAACCCCCAAACTTGTCCCTTTTAACTTCGTGACAAAAAAAAAATTAGGGGCGTAAAATTCCCCGACTTTTTTCAATTTTTTTTTAAGGGGGCAGGGGTTTAAGTTGACAGTGTTTTCGAAAAATTTTTTTCCCTTTTACCCCAAAACCCCTTTATAAAAAAAACCCCTACATAATGAAAAACCCTGAATCAGAAAAAAAAACCACAGATGCTTCAGAAAAAGACTTTTTCAAGTTGTTTTAACAAAAAGTGTTTTGGAAAAGGGCTATGGAGAACCGGGGCAACGAAAGATGTTAGATTTGGGGGACCCCAGAGAACGAGGCAATTAAGCTAACTTCTAAAAACCAATTTTCAGGAAATTTTTGAAGATTTTTTTGATCAGCTTTTTTGGCATAATGATGAAAAAAAAAGAAAGTCAAATTTTTGGTAGCCCCGTTTTTATTGGGTTTTTTTGTTTTAGAATTTCAAAAATTTTTTTTGTAGAAAAATTTTTTTTTGGGTACTTTTAAACCCCTTTTTTCCCCCAGTCCCCCAATTTTTTTACACAGTTTGATTTTTCCCTTTTAATTTTTACAACCCCTTTCTGAAGAATCAAAAAAGGGGAAGGGGAAATTGAAGTGCTAAAGTGATGCGGGGGGTTTTTCACATTGATTACCCTAAAGATTCGCCCTTTTTTAAAATTAGATATTAACAAGGGGAAGGTTTTGGTAAGTTTTAAGGGGGGGAAAAATTTCGGGGTTTTTTGATCAAAAAGGGTTTGTTTTTTGGGGGTCGAAAATTTTTCAGTCTTTCAAGCCCCAAAAAAAAAATTGTTAAAAAAGAAAGGGGGTTTTTTTCCCCGTGTTGTGCAGTCAAGCATATCCCATGACAAATAAAAAAAGCCCTTGGGGTTTTGAAATAAGGGTTTTTTTCATGACAAAAGTAAAAAAAAGAAACTTAAAATTTAAGGGATCAAAAAAAAAGTTTTAAAAAAAGAAGTTTTTGATAGAACAAACAAAAAAAAGTGTGTTTGGGAAAAACCGATTTTTATAGGGAATCGGGAAAATTGGGGTTTTGTATAATCATTTGGGTTAAAAATTTTCCCCGCAATCGCCCCCTTCAATTAAACCCCTCATCTAATTTAAAAAAATTTTTAAATTTTTTTATTAATGCTAGGGTGTTTTAAATTTTTTTTTTGGGCATTTCGCAATTTCATGTTCCCATACCCAAAAAATTTAAAAAAAAAGTTTTGGGTTTTTTAAAGGGGGTTGTCTGGGGATTTTTTAGCCGGGGGTTTTTCAATCTTTCAAATATTTTTTTAAGGGGAAAATTTTGATACTAAAATTTAAAATTTGCTTAAATTTTTTTAAAATTTTTCCCTTTTTTCCCTTTTTGGGCCTTTTTTCCTTTTTGGTTCCTTTTTAAAACCCCCAAAGAATTTTTTAGTTTTTTTCGTTCGTTAGTTTAAAAATAAAAAAAACACCCCAATTCAACCAAATTTTTATCCTTTTTCTGCTAAATGCCTGAAATTTTTTTAAAAAATTCCCCAAATTTTAAAATTTTTTAGGTTTTTGTCAAAACATGGCAAAAACAATTTCTTAAATTTTGTCTAAAAAAAAGATTATAATCAAAAAATTTTTCGCATTTTTTCTAAGGCCCCCTTTTTCCTCCCCCCTTCTTGCTTCCAGTGCCATTTTACTTTTAAGGTTTTCCCCTTTTCCTTCTTGCCCCCCTTTTTAAAATTTTTAAAAATTAAAAAAAATTTAAAGGACTGTGTCTGGGGGATTATCTGCAGTTTTTTTTTAAAAAGATCTTCGGGGGGCTGGTCTTTTTGGGTTTTTTTTGTTTTTCGTAAAAAAACCGGGCGGTTTTTATTTTCCCAAAATTTTTTTTTTTCTCTTTGGATCAAAAACCCCAAAAAATGGATCTTTTTTCCCTGATGCGGGGGCCCCCTTCCCCCCTTTCCCGGTGAAAAAGGGGGATTCACTTTAAAAACCAAAAAGGAAAAATTTTTCTTGATAAAGCCCCCTTCAACAACATTTATTGTTTGTTTTTTGATTGCTTTTTTCGGTTTTTAGCCCTTTTAAATTCTTCTTAAAATTATTGCACGAAAAAAATGAGGGCCCCTTCAAAAACCCTTTTTTGGTTCCCCAAAATTTTTCAATCGCCCCTCTTTTTTTTCTGGTGGGGGGAAAAAATTTTTTTTCAAAATAAATTTTTTTTTAAAATTTTTTCAAAAAAAACCTGTGATCTTTGAACACCCAATGCCCCTTTTAATGGAAAAACCTTTTTTTTAAAAAATAATTGATTCCTTCCCCTTTAATTTTTTTTCCATCTTTGCCCCTTAACCCCTTCGAGGATAAGTTAGGGTCCTCGTTGATTTATCAGTTTTTAAAAGACAGCAAAGAGAAGGGCCTTTTTTTGTTAATGGTTTAGATCTTTGTATCTTGAAGCTATGTCCCCAAGGGGGGGTTTTAATGGGGACCCCTTTTTCTTTTCGGGGTTTTTGTTCTGGGGTAAATTTAGAAGATCCCCTTTTTTTGGGGCGTTCGGTATTGTTGGTTTAAAAAAATGTGGTCCTTTTTTTTCCTTTTTAAAAGGGCTGGGTAAAAAAATTTTTTCCCAAATGCCCCTTTTTTTTGTTTTAAACCTTTTTTTGCTGTTTGTTCACTGGGCCCCGCTGCTTGGCTAAGCTTTTTTTAATTTTTGTTATTTTCCCTTTCCCTTTTTCCCTTTTGGGGGAAAAAAAAGATTTTTTTCATTTTTATTTTGCCAATTTTTTTTGGGAAAAAAAATACCCCGCGGGGTTCCCCAAAGGACAATAAAAAAATTTTCTTTTCTTTTTTTGGTTTTTTTTATGGTTTATAAAAAAACGCTAAATTTTGGTGGGGGCAAGTTTCAAAATTGGGGTTTCCTGGTTTTTAAAAATTTTTCTTTTTTTTCCCGGGTTTTAAAATCTTTAAATGTGTAAATGCTTTCCCCCTTTTTTTAAGGGGTGTCGTTTTAAAAAATCTTAAAAATCCATTCTTTGCTTTTCATAGGGTCTTGTGGCAGCTAGTTGCTCCATAGCTTGTTTTGGGGGGTTTTTTTTTTCATTTTTTTTTTTGTAGTTTTTTTAAATGCGTAAATTTTTTTTCCCTTTTAAAACCCCCAAAGGATTAACCAAAACGCCACCAATCATCCCCTTTCGAGTGAAACCCATTTTTATTTTAAATTTTTTTTTTTTTTAATTTTTCAATTTTTAAATGTCTGGAATTTTTCCTTGGGGTTTAAATTTTTAAAAAAATTTTTTAGCAAATGAAAATGTAATTAAAAACAAAAAAGGGGTTTTCTGAATTTTTTAAAGTCTAAATTTTTCCAAGATCTGCGGGGTTTTTTTCTTAAAAAAGTTTTTTCCAAAAACTTTTTTGTACCCCTACATTTTGGCCCTTTTCCAAAACACCCGAATGGTTTTAAAAGGGTTTTGTAAGATTTTTTCCCGGTGCTCATTTTTAAAAAAAAAATAAAAAAATTTTTTTTTTTTTAATTTTAAAAAAAAAATGCGTTTTATTTACTTCCGAATTAAAAAATTAATTTTTGGGGGCCAACTAAAAAGCGCCAAAAGGGAAAAAGGGGGGTATTTTTAGGGGCCCTTGGGAAAAAAAAAAAACATCCCTTTTTGGAAAAAAAATTCCCCATAGAAAAAATTCAAAAAATTTTCCCCCGCAAGAAATTGTAAAAAACAAAAAAAACAAAAAAACCGGGGCCCCGGGGGAAGTTTAAAAAGGGGGGGCCCCTTTCAAGTTTTAACCCCCCCCCCTTTAAAAAAAAGCCCCAAAATTTCAAAAAGGTTTTTAAAAATGTTTTCCCCGGGGGCCGTTTTTAAAAGCCTTTTGGTTCCCAGGTGGATTAATTCCCCCTTTGGAACATGCTTGCCTTTTAAAATGGGATAAAAAATTTTTCCCAAATAAAATTTTTTTTCCCCCTTAAAAAAAGGCCCGGGGCCAAAAAACAGCCAAAAAACTTTAAAGGGAAAGGCCCCCCGAAAAAAGGGGCCTCCTTTCCCCCTGGGGGGTGTTGCGCGGGGAAAAAAAATTAAAAAAAGGGGAACAAACAAAAAAAAAAAAATTTGCAATCAAAGAAAATAACCCCCAAAAGAAAACAAAAACCCCCCCAAAAAGCCAAAAGGGGGGTTTAATGCCATTTTAAAAAACCCAAGTTTTTTTCCCCGGGCCTAAACCCCCAAAAAACCCCCACATGGATTTTTTGGGGAAAAAAGTTAGCATTTTTGGGTTTTTGCTGTTGGGGGGGGGGTTTAAAAACGTTTATAAAACATAAAAAACAACGCCAGAAAAAAAACCCCAAACGGGGAAAAAAAAAATTTTCAACCACAAATTTTTAAAAACCAAAAAAAAAAAAAGGGGGGCCCAAAACCCGCCAAAAAAAAAAAAAAATTTTTTGGATCCATTTCAGATGGAAAATATTTTCAAGAACTTTTTAAAAAAATTTAAAAAAGGGGGTTGAAAAAAGAACTTAAAAAAGGGCTTGATGACAAAATTGATAAAACTTTAAAAAAAATTTTAAGGGGCGACTTGATAAAACTTAAAGAAGACTTTAAAAAAATTAATTGCATTTTAGGGACGACTTGTTAAGAAAATTTGAATAAGAAATTTTAATAAGAATTTGGGTTAAAACTTGATGTTGACTTTTAAAAACTTGAATAAAAACTTTTTTAAAACTTTTACATAAAAAAAGTGATGCCGACTTAATAAAAAACCAGAACGACTTAATGACGTTTTTTTTCAAAATTTAAATTTGGGTTCATTTTTTTCCGGGGGGGAAAATTTTCCCTTCTCCCTTTTAAAAGTAGTACTAGGTCAGACATTCTGGCCACGGCTTACTCAAAAGCCCCAATTTTCCCCGTCGAAGCGCCGCCCCCGTTTCCGGGGGTTGTTTTTAAGTTAAAAATAAGGGCGCCCCGGGCCCCCCCAAAACGGCATTGGGTAAAAATTTAAAACCGGGGAAAAAATTTCCCCACCGGCGGGGGGGTTTAGTACAGGGGGTTGGGGGTCCCCTTTAAAAAAATTTTGGGGGGTAAAATCCCCCCCCCAAAAAATTTTTTTCCCAATTTTATGTATTAAAAAAAAGCATTTTTATATTTAAATTTCTAAAAGCAAAATTTTAAAAAAATAAAATTTTTTAAAAAGTAGTTGGGTTTTAAAAATAAGGGGTTTTAAATGCACTTTGTTTTTTTTTGCTTTTTTGGGTTTTTTTAAAAAAATTTTAAAAAACAAAAATTTTCTCTAGGAAAATAAAAACAACTTTAAAAGTAGACCCATTTTTAAAAATTTAAAGGTTTGTTTGTGTACAGTTTATTAAAATTTGAAAATTTAAAAACATTTTGGGGTTTGCCTTTTGTTGTTTTTTAAAACTTGGGGTTGGGGATGGCCCTTGAAAAAAGTCCCAAAAATTTTTCCCCCCCTTCCCGCCCTCAAGTGATCCTTTTTCCACTTTCGTATTGGGCAATTTTGGGCGGGCCCCAAAAAGCCCCCAAACCCAGAATTTTTGGGCAATGGCGCGGCTTAAACCCCCCGGGGAAAACCCAAAATGGTCGCCCTGGTGCGGCATGGGAAGGACCAAAAAAAATGGGGGTGAGGGGATTGCCCAAAAATTGACAAATTTTAAAAGGGGGGGAAACAAGTATAAAAATATTTACGGTTTTGGGGCATTTTTCCCAAAACCCTTCCCCAACCCCGGCCCCTTTTTTTGTGCCCCTTGGGGTTTGGTTGGGGCCCCGGGGCCATAGGGTCTCCAAAAGAGTTTAAAAAGGGGGGTCAGTAATGCGGCCAGAAAATGAAGAGTTTTGCAGAAATTTTTTAAAAATTCCCCCTTTTTTGAATGTATGCCGGGGGAAAATTATGTTATTTTTTTTGAAAAAACCCTTTTTAAACCTTTTAAAATTTTTTCAAAATTTTTTTTAAAAACAGATAAACCTACACAAATTAAAAATTTGTTATAAAGTGTTTACTTTAAGAACTTTAAAATTGGGGGCCTGGGTTTTAACCGGCGGAGCAACAAAAGGGGAAACCCGTTTTAGGGGCCGGGGTTTGGGCTGGCGGGGGGGTTTAAAACCGAAAAACCATTTTTTTGTTTCTCTACATTGCCCCGGGCCCAGCAAACACGCCTTTTAAAAAAAACCAAATGCCATTGATGCTTGGTTCAGCTTCCTTTTGACAAAATTTTTTAAAATTTGTAGGCCCTGACCCCCTACAGGGGTCTGACCCAAAATTTTTGGAAAAAACAGACAGCTTGTCCCCAGCAAATGGGCCTTTCCCCGGAAATTTCCTTGAAATTTTTGGGGGGGGTGTCAGATCAAAAAAAAAACTGGGGAAAGGGGTTAAACCCAACAGAGTGAAAAAACCCCCATTTCTACGCTGGAATTGAAACTTTTTCCCCCCCCCCAAACAGTGCATCAAGGCCACTTTTCCCGGAAAAGGGCCTTTCGGGGCACAAAAACCCCCTACTTTGGGGGGGGCAGTCCCCCCCCCCCCCAACCCCCCCCCCCCCCCCCCCAACCGGGGGAAAAACCTAAACCACAAAAACAAAAGGGGGGGAGCAAACATTTTCGCACCCTGTTGCCATCTAAATGCTTTGCCCTTGCCCACCCACTTTGCTTTTCAAAATGAAAAGTGCACAGGAAAATGTGACACTCGAGGGGTTTGGGTTTTTCTTCTGGATTTTTCTGCGCCCAAAATTTTCCCCGGGGAAAGGGGGGGAAAAATTCTCCATTTTCCCAAAACTTTTGGGGGAAAAAAGACAACGCAGTTTTTTTGAGCATGTTTGTTGCATTTTTAAACTTTTCTGTTTCTTTTTGGTTTTTTTGCCCCTTGCCCCACAATAAGAAGAAAAAGTGAAAAGAAAACAAAACGGGTTTTGTTGAAAAGGTAAAAATGGGTCCACTTGTAAAATTTTAAATCAGAAGGGGTTTTTTTAAACTTTAGTAAATTTATACAGTGAAAATGCATTTTTAAAATTTGGGGCGCATTTTTGTTTTAGGGGGCCCTGTTGTTACTGCTAGAAAAATCGCCAGGTTAGGGTTTTAAAAATTTTTGTATTAGAAAATTACCTTGCCCAAGGGGATTTGAAGGTCAAAATGACCCCAAAGGGGGCCAAAAAAAACCCAAAAAATTTAACTCGAAAAATTTTCCCCCGAATAAAATTGGATTAGAAGTGTTACAAGTGTTTATTTTTCCCCCAAACCGAAAGTTAGGTTTTTTTCCCCGCGGGGGGTGGCGGCCTTTTTTAAAGGGGTTTTCGAAAAAAAGTCCCCGGGTGGTCCCCCTTTTTAAATCTGTAATTTTTTTTGTCTGGTTTTCCCCTTGACACAAATCAAGTGAGAAATTTCCTAACACCAAAAAGTCCCCGGGGGGGTTTTACCAGTTTTCGGGGCTAATGACAGTTTTTTCCCCTTTTTGTTTTTTTTTTCTTTTCTTTTCTTTTCTGTTTTTGTTGTTGCCCCTTTTTGTTTTTTGGGGGGTGGGGGTGGTTTTTTGGGGTAAGCAAATTTCCCACTTTTTTTCCCCTTTTTTTTTTTGGGGTTTTTTTTTTTTTTTTTTTTTTTGGGGGGGGGGGGGGGGGGGCGGTTCTTTTCGTTATATGAAAACCATTAAATTTTGGCTTTTTTCCGCGGGGAGGGAAATTTTCCATGAAAATTTTAGTTTGGTATTAAAACCCAAAAACACCGGACGGCGGGAGGGGGGGAGGGGGAAGGGGGGAGGCTAAAACTTTCCAGGTGCCCGAGGGCGCCCCCAGCCCAAAAACCCCCCAGGGGGGGGGAAAAAGGGGCATTAGAGAACTTAAAAAGCTGTTTTAATACATAAAATTGGGAAAAGATTTTTTGGGGGGTGGGGAATTTACGCTCCTAACTTTATACCAATGGGTGAGGTAACGCTGCACTAAAACGACGCGGTGGGGAATTTAAGCCGTCTAAAATTTATAAATGCTGCGTGTCGGCCTTCGTAAACGAGCCCAAACTCGTTATGTGTAACTCGAACGAACCGGAAACAGTGCGACGTTTGATGGCAATTAGCAGTTGAGTAAGCGTGGCCAGAAGGTCTGACTAGTGATAATTAAAGGGCGCAAACCTTCAGAAGTGAAGAGGAGTTGTTCCGGAAGAATGTAACAATAATTGTGTTTTATGAAAAAATCGTCATTAAGTGTTTAGGTTTTATTCAAAGTCGGAGCAGTTTTATTCAAGTTTTATTAAGTTTTTTTAACAAGTTTTTTATTTAAGATCTATTTCGTTTTAACAAGTCAACATCAAGTTTTAAAAAGTATATTCAAGTTAATAACAGTTTTATTCAAGTACTTATTCAAGACTTTATTAAGTTTTAACAAGTCGTATCAAGTCGTTTGTTCTTATAGTCGTATCAAGTTCTAATCAAGTTCTTCTTTCAGTATTATCGTCGTCATCAAGTGTTAATAGTTTATTCACGTTCATTATAATTCTTTATAAGTTTACTATTATTGATATCCATTGCTAAATGAGCTTATGTTGGATGGCAGTTTGGAGTTTGTTGTTTGGATTGTCTTTAGTGGTGCGATTATTTGGACTGCTTTGGTAATTGTGGCGTAGTTTTATTATTTTATAAACGTAATAAACCACCAGAGAATGGCCAAAAATGACAATGTTTTAAGTTCAAATTCATAAAAGCTTTGGGTTGCAGTCTTGATCAACTTGTTTGGTGTTTTATTAGAGGAATTGATGAAACAACAGTTGTCGTTGGCGGTGTTATTTTTTCATTATTGGTTATATTGTGTTGCAAAATATTTTTAGTATTTGTTCATGTAATTTTTTTTGTGCACGGCAGGATGAGGAGGGCTTTTAATGGTACTTTCCATCAATGTTTTCTGCTGATTTTCTGGTCGGTCATTTTGAAGGGAAACAAATTATATGCTTAAAAGAATTTCAGATTAATGGTGATCAATGGTTCAATTGTAATTTGATACTCCTAGAGACTCTAATGATTTGTTTAAAACTGGATCTGCGTTAAATATACATAAAAATTTGTTCAGATCACTGGGAAAGCAAATCTATAACAAGTTAGTGTAAAAAATAGAGTTTGCAAATTTATTACCATTTCTTGACCAGTTGCGTTATATGATGTGATATTTACAATGTCTTGCGGGACATCTGTTGAATCTGATCTATGCTGAATTCATTTCAATGTACTGTTTTGTTTTTCACAGGCTCAAGATCTTTTTTTTGGCGCTACTCGTAGGATTCTAATTGTCTTTGTAATTCATAGTTCAGGAGTAAATTATCGAGTTATGTTATATTACTATAATAAAAAATTATTTTCTTTTTAACAAAATGCGCGAAAACCCGTTGCCAACTGTATACCATTCTGTGTTATTGGAGGTTAAGTGTAGGATAATGCTTGGTAAAGTGTAAAAAAAAAGAGATCTTGGCCAATAGACTTTGAAGCTTAGCAAAGTGTTTGCTGTTATTACAGATTCATTGCTAGAAAAGATTTTTAGTTAAGCAAGAAAAAATGAAGTATCAATATGTAAATTACAAAATCCAATTTAAAACTGGTTCATCGTACTGTGATGGTTGGCGATGAGGTTAATGCGCATGCTTTTAGCGGAAAGTAAATTACGCATATCGTAAACAAAGGAGACGGCGAGGAAGGAAAAGAATAACAAAGCTATGGAGAATAGCCGCAGCAAGTGGTATGGAACGCGGGAAGTGAGCAGGTTTAGTTTATTTATTACGATGCAAGAAAAAACACAGGGAATGCATAACATTTTAAAGATTGTTGATCCAGGCATCACCGCAATTTTTAGTAGTAACAGGAACAAGTGCAAACTTGCCACACAATTAGCGAATACTTATAAATCGACCAAAACAGAAGAAGAAAGATTGTTCTTGTCTTTGCTGACGTGGTGTATTTGTTGACAAAGTCTTGGTGAATAAAAAAGAACAAGATATATTCTCCAAGGTATTGGAAAGGGATACCGCAATTAAAACAGATAGCAAGCAGCGGGTTGTAGTGACAAACAGAAAAGAATGGTTATCTAAAAGCGATTTGGCAAATTTATTACCAGGCTAAACGAACTCGAGGACAACTTTGTGAATATAACTAAAACGACACCTCAATTGGGATCTTCTATATTTCCCCATGATAGATTAGAGAAAAAGATTTAAGTCGCATCTACAGTCATGACATAGTTCAGATACAAAGATGAGACCATTCACACAAAAGAGTGATAGTGTTTGCTGTCGCTATAAACTGATCTATCAACGAGGCCGTTTAATTATCTGCATGTTTCAAGTCGATGATGGAAAGAATTTAAAGGTCAAGTGTAATCAATTTATTGATCACAAGAGAGTTCCTTAACAGCGGATTGGGAGATCCCGATCAAGGGATTGGTTGAAAATATAACAAACAGATATGGAACGATTTTTCTACTACAGTATCCAGAGAGCAGATTGAACAATTCTCGAACCGAATGGGTAAAAAGCTGCTAGTTATGCGTGATGAATAATGAAGAATTTAAAGGTCTAAACAGTACAAGCAATCAGAAAACAAAACAATAAATGTTGTTGAAGGAGACGTCAGTTCAATCAAGCATATATTAATTTGGTTTGAAAGTAAGGTACCTTTATTCACCGGGAGAAGCGGAAGGGACATCGCATCGGGAACAGATCGTCTGGAGTGTTGAATCCATATGAGATTAAAAAAAATTGTGAACATGATCGCCGTGTATTATTTACGAGAACTGAAAACAAAACGAAGCATCAAAGATCTTTTGTGAAGGAGAATGCAGATAATCCACCAGAACAGTTCCGTCGTTAGTTATTTAGGCAATACATTTGAGTTAAAATGGAAGTCAAAAAAAAATTTGCGTATAAATTTATTAAAACAAACAATGATAAAGAATAAATGAATAGATTCTAATTTCGAAAAAAATAACATTGCAAACAAACAATCATTAGTCTCTGGATAAGAAAATAGCGAGTATTAATGCGCTTTGACAAATGTCCTCAAAATGTGGGGCCAATTGCAAATGAATCTTGTGATTAAAAATACTCGTTTCGTGTTTTTTTATCTAATGACTTCTTTGTTAAAGTCTGTGTGAATCTCAATGTAGATTAGCTCGAGTTTAGTTGTCATGATGAACAGTTTCTTGTTCAAAAACAATGTTCTTTTTAGTTGTATGGTGTTGACTGACAGGTTGGCGAGACTTCTTTGTTTTTTAAAACTTTTTTTTGGCTTCTGAAAGATGAACATTTTCGCTCAAACAACAAATTGATCCTTCCAGTAATTATTCTTCTTACTAAAATTTTGTTAAGTGAATGCAAGGCGATATTTTAGGGTAATCAGATGTGTGTAATCCGCATGCCTATAGTATTTAATTCATGTTTTATAGATTCCTTCATGGTGAGTTACAAGGATTGTAATCAGTGTACAGTATTTGGACTAGGAAAAGGGTTTAAAGTATTCGTAGACTTTAACATCAAAAGTTTGATAATTTAACAGTAAACCACTAACAAGGTTATATTGATATATTTTTTTTTATCATTATGCAAAGTGATCATGACTCTTCTGCAGTTGATCATTAGGTTTTAGAAGTAGCTTAATTGCAGTTCATTTGAGACAATTAACATCTTTACGCTTGTAGGAATTATAGTTTTCAAAAGTGTTGTTCATAGCTTGAAAAAAAAGTCTATTTCTGAAGATCTGTGGATTTAGTTTGAGATCCGTGAATTTTTATGTCATGTTTCATGAAAATGTTCTTGATCAAAGCAAATTCTACGATGAAAGTGTTCATTAACATAGTATACATCAAATGTAGAACTCTGTAATGGAGAAAATTTTTTTTGTCGAAGATTAGCCAAGTTTAGGTGGTTTGTTTTTGATTTTAGATTTGTGCTACTGGCTCGTATTGGTATCATGGAGTTCTGAGGTATTCTAGTCACTTATGAAGAATATGTTGATCTGGCTGTAAAGAACATTTAATTGCTTTTTGAATATGATTCGTATTGTTTGTACATTTTAAAGATAGTAATGGAAGAGATTGCTCCTAGCACTCAGATTGTTTGGATCTAAAAATGAGATAGTTAGACTTTTACTTGGATCTAGTCGTAAGTATTTGTTGTTAGCTTAAGTATGGTGCGAGCATATGATTTCCACGCAATCCGTTTTCAATATCTGATAGCATTGGAGGTCAGAAATAACTCAATAGTACTCAGAATTTTAGAGAAGGTCGAATAGGGAGAAATATATGGCAGGATCAGGGTTAATGGTTTAAGAGGTCTTCTATAATTTGATAGGACGTCCGCCAACAACAGGTATGATTAAATAGGAATTCATGTAGTCTCATCGTTTTACACTCTAACTTCTGCCACGATCTTGAGCAGCTGGTAAATCAGGTATCATGATGTCCATTCTCTTGAGATTGAAAAAGAACGGGCCTTAGGCGGAAGTGTATTCTTCGTTCAAAACCTTTGCCAATGTTATGTACTCATAAGGGTAAATCGTCGTTCTACACAAGAGTGGGTCAATATTTTTGTTATTGGGCAGGATTTAGGACATAGCCGTGACTCTAATGACCAAATGTGTTGCTTTAGTGAGTCGTAGAAAAGAATGTTATTTAAAGTGCAATGAAAACCATGTAATTTTTCTGATTGATGCGCAAGCTGAACCTGAATCGTTGGTTCTGTTGCTTATAAGGTGAGGGAGGTCGTAACTCGCAAGTTGTGAAAGTATAGGAGTTCATGTCTTTTGGTTCAAATTTAGTTGAAGATTGCATTTATGTGTGTGCTCTTAACTTTGTGATGTGATCATGGTTTTACTGTAGATTTTGCGGACGAGGTAAACCACAAATCCAACGTGAGGTGGCTGCGTTATATGTTGTTGGTATAGGGTATTATGATTTCAGATAAATTCAGCTTATTAGGAAAGGATAGCATTGTGCATGCGTTTTAAGAAGTATTTGAGCTTTGGTTAGTATATTTGGCTTTGATGGACTCATTCGACCTATCAATGTGAAGCAAATGAGCAAATTGATGATTACTCATTAAAGACTGTATTAGGAAGTTTCTGTGGGGGTGGTTTCATAGGAAACATGGTGATTCGAAGTTGCGTAAAAACATATGGACTAGTTTGCACGTTTCAGTTCGTAAACTAATTTACTGCTTTTGGGCGTAATTAGTTCTGTATTACAGTCAATGGATAAATGTTTTATGTTCGTCGTGCTTTAACAGATGGAATGCTTGTTTTATATTTTATACAAATTTTGTTGTTTGTGTTTTGTAGTATGCACAATAATCTAATCATTGTTCGTATTGGTGTAAATGAGGTAGTGTGGTGAAAACATCAGTGTAAGTAAATGCTTTTTTTGGTTGCAATGATGATGTTTTGGGACAATTTAATCGGCTGAGATTGTTCTATATTGTAGATCTACAGATATGGTTTGTTTTAGTTTTAAATGAACAATTGATTTAACTAAAGACAAAGGATCATTCTAAAGTATACGAATTAGAAGTCGGATAAGTACGAATTTTGGATTTTTTGGGACAGGAGCGCTGCAGGAAGACACTGAACATTTGTTGTCTGTATTCTATATGTTTAGAATGCTCGTTTTGAATTATGATGGAGGTGTGGATGTAGTTGCCAACATGGTTACTTAGTGTATTAACAAGATTTCTCAGAATTATATTGGACAGAGAGCTTATTGTTTGGCTTTACGCGGCACATCAACTGTGTAAGAGTGGTAGCAAAGGTGTTAAGTATTCGAGGCCCGCTAGACTGAGGTATAGTTGAGACAGACTTCTAGATTTTTATTAATTGTTATAAGGAATTACCCACTAATATAATATTATAATGGAGGGTATTGTTATTTTACTTGAATAATGAGACTAGGTGTAAGCTTTCCGCAGTTTTTGGTTAATATTCTAATCAATCTATTTAGTGCTCATGAAAACGCTTTTCTGAGCATTGCTTTAAACAATTATGATATATATTTATCCAGCAGCGTTTCTTTTCTAACTCAAAAATTATATTAAATAAAAAAAAAATATTATCAGAATAATATAAGGTCTTTTTGAGCTTGGATATAAATAGTATAAACGCCTTTGGGGATGTTAAAGTGGGTGTTTAGAACAGAGTTTAATGTTTGTATATTATTTTTAAAATTAAATTTATTGGTCAGTGTTTGGTTGTTGCGAAAAAAGTTGGTGTTTTTGAAGAACAAATTTAGTTTTTGTAGTCTCAAATGCAGTAGGGAAATTATCATCTTGATGTAGAGTCGAAAGTGTTTATCAACTTATCGTTAGAAGGAACTAAGTTAGTGTTAATAGTAGAACTAGCTGTGTGCTTTTGGAGTTTAGTTTTATTTATTGCTGAAGCAATACAGCAATGAACACGGCCAAGAGTATAAGCCACTCGCGGTCAGTAGGTGTAGTGTTGTAGAGACTAACTTTATGTGATAGAGAGTGATCGATGTCAGTATTACATATGTAACAGCATTAAAGGACAGCAGATACATTTATGGTTATGTGTATATGAAAAGGTTCCTGATAGTTTTTGTTGATTTGTGTTTGTTTGTTAATCTGAATTTTTTTATTTTAGAAAGGTTCTCTTTCTTAGGGCATTATGGGATAAAGTGAAAGACATGCTTTTTTAAAATAAAAATTAATTTAGTAATGGATAATTTTTATTGTTATTAGAATTAGTGCGATCTCTATAAAAAACAATTAACAATAGTGGTTTATCTCTTTTTTCTTATAATTTGAAGTTTATTAGTTTTAATGTTCTATATGATGATTATCCTTGTACGACTTAGGTAATCCTTAAACGTTTATTTGTTGTTAATATTATCAAGTTAATGTGAGGTGTGTGATTATAGAAAGGTTATGTTGACTTTAGACTCGTAAACAATTTTTTTTTTCATTAAAAAGAGATAATGTTTAAGCGTAGTTCGATTGGATAGGATATCATTTAACATTGTACTTTGTATTTAAGATTGATAAAATTTTTATTTGTCTTTTGAATGGATTTCTTAACAGAATAAAAAATTTACGGGAATTGTGGGCATAAAATAAAGTTCATTAAAGTGTTGCAGGTTATAGGAAAATTAGTCTGAGAATCTTTTTTAAAATAATGCTAATTTTGACAGATATTGTAGCTCAATCGTTGTAAGTAGGGTTGTAAATGTACATTACGAGATGTGAAAATGTGTACTTTGGACAGTTTCTGTGCTTAATGAAGATTTTCTACAATTTAAGATAGTTCTATGAAATCTGTTTTTAAGCTCTTGCAAGTATGGGATGCGTTTAAAAATCAAAAATTAAGGGATGGAAAAGCGATTTCATACGCAACATTACCAAAAAGTGCGGATAGCAACTCGGGTCTATTTGTGTTTTAGTGATGTATTTTCGTTACTTGACGAGATCTGATTTAATAAGGTTGAATCTAAGGCATAGATTAGAAAAATGTAGATTGTGTAAAGAAAATAATTTTGTGTCAAGTATATGACTATTTTAAGAATGCCGTCAGATTTGATACAATGTTGAATAGTCTGTTGTGAAAAAGTTTACTTAGAAGTAAGCGTGAGATCGGACATCATTATAGCTTTGGTCTGGACAATTAACAGTAAGAATTTGATCTGAATAAGTAGATGGATTATTTGTAAACAAAATATTTGTATAATTTTCAGCAAAGTGTTTACCGTTCTATGCGGGTCAAGATGAGCAAATGTTGAGACTTTTTTTATAAAAAAAATAAAAAGTTTAAATATTTAAAAACATGGAGGCATTGAGGTGAGAAGATTATGATGTTTTAGGATTGGGAGAGAAAGCGAGCATGATATTTAAAAACTCGGTAGTGAGCGTGAATAACGAAGGAAAGGGGAGCATTTAGAAAAGATAGGCAAGAACTCCTCATTTATGAACCTGATTTAGATTAAAGATGGCATTTGTAGTGGAAAGACAAGGGCCAAATTGCTTCAATAAACGGACATTAAAGTTTTTAGTAAGAGTAATTAGAAGAAAGTGTGGCGTCACAAATGCATTGGCATTAACTAAACCAAAATTAGATAGGGCAGAGTTGTAAACTTCAAACACAAGCAGAAACTCAAAAGTACCCAATCCCAACATGGCCTACGATATAAGAAGCAGACGAAATAATAGAAGAGCAACAGTTTATGAAGAAACAGTATTAAAAAATATGACGATCCGCGTACCTATGAGAGCAATCAGGCCTTGATCATGTTGAGAAGCATAGGGGGACATCACACCCTAACGCACATGGGTGCATAGATTAGATCTAAAAAGAGAAAGAAAAACATAGTTGCGGTGAAGACCTACTTAGGACTGTGTTTAAAAGAAAAGAATAACACAAAGCCTAAACGATCATGAACAGAGAGAATCACAAGACAGGGAGTGTGTCTATACGGAAAATTACGATAAGTTGAGAAGAATAAGGAAACATCCAAGAAATATATAGAATAAACTGCGAAGACTAAGAAATGTTTAGTAGAAGGTGTCATTCGAAGTGTTCTAACAGTTCGGATATGCAATAGTCATGGTGATGGTTTCAGGGGAGGTTATGGTTAGAGATACATCACCAATCCGATAAATCATGGGTAAAAAAAATGTCATTTGCAAGATTATTAAAAAAATAGCTAGGCATAGTCTTTGCTGGTATATAGTGGATCGTTAGTGGCAATTGTTGCCGCACGTAAAGTTGTTGGTTTAGGGTGAGATTATGGGATTAGTAGATCTTAATAGTTGGGATTTATTTATAGTAAGTAAAGAAAGTACTCCTAGTGAGTTTATCCAATAACAAGATGCGTCTTTTCATATTATGTTATACGAAAAGTTCGGTTTCAATGGCTTTGCTTTGGGCTTGGGGATTGGTTGGGGTTTGAGGGGGACGGGGATTGGGATTCTTTATTTTTGTATTGTGTTAGAAATTATTGTCGTTTTTTCGTTTCTTCTTTACAGCAAAGGATTTTCATTATTATCGTTTATTAATGTTTAATAGCAGTAGATTGAAGAAGGCGATGTATAAAAGTTCGACGCAAAGTCTACTTTCGATTTTGCGTATTGCAAACCATTTTAGGTATTTTATTATGGAAGAATCAATAGGATTACACGCCCATCATTTGCAAATCTGATTATGGGCGTTCCAGCAGTTAGAAGGGATCAATATGTTTTGATTGTTTGTGCTAGCGAAAAAGAAACACAACATAAGTAGACTTCGGCGACGTTTCATTGTTCCATTGCTTAGTACAGTTTAGAAGTATCCAAAATAAATGTTGTCATGCTGTTTTATGCTTTGTCAATGGACCGAGGTGAAAGTTGTGCTGACGAAAAAAGATGTGGTAAGGAGGATTCAAACATTTTAATCTTTCTGTTACGCCAAAAAAAGTGGTGCACACATGATTGCGATCCAACTAATGTCTTAAAGTTGTTTTGGGTCAATATCCAATTCGTTACAGATCTTTCAAAAGCTTGTAATTATATTGATGCTGAATGGACTAAACCGTTTTGTCATTGGTAATGGTGCTTGCAGTTCAGATGAAAAATTAGTCTGAAGGTTGTAATAAAAATGGAAATCTATACACTGACCTCACAAAGGATCAGGATGATTTAAATGTCAGATAGACCTCACAAGTGATGGCAAAAACAAGAAGTTTAATGGTTTGATAAAAATGATCGGATGGAGAACCACTTGGGATGAAGTCGTTTTTAATAGGAGTGGGGTTAAGGATTTGGTTAGTTAAGATATGTTCAATGGAGTATAACTTTTATTGCAGGCGTCGATGAGTAAGAATGTCAAGGGTGTAGATGTTAGATTTTTAAGATAGTAGAGGGTCCGAAGGATATTTCTTAGTATATTTGCATGCACTCTTTTTAAATTTGTTTTAAAATGTTTGTAACAATACCACCTCAGAAGTCTAGTTTTTCGAATATGCAAATGATAATAACTGCGGAAGAAAGGGAAGCACTCATGAAATTTTTTCCAAAGTGTTCTGGTTTAATATAATGATCAAGAAGAATAATACGATTAAAAATTTGATAATGGCGAGGAACGTTAGGTTAACATATGATGGTTCTAGGGTTATGCTCGTAAGAAGAAGGTAACTTCGACTACTCTAAAAATTAAATGAAAATTGAAAATAATGTTGAATTCAACTGAAAAAGAAACGTAGCATTACTTTTTTATGTAGAGTAGCTAAAATTTTAGTTTGCAAATGGCGATGAAGCATTCATAGATTAATTAGTTAAAGACGAAATCTTATGAGGGAGAAAATCCGTGATTGTTTATTATTACTTTGTTATTTTGGAGAGGGCGCAGTGCACCTTATATGAAGGAGGTCACCAGTTTTTTAAGAGCTTTCCAGGAAAGTGATATTAGATTATGAAATTATACAATACTACTTAAGTTTTTAAAAAAATTAGTTGTGGCGAGGGTCGATATTTAATAAAAAGGATTAGATAAAACAGTGAAAGTTGACAAATGTAGATACAACAGCATGTTTAGAAAGAAATAAATAATCGTTGTTTTCGAAATGTCCGAGGACCGCAGAATAGGAGTAAATTAGCGTGAGCGTAGAGTAATTAATCGATACCCCGCTGAGCGTGAGGATATTGCACACCGGGAGTCGTATTTGTTATGGTTTTGAGTTAGATGTTTTTATAACAGAAAGATGTTAGCGGACGACCCGGTAATCCACAGAAATAGCATGTGAATAAATAATAGGTAGTATGATATACAATAGATGAAAAATGCCACCCAAAGGCTTAGACAAATTTAGAATGGGAATAATATGAATTCGAAGATAACATTTTTCGACGTCAAAAAGTTTAGAAGATTGAATTGGCTTTACTGTAAGTTTGCCTAGTCAACGAGAAGCGCTGACCACAACGAATAATAGGGTGAAAACCGACATACAGACAGGAGGTTAAAGGAAGCTATACAAAAGTCGATTATAGCAAACCATAGCGATGGTTCAATGATAATTAAAATTTTTGTTTAAAGGATGAGGAGAGAGTAATGGAGTTCTGGCGGTCAGTGCTCCCTTATGAAAGGAATTATTCTTAGTGGACATTAGAGATGCCAAATACAGTTATGTGTCGTTGGTACTATGGTGGGATACTAAGATCTTAACCAGCGAAAAATAATATTGTTTAAATAGAAAGCAATTTAAGTATGAAATGGATTAATCTTACACATCGAGGATATAGGGTATATTTATTACTGAACAAGTTGTGGAAGAGAGTATGAGAAAACACTAATGGTTGTTAATTAAATTATTGTTATAAATAAGGAGCAGACGATTTTGTGTCAAATTGCGATGTAAACATTATAGACAAAAATCATTGTTTTCTTTGATTTGTGGAAGATGGTTGTGGACAAAAATATAGTTCTCGATAATAAAAATTTTTATAGTTATAATTATAGCTAAAAACTTATAGACCCTTATACGAGGACAAAGATATAGACGAAGGTTTCAATGGACGGAGAAGAAATTATTTAGTTGATTAGCAAATAAATGATTGAGTTTTAGGAAATAATATAGACAGTATGAGGGAAAGAGACACTATTTAAACAGAAGAAGATTGAGAACGCGCTCTTTAGAAAACAGAAAAATAAAACAAACTAGTTTTAAGGGGGGAGCAATAGGGAAACGTGTGTGGTTTTATTTAGACATATAAAAAGTTTAAAAGCAAACGAGCAACTGAAACTACCTTTGATTTAAATCCCTGAAAGTAGCGATATATGAGACTTAAGACAGAAATATTAAATTAAAAACGCACAAGAAAAGAAGGGATTAATCAAATAAAGACAAACAAATTCTAAATAGATATAAAACTATCATTATAAATTAATGTAAGATAAGTAAAGTGTTTAAATTCTAGAATAAATTAGGCACTCTGGGTACGCCGGGCGGAGACCAGCGAAACGCTTAAGCGGTTGGAGTGGGCGGGTGGTGAGCCAGGAGTGTATTATATTTCTTGCATTTTAGTGGTGTTTCTCTACTCACTGGAGTGGGTGGGTTGGTGGGGTGGGTTGGTGGGGGGGGGGGGGGGGGGGGGGGGGGGGGGACAGACTAGGACCTCTTTGACCCCTCTCTTACTAAATGATTGGCCTGTTCTTTGACACTGCGGAGGAGCAGTAGGCGTTGCGTTAATTGCAGAGCACCGCGGAAAAAGTAAACTGAAAGCAAGTGAGGGGTTTGGTTTAATGCCAGACAGGTCTTGGAGGGTCGTATTGTGTTATGCTGGGGGGGGTGGGGAGTTTGAGTTGGACATTCATAGTATTTGCAAATTTAGTTTTCTTCCTTATTTCTCTCCCTTCCTCCCTTTTCATCAATACTCAAGCTTTTTTTGTACAATTAGCAGGCCCTCGACCTGCATGACGAATGGATATTCTGTATTTCCTCCTTCACCTCTCTCCTCGCCTTATTTATAGTTTCACACACATTGTACAGAAGACACAACAAGCAGAAGAAGAAGACAGCGAACACACACACGCGCGCGGGCGCGGCGGGAAACACACACACACACACAAACAACACACACACACAACCGACGCACACAACAATTGATAAAACACCCAACACAACAAGCGCGAGCACGCACATCCACCGTACACCAACCGCAACAACACAATAACCCGCACACAATCTATAAGATGAGAGAGAGAGAGAGTAGAGAGGAGAGAGAGAGAGAGAGAACTTGTGAGTCAGAAGTTCATGTCATTGGTGAATGCGGTTACTTGGAGGAGTTAAAACCGTTACCCACCTCCCTTTGAATCCTGTTTGGGTGGCATTATTATCAGTCTAAAAGCGAACTTAATACCTTTCCTTGTGTACTGACGAATCGGTCTTACTGGCAAGGCATTTATTTGAGGACGGTTTCGTGAATAGATAGACGAGCTGCGAGAAGTCAAGCACACGCATACACACAGCACCGCAAACACACCACAACAACACACAACAACACACATATAATATGCGCACGATCGCACTCACCACACGCACACACACAACACACACAACAACCACCACACAACACACGCATAAGACGGATCAGCACGCCGCATACACGCGCGCCGCGCGCGCGCGCAACACCCCACACCACACACAAACACAACACACACAACACACATAATACACCACGCGTAGCAGGACCACGCACGGGCATAACGCGCGGCGCGGCGCGACACACCACCAACACACAACAAACACCGAACACAACAAACAGAGATAGAGAGAGAGAGAGAGAGAGAGAGAGGAGAGATGACGAGAGAGAGAGAGAGAGATACATCACACATCCAATTAAAATGAACAACAAAAACAAGGAGGAACAGACACAAGCACAACACAAAACAACAACAACACAAACACAACACACAACAACAATGGTGTGCTACACAACCAAACAAACCAAAAAGGTAACGCAGACCATATAAATGACGCGCGGAACACACACATAGACAACAAACACACCACAAACACAACAGCACACACGCCGACGCAACAATCCCACACAAACACAACAAACAAACCACACACCACCAACAGATCGTAGATCGGGTCGCGAGGTTTTGAAGAGACGTGTGCAATGTTATCAATAGCAAACTGGTATTTAATGCGGCCTTCATTTGGAATGGGATAGCTTGGGGGGGGGGGGGGGGGGGGGGAAGGAGGAAACGTGTGAGACGGTTTTTCACGGTGGGAAGGGGGAGGGGTGGTGGGAGGGGAGGGGGAGGGGATGAGTGACGGAAAAAAATGGGTGCCTAGGGAGGGGAGGGAAGCTGTGTGTTGGGAAGGTGATTGCACGCCTGCGAACACCATCACAAAGAGAAGGGTGGCAAGGGAAAAGATTGTCGAACGAGGAAGACATGTCAAGAATAGATTAACTACCACGCAAACTGGAGGGGGGGAAGAAAAAACAACAGTTAAGTGCAACACACACACAAACAAACACACACACACACAACACACAACACATTATACAGACAGAGAGACACATACAACCACACACAAACACCACAAAACACACACAACAGAGTTGGCAGGAAGGAGGGGGGAGAATGTATCAGTACTCGTATTTTTATACGAAGATCAACTGATTTAGCTTTGTAGGGCGGTGTAGGTTCAAAGAAACATGACACAATAGCAGGTCTCAAAGGGCAGCTATAATCACATGTCAACCCATCTCTACGAAGCGGCACACACACAACACAACACACAAACAACACACACACACACCAACAACACCAGGTTTTGTCTGGCTTCTGGCGCGCGCTCACGTTGGATCGAGGTTTAGATGATTTTGTTTCTTTGATTGTGTCCCTCATATCATGTGTATGGTGTGAAATTAGCGCGAGCGTTCAGACTGTGTAGGGGATTGTGTGGTCCGTGGTGTGGAGTGTGTGTGTGTGTGTTGAGTGTGTGTGTGTGTGTGTGGTGTGTGAGTGTGGTGGTGTGTGGGTGTGCGGCGCGCGGTGCGTGCTGGTGTGAGAGTAGTGTGTGTGTGGTGTGTGTGTTGTGAGTGTGGTAATTCTGCCTGAAGTCGCTGTATGGTGTGGTGTGGTGTGTGTGTGTGTAATTTGCATGAAGTCGCTGTTTAGGGTCGTGGTCGTGGTGTGTTGGAGTGTGTGTACGATTACGTGCGTGTCTGTTTCTTATTAGTTAATGTGCATGCCTGCCGTCGGACGTTAAGGGTCTGTGCGGTTTCTTCCCTCGATAAAACTGTTTTACCCGCGAGCGCGTCAGCCAGTCGTTTTAGAATGCAGGACTTCCAGGAAGACGTGTTGAAACACAGGCAAACAAAGCGATGTTGAAACGAGGAAAACCGCAGAGAGAGAGGAGAGAGAGAGAGAGAGATAGAGACGAGGATAGGTTCAAGTAATAGATAGCGGTCTGGCTTCAACGGATGAGAACACACACAAACAACACACCCCACAACAACATCACACACACCACACACCCACCACACCAAAACCAACACACACACAACCACAACATTATCTATCTATCTGTTTCTGTCTGTCTGTTTGTTATCTATCTATATCACATTCATTATTACTTAAATATAAAGAATGAGAGATGAGAAGGAATACTCTATCGTTAAGTAACCTCCGGTTACAGAGATAAAAGTAAAGGTGAGTGAACTAGGTGGGGGACGGGCGTTAATAGAAGTATTACCTTTGCCTGTCAAAGATATCAGTCTGTCTGGAAGGAAGCGTATTCTATAATGTCAGAATCGCAGGGCATAAGATCTAGGGCATACTGTCCGTGAACCATTGGTAATGTTAAATGGAGGGAACTTGTGTTTTAAGGGTAAGGCGTTGGTATGTTATGATAATTGGTTATCAATCGAAATCCACCATTATATTCATTGTGGTATTTCCCCCAACAAGGAGACAAGCAAAATTCAAACGGTCTTCTACAGAGAACCGTGACGGGGCGGAACCTCAAGACGAAGAAAATCTGTGAGAACGTAAGAAGCAAGCGGAAACGACATGTTAGGCTCTCTCTCTTCTTCTCTTTCCTTTTTTATTCTATCTTCTCTCTAGTGCATAGCGGACTGTGTCGTGAGCGATTGCGCGTGGTACGTAGTGCGCGCGCGCGCGCGCGTGTGTGTGTGTGAGTTTGTGAATTAGATGATAGGTAGATAGGATAGGAAGATGGATTATAGGTCGATTGATTGATAGATCGACAATGGTTAAATAGACAGACGACAGACAGATGAATGTTGTATGTGCATGTTTCATGTGTGTGTGTGTGTGTGTGTGTGAAGTGTGCGTGAGTGCGTGCGTGGTGGTGCGTGCGTGCTTGCGTAGGTGATGTATGCGTTGTGGTGTGTGTGTATGGGCTTGATTGTGCTTAAGAGAGGAGAGAGAGAGAGAGAGAGAGAGAGGAGAGAGAGAGAGAGGATAACTTCACGTAGAACTAGGGAATAAAGTTACAAGCGCTTATTATCATTTCGTCATGCGGTGTTGTAGTTTTATACAGAGTATATCAAGTTGTAGTGACAGAGTGGAGTTGTGAGAATTGTATTAGGAGATTGGCTCTCTTCTCTCTCTCTCTACTCCTTCTCTTGTTGTCTGTCTGTCTGTAGTAGTTGTTGTTGTTGTTGTCTTTTCTCTTCTCTTTCTCTCTCTTGTTACTTGTCTTGTTAGGAATGGTAGAAAATTGCTCCTAGCGATCTATATGCACTAACTAAATTTATGTCTCATCACACACTCCACTCATTAAGAACATTTCTATTCCAACTCCGATTTTTTATGACTTCTGTTTGACTTCTCATACTGCAAAACAGGCAGGATTACATTTAATGAAGGACGCTTACAAAAACAAAAAACGTTATTGTTAAAAAAAAAGAAGTCTTTTTCGACATTTCAAAAAAAATTATCGCGGGGTGTAAGCTTATTGTTTGTTTGTTTCACTTTTGAAAAAAGCGTATTTGCGAAAATTTTAAAAAGGGATTAAAAATGGATAAATCATGTACAATTTTGCGGGGTGTTGGGGTTGATTGTATTTCCCCTTTTTCAGTGACAGTCTCCCCTTCCATTTTTAACCACAACCACAAACACAAAAAAACCCCGGGAAAACATGTTATTTAGCGCCCCCGTGGATGCAATTTTTCCCTTTTTTCTCCCCAAATCCTAGACAAAATATATAGATCGTGGAAAATTTTTTTTTTTTTTTTTTTTTGAAAACGAAAAAATTTATGCCCCCTCCAAACGGTTTTCTTTATACCAAAAAACCCCCTGCCCAAAAAAAGAAAACCCCCCCTCCCTTTTCCCCCCCCTTCCCCCCCTTTCCCCTCCCCTCCTTAAAATTTCCTGGGCGAGGACTGTGTTTGGGGAAAACACAGGGAAAATATTAGGGGGGGTTTTTTCGTGCAAAAAATGTGTTTGAGAAAAACGGAAAAAAAACCGAACAATCATCGCCAAAACGAGAGAAAAATTAAGGTTTGGGGAAGGGAGAGAGGGAAAAAGAGGGGTTAGTTTAGTTTTACTTTCCCTTTTAAAACTCTTTCGTTTTTCAAAAGAAAAAATTTTTTCCCTTTTAAGATTGAAAGAACAGAAACCCTGTTATGAAGAGGTTTCTTTTTAAACAAATTTTCTTCTCAAAACAAGAGAGAAACTTTTGTTGGTAAAAGCTGTAAAAACTTCAAGTGTGTGGGTGTTTTTTGGTGTTTGGGGAGTGTTTTGGGTGTGTGTTAGTTTTGAGAAAACCCCCAGGAAGGGTGAGGGTTGAAATTTTTAAAAATAGGAAAAATTTTTGATCATGTCTTTTGGGGAGGCACGGGCATATGGCGTTCACAAAGAGACTGAAGCTTGAATCCCCGGGACGAGAAATATAAAACTTCCATGCCTAACTCGGGGGGTTTAAGTTGAGAGAGCTAGAGAGAAAAGAGGGGGGAAGAGAGAGGGGGGGGGGGGTTTTTGGTGTGTGTGTGTGGGTGTGTGTGGGGGTTTTGTGTGGGGGGTTTTGGGGGGGGGGGGTGGGGGGGTGGTGTGGGGGGGGGGGGGGGGGGGTTTCCCCGGGGGGGGGGGGGGGGGGGTTTGGTGTGTGTGTGTGTGTGTGTTTTGTGTGTGTGTGTGGTATTATTCGGGGTACACTGTGGTGTGTGTGTGTGGGGGTTTGGGTGTGTGTGTGTTTTTGGTTGTGTTGTGTTTTTTTGGGGTTTGGTGGTGGTAGTGGTCGGTGTGTGTGTGGGGGGGGGGGGGGGGGGTGTCCCCCCGTGTGCCCTGTGGTGGGGTGTGGTGTGGGGTGTGTGGGGGGGGGGGGGGGGGGGGGGGTCTTCCCCGTGTGTTTTTTTTTGGTGTGGGGGGTTTTGGGGTGTGTGTGTGTGGTGTGTGGGGTGTGTGTGCACGCGCGGTGGGGCTATTGGAAGGTTGGTGGTGTGGGGTTTTTGGGGGTGGGCGCGGGGCGCGCGCAGCGGGGATGCCCCGGTGAGTGGGTTTTTTAAAAAGGGGTTGTTGTGGTTTTTTTTTTGGGGGGTGTGTGTGTGGCGGGGCCGCGCGCGGTGGTGGGGGGTGTGTGTGTGTTGGTGGTGGTTGTGTGTGTGTGGGGTGTGTGTGTGGGGTTCTGTGCCGTTTTTGTGCGCAAAAGTGGGTTAAATTGCTTTCTCTGTTTTGTATTGGTTTGATTCCCCCGCGATGTGTGTGTGTGTGTGTGTTGGTGTTGTTGTGTGTGTGTGTGTTGGGGTGTGGGGGTGTTTTTGCTGGTTTGTCAGTGTTAGTTTTGCCCCTCTTTTTAAGTTTCTCCACTTAAAGTGTTTTTTAAAAATTTTTAAGTGTGGGAGAGAAAAGGGGAATGATTAGGGGGATTGGGAGGGGAGGGAAGGGGGGGGGGCAAGTGCAGGGGGGGTTTCATTTTTTCATTTTTCTAAAGGAAGTGTCGGGGGTTTTCGGGCTAGATCATGGCGCTACACCTCCCCGCAAAATTGAGCCCCTTTTTTTTTGCCATGGAAAATGAGTTAGGGGGGCAAAATGAGAGGTTTTTACCGAAGGTCTACTTTGTATAGCAGATGTTCGACCTGTGCTTAGTCCGCGTGGTCCCCCCTTTGGTTTACCTCATGTTTTGTGCGTGTTTTTGTGTGTGTGTGTGTGTGTGTGTGTGGTGCTGGCGTGGTGGGGTGTGTGTGGTGTGTGTGTGTGTGTGGGGGTTTTGTGTGTGCTGCGCGTGCGCGCGTGTGTGATGGAAAAAGTTTGGGAAAATTAAGGTTTGTGGAAAGCTTTGAAAGCACCGGTTTTTTATGGTCCCTTTTTGTGTGTATGTTGTATTGTATGTTACGCTTTGTGTGTGTGTGTTTTGTGTGTGTGTGTGTGGGGTTTTTGTGTGTGCGGATGTGAGTGAAAAATGTCTGTGATCAAAAAGCTTGTGTGAGCTTTCTTTGATGCACGTTTGCGCAAAGGTACTTTATATGAAAGTATGAAAAATTGTATGTATAAGCTGTGTGTGTGCGTCGTGAGGGTTTTTCCCCCGTGCGCGCTCCGTAAGGGGTATGTGTGGGTGGGGGCGTGGTGAGGGTTTTTTCCCTCGCGAAAGCGCATGTGTGTGTGGTGTAAGTTTTTTCTAAAAGATTTTTTCGAGCCCAAATTTTACGAAATTTTTCTGTTGTAAAATGCTTCTCTAAAAAAAAAAAAAATTTTATCTGTTTGTAAATTTGCTTGGCGAAAGGGCCCAATTTTTTATGGTTTGGAAAAAATCTGAATTTAAAAGTTTGTAGATTTTAAGTCCCATAAAATTTTTTTGTGCAGGGAAAGGGGCGTGGATGAGTAGGCAGTCAAAAAGGGGGAATCAAGTCGGGGGGTCTGTTCCCCCCGGGGGGTGAAAAGATTTTTAGAAGTTCAGAATTTATCGCCCCTTTAAAAAGTATGTGGTTTTTTGTAAAAATTTTTTAAAAAAATCGATGTGAAAAAGGAAAAATCGCAAGAAAATTTTTTAATTTGTTATTGATGTCGAAATCTTCTCCGCCTTTTTTTAAAAATTGAGATTGCTTTTGGGGGGCTGCCGGGGAAATTTAAAAAAATCTTTCGTATTTTGTTTTTTTGCGATTGCTTTTTTTTCCCAAAAATGATCCCAAAATTTTTAAAATCGTTTGTAAAAAATTTCATATATAAACTTTGGGCCCCCTTTTTTGGGGTAAATATTTTTTCCCTTTAAAATTTATCGTCAACCTGTGCCCCCAAAAATTTTTATAAAATGCTTCCCCGGGGATTTAGCTTTAGTGTATTTTTAGGGGAAAAAGCGGGGTTTTTGATCCCTTGGGGATACCCCCCTTTAAGGTTTCTTGGAAAAAAGAGCAGCTCTTCCGACTCGGGTTTTTTTGGGTTTGGTCATTTTAAAAAACAAAAATTTAATTTTTTTTTTTTTTTTAAAAATTTTTTTTTTTTCATTCCCCAAAAACCCCAACAAAAAAAGCAAAAAAATTTTGATAATAAAATTTTACCCCCCGGTTTGAAGATTTTTTTTTCCCCCGGGTGATTTTCTGAGAAAAAAAATAAAAAAATAATAAATTTAAAAGGAAATCGAAAAAAAAAAAACCCGGAAAAAAGGCGCTGATCAAAAAATCCCATTTTTGAAAGGATCAAAATTACATTAATAAACTGAAAAAAACTATCACTAACCTAACATGGTCCCCCCCCCCCCCCCCCCCCCCCCCCCCCCCCACCACACACCACCTAACCCTTCCCCTTTTTAGGCAAAAAGGAACGCTTAATTCATTTAGTTTGTTATATTTTTGTTATTCTTTCAAACGTGGGTATATAACAAAACAAAAAAAAATTTTTGCAAACAGCATTACGTGATTCTTATGATGCTATTTTCTTTTAAGTGAAATTATCCATTCTCCCCCCAGTTATTTTCACAATTAAACCAAAACAAAATAAATAAAATTTTAGTGATCACAATAGAACAATAATCATAGTATTAACATTGATTTAAAAAAATATGGTAAAAATAATATTGATTATAGTAAAAGATGGTAATAATAGTATAATAAAGTATAAAGATTATGATAAAAAGCTATCACAGTAGCCGGACCCCTATTTAGCAAAAAATAACATCAGTATCAGTGTTATCAAAAATATCAAAAATTTAGTAGTCATAACGCAAAAACCCAAAATTATGTATGCATTTAGTTTTAAGTTGAACTTCAATTTTAACAAAGCCATTTTATAATGTGTACTAAAAAACAATGACAAAACCCGTGGACTGCAATTCAACAAGATCCTTTTATAATCACCAACACCCCAACCAAAAACCACCCAAAACCCAAACCCACCAAAACCCCACACAAAAAATTATATATATTAAAATTTTTTTGGTTTGTTGGTTTTTGTGTGTGGGGGGTTAAAAAAAAATGGAATCATTTAAAATTTTGGGGT
>CM065718.1:19538358-19545858 GCA_033310375.1 Conus canariensis
CTAACTGATGTTGGAAGTACCTTTTTTTATTCTGTTAGCTATACATGTTGATCCTATTTTATATATAACATTTAGTAATGTAATAGGCCTCCAGTTTTTCATATACTGTTTTGGTTTACCTGGTTTGGGGATCCATGTAATTATACCCTCTCTCTGCGTTATGGAGAGCTCTCCCTCTCTGTAGCTTTCATTCAAAGCCCTAACCACTAGATAGCCCAACTGCTTCCAGAAACACTTGAAAAACTCTGCTCCGAATCCATCTGTTCCTGGACTTTTCCCATTCTTCATGTTTTTTAATGCAGCGCTTGCTTCCTCCAATGTTATTTCCTCCTCTAAAGATTCACTGTCTTCCTCTGTTAAGTTCGGAATTTCGTTAACTAAATCATTTATTTCGCATTTTTCTAGATCTCTTTTTTTGTATAGTTCTTCATAAAAATGTTGAACTTCCCTTTTAATCTCACTTGTCTCTTCTATATCTGTTCCCTGAGTGTTCACAAGTTTTGTTATCTGCTTGCTAATAAAGTTGCGCTTTTCTAAGCTACAAAAATATTTAGTTATTTTTTCCCCATCTGCAACCCACCTTGCCTTTGACCTTAACAATACTCCATTCACTGTCTTTTCTCTCAGAGTTGTTAATTCTTGATTATACACTTCAAGTTCTTTCAAATCTTCTTGTGTTTTTTGTTCCTTTTCTTCAATTTTCTTTATCTTTTGTATAACGTTTTTTTCTTTTTGGGTTGATTCTTTCTTTTTCATTGTTGCATAGGAAATAGTCTTAGCTCTTATTTTCATAAGTAGAAAATCAAGAAACGTCCTGTCAGACACCGTCAATTTTATATCTGAGTCTTTTGCGTCTTGATGATTATTGTAATCTTCATTGTTTTTGGTGTATTCTTTTATTACGTTTTGGATTTCTGTGTTTATTTCGTCTAAGTATTTTTTATCTTTTAACAAGGAGGTATTGAATTCCCAAAAAGTACTGTGTTTAGTGTCATTCCCAAATTTCAGTTTCAGGGTGATCAGTGAATGATCCGACCTATACCCCGGTAAGATATTTGTATCCTCAAAATACCAAATTAAATAGTCTGATAAGAGAAAGAAGTCTACTCTACTTTGTTGTAAAGGTGAAGGCCGTTTCCACGTATATCTTCTGCTGCTTGGATTATTTTCCCTCCAGATATCTGTTAATATTAGTTCAGTCATCATATCTTCAACAGCTTTCTTCGCCTTGGGATTATTAACATGTTTGTAATTGAAACAGTCAATTTCTTGTTCAAGTGTAACATTAAAATCTCCTACAACTATGATATTGTTATTATTGTATGCTTTTAATTTCTGCGTAATTTCATCATAGAAGGCTGGATTGTCCTTATTGGGTCCATATACATTTACTAACAGCAGCTCTTTCTCCATAGCCGTAAAAGCTATAATAATATAATTTCCATTTGGATCTGTTTCAACTTTGTTTATTTCAAATTCAAAACTATTATTAAAAAGGACCGCAACCCCCCTAGAAGATGAACAATGAGATGCGAAGAAGCATTTATAGCCCCATTCTGATTCTATATATTTGTGCAATTCTCTTTGAAAATGTGTGTCCTGCAAACAGTATATTGAAAAGCTCTTTTTTCTAAGGTAATGAAACACATCTCTTCTTTTCTTGCTATTTCCCAGACCTTGACAATTTAGAGATGATATTGTCAAGGCGCTGGTGTTGTCTGTTCTATTATTCATTATGCATTTTAAAAGTCCACATTTTATTTATTTGTATAATGTTTTCACACTGTATATAATTGTAAAAATTAAAGTTTTTAGTTTTAGTAAACCTTTTGTCAAAGTCATATTTCAGTGCCTGTGATGAAAAAACACATGTTCCAACTAACACACTGCACTTAGCTCCACTAATCCAACTTTCAAAATGCAAAAACAATACACATTGATTCTTTGATATAAAATAAACATCCACCAGTTCAAGTGTATCACCATTCAACATTGTACACATCATTGTATCCCCCTTTGGGAAAAATATGCACCTAATAACCAGGAATGTGAATTATCTTGTCCATTGTTCAAGAAGTACATCAGTTTGTTCGAAGTTGTAAATATCTTTTATATTTGCCCCTTTCCCCACTCCCTTGCATTCTGCATTCATACCACCGCTCACAATCATACGCTTAAACATAAGAACTAAACACAAAAAAGAAAACCACAAAAAACACATAATCATACTTATCTTGGGTTCACCATCCATACACAACACCATTTTATGTATCATAATGTATATTTCTATCATAATTCATTGCCAGGCAACAGAACGATGAAAGAATGTTAATACCTTGTTCTTTCTTTTGTTTCACCATTGAAAGAGAACTATGAATAAGACAACATCAGTACATTATCTCTGTCAGGGGGAAAAAAATAAATAAGGCGTATCCTTTCCTTGAAGTCACTAAAAAAAAAAAAAAAACAAACAAACAAACAAAAAAAACCCCACAAACAACAACAAACGAAACTCCTGTTCAGCTGTGTTAATTGGCACACACGGAAAAAGCTCAAACAGCCAGTGTAATCAAAGAGTCTTTAAGCAGGACATACCGGCACTACATAAACCAAAGACTGTATCACTTCTAGCCTATCCTACAGTCATGAAGCACCAAAAAAAAAAAAAAAAAAAAAAAAAACCCTGTCAGAGAAGGAACTAAGTACTTTAAGTAGCCAACTCCAGACTGACAACAGCCTACAGTTGGACACTAATAGATATACTTTAAGTTTTGAACACTGAAAAGTTTCTTAACAATCACAATGTGATGACAGAACAACCAAACGTTACTACATAATCTATAGTATTCTTTTAATTTTGGCCATTAAACTCCTGAGGCATGAAATGAAACTGATGATTCTAATCTGAGTGATCATTCCATTTTTTCCCCCCTAACAGATCAAAACAAACGTGTCACGTGGCCACTCTGCATCAGCCTTGACCCTTGACCCTCGATCTGAGCTTCCAGATGACACAACACCTTGATCTAGAATTTACAATGCACTTGATACAAAAAAAAAGAAGAAAAAAAAAGCTTAGTTGAAAAGAAACAAGCAAATTTAAACCTTTTAAATGATTTTGAATAACCAAATTACTTCATAAACTTGAAAATGAATGTTCAAAACGGCATCTGAAAACTATGGCTATCACTACATGTCAGACAAAAAAAATTCAATTTTAAGACAGACAATACTTTAACCAGGGTCACTTTATCACTAGGCGTAGGTCTAATCTTGCACAAACATTTACTTCTTTGCCCATGTGGCACGATCAGCAGAATGTTTGAACTCTGCTGAAGATCGAACGTGAACAATTTTACCGTTTTGCGTTTTCATAATGACTGAGCCGTTTCTGGTCCAAGCTTGTGCACAAACACTGGTATCACTTTTCACAGTGCATAGTAGTATGTACGCTCTGGGAGTGAGATCTTCTACAAATACTGTCTTCGTACCTTTAAGACCTTTCCGGGCATAGAGCACAGTATCTCGAACGCGTCGCGACACGAACCGTACCACAATACCTCTCGGTTTGTTGGTATCCTTGGCGGAGTTGGTAGATTCAGCAGGTCGATGTGGCCCGACTCGGTGCACGGCCTCGATCTGCTCGCTCGTGACTTTCAGCTTCAGCTTGGTGTTAAGCAGAGACAGCACCTTTGCTTCACACTCTTCCTGGGTCTCAGTTTTCCCCTCTTTCACCCCATATATCCGCATGTTATTTCTACGTACGTAGGCAGACACTTCTTCAGATCGGCGATCTGCAATTTCTGCCAGATGTCGGGCTTCCGCAAGCTGCTGTCGTAGGTCCTCTTCTCTCTCCTTTGCCTCTGAGACCTCTCTTTTCAGCTTATCATTCTCCAACTGAACAGTATAGATGCTTGCTCGGAGTTCGTTCACAGTGTCACAGAGTTTGCACAGTTTGTTCATGATGTCAGAGTTGCTGACTTCACGATCACATCCCTCCTCAATGGGAAAAACTTCCTCTGCAACAGTAGCTTCAGTCATGTCGGAGTTCCCTTCCCTCTCCCCATCAGCCATTTCTCCGCCAGAAACTGAATCAAATTTAGGCAACACTTTTTCACTTGAAGAAACAGGAGAGCTAGTTATTGTCTCAATCTTTTTCTTTTTCTTTTCCTTAGACTTAATTATTGAGTCATCTGACGCACTGGACACTGACTGAGACGAATCTGAACCACGTTGATGTTTGCGTTTGACAGGTGTGCTGACGCCATGTTTTCCTTCCATGTCTGAGTTCACAGTCAAACACACACATTATCCCACATTTCACAGTGCCTCGGTCCCGTTGAGTGGCTCAGACCTGGCGTTGGTGTGATGGCAGTCACGGTGTCACTTTCGGACCATCCTGGTGTCCACTCCGGTCGATAACCAACTCTAAACGCCAATTAATAGCGGACCCCACAAACTCGGCGCCCGCCTCCGACGTGAGCACCGGAAGTAGCAATATATATAATTGTATATTTCCAGACAAACGAATTTGTTTCAAGTTATCTAAGAAGCAATTATTATAAGCCTTCTTGGCATACAAAAAAGTAGCTGAAAGTTTTCCTGTGGGGAACCACGTTTCACTTGTGTAGATGACTTTACGAAGAGTTCAATTGTTGATCTACTTTTCTGAGATCCTGCTCGATTAACAGATATGATACCATTCTTTTCACAGACATGTAGCATTCAATTTGGGATTGTTACTTTTTTTCACCACTAGTTTCCACGAGTGAAAATTAAGACCAATGAATCCATAATTACTTTTTGATATCTAGATTTTTTTTTCTGGTTTTAAAACTGGAATAACGGTTGAGTTTTTCCACGATGACGTAACAATAAAAACAAAAAAAAGAATTCCAGCATTTTAAAACATTTCATGTAATAAGACAACGCCGTTTTCTGGAAGAATCGTTAATATTTCATTATAAAGAGCATCAGAGTCAGCACATCACTTCCTATTACTGAATGAAGCAACTGCAGTTTTTACCTCTTACAGAGTAAAATGGAGAATTAAGCCAGGGATCGTTCTGAGAAACGAAATGTATATATAAATAGTTATGCAAGCGTCTTTTTCTCGTGATCTTTGCAGATTTAAGACAAACTTTCAGATCTACTCTTTTTAGCAAACATATCTGCAAATATTTCTGCTTTGTCTGTACTTGAAAAAAAAAGGTGAGTATTAATAGGGCAGGTTGGTAAACTAATTCCATTTTTCATCTTCATTTTCCATTCAATTTCTGAACTCCTTACGGTTACTTACTTCTTTTGTTAAAAAAGCCTGATATATATATTTGTTTTTGCTTCATCTATAGTATCATTCTTTCAAGATCTACTGTCTTCATTTCAACGTGTCATGTAACTGATCTGTTTCTGGCATAAGCTTTCAGAGTTTCTTTTTTTCTTCCGTACTGCTTTATCCCAAACATTATCAAGAATACTTAGTCAGCGCGTATCCTCGGTTGCAGACCAAACTCTCAGCACTTTACAGTCTACACTCTCGTCTACACAACGGGATGCCAGCCTGGGTAGAGCCGACTGAAGGAGTGGCTGATGGCACTACATTCAGTCGTTTCCAGTGTCATTCAGTCGATGTTAGTCACTCAAGTTTTCTAACTTCATTCTTTCGATTTTCTTACGCAAGGTGCTTGCAATGAGCAACATGTCATCCATACTAAGAGCCAATCTGGCCCTCTCTTCCGAAAGTTGGTGATTGGATTTTCCATGTGTGCAAGATGTGATGCGTGCGTTCACACGTGGAACCCTCGGTTCATAGTCTCATTCGAAGAAACTTTGTGGAAATGAGGTAAATACCATTGTTAACCCGTGGGAGAAATCCCTCTACTGAACCGGCTCGGCAGAGATTCGAACCCGTAACTCCAGGATTACCAAGATTACGAGTCCGGCGCTGTACTGTCAAAGCTATTCCGGCCCCCATGTGTTGTCTGAGTTTACAGGAGACTCTTAATGGGCAAGGAGCGTATGTTAGTACTAGTCATAGCACCAAAACCAGAGTCTCTTTGGCTTTGTCCAGAACAGGTCCCAGACATCTCTGCCAATGTTGCCAATGATGATAATGGATCCTCGGGGACTAGGATGTGTGTCGTCCATTATGTAGACGTTGTTGGCTCTCAGGGTATCCTTGGGCTACGTACGAAGAATTGATTAGTTCCGTTGGTCATCCAATTCGGCATCCAATAATGCGTTGAGAAGACGTCTTCCAACTTCCATCATGAAATCTGACTGGAGCTATTTTGCTAATAACACGTCTGGAGCGTGAGTGTTTACGAGAGATGCGCTGAAGACATCGAGCAAGAATTTTACTAGTTAGGTCTTTATTTTTAAGGTCATGAATACCACAGTGAATAACTACTCAATGTCTGTTGCATTAGTCTGCTCATTTGTTTGGATGCAGTTGATGTCAAAGTGTTCAAATTTTCTCCTGTAGTGTCTGCTCTGCCTGACACCCTCTGTTGTTCGTCCATGGAGTCGAGGAGGACCACTTCAGTTTTCCCGGGGTTGACACACTTTAAAAGCCTCAGGAATACCCAAGTCCTTTTGCTCACTCACTCACATTTCATTACAGAATCGTGGGTATTGACAAATATAGGACGTGGGAGGTCTTTTCCGATTGAGGAGTTTGGATGTCTTGGCTTTGCAACTTCTGTTATCATGTGTGTATCTCACGTCAGAGTAGGGCTTTTTTGTTGCGTCATTTGTTTTACGGTTTTTTTGTTGTTGTTACATCTGCAAATTGGTATTTGTTCGTGGCACTGAGTTTTTTGTTGTTGTTTGCTTGATTTTTGTTGAGATGTATCTTTATGACTTGCTGAACTTGTCTTCACTGCATTTGCATAACCGAGAGGTGTGCCATATTGATGGATTGTGCCGGACTAATTGCTCACCTCTCCATTGCTGGCCGCCATCATTTGTTACTTTGGAATTATTTGGCTGTTTTTGTTTTTGTTTTAACCCTTTTCCTGATCTTTCATGGACTTTTTTTTTCAATGATGAAAATGTTTTGCTCAGACGCGGTAACATTTTTCATCTCTGCAATGGTCTTTACGAGGACTGGATCGCATGATGTTAGGTCGCTCTGAGTTTTTTTTTGTCCAGTTGAGTTATGAGTCCCTAACACTAATAACAGTATCTGTTGTCAAACACAAGTCTTTCGTGGACGCTGGCAAATCCACATGCGTTTTCTGTGATGTTCTTTCGAACTGGTGCGTTTTCACCCCAAGTCAGGACACAGATCGTCTTCGTATCCTCGTCATTTTCCAACCAAACTTTCACACGCAAATCCTTCAGTTGTCTGTTGTGTCCACCATCATGGTAATTGTCTCTGTAGGTATGGGTGCACATTCACGAGCGTGAATGAATGAGTGCAGGTGTATACGTGCGTGATTTCGCTAGCCATATTAGTACCTTTCTCACTGTGTGTGTCTTATAGACACACGCACACAT
>CM065718.1:19550858-19570858 GCA_033310375.1 Conus canariensis
GTGCGTGCGTGCGTGTGTTTGTCTGCCTTTCCGTTTGTGTGCGTGTGCATGCGTGCGCAGGTGCCTTCGTGCGCGCGTGTGCGTGTGTGCTCGCGCGCGAGCTTTGCACTCATCCGTGACCCTGTCATTACGCAAATAATCCTGTTTCTTTGTTTTAATCTGTCTGCTTTGAACCACCTGGCTTGTACCTTGATGGCCATATGAAAGAAAATGAGGAGAATCAACTTTCAGACATAAGAACAATTCTTGAAACAACCTAGTAGCGCCAGTCTGAAAATACTAGACTTCTTAAGCAAAGCCTTGGTGTGCAGCCTGTTAGCCACGACCGGAGGAGTTGGGGGGGGGGGGGAGGAGGGGAACTGGTTGATTGTTTACTGGCTCTCCCTCATCGATTGTGAATTGTGCCCCTTTTTTGTAACCTCTAGACACTGGAAATGATGTTTCGTACTCAGTTTGCTTGCCTGCGTCCAGATTACATCCGCAGGGGACGTTGAAATTACTTTTAAAAAAAATTATTGTTTGAGAGAACGAAAGAAACGGGTTTCTCTGGAAATGATTGCATGACGAATTTTTTTTTCAGAAACACGTTTAATGGCGGACGGATATTGTCGGAAGAGTTTGCGTGGGAAAAGGTTGCGTGGGAAGAGAATATCAGGAAGGAGATGGCATGCAAAGAAATTTGGAAAGAAAAGGTAACGAAGAAAGCGTTTAAAAGGAAGAAAAAATTGTTGGAAGACATTCCAGGGGAAGAACATTCGTGGAAAGGGATAATACTAGAAGATTAGTTCGTGGGGAAGAGCTTACAATGGAATAACATTTCATGATAAAAGATTATATGAAAAGATATTCGGTGTGAAAGGATTTCGAGAAAAAAAAAGGGATATTATGGATAGATACTGCATGATAAGACATTACAAGGAAAGAAATCCTTGGGATGGTTTTACTGGGCTTTTAAAGTCATCATTGCTTTTGACACAAGCCGTTCGCAATGGATGACTCATCGGAAACTGCATATTGTCGGTATGAATCCCACGCTTTCAACACAATCTTTAAAGGTGTTGAAATAGAACGGATAGGACTTACAGTGAAAACCTTGTGCTGTATCAGTCACAACGGTCTCTGTGTTCTTTGTAGCAAAAAGAGATGGACGCTCACCAGCTTCAAACTATCATGACTGCATGTCTTCATCGTGAAAATAATCATTTTCATCAATTAAGAGAATAGTACGCGATAATGGAAGTTGTCCACAACAAAACAGGAATTAGCACTGGAAAAATAGTAGTTATGACGATTAAAAAAAAAAAATTAACAGCTTTTTTTTTTTTTTTTTAACTGAATTAGACGCTGCAAAGATACTGACCCAAAAAGACGGGAAACACATTTATGTCCCTAATGAGCTGAGATTTACGAAAACTGTTAATTATTAACGAAAACTGTTAATTATTACTCTTATTTTCGGCTTTAAGAGTTCTGTACTTTTGTAGAAAAACATGTTTTATGGTAGACAGCCCGTGCAATGATACTATGGATACAAATACGCACGCACTTTATTCATAGATACTTGTTTTAATGAGTAGAAATCATAAGTTTTCATGAGTCATGATCAACTATTTTCATACGTCTCAGTCACGCATTTTCATAAATGATAATTACTGTTTTCATGGTGATCATATTTGACCAGATCAAACCCAAAACAAGCAAGCAAACAAGCAATTAAAGATCGAGTAATCATGAAATCGACACATCAGTGATAACTACCTGTCTTCACGTAGCAACAGAAATGCTGTCTTTCATTCAATAACATTTATCTTTTTAGGAGGAAAAGGGTGAACATGACCTTTTGACGGTAACATTCTCCCATAGAACAGAACATCTCTCTTATGTGATGACGGAAGGCGAACGGTCAATTAGGTCACTGTTAACTTCCCCGTTGCCCTTTCTTCTTGTTTTATTCATATATTGATTTATTTATGTGTTTGATATTTGTTTATTTATTTATTCTATATCTTATTATTTATCAATTTCTTTATTTACTTATTTATCTATTTATGTATGCATTTATTTATTTATGTATTGTCTACTATTCACTTATTCATTATTTAGGAATTCTTTAAAAGACATTTTTGAAAGCTTGAGTCCACGCTCAATTATACTGCGCACAGATGAGTTACAAAGGTTGCAGCTATCTTCTTTTTTGTGTGCACTAATCTCTGTATGTTTATGCGTCTGTCTGCCACTCAAAACAAAACAAAACGGAAGGAAAAAAATGCGTAAAACAGACCGGACATCATCACCGTTTACATAGTTGCATTATATGGTTGATATCAACCACTGATGTTTTCTTTCAGTTTTTACTTGTAAATGTTTTTATCACACACATGACACAGGGAGCACAGACATGCATGGCTTTTGCACATACTATATACACACAATACTATATACACAATAGTAGAAAGAAACTCGTGGAGAGCGTGGCAGCAGAGAGTCCTCAGAAGAGAAGCCCCCTTCAAGCAAGTGTTTCGGCCCTTATCTCCTGACACTCTAGGGGGGTTGGGCCACACCCGGTTCATGACTCCGGATGTCCCTCTGCTGCCCCTTTTTTTTTTTTCCCATCTTGGGACGAGCCATGGCTGGGATTCGAACCCATGACCCTCTGGACATGCTCATTTTCCACTTAATGACTCGCGCTTTAACCACTGAGCCACAGGGACACCTGATATTTGTAGGGAAATTAAGCCTTATGAAGTTCACTTTTGTTCCTCCTTGACCAGATCCAGCTTGAACACCTCTCTGCCGCTTCTGCCATTGCTTTCAGGGCTCTGGTTTTTTCCTTCCCTGCAACTGAGAGCTGTTTCATGAGGCTGTATGCAGACGTTCCTACAAACCCCCTAGCTCCAATTTCTGCAGTGAGGACTTTGACCTGATAGCCTTCTCTCCTCAGGCTGTTTGCCAGATCAGCATACTTTTCAGTCTTGTAGATTTGAGCTGCCTCCATTCTGTTCTCATATGGCACCGTGAGCTCGATCATGATCAGCTGCTTGGTTGACTTAGAGTGGACTACTATGTCTGGTCTCATGCCACTCTTGCTGATGATCTCTGGGTGACTCTTCCATTCTGGGAGGTCTGCAGTGCACTCCCAGTCATCTGCCCCGTCCAGCAGACTCTGCCTGCATGTTTCGAGTGGCACTGTTGTTCTTGGCCATGATTTGCTGCCTCCTGCCGTGAAGAATGTTGCGGGTGCTTTTGGAGTCCTGATTTTCCCTTTTGTGGTGTTGGTACTAGCCCAGACTACTTGTACAATTTCTTTGAGCACTTGGTTGTGCCTCCATGTGTACCTTCCTTGAGCCAGGGCTACTTTACATGAGCTTAGGACATGCTCCACTGTTTGTTTTTCATGGCAGAGGGGGCATGCAGGATCGTCTGTTTTCCCCACTTCACCAGGTTTGCATTTGAGGGCAGAAGGTCATATGCAGATCTGAGAATGAAGCTGATCCTGAGAGGGGCCATGTGCCAAATGTCATTCCAAGTGAGACTTCTTTGGAGTGCATTCTCCCACGTTGTCCATTGCCCTTGCTGGCTCTGCTGGACTGCTTTTTGGAGTCTTTTTTGGTCTTCTTCTTTTCTCATCTCCTGAATCATCATGTCTCTTTTGGCTTTTCCTTTGGCCTTTGACCACCATTCAGTTTTGGTCACCCCCAGTCCCTGTCTGTTGGTCTGTGTGTGTCCTGTTATTTCTCTGATCTTGAGACTTTCTTTTGCAGAATCCATCGCCTCTTGAACTTTCCATTTTCTGCCTGTCTTCAGCTGGGGCTTAATTGCTTCTACCACCTTGTCTCCTGAGTCCTCCAGCATGCTTTGAAGTCTGATCTTCCCTGCTTTGTATTCCTCCAGGATGGATTTCAGGGGTAGTTTCAGCTTTGCTTGGCGACAGTACAGCGCTATGTCAGTCAGACAGGGTGGGACACCAAGCCATTTCCTTGTGAACTTGTTGATTTTGGCTTCCATTGCCTCCACTATGCTGGTGCAGATGTCGTATATCATCAGAGGCCATAGCAGCTTTGGTATCAGCATGAACTGCAGACACCAGACCTTGTATTTGCCAGGGAGCCCACACTGGTCAATGGTCTCCAAGCCTTCCTCCGCCATCTGCTTGGTTTCTTTTGCTCTTTGTGTGTCTTTCAGCGTATCATCATACCATCTTCCAAGGCTCTTGACTGGTTCTTCTGTGACTGTTGGAATGGCCTGGTTGGCAACACTGAAGACCACAGATCCGGCCACTTTTCCTTTCCTCAGTGAGAGACTCCGTGATTTCTTTGGCTTGAACTTCATTCTGGATGAGGCAACTATGTCGTCCAGCCTCTCCAGCACATGACGTGTCTCGTCTTCTCTGGATGAAATCACTGTAGTGTCATCCATGAAGGCCTTGAGAGGAGGCATCTTGTATCCATCGCCAAGGTCTGTTTGTCTCGCGTTGTTTGTTGCTGCTTTCAAGATGAGTTCCATTGCCAGCACGAACAGTATTGGGGAAATTGCACAGCCCATTGCAATACCCACTTCCAAGTTGATCCAGTCTGTTGTGTACTCCTTGGTAGAGAACCGCATTGAGAAGCCATTGAAGTACTTCTTGAGCATGTCGCGGATGTTCTTTGGCACATGGTACATCTCAAGAGCCAACTGTATCATCTCCTGGGGCACAGATCCATATGCGTTTGCCAGATCAAGCCACACTACGTCCAGGTCTCTCTTTTCTGTTTTTGCTTTTTGGATTGCGTCCCAGATCATTGTGGCGTGTTCTACACAGCCCGCCACGCCTGGGATGCCACCTTTCTGGACTGACACATCCAAGTACTTGTTTTCCATCAGGTACTTGGTCAGCCTTGCTGCCATGACAGAGAAGAAGATTTTCCCTTCGACGTTCAGTAGTGATATTGGCCTGAACTGGCTAATGTCACTTGAGTTTTGCTCTTTGGGGATGTACACACCATCTGCCGTCATCCACTGGCCGCTGATCTTCTGGTTTCTCCAAGCCGATCGCAGCAGCCTGTGGAGCCACTCCAGCACCTTGGGACATTTCTTGTAAAGCTGGTAAGGTATTCCGTTTGGCCCTGGTGATGATTTGGCTCTGGCTTTGTCGACCACCTTCTTGATTTCCGCCAACGTTGGAGGCTTGCCATTGAACTGTTCCTCAGGGTTTGTTGGCCACACCAGACCTTGAATGTCGAGTGGTGCTTTGCTCTGTGGGTCAGAGTATGTTTTCCTCAGATGCTGCTCAAGAACTCCTTTGTCCACACTTAGGGTCCCAGATTTTGGCTGCTCAAACAGTGTTCTGGCAAACTGGAAGGGGTCTCTGAAGAAGCGCTCTTGTGTCTTCTTCTTTTTGCTCTTCCTCTTCCTCGCAGATTCCGCTTTGCTGAGGGCGCTGTGTTTTTCTTTCAGGTCTTTCCACAGTTTTTCCAAGCCTTGTTTTTCAGCTGGCAGTGCGGTCTTCATTTGCATCTTGAGGTTTTTCTTTTGGACCCTGATCTTGTCCATCTTTTCTTGGCGTCTGGATTTCTTTGGAGGTGTTTTCTCTTTGGGTAGTTTTGCTCCATAGGCGTCTCTACATGTGGCATACACAATGTCCCCATATGTGGCTAGTTTGTGTTCCAGGGTGCTTTTCCCTATCAGTGCATCGAGTCTTTGGACGATTTTTGCATCCAGTTTCTCCCAATCTTCAGTTTCGTTTGCTCGTGGCAGGTTGAGTTTCAGGCGCCTGGCATCGAGGGCCTGTGCAAATTCCTCATCCGAACCAACAGCGTGGATGTCCTTGGCACTGTGGTTTAAATCCTGGCCTTGGTCTTCCGACGTCTTATCTGCTGATGCAGTGCGCTGCTGCTCATTCAGATGAGTCTTCACACATCCCATCTTTGTTCTGTGGATCTTCATGCCACGGGTGGTAGCGAAACGCTTTCCACAGACACATGGATATTCCATTTGGTCCATGTTCATAGTCCGTTTGGGATTTGCAGTCATGATTGGTTGAGCACCGATGGATTCATCATTCTCTCCCCCTTTCGGTGAATCCTGGGAGCATCTTTTCCTTTTATTTTTAGTAGCCACATGTTTAAGGCAAAGTGGGGAGCCAGCCCACAGAGCCCTTGGTTCTGGTCTTTCCCAGTGTCCTCCGGTCTTTCCCGGACGTCCTCCGGCCTATTCCCGGAAGTCAATGGTTTACCCATGCATCAGTAGAAAGAAACTCGTATATGCACGTTCGTTCAAGGACATTACCGCACGCTCTTTCATTGAGCTGCCCATTATTAAGCCTTGAAAAACAAGCACGTTTCGTAGTATTTCCTAAAAGTCTTGCAAAACACGTAAGTTTGGCAGTATTTCCTTAATGTTGTACGAAGCACGCAAGTTTCGTGGTATTTCCTAAATGTTTCGCAAAACAAGTAAGTTTTGTGGTATTTCCTAAACGTTTTGCATGGAGACCTGTAAATCAGTGTTTTAGATCACGTAGAATTTGGGGGTAAAGTACCCATTGCGGTCGGCTGGGCTATAAGCAACAATACCTTACCATACTTTACCCATTGACATTCAAAGGAACTCAGAGAAAAATCACGAAAAGGGTGAGAACACGTGCTATAGAGTTCTCATCGTGTAATGATCATTGGCCGTGAAACTATAGGGTTTCAACAAAATTTGGTCAACACAATCGATGTTGAGGTTTGAATTTTTTGTTTTGTTTTTTGTTTAAAAGAAATTATCATAAGTGACTAAACTGTCAGTTACTGACTGAATGAGTTACAACAAACAGTGCCTCGATGGAAACAGTTTAGTCTTTTTGATTGTTTGTTTGTTTGTTTGTTTTTTAACACCAAATGACTGTGTTCACTACGATCAGAGTACGCTTCCCCCGCCCCCCCCCCCCCCTCCCCCCCACTTACCGTTTTCTCCCGTCCCCTTTCCTCGCTCTACAACTTTTTCGGCAATTGCAGACCAAAAAACAAAACAAAACAAAACAAAACCAAAAACCCCCAAACAAACAAACAAACAAACAAACAAAAAAACCCGCAAAAATCCCAGCCAAAACAACAAACAAACAAACAAAGAAACCAACAAAAAACAAACATACAGACATACAAACAAACAAACAAAATGTAAGCCCCTTCCCCCTCCCACAGATTGAGCAATCCGCTAATAAGCACTGATTAATGTCAATAAGGGAAGAATCCTAATGCCCGCGAATTATGTGTGTGTGTGTGTGTGTGTGTGTGTGTGTGTGTGTGTGTGTGTGTGTGTGCGTGTGTGTGCGTGCGTGCGTGAGTGTGTGTGTGTGTGTGTGTGTGTGTGCGTGCGTATGTGCGTGTGCGTGTGTGTGTGTGTGTGTGTGTGTGTGTGTGTGTGTGTGTGTGTGCGTGCATGTGACCAGAACAGATACCCTTTAGAACACTCAGCAGCAGCGCACTCTCCCTCCGGAAGGTTTCCTCACGGCTTCCTGATAATATCTTCCAGCTCTGGAACGGTGACAAGGTGTATAAACCTTGGTGTGGCTACATGCGAGAGAGTCAGATAGGACCTGGAGGGTGGGACAGAAGAAATAGAAGAAGAAGAAGAAGAAGAAGAAGTAGGCCTTGAAGTAGAAGAAGAAGAAGAAAAAGAAGAAGTAGTAGAATGAATGAATGAATGAATGAATCTTTAATGGGTTGAGAATTAGGCTCATTGAAGGCCTTTTTACAATTCTGCCCACAACAACTACAATTTAAAAAAGTAAGGTAACATCGAATTACAAAATAACATCAACATAACGATTCCATGCTTAAAATCTCTCTCTCTCTCTCTCTCTCTCTCTCTCTCTCTCTCTCTCTCTCTCTCTCTCTCTCTCTCTCTCTCCCTCTCTCTCGATTGATTGATTGAATAAATCAAATCAAATCAAATCAATCAATCAATCTCTCTCTCTCTCTCTCTCTCTCTCTCTCTCTCTCTCTCTCTCTCTCTCTTACTCGGTCTGTGTATCAGAATGTGTAATTAGATGAACGAAAAGGTCAGTGGATGTCTCGTAATTAACATTTTCTTAATTACAAATGTCAAGGAAGAGACCATATTTTTTCCGATGTTAACGTCGTTCATGTTTCACACAGTTATCCACGCCCACCCTACAGGATCGCAAGTGTCGAATTGCACGTGCTCAGTGTCACCGCGTTTCGTTGTGTCGTTTACCTGAACTCTTGGTCTTTGATTTGAACGATCGGTGCACGTGTACCAATAAGTGAAAGTCTGTCTTGTGCAATCAGGTAACATCACAGGCGCCTGAAAAAAAGATGTCCGAAGGTTCCCCTGTTCCTCCTCAAACCAGTATACTGCAATTGATCGACTGGCGCTTGACGCAGATGCAGCGTGGTTTACTCATGCATTCAGCAACTATAAAGTCAAATATTGATGAAAGATTTTGTTCCCTGGAGAACAGCATTGGACGCTTTTTTACAGAAGTTAATAAACTGAAAGATACCGTTGTCAAAAGCACTGAAGAAATCAGTGAACTAAAAGAAGACAGTGCAAACATTTTGGACAGACTAGAGCATCTGGAAAGAAAGCTGGAATCCGCCGAACAGGACGCAAAGGCATGCAATTTGCGATTCATCAATGTCAAAGAAACAGGCTGGGAGGACGAATACATAACTTCATAAACAGTAATCAATGTGTTGAACGACCATGCACGTTCACCTGTCTGGTGGCAAGATGATATTGTCAGAGCCTTCCGTGTTGGCAGACCTCGTCCACACAGTAGTGATCCTCGGCCCATTCTTGTCCAGTTCTGTCGATGGTCGGACAAGATGGCGGTGCTTGGTGACAAAAACCTCAGAGACAACCTGAGAGAAAGTGGCATACGAGTGGCCTCCGACCTGACAACACGGCAAAGGGAGATGGTAGAGTTCCATCGTGAACTCGGCAAGATCGCCTACATTCACAACGGCAAACTACACGTTAAGGACAGACGGCACGATTCTTCCTCTAGGGACGTCAGACATGAATGGCGCCATACTTCTGATCCAAGAGGAACTGAGGAAGACTGTCCCCTCATGCAAAACAGCTACAGAAATGGCTACAGCAGAAACAGCGAAGGCACGCATCACAGGTTCCAGTCTTCGTTTAATCAGCAAGATTCCTACGAAAACAAAGACGTCAAGGATCACCGCTCAGGCATCAGACGTTCCGGCAACAGATGGAGTGGCAGTCCAAGAGGAGAGAAGAACTCTCGACTCCGGAATCCAGATACACATACCTCCATTCCAGTCGTTCCAGGAACACGGTCCTACAGTGATGTTACAAAACAGTATAGACCACGACATGAAGGCCAAACTTTAGAACACAAAAGGACTGTTATGGTGAAAGACTACTCCAAAAGATCTAAAACTTCAAGACCGACTTCATCAGAACTGTGTGAAGAGGGGTCCAGTGATGGCAAAAGACAGCTGACGTCTGTGATGGACAAAGTTTCAACAGACTCTAATGTGTGTGTGGAAAACAGGCCCACAGATGTGATTCACATTACTGAAGACAACATTCAGGAAACGCTGACTGGCCAGGACAGTGTCAGGATGCCGGAAAAGCGACGTAGTCTTGGCGATATTAGTCTTGTCAGGATTATTACAGAAACTAATGACAAAACTGACGGTGACACAGGTACGGATGTGGATGCTGTACATGACTCCAAACAGACGACAGCTGAAAAAGAAGTGTGCACCCATTGCCCGACGCAGGATGACGCACCAAGGGGAAGTAATACAATGGATAATTTTGCGCAAATTGTTCGCCAACCGGATGTGGATACAGACAGTGTTAGACAAGACGTGATTGACATTACAGGCAACGAGAATATACTCAGACAAGATACGACTACCGACACACCACCTGACAAACAAGACAGCAGACACGTTGATGATACAGTCAGCGAAGTAACGAGCAAAGACAAACAGATACAACCTCCAGCTCGTGATGTGCGTTCAAAACGAAATGCTTCTGCCTCAAGAGTAGGCAGCAATACTACCAAAACGACTCTAGAGAGATCCAACAGTCAAAGTAGCATTGTGGATTCTTTTAAAAAAGTTCAGTCAGGTGACAAGACAAAAATCAAAGACAGGCCTTCGCGGGCTAAATCAAAGACCAAAGTCGGTGCAGAAACATCAGGTGCACAAAAATAGGGACTCGGCCAGGCCACAATACCAGTTAAACAATCATCAAAGACTCAGGGACATAGTGTGACAGGTGCTGCAAATCGAACACATGGTACACTATTAAGTCCCAACACAAGTTCTTTTGTAAATAGGGTAGATAACGCAGAAGTTAAATTCCTAAATTACAATGTTAATGGGCTTTTACAAAAACTGGACAACACCCATTTAATTAATTTCATTATTTCCCATGATTTCGTCTGCTTAACTGAGACTTTTATAGCTACTGACTTTGAATCATCTCTTTTCAAGGACTTTATTGTATTCACATCCAAAGCTCAAAAATTGTCACACCAAGGGAGATACTCGGGAGGTGTTATTGTTATGATCAAGAAATGTTTTGCTGATTCTGTTGAAAGGATAGAAGTGAAAGTCAAAAACACTGTTGTTGTGAAGCTAAAGAAGGACTTGTTTTCTACAGAAAAAGATATCATGTTAATATGTTCTTATATACCCCCGAATGATTCACCATACTGGAAATTTCAACAGGACGGATACGGCATGGAATTGTTAGAGGAATGTATAACTGATTTGCATGAATCTTGTGGTGACGTTTCTATGTTTGTAACTGGAGATTTGAATGCAAGAACTTCATCCCAAAATTACAGTTTTCATGGTGATGACAATGACTTCGATGAGACAGAATTTCCTGATGACAACAGCTTTCCAAGGCGATCTCAAGATAAACAAATGAATTCTTTTGGAGAGCAATTGAGTTATGTAATATGTTTGAATGTATCATTTTAAATGGACTTGACCATAAAGACTTTGACGATAGTTGCACATATATTGGATCTTCTGGAGTAAGTACGGTCGATTATTTTATTGTATCCTACGACTTATTTTCGTCCGTCAATATTGTATCTCTAGATGTTGAAAGCCTAACTGAATCTGACCATCTCCCAGTGGTTGTGAAGATGAAGAGGGATAATAACATTCACGAGAATACTGAAAATTCCAAACCAAATCACCGTATAATTTCAGAAAAAATTATTTGGAATGAAAAATGCGAGGATGATTTTATAAAACTGTTGGCAACTTATGACATTCAAAGCCGACTTATGCTGGCTATGCAAACCTTGGATGTAGACATAGACAGCGCTCTTGATATTTTTGTGAAGTGTTTAAAAGATGCCAGTCAATGCATGCTAAAATCGTTCACGGTCAATGGAAATAAAAGGTCAGAATGGTTTGATGAAGAATGTAAGGCAGCGAAAAAGGAAAGTAGGAGTAAATTAAACTAATTCAGAAGAACTCGAAAAGAAAAAGACAGAATACCGTACGTAAAAGCAAGGAAGAGTTACAGATACTTACTAAAAGTAAAAAGACAAGCGTTTAGAAAGCAGCAAGCAGATATGTTAGCGAATGAAACTGGCAACTCATTGCAATCTTGGAGAAATTTAAGGAAAATGGGATGCTGGCAGAATGATAAAAATGAGAGCAATATTAGCATAGATGACTGGTTCAAGCATTTCAAGAGTGTTTTTCAAAACAGCGGCGAAGAATACGATGAGCAGTTTGATATTGAAATCGATCTGTCCGAAGAATCGGACCATGTTTTGAATCAGTTTATCTCAGAGGATGAAGTCATTCAAGCTATTTCTAAACTTAAGAAAAAATAAAGCCAGCGGAATAGACGATGTTTCCGCAGAAATGTTAAAATCTGGAGGTTCAACTGTAACTAAATTTCTGACAAAACTATTTAATACCGTTTTTGATAAAGGAGTTTATCCTCGTGAGTGGACGAAATCTATTATCATACCAATATTTAAGAAAGGTAACCCCGATTATGCTGATAATTATAGAGGAGTATCTTTGCTGAGCATCATATCAAAGTGTTATACATCAATATGAAACACAAGACTGTACACCTGGTTAGAAAACAATAACTTTATTTCAGAAAATCAGGCAGGATTTCGAAGAGACCATTCTACTGTTGATCATATTTTTACAGTGTATGCTGCTATCCAGAAATGTATGAATAAGAAAGGTACAAAACTATATGTTGCTTTCGTTGATTTTAGAAAGGCTTTCGACTCTGTGCGCCATCACAAACTTTTGGAATGTATAAAAAAACAAAATGTGAAAGGGAAATTTTTGGCGTCTCTCAAAGCAATGTACAATTCATTTACTGTCGTGTGTTCGATCAAACCATTAATTTTCTGAGATGTTTGATTGCCCAATAGGAGTAAGACAAGGATGTGTTTTGAGCCCCACATTATTTTCAATGTTTATAAACCAGTTGGCAACTCACATAGAAGAGAAGGGTAAACATGGTGTGCAGCTGTTACCGGGTATCATGGAGTTATTCATATTATTGTTCGCAGATGATGTTGTACTGCTGTCAACTTCCCCAAATGGTCTACAGAATCAACTGAATATTTTACACACATGTTGCAACAACATGAGGTTGTACGTAAACATCGAAAAAACAAAAGTTATAGTATTCAGAAAAGGGGGATTCCTGGGAAGGCATGAAAAATGGTTCTATGATGGTACAAGACTAGAGGTGGTAAATAGTTATTGTTATTTAGGGTTTAATTTCACAACTATGATTAGTGCTAGAAAAGGCACAATGCATTTGGCAACCAAAGGAAAGAAAGCCGTTTTACAGCTGTGCAGGGTTTTCCAAAAGTATAAGGAAATGAGTTCAATTACCTTCTTTAAAATTTTTGATGTAAAGATTCAGCCAATACTATTATACTCATCAGAAGTGTGGGGGTTAAATAGATTGGATCATATAGAAAAAGTACATATAATGGCATGTAAAAGGTTTATGGGTGTTCCAGGTAGAACTCCTAATAAGATGATATATGGTGATCTGGGAAGATACCCTCTGTATGTTAATTCTTACGTTGCATGTTTAAGATTTTGGTTCAAACTGTTGCATATGGATGCTGAAAGACTGCCATATAAAGCTTACATGATGTTGCTTGAATTAGACAGAGCTGGCAAAAACTGTTGGGTTTCAAAGGTAAGAGAAACTTTGTGTGAAACGGGGTTCAGTATTGTTTGGTTGCAACAAGGAGTTGGTGATGTTAAACAGTTTTTGAATTTGTTTAAACAAAGAATTGTCGATTTCTTTATTCAAGAATGGAACGCAACTGTCAGAGATCGGGACAGATACAGCACTTACAGAACATTTAAAACTGTTTTTGAAAAAGAGAGGTACGTTTGTGACATGGATATATATTGCTTTCGTGTAGCCTTTTCTCAGTTAAGATTTAACGTGCTTCCTCTAAATAATAATGTGCATCGGTACAGTGAATCTGTCGAAGACAAAAATTGCTTATTTTGTGTGGGTCAAGTTGAAAATGAGCATCATTTCTTATTTGATTGTTGCCTGTATATAGACCTTCGAGCTAAATTTCTAAGAGAATCAATGAAAGTGCCTGTAAATGTTCTGTTGAAAACAACAAATATGAATCATAGGCACAATGTTTCAAGATATGTGTTCCATGCGATTAACAAACAAAATAAGGTTATATTTTAGACGAAAATGACTGGCTGATTATAACGGCTCAACAACTTTGAGATTTAATCTTGTGCTGCATGCTATATAGATCTTCATCATTCACTCCTGTAGCGTAGCTTTGTTTGCTAAGATACGTTCATTTAGAATTCCTGCTACACATTTATATTTAGAAGAGATTGTCAAGATTGTGAAGTGTGAAACTGTGGAATATATTTATCTTTTTCACCTCCTCCCTTCACCGCCCCCCCCCCCTCCTCATTCCTGGCTCGCCCCCATCTCCTTGACTCCCTTCCCCAGCCCCACCACTCCCATTTCCATTTGGTACCTCCATGTATTGTGGCCAAAGGCCGACGTACATTAAAATTCTGAGTTCTGAGTTCTGAGTTTCTCTTACTCTCCCTCCCTATCCCCCCCCCTCTCTCTCTCTCTCTCTCTCTCTCTCTCTCACACACACACACACACACACACACACACACACACAACACACACACATCTCAATCAACTGCATCGTTTATCAGCAGTACACTTTTTTTCTCCGGTAAGTATGTATAGTCAGGCTAATGTCTACGCATAGGTCAGTCATGAGTATCAAAAAGAGGTAACTTTGCTTCATTTTTGAAAGCTGATAATTGGGAAACATTTCTGTGTTTTGCTGGAAATGTGTTCCATTCTTTACAGCCACAGAAGGAGAAACTTGTTTTGAATAAATCTAAATTAGCTTTAGGAATAATGAATCTGAGCGAATCATGATGGTGATGTAAATGTACTATTGATTTTAAATAATCTGGGCATGCGTCATGAACAATTTTGTGCATAAGAATCAGAGTGTTGAATGTTATACATGAGTGAAGAGGCAGTATTCTATTGTACCTAAATACATCACGCATAGAAGGATCGGATTGTTTCTGACAGCTGATCATCTTAATGGCTCGTTTTTGCAATGAACAAAGTGGTTTTAAAGTAGATGGCGCACATTTACCCCAGATAATAGAGCAGTAGTCTAATCGAGCCTGAACAAAAGCAAAATAATACATTTTTCGTGAATGTTCGTTGAGAAAGTGTTTTATCTGTGACAGCTGGAACACACAACACGAGACTTGTTTGATTAGGTTATGGATCTGATCGTGCCAGGAAAGATTTTCATCGATGACGATGCCTAACAATTTGTGCTTTGTAACTTGTTTTATTGTTTTATCTTTGTACATTATTTTAAATTTTGCTTCTTTTATGACTTGTCTTTTTTGACGTGCACATATTAACATAGACTCGGTTTTAGAATAAGAAGTAGAAGAAGAAAAAGAAAAAGAAGAAGTAGAAGTAGAAGAAGAAGAAGAAGAAGAGGAAAAAAAAGAAAAAGAAAAAGAAAAACCTGAATTATGATAAGGATGATGATAATGCAAACAACAACAACAACAATAATAATAATAATAATAAAGAGGATAATAATTATAATGATGATGATGATAATGATAATAATAATAATAAAGATGATAATAATGATAGTGATAATAATAACTAGTAATAGTGATGAAGAAAAAAAAATAATGACAATACGATGGAGAAGTCAAAGAAGACAAAAAAAAGAGGAGGATGAAGAAGAAGCAGCGTTCTCTTTGTCCATTGACACGCCACGATAAACTTTCAGAGAGCAACGAGATCGTTGTTCATGTGTCTGCAAAAAATACCTCTATAATCCTTTTGGTCATAGGGTGACATGATTAGCGTTCGAGCGCGCAGGATTCACATCCTGTTTACAGGACGATTTTTTTTTCACAATAGTCAGGAAAGTTATGTTGTCGTCCGCATCCGTTGCTATCTTTGTTTCTCAGAAAGAGTACTCACAAACTGCTTAACCCCTTCTCACCAAAGTGTGTTTGGTTGATTGTTAGTACGATTACTCACAACCTGCTTCAGCAATTGTCATCAAAGTTTGTTTGTTTCATTGTTAAGCAAGATCGCTCAAAAACTACTAAAGCCATTGTCACCAAAATTTGTTTGGTTGATTGTTAGCAGGAGTACACTTACAAACTGCTCAACCCATTGTCGCCAAAGCTTGTTCGTTTGATTGCTAACAATATTACTCGCAAACTACACCACTGTCATCAAAATGTGTTTGACTGAGTGTTAGCAAGATTACTCAAAATCTGTTTAACCAGCTGTCACCAAAGTATGTCTGGTTGATAATTTGCACGATTACTCACAAACTGCACTACCTGATGTCAACAAAACTTTGCGGAAGAATGGAAGTGAGTCCAAGGACGGATCATACTTTTAGGGATCAAATCCACTAAATTTTGATAGGATCCATGGCGCGTGTCCAGCCCAAACAACAGATCCAGGGCCTTTTGACATTGTCCTTACCTCGAAATTGTGTATTTGCATGAAATATTAACATTTTTCAATGCTATAAACGTCGACATTTCTTTTTTTTTTTCCCCCATGTCATATTAAAAAATACATGGAAAGTAACTCTTCCAGTTCGCACTTTCCCTGGTGGTAAATAACCTTGCATTAACGCCCTTGCAGTACTTTGAGGACCACAAGCTGTACGAAGGGAACCAGACTTCGCCGCAAGTGCTGGAGTACCGGACCAACTTCATGTCTTATGTCGGTATAGCTTCCCAGTTCCCCAGTACTGTCATGAATCTCGTCAATCTCTTCTTTCAGTGCGGGTAAGTGTCTCCTCTTTTCTTTGTCTCTGTCTCCCCCTCTCTCTGTGTGTCTCTTTCTCTCTGTCTTTCTGTCTCTCTAACTTTCTCTCTCTCTCTCTCTCTCTCTCTCTCTCTCTGTCTGTCTGTCTGTCTGTCTGTCTGTCTGTCTTGGTCTCTGTCTGTCTGTCTATCTGTCTGTCTCTCACATTCTCTTTATCTCTCTCTCCCTTTGTCTCTCTGTCTCTCTCTTTCTGTCTCTGTCCGTCGAAGTGGTCTCCCTGGCTTGGTTCCCCAGCAAGAAGCATTTCAACAGAGGTCTGACTACATTATTTTCTGTTTGCAAGAAACTGAGTGAAAATGCCAGTCGTAGGATTCTCAGCCTCTCTTAATTCTGTGCTGAACACTCTGTCACATGATGAACTGTCGTTATCGTCGTGTAAAACTGAAGGTAGGGGAGCGCAAACTGTCGAGATTTTGCTTTTGAAACAGCCGCCAACTCAGCCGGCTGCCGCGCACACTCGCCAAGACGACACTGTCGTCTTTCGTCGTAAACGTTCGTCACATATTTCCCGGGATAGGAGATGGGCCGAGGCTCACAGAACGAGGATGCAACAGAAGGCAAGTTCTTCGTCATCTCCTTCTGGCTTGTTTCTCCCTACTCCCCTGAGTTTGTTTTACAACACGGGAAATGACATTGTGTCGAACACATTTCTCGACAACAGTCCTGCATGTGTAGAGGGTTGTGCACATGGGATAAACTAAATCAGCAGTACTGTACTTCATTTGCCACAGCAAGAGACACAAACCATCACTTTGTAACAATGAACAATCAGGATGTTTCAGAATTAGAGGACTACGACACTAACGTGGAGGTACTAGACAGCGACCCACAGTCAGCTGCTCTGCAAAAGACTGAGGAAAGGAGCAAAGACATGCAACAGCGCAACGGATGTCTGTGAGTCAGCTGACACAACGCCAAGTCAATGTATCTGACCTGCACAACGCTATTACAAAGTGTTTTGAAGATACATCAAAGCAAATGGACAACCTTATCAATACCATCAGAACAGAGATTTAAAAAGAAAGTGTGACAGTAGTGCTTGTTACGATCGAAATCTTGGTTTAGAAGCAGCCTGAGAACTACGCAGTTCCTTATGTAAATTGTCATGACATCAGCGTTTGCTGAAAAAGAAATCTCGCTGAAAATGTGACCTAATAACTATTAAGTTCACCGTCTAAACTTGCGATCACAGCTCTGGTGGTAAAGGAAATCTTGGTCTAGAAATGATCTATACATTGTGCAGTCAATTGTTATTTACAGTTGTTCTATTCACCGTGCAAAAATTCATATGAACCAATGACTGCCGCCCTGCTGTTATTGAGCTCTAGCAGACTGCCCTCCAAATAAACTGTATTTCATTGATGTGGTTTCCATGTCATGACGACCAAACACGTTTGAGATTGATTGTGTCGACTACTATTGTCTAAACAGTAAACAAGTGGGGTAACGTTTGCTCCCGTAAGAAAACCTAACACAGAGTAACTTTTATTCAAGTCTGGCACAGCCTTTTAAACTTGAATAAAGTCAGACAAATACATGGACAAACAATCTAATAGTGGGGGGAAAAAAACAAGCGCAGGCCAACAACTCAACTGTCTTCATAGTAATGACTTGGCAAAGATTTGGACTTAAGGCTGTGCCAGTCTTGAATAAAAGTTACTCTGTGTTAGGTTTTCTTACGGGAGCAAACGTTACCCCACTTGTTTACTGTTTATTGTTTACTGTTCCCTGCCTCATTTCATTTCCAATTTCGTTTCGATTAAATCGAGGTTATTTGTATTTGTTTCTGTCCGTCTGTGTGTTTGTCTTTTGATCTCCCTTGCATCCTTGGGTGGATCCTCAAGCGTAGGCTCAAAGAATGTCCCCTACATTTTATACTATTTGCATAATGTCTTTAGTTTTTCAGCAACTTTTTTTCCTCCCCACACTTTCGTTTGGTTTCCTTTACTACCCTTCACTGGCTGCTTTGCGGGTGCTATTGGATTCCTTTTTGCACCCTTGGTGGTGAGAACACCACGGTATTATGGACTGTGGTGTGTCTCTATTTGACGCCAGGAGCACAGATACAACCAGCCGTGTCTCCCTGATGAGTTCCGATCCAGCGGACGAAAGGCCTCGGAGCAGGCAATACAAATATATCTGCCTTCAAAAGGGATTACGATGGTTCCCTTATGCAGCTAGTGAAGAGTTTTCATATCCGTAATATATTTTCTTGATTTCATGTTCCCAGTTTCTCCATGAGTTGTTGGCCTGCGCTTGTTTTTTCCCCCACTATTAGATTGTTTGTCTATGTATTTGTCTGACTTTATTCAAATTTAAAAGGCTGTGCCAGTCTTGAATAAAAGTTACTCTGTGTTAGGTTTTCTTACGGGAGCATACGTTACCCCACTTGTTTACTGCATATTGTTTACTGTTCCCAGCCTCATTTCATTTCCAATTACTATTGTCTAGTTAGTGATTGTTCTCCCCCATCCTCATTGTCGTGAGAATGGGCACAAAGCCTAGCACATTAAATCATTCGAATCGTGTGTGTTTATGAATGCGCGAACGTTTTGTCAAAGGCTGAGCCGTATTGCATTCGCCGAGTTGTTGATTTGATATTTCATTTATAGCTATTTAAAACAAAAAACAATGGCAACAGCAGCCGAACTTGTAGCCATACACACCCCTGGTCAAGGAGCAGAACATTTTAATATGATCTAACTCAAATCCCCATGGAGAACATGAAAACGAAATCTTCCACGCGATTGACAAAAAAATTCCATCATCATGTTGACAGTAATAGTAGTCTGAAGCCGACAGTCAAACTTGGCCAGACACTTTCATTGCAAGATTAGATCAGCAGTATGTGTCGCGTGTTGTTGTTGGAGCTTCGCTGAATTGCCTCAATTCGTAAATGTCTTTCAACTGATGCAAACAGCAAGACTCTTCAGGTCACTGATCACTTCTCGGCTTTATAATTGTAACAAATGTTATAAATGATTCTTAGTGAGTCCTCCCAAAAGAAGGACAAAAAATATTACAAGACAAAACACGACGCGTTTCGGCCTCTTCGGTCATCTTTAGACAAGATGAACAACAAGAAGGACAAAGAAAACGAAGAACGAGCAATCAGTTCTCACGTTCGGTGCTCATAATCGTAATTCAGTACTGCACAGTTTGCTAGGAGAATAAATATCCCATCTTGACAGCAAAACAAATTTCCCAGCTAAACAGCAGAACAAATTTCCCGAATTTCCAGCAAAACAAATTTCCCAGCTAAACAGCAGAACAAATTTCCCAGCTAAACAGCAGAACAAATTTCCCGAATTTCCAGCAAAACAAATTTCCCAGCTAAACAGCAAAACAAATTTCCCAGCTAAACAGCAGAACAAATTTCCCGAATTTCCAGCAAAACACATTTCCCAGCTAAACAGCAGAACAAATTTCCCGAATTTCCAGCAAAACAAATTTCCCAGCTAAACAGCAGAACAAATTTCCCAGCTAAACAGCAGAACAGATTTCCAGGTTAAACAGCAAAACAAAATTCCATATTTTTCAGCTTGCCAGCAAAGTAAATTTTATGACTTGCCAGCAAAGCAAATTTTATGGCAGAACAAATG
>CM065718.1:19573358-19575858 GCA_033310375.1 Conus canariensis
ACTATACACAGCGCAAAAAGCAACGCAATGTAGCATAAGGGACAGATACAGAGTATACAGGGTTTGTCCATGAAACAAGCACTGGTTATTACAAACCGGACAGCTATCCATTGTCCAGCCATGTTTTGGATTGTGTGTGGACAGGGCCTGACTTGTTCTTCTGGCTGACCATGGTCTCGGCCGTCATCATCAACAGTCAGTATTCTCCATTCTTCTTGTTCCCTTTGTTCTTCTTGTTTTTGTTCTTCGTGCTCTTGTTCTTCTTGTTCTCCTTGTCCTTTCTTCTTGTTCTTGTTCTTGTTTCGTTCGTCTTTCTTCTTTTTCTTCATCTGTTTTCTTCTTCTGTTTCTTGCTGTTGTTGTTGTTGTTGTTGTTGTTGTTGTTGTTGTTGTTGTTGTCATCGTCTTCGTCGTCGTTGTTGTTGTTGCTGTTGTTGTTGTTGTTGCTGTTGTTGTTGTTATTGTTGTTGTTGCTGATATTCCACTTCTTCTTCTTCTTCTGTCTGTCTGTCTGTCTGCCTGTCTGTATATCTTGCTTCCTCTCTGTCTGTCTGTCCGTCGGTCTGTCTGTCTGTCTGTTTCTCTGTCTGTTTCTCTGTCTGTCTTTCTCTCTCTCTCTCTCTCTCTCTCTCTCTCTCTCTCTCTCTCTCCTCTCTCTCCCTTCCTCTCTCCTCTGTGCCTCCGTACCGCCCCATTCTGTCTCTCTCCTTCTCCTTTCCCTCTGACTCTGTCTGTCTGTCTGTCTGTCAGTACGGCTCTTCCTTTGTTTCGTCTCCATTCTTCTTGTTCTCCTTGTTCTTCTTGTTCTCCTTGTTGTTGTTGTTGTTGTTCTTCTTCTTCTCCTTCTTTCGTCTGTCTGTCTGTCTGTCTGTCTGTCTTCCTGTCTGCATGTTTTTCTTTCTTTCTGTCTGTCTGCCTGTCTATCTGTCTGTCTGTCTTCCTGTCTGCATATCTGTCTTTCTTTCTTTCTGTCTGTCTGTCTGTCTCTCTGTCTGTACGGCTCTTCCTTGTTTCTTCTCCCCTCTTCTTGTTCTTGTCCTTCTTTCGTCTGTCTGTCTGTCTGTATATCTTTCTTTCTGTCTTCACTCCCTCCCTCCTTCCTTTCCTCTCCACTTTGTGCCTCTCTGCCTACTGCCCCCCCCCCCTCCCCCCCCCCCCCCCCCCCCCCCCGCTTCTCTCTCTCAGCCTGTCTGTCTGTCTATCTGTCTGTCTGCCTGTATCCGTGTCTGCCTGCCTGCCTGCCTGCCTGTTTGTCGTTCCGTCCGTCTCTCTCTCTCTCTCTCTCTCTCTCTCTCTCTCCTCGTTTATTCCCGGCAAGGCTTTGCATATCCAGGCCCCTTTCAATGGAACCCTTTCCAAACAGTCGATCAGATAATGACACCCGTGTATCATCAACTTTGATTATGTTAACCATCTTATGTGCTAATGTATACAAACTCCGCAACATACCCCCCCCCCCCCCTGCCGTCTCCCCCCTCCCACCCCCACCATTCCTCGCTCCCACAGCCCTCCCTCCCGTCCCCATCCTTGCCGAAGAATATAATAATCCTTACAATTGTTATGGAAGTATTTTGAACTTGAAATGCACATGATCTTCAGGGGATTTGCTTGTTTCATGGTTCGCCTTATCTAGGTCGTAGCCCCTAGGCGGTTAGTTAATGAGGCGACACTGGTGACTTTTTTTTTTTTTTGGGGGGGGGGGGGGCAATATCTTTCCAGCTGTTCGAGGTTCTGTCGCGTTCTTCTCTGATCTGACCGACAGATAAGGAGGCTTGATTGTCCATTCCTAGATACTGTCCACCTCTGTATTTTATCGGTATCAGTCTGTCAGATTATAAGGAGGCTTGATTGTCCATTCCTAGATACTGTCCACCTCTGTATTGTATCGGTATCAGTCTGTCAGATTATAAGGAGGCTTGATTGTCCATTCCTAGATACTGTCCACCTCTGTATTGTATCGGTATCAGTCTGTCAGATTATAAGGAGGCTTGATTGTCCATTCCTAGATACTGTCCACCTCTGTATTGTATCGGTATCAGTCTGTCAGATTATAAGGAGGCTTGATTGTCCATTCCTAGATACTGTCCACCTCTGTATTGTATCGGTATCAGTCTGTCAGATTATAAGGAGGCTTGATTGTCCATTCCTAGACACTGTCCACCTCTGTATTGTATCGGTATCAGTCTGTCAGATTATAAGGAGGCTTGATTGTCCATTCCTAGACACTGTCCACCTCTGTATTGTATCGGTATCAGTCTGTCAGATTATAAGGAGGCTTGATTGTCCATTCCTAGACACTGTCCACCTCTGTATTGTATCGGTATCAGTCTGTCAGATTATAAGGAGGCTTGATTGTCCATTCCTAGACACTGTCCACCTCTGTATTGTATCGTATCAGTCTGTCAGATTATAAGGAGGCTTGATTGTCCATTCCTAGACACTGTCCACCTCTGTATTGTATCGGTATCAGTCTGTCAGATTATAAGGAGGCTTGATTGTCC
>CM065718.1:19580858-19598358 GCA_033310375.1 Conus canariensis
TTTGGCACATGGCCCCTCTCAGGATCAGCTTCATTCTCAGATCTGCATATGACCTTCTGCCCTCAAATGCAAACCTGGTGAAGTGGGGGAAAACAGACGATCCTGCATGCCCCCTCTGCCATGAAAAACAAACAGTGGAGCATGTCCTAAGCTCATGTAAAGTAGCCCTGGCTCAAGGAAGGTACACATGGAGGCACAACCAAGTGCTCAAAGAGATTGTACAAGTAGTCTGGGCTAGTACTAACACCACAAAAGGGAAAATCAGGACTCCAAAAGCACCGCAACATTCTTCACGGCAGGAGGCAGCAAATCATGGCTAAGAACAACAGTGCCACTCGAAACATGCAGGCAGAGTCTGCTGGACGGGGCAGATGACTGGGAGTGCACTGCAGACCTCCCAGAATGGAAGAGCCACCCAGAGATCATCAGCGAGAGTGGCATGAGACCAGACATAGTAGTCCACTCTAAGTCAACCAAGCAGCTGATCATGATCGAGCTCACGGTGCCATATGAGAACAGAATGGAGGCAGCTCAAATCTACAAGACTGAAAAGTATGCTGATCTGGCAAACAGCCTGAGGAGAGAAGGCTATCAGGTCAAAGTCCTCACTGCAGAAATTGGAGCTAGGGGGTTTGTAGGAACGTCTGCATACAGCCTCATGAAACAGCTCTCAGTTGCAGGGAAGGAAAAAACCAGAGCCCTGAAAGCAATGCAGAAGCGGCAGAGAGGTGTTCAAGCTGGATCTGGTCAAGGAGGAACAAAAGTGAACTTCATAAGGCTTAATTTCCCTACAAATATCAGGTGTCCCTGTGGCTCAGTGGTTAAAGCGCGAGTCATTAAGTGGAAAATGAGCATGTCCAGAGGGTCATGGGTTCGAATCCCAGCCATGGCTCGTCCCAAGATGGGGAAAAAAAAAGGGGCAGCAGAGGGACATCCGGAGTCATGAACCGGGTGTGGCCCAACCCCACTAGAGTGTCAGGAGATAAGGGCCGAAACACTTGCTTGAAGGGGGCTTCTCTTCTGAGGACTCTCTGCTGCCACGCTCTCCACGAGTTTCTTTCTACTGGTGCATTGATTATGTATCTATTGATATAGTAATGGATTTACTTTCTTGTTTATTTGTTCCAGTGACGCCCAACATTCGGTCCTCAGCCCTGTACTATTTCCTGGCGGCTGTGATCGTCCTGCTGATTGCTATGGATTGTCACTTCCTTCTGCCCCACACAGTGAGTCCTTCAGCGTCCTTTCCACCTACCCTGCGCGCAGTCGTAGTGTCTTGTAGCAGGATGTCTTTTTTTTTTTTTTTTTTTTTTTAACCATGCTCATCTGTCTGTTCGTCTGTTTTGTCTGTCAGGAAGGCTTACTCCATAGTTTCTGTCAGGATCTGCATTTACTTTCTATTGGATTGTTTGTACATCCGTGCCTATGATGAACGGGTTCTGTGTGGATGCCTCTTGAACAAACTTGGCGGAAGTATTGAAGGAAAACCCGTTCGCAAACGACAAGGGCTCTGTGTGTGTGTGTGTGTGTGTGTGTGTGTGTGTGTGTGTGTGTGTGTGTGTGTGTGTGTGTGTGTTGTGAGACTCCTATCAAACTCGGGTTCAAATGACGTGCGTTCATTCTGTCATGCTTTTGTGTACTAGATGTAGTGTGTGTGTTGTGTGTGTGTGTGTGTGTGTGTGTGTGTGTGTGTGTGTGTGTGTGTGTGTGTGTGTGTGGAGGGGAAGGGCACGTGAGTCGGGATTTATAATCAACGCGCATTCATTTGCCACTAATATTAATTCCCATTACTTGTGTTCAACACCGTTTGATCATTCGTCTTGGGCAGGGATGTCAATGCAGCTATTTGTGTGTCAAACAGACACATCATGCACGACGTGAAAGCATGAGAGAGAGAGAGAGAGAGAGAGAGAGAGAGAGAGGAGAGAGAGAGAGAGAGAGAGAGAGAGGCAGACAGACAGACACAGTCAGGCAGGCAAACAGACCCGCATACAGGCAGACAGGCAGACAGACAGACAGGGAAGGGAGAGAGAGAGAGAGAGAGAGGAGAGGCGGGGGAGTAGGCAGAGAGGCACAAAGTGGAGAGGAAAGGAAGGAGGGAGGGAGGAAGACAGACAGACAGACAGACAGAAGAAAGAAGAGAGAGAAAGAAAGATATACAGACAGGAAGACAGACAGACAGACAGACAGAAAGAAAGAAAGAAAGAGAAAGAAAGAAAGATATACAGACAGGAAGACAGACAGACAGACAGACGAAAGAAAGACAAGGAGTACAAGAAGAACCAGAACAAGAAGAATGGAGAAGAAACAAAGGAATAGCCGTACTGACAAACAGACAGGCAGACAGACAGACAGAAAGAAAGAAAGATATGCAGACAGACAGACAGACAGACAAGTAGACAGACAGACGAACGAAGGAAGAAGAAGAAGAAGAGAAGAAGAAGAAGAAGACGAAGATGAAGAACATGGACAAAATCAAAGTGTAACTGTTTGATGCACCGCGGAAAGCAAGTTACCAGCTGACTCTAGTTCTGTCTGTCCACTTAGTAGGTGTCAAACTGTGCCACGTTTAATGCCTGCATTCGTGACAGTTCCGCTGCACTGAAAGAAAGCTTCGAATCGTTCTGTGCGCGACATGCCAGAAGAAACAAAAAGATCAGGTAACTGTCCTATTAATTGAAAACTATGCCAGTTATTGGTCAGTTCATTCGACGGTTTCACGTCTGTTCGTATTTGATGCTAAGAAACTGAAACAGTGAAAATTGCAAACATAATTATTTTTACTTCCGTAACATGAAACAAGACATACTACGTCTGTTTGTATTTGATGCTAAGAAACTGAAACTGTGAAAATTGCAAACATAATTATTTTTACTTCTGTAACATGAAACAAGACATACTACGTCTGTTTGTATTTGATGCTAAGAAACTGAAACAGAGTGAAAATCGGAACATACTTTATTTCCTTATTACCAAACAGGATATTCATGTTTCCGTCATTCAGAGATATACTTTTTGTAACATTTTACACAGTCGGCTGCTTGATGTTCATGCTGCTTAATATAACTGCTTGAGACTTTATTACACACACTTTCCCCTCCTACCACACTCAGACACACACGCATACACACGCATACACACGCGCCGCGCGCGGCGCGGCGCGCGCACACACACACACACACACACACACACACACCCACACCCTCTCTCTCTCTCTCTCTCCTCTCTCTCTCTCTCTCTCACTACCAAGGACAACAGAAGCCAATCTCTATGAATACAGGAAAAAAGTAATACTTACGACCCCAAAGCGTATATTTTCACATGGTCTACGTACAAGTTTCAACCGCTAGTTTAGAACACCCAACATTACACATGTTTCACGTCCCACTTTCCTGAGTTGTGGAGTACACACAGTGCCGAACGGAGTGGCCAGGTAATGGGACGCCACTCTTGCATTTACCCCGCTTTCTCGACAAGGCGGAAGAACACAGTAATCGGTCTTTGTATTTGTGTCCTTGTGAAACTGCATTCCCCCGTATCTTGCTATTGTCTTAAAGGTCATAACTTTTTCAGGATTTCTTAAGAAAATCTGCAGATAATGTTTTCTTTTCTTTTTTCTTTTTTATCTTTTGTCTTTCCTTTTTCTTTTCTTTCTTTTTCTTTCTTTCTTTTTTTTTGCTGTCCCATCTTCTGTGCTACCTCAGTGGCAGTGCACCCACGCCGCTCATTCCGAGCCGGAGGAGACACTGCACTGCTGACAAGTCACTTCGGTGGTGTTCAGTGGTGCCTGTTCTGATCCAACATACGCAGGACGCCACCTACTAAGCTCCTACTTGACAACAAGAATTGTTCAGTCGCGGTGTCGGCGTGAGTGAGCTCTCCCTCAGGAGAGTGCTACCACGTCTGTCCAACGGCTCCCCCCTCCACCCCGCCTCCATGATTTTGCCGATACCGGTGACCCCGACAGAATCAAACCCAAGGCTCTAGACGCGGAGCGGACATCAAAACTAAGGTCACCATGAGAGCAGAACATGAAGGGCCACAGAATGCAAGACTTTTCATTTGAAAGCAGCAGATAAACCTTTAATGGCGACAGACTTTCTTCCGTCATGATATGTGCAGATGACCCAAACCGCATAATTCCATACTTGTTCTTTACAAGCAGCCGGTGGATTTCCATGGGTTTGAGATCTTTTTTGTTTAACATTAGATGTTAATACACTTAAAAATGAATACTAAGATCTGCGCATAAATCAGAACACCGAAGAAATAAGATGGAAACAGTTTTAGGATGTTCGTTCCGTTTTCAAAGACTTCATAAGAGACTGTCTGTGATGTTTTCAGTGAAACGGTGAGTGAGGGTTGCTGCTTCTGGTGGTCTTGTCCGAAAGTTTAGTCCCTGTACGTTCTTCGGTGTGCTTGCAATGAAACAGTTCAACACCACCACCAGAAATACTTTCAACATTTTGGATCTTACAGGAAGGGAGTCCTTGCTGGAGGTTAGAACTAGCATTCACGTGGAAAACAAAATGTTACATAGAAAGCAAGGGGTCTTTTTTGCCAAGGTTGCTGTATGAAGACTTCCCACAAGTGATGTATTCAGCATACAGAGGCCTTAAACAATGCTGAAGTGGTCTGCTTAGTGCATTGAAGCTTCAGTTCTTAGCAAGACTACGTTTTGTCTCACAACACCTCAGACAGTTACATTAAACCATATGTTCGAGTTCTGCAATGACGCAGTTTGAGAACGATTTTGAAAAGAAAAGGCGTTCTACATACCGATATAAGAGCTAAACTGAAAACCAAACTTCGAGAGAGAGAGAGAGGAGAGAGAGAGAGAGGAGAGAGAGAGAGAGAGAGAGAGAGAGAGAGAGAGCAGTAATTGTGTATCAGTAGAACCTCAGTGCAAAAAAAAAAAGTCTGTTTTTCAATAGAGAAATGGAAGATTTAATGGTAAGGCTGCGAATGAAAAGTCAGGAGTATGAAGCAACGCCTGCAGTTTAGCACGTTTCCTTTGCAACTGGATGCTTCTCTGACTTCCATGAAGTTTCCTCCCAGATGGTGAACACACTCATGAGCCTTGGAAGCGTCTTGTCTTACCCTACAGGTAGTCATTGCTTTAACACAGCTCTGGCTAAGCGTAGGCCTATCAGCCGCGACGCAAACACAGACGCTCAGAGAGAGAGAGAGAGAGAGAGAGGGGGGGGGGGGAGACAGGCAGACAGACAGACAGACAGACAGACAGACAGACAGACAGACAGACAGATAGAGACAGAGACATATATACAGAGAGAAGGCGACAAGCAGGGAGGGGGAGGAGGGAGGGAGAAGAGAGAAACAGAGAGAGAGAGAGAGAGAGATAGAGAGAGAGAGAGAGAGAGAGAGGAGAGAGAGAGAGACAAACAGACATACACAGAGACACAGATACAGAGAGAAGGCGACAAGCAGAGGGGGGGGGGAAGGAGGGGGGAGAAGAGAGAGAGAGAGAGAGAGAGAGAGAGAGAGAGAGAGATCAGACAGACAGACAGACAGGCAGACAGACAGAGACAGAGACACAGATACAGAGAGAAGGCGACAGGCAGGGAGATGGAGGAGGGAGGGAGAAGGGCGGTATGGTGGTGGCAGGTGGACATCGAGACCAAAGCCAAGCAGAAGCAGACATAAATACAAGATAAAGAGCAGTGTTCATTTTCACACTATCCTTTTCCCTTCATTTCAGTTCTCTAGGCTATCCACAACGAATGAAAAGTAGAGAAACAGAGGCAATAGATTTGATCAAATTTATCATTGTTTTGTTGTTGTTTATAACAGTAAATCAGGGAATGAAAAGAAGGGAAAATAAAAGAAAAACACGTTTTCTTCATTTCCCTCATCTGAAGATTTACACAGTGTGGAAAGTCATTCTTTGTGTTTTGATATCAATTAACTCATTTTTGTCAACCAGTTGAACAAACAACAATAACCCCCCAAAACACACACACACACACACACACACACACACACACACACACACACACACACACACACACACACACACACCGAGTAGTGAGTTGACATCAAGCGATCTGAAATCCACCACCCTGACCCCCACCCCTTCCGCCCCTCTCCTTCCTCTTTCCCTGGCATTTTGCTGGCAGTTAAGAATCGGCATGACATCAGAACTTCTTCTGATTTCTCAAGCTGTTCATGTGGTTGGTTCCAGAAATTCTTCCGACACTACAAACAGCTGATGTCGCTGAAGAAGGCGCAGCGCCAAAGATCAGAGCCTCAGGAGACGTGCCACTCTCGTCTGACGTCTTACTGGGAAGTCTTCAAACAGGTCAGTGGGCTGCTGATTTGACATGTCGTGGCAGTGAGGTGGGGATTTGACAGGTTATGTCAGTGGGAGAGGGGATTTGACATGTCATGGCAGTGAGGCTGGGGATTTGACACGTGCGGCAGTGAGGTGGGGATTTGACATATCATGGCAATGAGGTGGGGATTTGACATGTCATGGCAGTGAGGCTGGGGATTGGACATGCCATGGTAGCGAGGCTGGGGATTTGACATGTCATGGCGGTGAGGCTGGGGATTGGACATGTCATGGTAGTGAGGCTGGGGATTTGACATGTCAAGGCGGTGAGGCTGGGGATTTGACATGTCATGGCGATGAGGTGGTGATTTGATATGTCATGGTGGTGAGGTAGGGATTTGACATGTCATGGCAGTGAGGCTGGGGATTTGACATGTCATGGCAGTGAGGCTGGGGATTTGACATGTCATGGCAGTGAGGCTGGGGATTTGACATGTCATGGCAGTGAGGTTGGGGATTTGACATGTCATGGCAGTGAGGCTGGAGATTTGACATGTCATGGCACTGAGGCCGTGGATTTGACATGTCATGGCAATGAGGCTGGAGATTTGACATGTCATGGCAGGGAGGCTGGGGATTTGATATGTCATGGTAGCGAGGCTGGGGATTTGACATGTCATGGCAGGAGGCTGGGGATTTGACATGTCATGGCAGTGAGGCTGGGGATTTGACATGTCATGGCACTGAGGCTGGAGATCTGACATGTCATGGCAGGGAGGCTGGGGATTTGACATGTCATGGTAGCGAGGCTGGGGATTTGACATGTCATGGCAGTGAGGTGGGGAGTTGACAGGTTACATCATTGGGACAGGGGATTTGACTTGTCATGGCACTGAGGCTGGGGATTTGACACGTGCAGCAGTGAGGTGGGGATTGACATGTCATGGCACTGAGGCTGGGGATTTGACATGTCATGGCAGTCAGGCTGGGGATTTGACATGTCATGGCAGTGAGGCTGGGGATATGACATGTCATGGCGGTGAGGCTGGGGATATGACATGTCATGGCAGTGAGGTTGGGGATTTGACATGTGATGGCAGTGAGGCTGGGAATTTGACCATGTCATGGTTGTGAGGCTGGGGATATGACATGTCATGGCAGTGAGGTTGGGGACTTGACATGTCATGGCAGTGAGGCTGGGAATTTGACATGTAATGGCAGTGAGGCTGGGAACTTGACATGTCATGGCAGTGAGGCCGGGGGGTTGACAGGGTACGTCAGTGGGATGGCACTGAGGCTGGGGATTTGACACGTGCGGCAGTCAGGCTGGGGATTTGACACTTGCGGCAGTGAGGTGGGGATTCGACATGTCATGGCAGTGAGGTGGGGATTTAACAGGTCATGGCAGTGAGGCTGGGGATTGGACATGTCATGGTAGCGAGGCTGGGGATTTGACATGTCATGGCGGTGAGGTTGGGGATTGGACATGTCATGGTAATGAGAATGGGGATTTGACATGTCATGGCGGTGAGGCCGGGGATTTGACATGTCATGGCGATGAGGTGGGGATTTGACATATCATGGCGGTGAGATGGGGATTTGACATGTCATGGCAGTCAGGCTGGGGATTTGACATGTCATGGCAGTGAGGCTGGGGATTTGACATGTCATGGCAGTGAGGCTGGGGATTTGACATGTCATGGCAGTGAGACTGGGGATTTGACATGTCATGGTAGCGAGGTTGGGGATTCGACATGTCATGGCAGTGAGGCTGGGGATTTGACATGTCATGGCAGTGAGGCTGGGGATTTGACATGTCATGGCAGTGAGGCTGGGGATTTGACATGTCATGGCAGTGAGGTTGGGGATTTGACATGTCATGGCACTGAGGCCGTGGATTTGACATGTCATGGCAATGAGGCTGGAGATTTGACATGTCATGGCAGGGAGGCTGGGGATTTGACATGTCATGGTAGCGAGGCTGGGGATTTGACATGTCATGGCAGGGAGGCTGGGGATTTGACATGTCATGGCAGTGAGGCTGGTGATTTGACATGTCATGGCATGAGGTGGATTTGACATGTCAGGCAGTGAGGCGGGATTTGACATGTCATGGTAGCGAGGCTGGGGATTTGACATGTCATGGCAGTCGAGGGTGGGGATTTGACATGTCATGGCAGTGAGGTTGGGGATTTGACATGTCATGGCAGTGAGGTTGGGATTTGACATGTCATGGCACTGGACAGCGCATGGGCAGGATTTGACTTGTCATGGCACTGAGACTGGGGATTTACACTGCGGCATGAGGTGGGATTGACATGTCATGGCACTGAGGCTGGGGATTTGACATATGGCAGTCAGTGGGATTGGACTTGTCATGGCATGGGCTGGGTGAGTTGGCGGTGAGGCTGGGATATGACATGTCATGGCAGTAGGTGGGGATTTGACATGTATGGCAGTGAGGCTGGGAATTTGACCATGTCATGGTTGTGAGGCTGGGGATATGACATGTCATGGCAGTGAGGTTGGGGATTGCATCATGATGCAGTGAGGCTGGGAATTTGACATGTCATGGCATGTGAGGCTGGGAATTTGACATGTCATGGCAGTGAGGCGGGGTTTGACAGGTACCATGGATGGCCAGAGGCTGGGATTTGACATGTGGGCAGTGAGGCTGGGAATTTGACATGTCATGGCAGTCAGGCTGGGGATTTGACACGGCGGCAGTGAAGGGATTGAATGTTTGGGATGAGTCTGGGGATTTGGACATGTCATGGCAGTGAGGGTGGGGAATTTGACATGTCATGGCAGTCAGGTGGGGATTTGACATGTCATGGAGTGAGTGGGGATTTGACATTCATGTGAGTGAGTGGGATACGGGAGTATGGACAGGTTGTCTCTTGCATGGATTTCAGTAGAGGAGGTGGGGATTTGACAGTAGTGATCAATCGACATGTGCGTGAGGTGGGGATTTGACATGTCATGGAGTGAAGGTGGGGATTTGACATGTCATAGTGAGTGAGGTGGGGATTTGACAGCATGGGTACGTCAGTGGGTTGACATGTAGCGGAGGATTTGACATGTCATGGCAGTGAGGATGGGATTTGAATGTCATGGCATGAGGGATTGACATGTCATTGCGATGAGGTGTGGATTATTATTGACAGGTAATCGACTGTCATGGCGTGAGGCTGGGATTTGACATGTCATGGCAGTGAGGTGGGGATTTGACAGTATAGCTGTCGTAAGTGCATATTGAATGTCAGGATTTTGATATGTTGCTCTTCGAAAGGTAGGCTGGGAGTTTTAGACATGTCATTGCTAGTCTTTGGCTGGGATATCTGACATGTCACTTGTGAGTGAGGCTGGGAATTTGACATGTCATGGCAGTGAGACTGGGGATTTGATATGTCATGGCAGTGAGGGTGGGGATTTGACATGTCATTGCGATGAAGGTGTGGAATTAACATATTATGGCAGTGACATGGATAATGCGACATGTCATGGCAGTGAGGCTGGGGATTTGACATAGTCATGGCAGTGAGGCTGGGATTTGACATGTATAAGTCTGTCGTTTAAAGTCATATATTTGAATTGAGTCAGATTTTGATATTTGTTTCGCTTCCTTTCTGAAAAGGTAAGGCATTTGGGCCAAGGTTTTAACTATCATTTCTATTTTTTGCCTGTCGTCTATCAATCTGTGAGCCATTCAAGCTTGTGGATCCGTATCCAGTATTTTCAGGTCGGGATTTTTTTGTTTTTGTTTTTAGTAATTGTTGATCTTTGTTGTTCTTTATCCATAGATACTTGCCACATTTTCTTTGCATTTCCGTTGTTCGGATTCAGACAGATTTTAGTCTACTATCATAATAAAATTCGATTTCCCCCTTTACTGGGTGCTCTTGTTTGTTACTTTGGAGACACCGTTCGCGCACGCAGCAAGATCTACTTAATTTTCAAGTTTTGTTTTAGTCTATATGACAGTATTGTTCACTCAGCAGGCACGCAGGATTCAGAAGCGAGACTGATGAGCTCTTCACGGGGCTAAACAGCTGTCACTAGCTGGTCCTACCGACCCGTCCCCACTCCCTTGTGAAAGAACAATGTAACTAACTAGAATACTCACAAAGGAAGGCTTTCTGATTATGCCCCACTTCTCCGTAAAAAAAGTCTGCCTTGTAAAAGTTATATATGTTAACTTCGATGGATTTTGAGGTTTATTCCTTTTCCTTTCTAGAAGGTGAAAGCACACCATGTTTGTTTTTTGTGCTATCATGTTTATTTTTTGCATGTCATGTGAGCCCGTAAGTCTTTTCAGGAGGGATCCAGTGATCTAAACTTTTTTTTATCTACATCTTTCTATCTCATTTAAAGAGTATCACTCTGTCCTCTCTTTCTCTGTTTATCCACGCACACACACACACACACACACACACACACACACACACACACACAGACACACACACACACACACACACACAACACACACACACACACACACACACACACACACACACACACACACACACAACACACACACACACACACACACACATACATATATATATAAAGTGTGAACTGAAACGGCTGCGTACAATTCCATCATGCCCCTGAAGAAGACCCCACAAGGTCGAAATATTGGGAAGCTATTGACGTGTTTGTTGTTTGTTTCTTTGTTTGGATATGTGTGTGTGTGTGTGTGTGTATGTGTGTGTGTGTGTGTGTGTGTGTGTGTGTGTGTATACACACACACATATATATGCATCTCTCTCTCTCTCTCTCTCTTCTCTCTCTCTCTCTCTCTCTCTCTCTCTCTCTGGCCCTCAGCACTTGTGTCTTAAGAGGTTATCTTTTTATATTTTCTACTTTTCACAAGAAAATGTAGCTTGTTTTGCTCTTTCATGATTTTCTTTTACTTCTTAGGTGGCACCTTTGGTTGGTTTTTTGAAAACTCAACAAACGTGCTACGGTATTGCACACCAGCCTTTTTCTGGGATAGCATTCTTCTTAAAACCGAAAAGGCAAAGGAGTCAAGTTACCACTTTCCGCGATCACTAAGGAGAAACAATCAGGTTTCAAAATATCGGTATCTGACCAGGAGTTATATGTTAGTGAGTTTCCTTCCCATTGGAGATTGTCTCCCCCTTGGAGACTATATAAGCTTGCTGAAGGCTCATTTTGAGAAGAATTTATTATTCCCCATTCACCCACTCAAGCACATACTGTTAGTTAGGCAGAATTATCTACCACTGCAGATATGAATGCTTATCTCCCCTATTTCTTCAATCTGAGACATAAGAGCAAGCTTTGTTTATAATTGAATATATATATATAATGTGCTGACAGCGGCTGAAGGGCGCTGTGTGGTCGGCTGGCTCTCATGACACTGAACCTGTCCCCCCCATTGTGGTATTTCTGGGCAGATCTGGATCCTGGCGCTGTGCGTGTGGTTTGTGTTCTTCGTGTCCCTGGCACTGTTTCCCCAGATCCAGAGCGACATCAAGAGGCGGAGTTTTCCCATGGATGGTAAGTCGCCCGTTCCTCGCTGCTAGGGTCCCCTCGTCCTGTGGGTGACGTGGACCTTCTGGTGCGGATGAAAAGTTTGGAAATGCGTGAGGGTCATGTGTGTTGGGATGATGATGATGATGAGGAGGAGGAGGTGTGTGTGTGTGTGTGTGTGATTGGGTGGTGGTGGTGGCTCTAAGTGGTCTGGCCCAGATTTGGACAGAGTGGGAGTGGGTATGAGTCGGGTGTGTTGTTGTGGTGAAGATCGGGTGTGTCGTTTGTAATGAAGATTGGGTGTGTTGTTGTGGTGAAGATTGGGTATGTTGTTGGGGTTAGGAGGTGTGTGTGTGTGTGTGTGTGTGTGTGTGGTGTGTGTGTGTGTGTGTGTGTGTGTGTGTGGTGTGTGTGTGTGTGTGTGTGTGTGTGTGATTTGGGGGGGGGGAGGTTGAGGTGGTTCTAGGTGGTCCAGCCCGATTTGAAAGATACTTTGAAAGCGCTGATCTGAGCACATTCCCAAGAAAAACAAATCATCCCAAACCCGGCGTCATCAAAAAGCATTACAGACAATATGGAGGTAACAAAAAGCCACACCCCTTCCCCCTATCATGTTCTCCCTCTTCCTCCATCTTGTCCTCTCCTCTCCACCGAACCCTCCTTCCTTGCTGTTATCCACGGCCTCTTTGTCTCCACCTTGGCAGCTTTCGCATGGAAAATAGCATTCTGGTGCTAGCCCCACACCCTCACCCCTACCACGGATAATATTTGTTGAGAACACTTTATCCAGTCAGTGATGATATGTTTCGCAGTTGCTGCTTCCTTGCCAAGGCTTCCGTCCTCTCCGGCTCTCTTATTGTCCGTTCGTGTTCGTTTGGCCCGTAGGAAGAATCCGTAGGGAGAGCTTGACAGCTGAAGGTCATCAGAGAAGAAACCCCCTCAGAAAAGTGTTTTGGCCCTGAACACTTTACACTCTTAAGGAGGCCGGGTTGTATTCAGGTCATGATTCCCAGATGCCCTTCTACTGCCAACTTTTTTTTCTGTCGCTGCCGGGATTCGAACCCGTAACTGTTGGATGGGTGTTCGTTGCAAGGCGTGCCTTTTTAGACGGATGTCTTACCACACAGGTATTATTGCTAACCAGACACCTGTCGTTAGTTGGGATATTTTAGCCTTAGGAAGTTCACTTTTGTTCCTCCTCGATCAGATCCAGCTGGAACTTTTTTCAGCTGCCTCTGCTTTTGCCTTCAGGGTTCTGATCCTCTTCTTACCTGAAATCCCGAGCTGTTTCATAAGGTCACCGGCAGATGAGCCTACAAATCCCCTCGCTCCAACCTTTATAACCGAGGACCCTGGCCTGGAAGCCAGTGTCCCTGAAGCTTCTCCCTAGACTGGCGTACTTCTCAGTCTTGTAGAGGTGCGCTTGTTCCATTCTGCTTTCGTTGGTGAGTTCGCTCAGAAGGATTTATTTTGACGAACCAGAGTGGAAAACAATATCCGGTCTCATGCCACTCTTCCTGATAATCTCTGAATAGTTTCCCCATTCTGGAAGGTCTACTGTGCATTCCCAGTCATCTGCTCCATCCAGTAAACTCTGCTTCCATGCTCTTGATATCACAGCTGTTCCGGACCATGATTTGCGGCCTCCTGCCGCGTGGAACTTTGTTGCTGGATCTTCTGATGGCGTAGAGCTTCTTCCATCAGTGTTAGCCGTTTGTGTTCGTATGGCCACTGTAGACAAACAAAAAGAAGCTGACCCCTTATCCTCCTCCTGGACAAGGCTATCTACTACCGACATTTTCCCATGCATGCTGAAGACGGGTCGAGTGCAGTGACAACACGTATTTTCTGGACAAAAGAAGAAAGTTATTTCACCGTTTCCGAAGAGGCTGCAGAGGATTGCAGAAGCTTAAACCGCACGCGACCTGGTAATCAGAGATCCTAGAATCTGTAGTTTGAGTCTCTCTCAAGCATCACTCGACCTTGAGTGAAGGGAAAGTTGCTTGCCTTTCGATTGAACCGTGCTACCATGGTCCCGTATACCGCTTATACGCTGCGCATGTAAAAAAAAACCCAGGGCAGCAAGGAAGACTCTCTGGCATAATTGTGTCCAAGAATTCTCTTTGCTGGATCAAAATAACAATTGCAGGAACCAAGATGATGGCGGTAAACATATCGTCCGAGAGTCAACCAGAGGCGTGTGTCTGGAGCTTTGTTTTACTTCACGAGGTGGTTGTGATGATCGGCAACCACCACGAAAAGGCGGCAAATGATTGATGATAAGTATCACTAGGATGACGACGACCCCAATGGCCATGACATCGCCTCAAGCAAGCAGTGATGGTGATGATGATGATGATGATGATGATGATGATGATGATGATGGTAGATAATGACGAAGATATTGATGGTGATATGATGTTTAGATTTATAATGGACGCCCTAGTTGATGATAATGATAATGATGATGAAAATGATGATGATGATGATGATGATGATATCATGATCATGATCATGATGATGATCATGATAAATATGTAAATGATGGTGATGACGATGATGATGATGATGATGATGATCAGATTATACCGGACGCCCGCGTTGATGCTCATGGTGTTGATGATGATGATGATGATGATGATGATGATGATGATGATGATGATGACGATGACGATGATGATCTGATGTTCAGATTTATACTGGACGCCCGTGTTCTGCTACCTGAGCTTTAACCTGTTCGCCATGCTGGGCAATCTACTGACGGAGCTCGTGCACACTGTGAGTCCTTGACCTCTGTTGGCATAGGCAATCTGTCTTGCTTGTCTGTGTGTGTGTCTGCCTCTCTCTGTCTTTGTCCGTTTTGTATATCTCTGTTGGCATGTACCTGTTCGTCTGTCTGTCTAGTGCACACACGCACGCATGCGCACCTGCACGCGCTACGTAGAGAGGGCCACACACGCACTATCTTTATTTGTGTTCAGAAACTTGCCAGCATACACGCACACGCACACACACACACACACACACACACACACACACACACACACACACACAATATATATATACACAAACATACTACGGTATTGCACACCAGCCTTTTCTGGGATAGCATTCTTCTTAAAACCGAAAAGGCAGAGGAGTCAAATTACCACTTTCCGCGGTCACTGAGGAGAAACAATCAGGTTTCGAAATATCGGTATCTGACCAGGAGTTATATGTTAGTGGGTTTTCTCCCCATTGGAGATTGTCTCCCACTTGGAGACTATAAGCTTGCTGAAGGCTCATTTTGAGAAGCATTTATTCTATTCTTCCCCATTCACCCACTCAAGCACATACTGTTAGTTAGACAGAATGATCTACCACTGCAGATATGAATGCTCATCTCCCCCTATTTCTTCAATCTAAGACATAAGAGCAAGCTTTGTTTATAATTGAATATATATAATATATATATATATATATGTATATATATATATATATATATATATATATATATATATATATATATACAGAGAGACAGAGACAGAGAGGGGAGAGGGAAATTTTTTGAGGTAACAGATATTTTATTCATGAGTAGGTCATAGCCCTTACACGACTACTCATCCACCCCACCTCGTTCCCCACCCTGCTCACACATTTACCCTCCCCCCCCCCCCCCCACCAACCGTTCGCATAACAGTTGCTGTTGATTAATTAGCCCACATGATAATCTGAACACAAAAGAGCATACAAGCATTAAAATGTAACTTTAATGTTTTATTGAAAAAATCGACATGTTTCTCCGTTGCTTCGTTGTTGAACAGAGAGAGAGAGAGAGAGAGAGAGAGAGAGAGAGAGAGAGAGAGAGAGAGTTGAAGGAGGAGGAGGAGGGAGGAGGAGGAGGAGAAGAAGAAAGAAGAAGAAGAAGAGAAGAAAAGTAAAGAATCAGGACCGATCACATAAAAGTTATACATGCAATGTAAGGTAGATCAGAAATCTTGTTACAAAAATCCATTCAGTATAACTTTCAAAAGGGCAGTTAGCATAAACGAGAAAATATTATAGTTCTGCATGATAACTTATGTCACATGAGGGTCGTGAGACATTTGTATGCTGAAATACGTACTCACATACGTTGATGTAAAATGTAGTAGGAAGAAACTCTTGAAAAATCTTGTGTTCTCATGGTCTTTAACGAAGACCCTCCCCCCTCTTCTCCCTCCCTAACAAGCTTTTAGACTCTGAACTCCATACCCTCAGAGGGGGCTGGGCCGCATTCAGTCATGACTTCTACTTACCCTTCTGCTGTCAGAATGGTTTCCCTGCCGCTGCCAGGATTCGAATCAGCACCTTAAAGATGGGTGGGCGTCTCTAGGCGTTTTTTTGAATTGCCATTAGAGTTCTAGTTCTCTTCTGACCAGAAACTGGGAGCTCTTTCATGAGATCATGGGTTGATAAGTCTGCAAACCCTTGTGAGAAAATTCAAGGACATTTCGCCGGAGCTGTCATGTAACAAATGTCCTATAGTTTTGCAATTCTTTTTTTTTCATTGGATTTGGCATCAGAAACAGAAGAACGGCGTTGTTGGTAAACAGGTGACTGTGCCTCGCTTGAAATTGAAACAGCGTATGAAAACTTCACATTCGTATTGTTGTAAAAGCTTCGTTTTTATCTATTCATTTATTTGATGGCCATTTCACCTGTAGGACACTGAAAGAAACCAATATCGAAAAGATGTATTCTGTGCGCCGGTCACTCGCGAAGTGTGGAGCACCTGCCCTCTCTAGCATTTTGCATGTTGCCGTGGGGTCTTTATCGTGTGACAACCCTTAAAACAAGACAGCTTCAAAGTACTTGTTTCTCCCTGTGATTTTGCTGCGCATTTTGGGTGAGCACGTTTCCACTTGGGAATATTCTCGTGTGAATGGTCCTAAACAACGTATTTTCAGTCTTCCCGTCTATGGCCTGGGTTTGATTCCATCGGGGTCATCGGGGTCAGCAAATATATGGGGGGACTGTCTTTGGACAGACGTGGTGGCGCGGCGCCCTCCGGAAGGACAGCTCCCTCACGTCGGCTCCGCGACTAAGCAATTATTGTCGTCAATAGGGGGCTTAGTAGGTGGTATCCCGAGTGCGTTGGATCAGAACAGGCACCATTGAATCACCACCGAAGAGACTCGGAAGCAGTGCAGTGTCTCCTCCGGTGGGTTACCTCTTCACGACTTGACATTGACTGCTTCCTGCCGATTCCAGGTGCCGGGGTTGCGGCGGTCGTGCCGCGCTGTGTCTGTGGGCAGAGGAAGGGGGGAGGGGAGGGCGGGAGGGGGGGGGGGGGCTCGGACTGAGGGGCGTGGGTGCAGTAACACTGAGGTGACACAGAAGATGGGACCGCCAGAAAACAACACCAACCTTCTCCCCCCCCCCCCCCCCCAAAAAAAAAAAAAAAAAAAAAAAACAACCCCACAAAAAAGCAAAAAAAAAAAAAGGCATTATTCCTCTGAACAAAAAGAAGAAGAAAAAAGAAGAAGAAAAAAGAGAAAATGTTGCCAAGAGAATCACCGCGCCCATCCTCTCCTCCCTCACCTTCTGTTGGTCACAATCAAATGGTTCCCATTCTTTCAGCCTGGACCGAAGTGGGTATGGATCCCCGTTCTGGCGAGAGTGGCCTTCATTCCTCTCTATCTCATGTTCAACTTTCGCCCCGACACGCGCTCCTGGCCCGCGCCCATC
>CM065718.1:19603358-19620858 GCA_033310375.1 Conus canariensis
AAAGAATGCGTGCGTGCGTGCATATGCGTGCGTGCGTGCGTGCGTGCGTGCGTGCGTGTGTCTGTGTGTGCGCGTGCTCGCACGCGCGCGCCCGTGAGTGTGTGTGTGTGTGTGTGTGTGTGTGTGTGTGTGTGTGTGTGTGTGTGCGCGCGCGCGCGCTCTCGCGCACGTGTGTATGTGTGTGTGTATGCAAGTGACTATTCTTTCTTACACGTTGATGTGTATTTTGTGCACATACGCCAATTTTGTCGCGCGTGTGTGTGTGAGTATGTGTTCATGTTCTCAGTCATTCCTTTGGAAAGCTACTGTTGTAAATTTGAATTCTATGAAGCATTTTTGAATGTTCATTGGTTTTTCCTTTATTACTTACGTATAATCAAATAACGGTGAATAATGCTTAATATTTAATGACGAAAAATCGGAGTAGAAAAAAAAAGTGTCTGAGCATGTATTAAAATGTTTTGTTGATGGTCCAACGTTTCTTTCAGCTTAGATAAATTGGGTATTGTCAGTAATACAGAATGTGCTATGAAGTTAGTCGTAGATGACGAAAGTCTGTTTTCACCATTGAAAAATCTCGTCTCTAAGGAGGAAACGTTGCAAGGTGATAAACTGAAACGAATCCTCGAGTTATCTCGTGGAAGGTAAAATTCCAAAGCAAGTTGTTATTTTAAAACAAAACTACTATTCCGCCGAACGAAAAAGACGAACAAATTACAAGACAAAACACGCCGCATTTCGACCTCAACATTCAAGACAATGAAGAAAAAAAGAACGAAAAATCACTTATCTCTTCAGATTGGGCGCAAAACAGATGTGGAATATGAGAGAAGTGATCGTTCGTTCTTCGTTTTCATTGTCTTGAATGCGTCGTGTTTTGTCTTGTAATTTGTCTCTTTCGTTTGGCGGAATTTTTCTTTTTTAAGTCTGTGTCCATTTCCACCTGCAATCATTTCGGTTTGAAACCAACTGTTATTTGAACGTTAAACTGCAACAGCATAATCAACATCAAGGTGCTACCCGTCAGTATAACTGCAGGTGCTGTGATCATAGTGGCACATGTCTGATTAAGCTTTCATATCAACTGGCAATAGATGACCAGGAGGGCTAGTCAGACAATCAGTAAATCTTTTATGCTGCCGCTGCTTCATCTTATTGGCATCCTGTAGGGGCGCCTGCGCAGAATAACTATCAAAGTCAGGAGAATCTTATATCTAGAAGTTGTATGCGTATGGCGAGTGATGTGTGCGGAATCAGCCAAGGAGTGTGTTTGGGAGTACTTTGAAAAAGAATTGTTAGTGATTCCCCAAGACAATTGAGACAAACAGATTACAAGACAAAACACGACGCGTTTCGACCCCTTAGGTCTTCTTCAGGTAAAACAAACAGCATTCAGGATAATGAAAACGAAGAACGAGCAAACAGTAAGTCTTGTCTTCTCATATTACGAGCAAACAGTAAGTCTTATCTTCTCATATTACGAGCAAACAGTAAGTCTTATCTTCTCATATTACGAGCAAACAGTAAGTCTTATCTTCTCATATTACGAGCAAACAGTAAGTCTTATCTTCTCATATTACGAGCAAACAGTAAGTCTTATCTTCTCATATTACGAGCAAACAGTAAGTCTTATCTTCTCATATTACGAGCAAACAGTAAGTCTTATCTTCTCATATTACGAGCAAACAGTAAGTCTTATCTTCTCATATTACGAGCAAACAGTAAGTCTTATCTTCTCATATTACGAGCAAACAGTAAGTCTTATCTTCTCATATTACGAGCAAACAGTAAGTCTTATCTTCTCATATTACGAGCAAACAGTAAGTCTTATCTTCTCATATTCGGCGCTAAATGGGTGTGGAATCGGAAATGATGGAAGAGTCAGAAGTCTGCATGCTGAAAGAGCGGCGACGAGCCACAAAAACATTATGTTTCATAGGACCCTACGTTTTTGTCCATACTCTCCAACCTCTTGCTTCCTCTTCGTATCAACACACAATATGTATCACTCTGAAGGCCCTTTACATAGTCTTCCCTGCAAACAGTCTTTCCACATTAAACTCAAACATACTGTCGCTTGCTTTCACTTTAAACTGCTGTTGTCTAGTACGCTCTTCCTCCTCTTCAGTAGAGCCTGTGGTTGTTCTGCAGACTCTTAATCTCCATCTGATAGTTACCTTGGAAGTGAACTAAATGTCCATCGCCGGCTAAGGCATAAAATGAAGGTCCGACAATGATCATTAAAATCTACCACCCTAAACGATCGACAGTGTACAGATACATATCCCTAAGAAACAGTCCATTTTTTTTCTCTCTCCTGCACTTTTCCAAATATCAACTGCACTAGCAAAGGTAATCCAAAATCGTCCACCAAAACAAGTCTCCTTGCGTGGTTATTACGACAACGGTCACTTAAATTTACTATCTAGGTTGAATATCAATATCTTTGGTTTCCAATCGGTCAAACATTTTATGTCTAAGACAAAACGCATCATGTGTGAATGGGCAGTTTTTAAAAAAAAATGTCTTTTCAACTACTGTTCTGGTCCTTGCTGACGTAATAATACAAGGTATATGTTTCCGTCTTGATCAGTGCCATGATTTCTCTTGGGGTTCTACTATGTGCTTGTCCGTTTCTTGCTGTTGTTCATTTGTAATTGCGTCCCCTGCTTGTTATCCGCGGTATACAGTAGATAATGCTGGGACATATTTGTAGGGACAATTGGTTGTTAAGTACTACTCAAACAAAGTGAACACCGCGCATATTTTATTGGTTTTCTTTCGCAGACAGCCGGATATGTAAAAGGTTCACGGGCCTAAGCGACGTTCTCTGGCATTAAAAATCAGAATAGCGATATGTCCCGTCTTCACGGTTTTCCAGAAGACGTCCATTCTCTGCTGGATGATTGTCTGACAAGTATGGAATCACTTCTTGTACCCCACATCCCCTCCTTTGCTTTTTTTCACTGCCAGCGCAATTCATCTTTTTTTTTCTTTTTTTACTTGCTTCTTCTCCACTCGACAGCCCTTCAACTTTTAACAAGGAACCGGACACGCGTAGTAATATTTTTGAATTTTAATTGCTGAGATGTCCGTCATCTGTTTGTATATACATATTACATATGAGACCTTTACCTTATGTAAAAGTCTCTTCTTGTCATGCCTGTTTTTTTTAGAAGCAATATTGTGACATGTTTGACATAGAGTACCCTCATTGCTTGGTACGTCTTTTCTTTTTCTCCTATATACCTGGTTTGATTTGCTTTCTTTTGTTTTTGCTTTGAATTTGATATTATGTGATAATAAAGTATTCAGGTTAATGTGTTTTCGGTAGTAGGCTTCTGTCACGCGCCTATAGGGATGGTCTGATTTTACTGTAGGAATATTCATGGGATAGCAGTATAAAAGTAATACTGATACTCGTACGGTAATGATAACAATAATAACAATTATGATAATAATGATCGTGACACTACTACTACTACTACTTCTACTACTACTGCTACTACTACTACTTCTACTACTACTGCTACTACCACTACCATGGCCACCACCACCATACTAGTACTGCTGCTACCTTTACAATTACTGCTACTGGGAGAACTCGGGAACTATCCGAAAAATGAGTATGATTTGAGTCGTCATTAAAGTGTGCCTACTGACAGATAAATGAAAATAATATGAAAATTTAGAGAAAGGATTGTTCTTAAAAGGAAAATGTTTCAACTGAGAGTTATTATTATCATTAGTAGTAGTAGTAGTAGTAGTAGTAGTAGTAGTAGTAGTAGTAGTAGTAGTAGTATATTATTATTATTATTATTAATATTATTATTATTATTGCTAGTACTATTATCATTATATTATATTATCATTATTATCAGTAGTAGTAGAAGTAGTAGTAGTAGTGGTGGTTGTGGTGGTAGTCTTATAACAGTCGTGTGCTATTATCTTCATTGTTGATGTTGGTATTATTATCGTTCGTCTTCTTCTTCTTCTATTCATTATTGTTTTTGTTGTTATTGTTGTTGTTTTTGTTATTGTTATTGCTGTTATTACTATCATTTTCATTATTATCATTACTATTATATTATTATTATTATCACCACTACTACTACTACTGCTACTCTACTACTACTACTGCTACTACTACTACTACTACTACTACTACTACTACTACTACTAACTACTACTACTACTACTACTATTGTTGTTTTTGTTTCTATTCTAGTAATCGAAGCAGTATTCGTTTTTTATCATTCACAATGTAAGCCTGGTTTTCTACGCAATTGTTTGAGTTGTTCATTAGGATAGAATTCACATTTGTAATTTTTAAACAACATGTGTCCATTCTGCTGCCTTAACTTTCAAAAGCGTCAGTTTGATAATAGATACTCCTGTCCTATTTCTGAAAATTTATTTTGAGAATTTTACTTTTCATCCTTTATGTAATCGGTGCTATATAGAATAGCTTATATATTAAAATCATGATAGGCTATGCATGTTGATCAAACATTTTATTGGATATGTTGAAGATAAACGTGCATATGCGTTGTTGTCATGACAATTTTTAAAAATTACATTTTATGTAGAAGATGTACATGCATAATATATGCTGCTGTCATGACCGTTCTTTTTAATTCATTTTTTGTGTGAATAGTGATTTGAAATTTGAATATCAAACTCTTTTTTTCGCAAACTTTTAATGACAAGGCACTTACCAAGGTTTTGGTTCATGTACAGCTTTTTTGTTTATATATCGTGTTTGTAAATGTATGCTTTATGTTATATTCTTGATGTGATCTCCAGTTTTGTGCGTGCCCGCTCTTTGTCGTTTCCCCCGTATACATATGAATAAAGAACACCGGAAATGAACGCACCATTGCACTGGGTGGACTTTGCTTCATCGCTGCTTCTTCAGCTCTTTATTTGAGTAAGTCAAATTTCATTTAAAAATTCGACCAACATATATTTAAAAGTACAAGCGTATACATATGTAATCTCTCTCTCTCTCTTTCTCTCTCTCTCTCTCTCTCTCTCTGTCTGTCTGTCTGTCTGTCGGCCTGTCTATCTATCTATCAATTTATCTATATATCTGCCGGTCTATCTGTCTGTCTGCCTGTTTGCCTGTCTATCAATCTGTCTGTCTGTCTGTCTGTCTATCTATCCAATTATCCATTCACCTGTGTATCTATCTATCTATCTATCTATCTATCTATCCGTGTGTCTATATACATACATTATAAGTTCCCTGTGTTTGCAGTTCACCACAGTTGAAACAAGTTTACATCTGTCTCTGTCTGCCTGTTTGTACGTCTGCCTGCCTGTGTGGATGTGTTAGTGTCGTTGTCTGTCTGTCTTTCTCATATCTTTCTCTTTTCATGCCTCTGTTTGTCTGTCTGTCTGTCTGTCTATCCAATTATCCATTCACCTGTTATCTATCTATCTATCTATCATCTATCTATCTATCTATCTGTCTGTCTATCTATCCGTGTGTCTATATACATACATTATAAGTTCCCTGTGTTTGCAGTTCACCACAGTTGAAACAAGTTTACATCTGTCTCTGTCTGCCTGTTTGTATGTCTGCCTGCCTGTGAGGATGTGTTAGTGTCGTTGGCTGTCTGTCTTTCTCAGATCTTTCTCTTTTCATGCCTCTGTTTGTGCTCTACCTCTGCCTGTGTCTTTCTTGCCTCTGTCTCTCTTTCATCTCTGTTCCTCTTTTAGTTCCTCCTTCTCTGTCACTTTCGTTGTATGCCAATCTTTTTGTTTGTTTGATTGTTCTCTTTTCCTACATCTGGATTTGAATTCTTTCTCTTGGCTACTCAAGGCATCTGTCTATTAATACAAACAGTGTTGGCTGCAATTGCATCAAAACTATCTTCTCAAAGTCGAAAGTCGTTGATGTGAAAAACAAACAAACAAACAAAAAAGGATCTGTGGATGCTCTGAATGGTATCAGTCTAACACAGACAATCTTGGCTATTTTGCCCGGTAGTAAAAAAAAAAAAAAAAGCTTTAGTGATGTTTGTGCAGGGAAATTCGTAAGTTTATGAATGAAGTCGCCACGGCGTCGGACCTGAAATGTTAACAAAGATGCCTTTGGTTTGATATTCAAAGTCTGAGTGTACTATATTCAAGTAAAAAGTCGCAGTGTCACCGTGTTGCATCATTTCAATTTGTTTTATTTTATTCGGTTTCAATTCATTTTGGTAAATGTTAGTTTACTTCATATTCCATTTTGTTGTGCGCATTTCGTTTGACTTTTTTTTTCAGACCCAATTTCCAGTAAAAAGTTTTTTTCATTGATGTTGATGTTGATGTTAATGTTGGTGTTGCTGTTTGTTGTTGTAGTAGTAGTACCAGTAGCAGAGGCAGCAGTGACAGCAATGATAGTAATGATGATGATGATGATGATGATGATAACAACAATAGTAGTGGTAACAATAATGATATGATTATTATGATTGTCATTATTGTTATTATTATTATTATCATTATTTTCATAATTGTTATTATTATCATTGTTGTTATTGTTATCATTACTAGTCTTATTATTATTATTGTTGTTGTTGTTGTTGTTGTTGTTGCTGTTGTTGTTATCATTATCATCGTGATGATTATTGCTGTTATTATCACCATCATCATCATCATCATCATCATCATCACCATCATCATCGTCATTATTATTATTTATTATTATAATTATTATCATAATTTTCATTGTTATTTTTTTAATTCTTGTTATCGTTATCATCATTATCATCATCGTCATCCTCCTCCTCCTCCTCATTATATTTATGATCAATATGGATGTCGAGCATTTTATGCCTCATCTTCTGTGTTCCTACCCCCCCCCCCCCCCCCCCAACGGCGTTACTCCCACGTCGCTTATTCCGCCTCCACGTGTACATTCACACCCACATTTCTCTAGTCGCAGCTCCAGAGTCGGCATTATTACCAGTACAATTAGTATCAGCTGTCAGCCAACACCACAGAAAAACTAAAGAACACAGACTCTTCCAATCTGGGTTAAAAACAAGATGCAAAGCATATAAACGTACTACCAGTTTATCTTCCTGAAAAATGTCACAATCAAACATGCGTCATAATGTATTTCGTCACTGAGATAAACTGCCATTTCTGAAAGTGTGCATGCGGTTTAACTCGTTATAGCCGTTAGTAACGGCCATTCTGGTAAAATAAAACATCGGGCATCATCCGTGACCCATAATGAACATACCTACAAATTTTCAGAAAGATCGGCCCAGAAGTTTTGTCTGGAGCGAGTGGAACACATTTTGACCACGGACAGACACACGGACACACAGACAGCATTTCTTCCTTCCCATTGTAAAGTACCCCCTGTCCTATAAGAACTGGGCGTACAAAAATGAGAGGGGGGGGGGGGGGGGGGTAGCGGGGGAGGTGAAGGGAGGTATTTGCATTATCGACCGAAAAATGCAATCATACTACCGACCCCAGACACTCCCACGATTGTAGATGTGACAGGAGTGTGACACCAAAAATATGTCTTCTGCGAATTTTGTCGCCGGTGTCAGAATTTCAGAGGCCTCGTTCCGAACATTTGTCGTCAGATTACTGAAGGGAAGTGGCGTATAATTATGAGAAAATGAACTATTGAGATGAATTCGTTTCTGAACAGATTTCAGCTTCAATGCTTCCTCTATCTTGCACTGTGATGCATTTCTGTCTCTGTCTCCGTCTATCAGTCTGTACGTCTGTTTGTGTGTCTGTCTGTGTGTCTGTTTGTCTCTCCTCTCTCTCTCTCTCTCTCTCTCTCTCTGGCGTACCCCAGGGTTCTGTGTTAGGTCCGTTGCTGTTCTCAGTTTATATAAATGATCTCCCTCTTTATATTGAGGATTCATGTGAACTCTTTTGTGATGATACCACTGTCCATACAAGTAGCTCCAGCTTGAAAGCTGTTTTCACTTCATTACAGAAGAATGCTGACATCTTAACTAATTGGTGCAATGTAAATCACATGTCACTGAATCCTAACAAAACAAAACTAATGCTGATAACAACAAGGCAGAGAAGACAAAACATAACCACACAGCCCCCATCTGTTTTTATCAATAATCAGGAAATTGAAGTGGTGGATAGCCATCGAGTTCTAGGCGTATATGTTGATAATAATCTTTCTTGGTCTTATCACCTTCGCAGTTTATGTAAATCAATATCCAGACAAACATATCAGCTGTGCAAGATTAAGCATTTCTTAAACCTTCATGCCAGGAAATTGTTCCTACACGCACATGTTCTCTCTTCAATCAATTATTGTTCAACACTATTTGATTCTGCTAGTGCTAATGCCATGAAACCTCTTAAGAGTGTCTACAAAAGAGCACTTAAAGCAGTCCTATTAAAATCATCTAGTCTTAGTGAAGGGGATTATGCTAAAGCGGGGCTCTTCCGTTACAAGAAATGTTTGCTGTCAACAAATGTCTGCTAATGCAAAAAATTGCATCGGGTTTAGCACCACAAACTCTTCAGTCCAAATTTAGCATAAACCCTAGGGATTCAACCAAATTCCAGGTTCCCACACCTAGAATAGATCTATTTAAATCAAGCTTATCTTACTCAGGTAGCGTGGTTTGGAATTCACTTCCACTACATTTCCGATGTACTCAAATTACAGAATCCTTCAGGGAAAAACTAATTACACATTTCACAGCAGACCATTGCTATTAGGGACAAAATACATATACCAGGGCACACCCTCTGTTTTGCTGCATATTAAACTGATACGCCGTTTCCTTTCCACTGATGTTTTCAAAACTAGATAATGATAAATGAGAGATATGGTTACTGTCGGTTTTATTAATGATTGAAATTATAGTATGATGAATGACTGTTGTGGTCGCTGGTTTTATTTGGTGCATTGTCACTAATTGATTGATGTCTTAATACTTTGATTTCTTCGTGCACTGTAACTGCAAGGTGATAAATGTGTGTCCGGATTACTGTTGATCATATTGATGTATTGCTCTTTATTCAAATTTATAGCAATGTTTAGCATGTGATATTTTGGATAGAAAAATGGAATTACTCTCTCTCTCTCTCTCTCTCTCTCTCTCTCTCTCTCTCTCTCTCTCTCTCTCTCTCTCTCTCTCTCTCTCTCCCGTTAATTACGGCTGCGTTTCGATGGATTGTCGCTTAATTAATAATTATAGTTTTGGATAGTGTATGAATGGTCGAAAAGAAAAAAAAAGATGGAAGGGGAAGGTAAATGATAATGGCACCTCTCTCTCTCTTTTCTCTCTCTCTCTCTCTCTCTCTCTCTCTCACACACACACACACACACACACACACACACACACACACACACACACACACACACTATACACACACACACACACACACACACCGCGCGCGCACACACACACACACACACACACACACACACACACACACACATGCACACGCACACGCACACATCATGAAAAATAAGTGTTATGATTATTGATGCTAGGAATATTGCTGCTTACTGATAACTGATTGTTCGTTCTCGTTTTGCCTTATAACCACATCATGTAAATGTAAAAGAAAGTACAAATGTTGATATTATTGATGCATTGTAATTGTCTAATTATCATCCTTAGCAGTTTGTTGTATGTTCATTTTTTACAAAAGGAATGTAACTCTCTCTCTTCTCTCTCTCTCTCTCTCTCTCTCTCTCTCTCTCTCTCTCTCTCTCTCTCTCTCTCTTTTCCTCTCTCTCGCTCCCCCCTCTTCGATAGGAGGATCGCTTATTCCATATCTGTGTGTGCCGAATCTTTTCTTCTTTGTAATACATTTCTTTATTCTTGTTTTTGTTTAAATAGTTTCTTTTTTCCTTTTAAAGTCATCTACGCCTTAATGGATAAACTTTTTAATGTTGAGAAGATATGTGTGTTTGTTAAAAGTTTTGTAAGTCTTAGTCGCTAATCATACTTAGTCCCTTAACGGGGCAAGGGCCGGATGAAAAAAAGCATGTGTTTGCTTATCTGTTACCCTTGGAAATAAAGATTATCATCATCATCATCATCTCTCTCTCTCTCTCTGTGTGATTACAAAACCTTGGCCCATTTCTTCTTTTTAGATATGAGGAGGAGGAACCAACCATCAAATATGCCCCAGTTAAAAGACAGAACTGTATAAGACAGACTTGCATTCAAGGGTAAGGAAATATGAGAAGAAATTCTACGTTGCCGAGTGCTTTGGTTAGTTCTTTGTTCTTCCAAATGGGAGGTCAGCAGGACCACTAAGGTCACACCTGTTCGTTTCGTGAAGAGGTCATCAAGTTGGCAACCGGATCACAATTACCTGCTGAGTGAGAAACATTGTCATTTAAACAAAACGGTCCCCTTGAACACCGAGTAGATCCCTCTGCATACATGAACAGTAGGCATAAAAAATCATACCTAGTCAGCGAAGGATAGAATGAGAATTCCTCAATAAGATTGCTGACTAAAAATGTGTCTAAAATTCAAACGGCGACAATGTGAAAGTCACAGCCTGTGGGGGGCCTATAAGGAGGGTTAAAAAACACACACACATGGATTATAAATTACTCTTAAAAATCCCAAGTCTAAAACACTGGACACCATTCTACAAGCTTGAAAGGCTTACAGAATGATGTAAGGCATGCAGAAATAAATAAAGAAGAAAAAGAAATGATAATAAAACCCCTACGTTTTCTTCATTCCAGATAAAGAGCAGATCAAACACTTAAATCCGTCCCAGTTGCAATGTACATAACCTTACAAGACAGACTAGTGTTTTAAGGGTATGGGAGTATGATACCAAATCCTACTCCACTCAGGACTCTCATCCGTGTTGTTGTTCCTCCAAATGGCAGATACACAGGACCAGCAATAAACACATGCTTCGCTTCGTGAACAGTTCATCTGGCTTGCAACGGGTTCACTGTTACCTGCTGAGTGAGAAAAATTGTCATATAAACACAAAGGAACTCTCGGAACACCGAGTAGATCTCTCTGCATACTTGAACATGCGTATATGAAGAAAAGCCTAATCAGTGAAGGATAGAATAACAATTATTTAATAAGATTGTAGACTAAAATTTGCCTAAGATTCAAACGGCGGAAATGTAAAAGACACAGCCTGTGCAGGACAGTAAACAGGGATAAAAATCCATGGAGACTGACAATTATTCTTTAAATTCCCAGGTTTAAAACAATGAAAACCACTCTAAAAGAACGAAGAGCTCACAGTTTGATGTGGGACATGCAAAAGAAAGTAAATGAAAAATAAAAGAAAGAGAGAAATGATAATGAAACCTTACCCTAAATTTCTCTTCTTTCCAGAGCAAACACCAAAATCCGTCCCAGTTGAAATGTAGACACCTTTACAAAGACAGACTTGTATTGAAGGGTATGGAGATATGAGAAGAAATCCTTCTTCAGTGAGCGCTTTCATTAGTTGTGTTGTTCCTACAAAGGGGAGGCCAGCAGGAACAGCCAGCGAGAGCTGTTCCACTCTCTGAAGACCTCATCAGCTTTACTACTGGATCCTGGTGACCTGCAACATTACTAAATAAGTCCATTTCAAAGTAAGGTGACTGAAGGGCGAAACTGAAACAAACTTCAAGAGTAATTTTAAGCAGATCCACCGGTTTATATGGACAAACAAATTACAAGACAAAAAAAAACAAAAACAAAAAAACACGACGCGTTTCGACCTCTTAGGTCTTCTTCAGACAAGATAAACAACATTCAGGGCAATGAAAACGAAGAACAAGCGATCACTCGGATCATCGCCCACCTTGCGCCGAATTCGAGAAGAAAAGTGATTGCTCGTTCTTCGCTCTCATTGTCCTGAATGTTGTTTATCTTGCCTGAAGAAGACGTAACAGGTCGAAACGCATCGTGTTTTGTCTTGTAATTTGTTTGTCCATGTAAACCGGCGGTGTTATTTAAAATTACTTGAAAGTTGTCGAATCAGCAAAAAGGAAACTCTTGAAAATCGAGTAGATCTTTTGACATACATGAACAAGGCCTACAAACAAGCAAACAAGAAGTGAAGGGAATTAACTGATAAGATGGTAGACTAAAATTTGTCTGAAATTCAAAAGCGGAAATGTAAAAGACTCAGCCTATGGGAGCTGGTTACCAGGGATACAAATCCACAATGATTAGAAATTAATAAATTAAAAGAAAGAAGAAGAAAAAGGAAACACAAAAAGAAGAGGACAAAAAAAGACATCTTTCTGGCACGAACGCGCGCGCGCGCGCGTGTGTGTGTGTGTGTTTATGTGGGGTGTTTGTGTGTGTGCGCACGTGTGTGCGCGCGCGCGCGCGCGCGCGCGTGTGTGTGTGTGTGTGTGTGTGTGTGTACTTGCCAGTCTTTTGAACATCTGCACTCCCACACATACACACAAAAAATATAAGACTATCAAAACTCGAATTTTCGATAATAGATATGACATCACATATTACGAAGACATGAAGCAGTTTTCTTTTTTTAACAATATAGCCCTATTCTTCTCTAGTCCACCGTCTTCCACCTAGATCTAACCAACCCACATCAGTCGTCACTTGCGACAAATTTCTGAATGAATTTCTGCATCAATTATCCAAACGAGGCCTCCAAAAATTTGTCGCCGGCGACAAATTTTGTAGAAGTTGCCTTCCGAAGGTTGTCACCGGCAACAAAGTTCGTTGGCGACAATTTATGGTGTCACGCAGAGCAGTTTGATAGTTGTCGCCGCACCCTACTCCCCACTGTGGCACATGTATTTGGTTAGTCAACTAATAATGATTGATTGTTGTGTTGCACTTGAAATTGGTGCTCCCCGTTGCAATATATTTGCACCGGATATTTTGGGTTGTTTGCCAAGTTTAATATTTCCAAGTTGTGTTGCTGCACGTTTATAGTTCTATAGCATTGTTATCTTCACTCCTATAACCTGACCGTATGCAGATGGTTTTATCACAAAAGTACGCACGCGTGAGCGCGCGCGCGCACACACACACACACACACACACAACCATGAGACTTTGTCTTGTGAACAATGCCATTTGTTTACATCTACTTGTCCTGACGTTCAAATTCAGATCAATGTGGTTCAGAACAACAAGGCTGTTTCATCGAACTCGGGCCACGAGTACAATTCTTGAAAAACGGCACAGTGTAGAAATGGATACACGTAGTTTTATTTTCTTTAAATATGAAAATGGCAATTTCTAATTGGTGATGTGAATGTGTGAAATGTCTGGCTTCATTTGGTATAAAAAGAATTTTGATGGAGAATATAATCATTGCGCTCACTTCGAAATCAATGTGACAGTTGCAAGTCTACTGTCTCTCTGTGCAGAAATGTCTTACATTTGATGATCCTTCTGCAAGATTCTCCCCAACGTACCCTGAAAAATTAATAAATGCGTTCTGTTTCGCGAGCGTTGTACAGTCTTTCATCAGAGAAGGTCCAAATCTGAACTAAAACATGTTGAAAATAAAGTCAGTAAATATTCAGTGTGCACTAGCGACCGATTTTGCTGAATTCTGTTGTTCATTGGTCCAGAGATTCAATCGTCTAGAATATAATACAGCATGTGCTGTTTCCTTTAACTCATAGAGTGTAACAACAACAAAAACAAAAACAATAACAACAAAAACAAGCACAACAACAACAACGATACTACTACTACTGCTACTACTACAACTACTACTACTACTACTAATGATTAAAACAATGATAATAATAATAATAGAACACACACACATGCGCACGCACGCGCGCGCGCGCGCGCGCGCACACACACACACACACACACACACACACACACACACACACACACACACACACACACGCACACAAGAAGCTTACACTGCAAAAGAATTGAGCACTTTTGATCCGTGGACTAAGAAAGCAAGATTCTCTCTCTCTCTCTCTCTCTCTCTCTCTCTCTCTCTCTCTCTCTCTCTCTCAGATGTAAATATGCTACCCCCCCCCCCCCCTCTCTCTCTCTCTCTCTCCCTCTGCGTGGTCTCTGTCTCTCTGATGTAAAAACGTTAACCTTTCTCGTCCGTACCACCCGTCTGTCTGTCTGTCTGTCTGTCTCTCTTTCACTCTCTCTCATATTTCTCTTTCTTATCTTTCTCCCCCCCCCCCCCCCCCCCGCTCTTTCTCCTTCCCTCACCTCTCTCTCTCTCTCCCCCAGTTATAAACATGATAAGCTCTATCGTCCTTGCCACATTGAAGCCTTTTCCCCTTCCCTTTGTAGGCCAGCACTTGACTGATTCACAATCTGCTATGAACACAATCACCGCGCCTGTGTTGTAATTTGCAGCTGGCAACAATTTATCGCTCATTTCCGCAGGGGATGACAGAGCACCGCCGCTTCCGCAGCCCAGAGCACCACCGACAGTACATCCATCCGTTATACGTCATCACAGGCACACAGCTAGAGTTCTGTCTAGTTCTGCTATTTGATGCGTAATAGCTTGAAAGCGCGAACAGCGAAAGCGGTGTTGTTGTGATGATCGACTTTTCAAACTGGACCCGTCAGGTTGTAGAGAGAGAGAGAGAGAGAGAGAGAGAGTTGAGCGAATGTGTGTTCCTTTCTGCCGCCATGTTTGAAGTGCCAACGGCTGCCTGTGGCGCACAAACATGGCGCAGTGGAAATAGTACATGCCTGGGTGTACTGTGAGAAGCTGTGTTGTTTGAAATCATCTTTTTTCTTCTTCTTCTTTGTTTGTCTGACTGTCCGTCTCTCATGCACACACAGATGAAGAGATAAGATGAAGTGTCTGTCTTTCTGCCACTCTGCATCTGTCTATAACTGTCTGTACTAGTTCTCTGCCTTGCTCTCTCTCTCTCTCTCTTCAATCTAATCTGACTGGTGATCAAAACTTTATCTCTTATGTTACATCGTTCGATATTGTTTGTCTTGTTGAAACTTTCCTTGATTATTTACAACCTTCTTTTTTTCATACGCATGAAATATTCTGCAAACCCGCTGTACAATTCACTCATCGAGGAAGACGATCAGGGGGAATAATTTGTCTCATAAAAAAAGAGTTTTTGCAACATGTTAGAGCTGTTGATGTTGATAACAACAATGTCATTATGTTTGTAATATCTAAAAGTCTACTCAATTTGACCAAAGATGTTTTGTATGTGTGCACCTATGTACATCCGGAAAACTCACCATATTATTCGCATTTTGATGTTGATAATGGTATTCGGACACTAGAAGATATTCTGACGGATAAGATATTTGAATTTCCTAATATGTACATACTTTTAAACGGAGACCTTAATAGCAGAATGTCTAATGTTCATCAGGATATAACTATGAACGACACTATGTATAATAACTCTTTAAAAAACGAATCGTTTTGTGTTAAAAGGGAGTCTGAAGACAAGGTACTGAACAGGTACGGCAAATGTTTGCTAAGCATGTGCACAGCTCTAGAATTATGCATTTTAAACGGAGTATGTAATGGCGATCGTCAAGGTCGTTTTACATACGTTTCTGATACAGGTAATAGCGTGAATGATTATGTTTTGGCCTCTGTTGATCTGTATGTATGTATGATGGCATCTTGTACTCTATATGTACAAGAACGCATTGAGTCGGACCATCAGCCTCTGGAACTACATGTTAATTTTGATAATGGCGATGAGCTTCATATGAACCAAGGTTATATCAATAAAAACGGTAAGTTTATTGAAAAGTTTGTTTGGCAGGAACAGAGGGCTGGAATATTTCATGCTCTCATGAGCAGTGAAGATAGTAAATCTTTACTCGAAGCAGCAATTGATCTTATTGATGTGGATATCAACTTGGCATTGAATGCGTTTAACAACTGTGTGAAAAAACAAGCTGAGTGTATGAAAACAAGGATCAGAACTGATAAGAGGAAACGTAAAGATGCATGGTTTGATGTAGAATGTCATGTAGCTAAGATTTCGGCCAGGAGGCTGCTTAGAGTATTTCGTGGAACTTTAGATGTTGAGGACAGGTCAAAGTATTGTAAATCACGGAGAGAATATAAACACCTGTTACAGAAAAAGCAAAATGAATATAATACTTGTTTATTAAGTAATCTTGTTGATTCGGTCAATGATCCCAGTGCGTTCTGGCAGAATGTACATAAGGTGTCACCCAAAGGGTCTCGTGTACATGCATCCATTTCTATTAATGAGTGGCATGAGCATTTCAAAAACCTCCTTGATAAGGATGTGGACAGTTCAATAGAAATGGAAACCGCGTCTGATTTAGAAGCCACAGATGAACTCAATTTATTTGATAACCCAATTTCAAAAGAAGAAGTTTTACTTGCCATAAAGAAATTGAAAAACGGCAAATCTGCTGGTCCAGATGGCTTAATTGGAGAAATGTTTAAAAATGGTGGCGAAATAATTGTCGATTTCTTTGTTACATTTTTCAATGCTCTTTTTCATAGAGGAATATATCCCGAAGCCTGGATGGAATCAATTATAGTACCACTATTTAAAAAAAGGTAATGTTAACGATCCTGGCAACTATAGAGGTGTGTCACTATGTGACATCGGCAGCAAACTGTACAGTTCTATTATAAACTACAGGTTACAAATATGGGTAGAACAGTATAATATAACCGGCGAATATCAGGCGGGTTTCAAGAAAGGGTATTCAACAGTGGATCATATGTTTACATTACTAGCAATAATACAAAAGCAATTTTCGTTAAATCGTAAATTCTATGTAGCTTTCATTGATTTTGAGAAGGCCTTTGACTCCATTTCAAGGAAGCTACTGTGGCCAGTTCTTCAGAAGAATGGTATTAAAGGGAAGCTGTTTCAGTGTATAAGAAGTATGTATTCTAATGTAAAAGCAAAAGTAAGATTTGACAACGAATTCACAGACAGTATTTGTGCACACAGGGTGTGAAACAGGGAGATGCCTGTAGTCCTGTATTGTTTTCTCTATTTATAAACGAATTAGCATCGGAAATCATTGCGAAGGGACGACATGGAGCGACATTGTCACAAGAGACCCTCGAATTATTTATCTTGCTACTGGCTGACGATATCGCTTTGCTATCAGAAACTCCAGTTGGACTCCAAACCCAATTAAATAATCTCCATAGTATAGCCACACGGCTTCAACTCAAGGTAAATATGAAAAAGAGTAGTATTGTGGTTTTTAGAAAAGGGGGATACTTAGCAGCAAGGGAGAGATGGTCTTTGAATGGTGAGGCAATAGATGTTGTGAATTGTTACAAATATCTCGGCATCTGTTTTACCACACGTCTCGGTTTTTCACCTGCCTGTCAGGATCTTGCGAGCAGAGCAAAACGTGCATTACTGTGTATACTGAGAAAACTGTATATGCTAAATAATAATTCTTTACCTGTATTACTCAAACTTTTTGATGCTCAAGTTCAGCCAATCGCACAGTATGGAGCCGAGATATGGGGCATGGATAAAGCTGTTATTGAAATAGAAAAAGTTCACCTATTTGCTTTAAAAAGATTCTTGGGGGTG
>CM065718.1:19625858-19648358 GCA_033310375.1 Conus canariensis
AAGTGGGATGATAGTTGGTACGGACTAAAACAGTTGCTTTCCAGTTGTTTTTTTTCAAACAGGATATGAAAAATAAGAACTGTCAACAGTGGTTTCTGTTATAAATAAATTCTATTGAAAAATAAGAAATGTCAATAGTGGTTTCTGTTATAAAGAAATTGTATATGAAAAATAAGAAATGTCAACAGTGGTTTCTGTTATAAATAAATTATATATGAAAAATAAGAAATGTCAACAGTGGTTTCTGTTATAAATAAATTGTATATGATAAATAAGAAATGTCAACAGTGGTTTCTGTTATAAATAAATTCGTGGGGATAAATGTCCTCAGGTAGATAGGTTCGTTGAATTGTGACCCATGTAACTTTTTGCAAGACATCAAAGGATGATATCGCCCACATATTGTTGCAATTTGTTGTTATTCAATTTCGTTTAGAGATCTTTGACATACGCAATCGGTGAGAAATGTCCGAATGCTATAAATTTGCGCGTAACAAAATCATTAGCCATGTTTTGGATGCAATAAGAATGTACATATCGATTCCACTTTTTAGTTCATTAATAGCTGAAGAATAAGTGCATCGGTATAAGGAAGATGGACTTATGCCTAGGATGCAATGTTTTGTCATCAATTTGGAACGCCAACACCAAACTGAAGAATTCATAGCTCGCTGTAATTTTCCCCGCACGGTATTTGTTACCAAATGGATCCCCTACCAGACGTTGTTCAAGAATCCAAAAGAAAAAAAATGAGTCGTTTAATTTTTTTCGCATGTACATTACCAAAAAAAATCTATTGCAGCTGCATTGTGTCTTTCTGTGATTAGAAAGACAGAGTTTATGTCCAGACCCGTTGTAAACTTCAATATCCATGTAATTATCACAATGTGTTTGTCATTTGTCATGGCGTACCACACTCATCATGTTGAAAACAGGAGACCTACACACTCCACACACACACACACACACACACACACACACACACACACACACACACACACACACACACGCACACACACACACACACACACACACACACACACAACTTTTTGCCTGTCTCTACTGTTTGTCTGCCTTGCCTGCCTGTCTGTTAGTTACTGTAGCTCTCGGTCTATGGACCATCCAGTAACTTGTTGTATATCGGTTTTCATGCGATACATGTTCTGATAATTTCTTTCTTTGTCATTTTTTATTTTGTAAGTTATCACATGGAAGTATAAAGCAGATCCATGTATTTACATGTTTGTATACATTCTCTCTTCTATATTGAGTTGAAGCAAAAACAGCAACGAAAGACACGGGTAAAACCGTCACGATTTGGACAAAGAGGATTACAGATGTTCGGTTCTAGATACGTTTTCAGGTTTACAGTGGAGGAAAGGAGGGCGCGGAGGGCAGGGTGACGGGTGCCGGAGGAGATGGGTGAGGGGGACGACACTCATATGAATGGTCTTGCCGGCCACTCAGTGGCAACTACGCATGTACATCCGTGTACTCTCTCTCTCTCTCTCTCTCTCTCTCTCTCTCTACCACACACACACACACACACACACACACACACGCACACACACACTCTCTCTCTCTCTCTACACACACACACACACACACACTCACTCTCTCTCTCCTCTCTCTCTCTCTCTCTCTCTCTCCACACACACACACACACACACACACACACACACACATATATATATATATACATACATACATACATACATACATACATACATACATACATACATACATACACGCACACTCATGCATGTACGTATCCGTACACACGCAGATGAACACACGCCTGCATGCACACACACACACACACACACACACACACACACACACACACACACACACACACACACACACACACACGTACACATTCATGGGTGACACTGACAAAACGAGAAAGTCTTTGTGTCACACTATGCTTGACTTCCCACACGTCTGTTGCTTTATTTAGTCTTTCCATCTTCCAGTGCACTGTTGGAAGTGGCCAGCCTTCTCTGTCTGTATATATTTGACACCAAGAGCATAGCCACAACCAGCCGTGTCTCCCTGATGAGTCCGATCCAACGGACGAATGGCTTAGGAGCAGGCAATACAAATAGATGTGCCTTCGAGAGGGATTACTATGGTTCCCTCATGCAGCTAGTGAAGGGTTTCTCATATTTATAATACATTCCCCATTTTCTTCATCTTCAACTTTTTTTCTTTTCTTTTTTTTTTTTCTAAAAAGTTTTAAATCTTTGCCAAGTCATTACTAAACGACTGAAGAATTGTAAGCCTGCACTTGTTTTCCCCCACTACTTAATTGTTCAGCATTATATTGTTTGGTCAATCAGTGGGAGATTGCATCTCTTAGGAGATCCAAGTAAAGGTTGTTCTGTACAATTCTTAGCCACTCATAATGCTTGGGTTATTGAACAGCAGAGCTGACCACTCAGACTGTTCCATATCTTTTGATCTCCCTTGCATCCTTGAATGGATCCTCAAGCATAGGCTCAAAGATTGTCCCCTATATTGTATACTGTTCGAATAATGCTTTTAGTTTTTCAGCAACTTTTTTCCTCTCCACACTTTCGTTTTGTTCCATTTACTACCCTTCGCTGGCTGCTTTGAGGGTGCTGTTGGATTCTTTTTTGAACCCTTGGTGGTGAGAACACCACAGAATTATGGACTGTGGTGTGTCTCTATTTGACACCAAGAGAAGAGCCACAACCAGCCGTGTCTCCCTGATGAGTCCGATCCAGCGGACGAAAGGCCTAGGAGCAGGCAATACAAATAGATGTGCCTTCGAGAGGGATTTCTATGGTTCCCTCATGCCGCTAGTGAAGGGTTTCTCATATTTATAATACATTCCCCATTTTCTTCATCTTCAATTTTTTTTTTTTTTTCTAAAAAGTTTTAAATCTTTGCCAAGTCATTACTAAACGACTGAAGAATTGTAAGCCTGCACTTGTTTCCCCCCACTACTTAATTGTTAAGCATTATATTGTTTGGTCAATCAGTGGGAGATTGCATCTCTTAGGAGATCCAAGTAAAGGTTGTTCTGTACAATTCTTAGCCACTCATAATGCTTGGGTTATTGAACAGCAGAGCTGACCACTCAGACTGTTCCATATCTTTTGATCTCCCTTGAATGGATCCTCAAGCATAGGCTCAAAGATTGTCCCCTATATTGTATACTGTTTGAATAATGCTTTTAGTTTTTCAGCAACTTTTTTCCTCTCCACACTTTCGTTTGGCGTCATATACTTTACCATGTCAGACCATAGCATTCAACGGCAGTTAGCCAGCTCTGTCAGGCCGAATTTTTTCCGTGGCCAATGCAGTCATAAGACAGTCACGTGATGTCACCCCACTTCCGGCCCCGGAAGAAGCCAGTGTCAACTTCCTATAAGTCATTCATCTTCGGCCTGCCGTCAAAGCAAGATAAGTCTTGTGCTCTGTCTCGCCTATACTTGCCTTTGTGTTAACTTTGCTGTGTTTTGTTCTATACTTGATTCAGTTGTGGCTTGCAAATGTGAGGCTCTTGGTGGGAGCGTATTTATCAAAAGATTTGTCTCTTTTACCGGCACTCTCGGGAGCGTATTTATTAAAAGATTTGTCTCTTTTACCGGCACTCCCGCGACTTTGTTACTCGCGATCGTCGGCACCGCTCGCCGGTCGTGTTCCCCCACCATATTGCCGAGCCTCGGGTTCAGCACGCATTTTGTGCTGGTTCCGGCTTGCACTAGACCCTGAGTATTTTTGCCGTGTGAGGCTCTTGGTGGGAGCGTATTTATTAAAAGATTTGTCTCTTTTACCGGCACTCTCGGGAGCGTATTTATTAAAGATTTGTCTCTTTTACCGGCACTCTCGCGACTTTGTTACTCGCGATCGTCGGCACCGCTCGCCGGTCGTGTTCCCCCACCATATTGCCGAGCCTCGGGTTCAGCACGCATTTTGTGCTGGTTCCGCTTATTAAGGTTTAGGGCTCAATAACTGTACTCTTTACCCTTCACAGGTAGAACGTGTTCGAGTAAGGGTGTGTGACACTGATCTGCTTATTAAGATTTAGTGCCCAAGAACTATCACACCTATACACAGTGATACTCCACGTGTAGAGATTGCTATTAATAGCCATACCAGTCACACGACCGGTGGCGTGTACGGGTAGTTCGAGTTTTCAGTCGATCTCTCGAGCACTTTGCACGACACCACACGGACGATCGAGATTAATTGATTTTCTCGATCGGCCACCTTGTCTCCTCTTTGCGGTCGTGTGTTCCGGGTTTGCTCTATCCACCTGTGCCCAACATGGTGAAGGACACCGCCGGGTCGAGCCACTCCACTGCTCGGAGTTCGCTCAATTTCCCGGAGAACCCGCGGGTCGATTCCATCTCGGAGCAATCCGTTCGCACTGATGAACGTACGGTTCGGGTAGACAGAGACGACTTCTCCGCGGAAGGGACGCGTGATCTTCCTCGTCTACCAAACCGACGGACGCACGACCGCGGCGTCCCAAGGCTGATAGGCAAGCGGCCACCATTTCAAAATGCCTTTCATTTGATCTGCCTGCTAGTCTAAGGGCAAAGCTCCCCTCAAGGTGCTGCCCAGAAAGTCTAATGGCAAGGCTCCCCTCAAGGGGCCCGGCCGAGCAAAGACTAGCCAACGGAATTCGCCCTCCCCCACCCCTTCTCCATCGGCCAGCTTGCCCTCTAGCCTACGGACTCGCTCGGAGACTTCTAACTATCATGCTGAGTCACGCGAATCTCGGCCCCCGGGGCACCTTGCCGAGCCGCGGACCAGCACGGGTGACGGATCTGGGATGGAATCACCATCCGTCACTCGCCTTGATGAGTCACGTATCTCTTTTTCCCCCCAAATTGATACGTGCACTCATAGCGCTCGGCCCCACCGGGCACAGGTGCAGCCAACACCTGAGCTCGAGGAGCGCTTCGACTCCGGAAGCAGCCTTATGGTCACCCCGACGCACGACCTCGGTGGTGTCCATAATCCTGGGCGTGCGGGCACGCCGCGCCATGGGCCCGGCCGTGCCCATGCACAAGGACGGTCGACCTACCCCGATCGAACGTCACCTTCTTCCCTAGGGGTATTGGACGTTGGGGAACCGACCTTTCGGATCCCCATTTGGGCAACGTCCGCGGTCCCGCTCCTCCGGGGGGAGGATCTACCAGCGGGACCAAGGGTAACCTGACATATTCCTCCAGGGGAGGAACACGGGACCGCATCCTGACCAATCCGCACTTTCGCGGGTTGGGGGCTCGACTTCCGCATCCTCCTCCATACCATTATGGCCCTCCCAGGCCCATTCCAAGGACGTGTATGGTGCAGTGCACGGACCTGGACGGGGACGACAGGCCACGGCCTCTCAAGCCCCCCCCCAACAGTGATTCAGGTTACCCGGGTCCCCGGGGACTTTCTGCCTACAAGAAGAAGAGGGTCTCGTGGCTACGACTCGGCGGATGTCTGACCTACGCATTCGCCCAACGCGCTGGTCAGACCTTGAGTGCGGCCTACCTACCATGGTTTTTCCCCAGGGCCGCCACAGCCCGTTTACCTCCCCGGGGACCGGTGGCTCTATGCCCCCGAGAGAGACCAGTGGCTTAACGCCAACACCCAGCACGACCAGCTACATGGTCGAATGTGGCACCCGGCCTCACTTACCTGGGTCGACCTTGGTCTCCCTCCTTGGGCGCTGTCCTATCGGCAGGACGATGTCCCGGCCGCCGATTATAGGGCCACCGGGGACACACTACAGGCACCCCTCGACTTACCTCCTGAAGACGGGTGCTATGAACCCTCTTGCTACCCTTCGCTGGGTGCTGCTGGATTCTTTTTTGAACCCTTGGTGGTGAGAACACCACAGAATTATGGACTGTGGTGTGTCTCTATTTGACACCAAGAGAAGAGCCACAACCAGCCGTGTCTCCCTGATGAGTCCGATCCAGCGGACGAAAGGCCTAGGAGCAGGCAATACAAATAGATGTGCCTTCGAGAGGGATTACTATGGTTCCCTCATGCAGCTAGTGAAGGGTTTCTCATATTTATTATAATACATTCCCCATTTTCTTCAACTTTTTTTCTTCTTTTTTTTTCTAAAAAGTTTTAAATCTTTGCCAAGTCATTACTAAACGACTGAAGAATTGTAAGCCTGCACTTGTTTTCCCCCACTACTTAATTGTTCAACATTATATATATATATATATATATATATATATATAATTGTTCAGCATGTCTGTATATATATATATATATATATATATATATATATATATATATATATATATATATATATAACACTGTTCAGGATAATATATATATATATATATATTCAGTTATAAACAAAGCTTGCTCTTATGTCTTATACTACGGTATTGCACACCAGCCTTTTTCTGGGATAGCATTCTTCTTAAAACAGAAAAGGCAGAGGAGTCAAATTACTACTTTCCGCGGTCACTGAGGAGAAACAATCAGGTTTCGAAATACTGGTATCTGACCAGGAGTTATATGTTAGTGAGTTTCCTCCCCATCGGAGATTGTCTCCCCCTTGGAGACTATAAGCTTGCAGAAGGCTCATTTTGAGAAGCATGTTGAGAAGCATTTATTATTCCCCATTCACCCACTCAAGCACATACTGTTAGTTAGGCAGAATTATCTACCACTGCAGATATGAATGCTATCTTCCCCCTATTTCTTCAATCTAAGACATAAGAGCAAGCTTCGTTTATAATTGAATATTTCTTGCAGTCATTGCAACACCAAGCTGCTCTGTAAGTTGCTGGAATGGTGCTCGGTACTTATCCTTGGAATATATTAGTTTATTGTATATATATATATATATATATATATATCTTTGTGTGTGTGTGTGCGCGTAGGTGTCTGTGTGTGTGTTTGGAGAGAGAGAGAGAGAGAGAGAGAGACAGAGAGACAGAGAGAGAGAGAGTATTCGTTCGTTCATGTATGCGCACGCATGTGTGTGTGTGTTTCGCGTTAACATTAGGTCGAACATTTAACAAGAAGTCGCGCAAACAACGGTGCGATGTGCTTACTGTTAGTGTAAGTGTGTTCATCAAAGAACTTCACTGTGAAATAAGAGATGTTTGACACTGGCTAATATCTCCTCTCTGTGAAGAAACCATTCGGGAAATACGCAAAGGAGGTCATCTGTGTTTAAGATCGCCTTCGGTGAGAGTGATTACACCATTTATACGTGACAGATGGCAAGGGTGCGCACGCTCATCAAAGACATTTTGTCCCGTCGGTCATTTGAACAGTTCCATCTGAGAGAGAAAAGGGCAGACAATGGATGTGAACCGGCCGGACAGTTGAGGTCCCGATTGTTGTCTTGGCTCACGCTTCAGATCAAACAGTTAACTCTCCAAGATCGGGGTCATGTCATTGTGACCACGTGTCGTTGTGACCAAGTGTCGTTGTGACCAAGTGTCGATGTGACCAAGTATCGCTGTGACCAAGTGTCGTGACCACGTGTCGTTGTGACCACGTGTCGTTGCGACCAAGTGTCGTTGTGACCATGCGTCGTTGTGACCACGTGTCGTTGTGACCACGTGTCGTTATGACCACGTGTCGTTGTGACCACGTGTCGTTGTGACCACGTGTCGTTGTGACCACGTGTCATAGGAACCAAATGTCGTTGTGACCATGTGTCGTTGTGACCACGTGTCATTGGAACCAAGTGTCGTTGTGACCACGTGTCGTTGTGATCAAGTGTCGTTGTGACCACGTGTCGTTGTGACCAAGTGTCGTTGTGGCCATCATGTTCAGTATTTTTCCAAAGAATGGTGACCACATGATGTGAGCCATTGGGTCACATGGGCATGTGGTCACATCGGCATGTGGTTACATCAGCATGTAGCCCTCTAGATCCAGTTGCTTGACCCATAAACTGAAAAGGGTTTTCAAAGCGTGGCGACTGAAGGGGAAATGGAAGCAAATCTTAAAAAGAGAGGTTATTAGTTGCCCAAGACAATCCAGATAAACAGATTACAGGACAAAACACGATGTATTTCGACCTCTTAGGTCTTCTTCAGGCAAAAACAAACAACATTTAGGACAATGGAAACGAAGAACGAGCAACCTCTTTATCTTCTCATATTCGGCGCAAAATGGGTGTTGTTGAATGAACGCAAGGCCGTAGGGAAGGGGAAAATGGGAGTTAAAATGATAATGATGACAATGATAAGAAGAATGATAACAAGAGCAATAACAGTGATGATAGTGATGAAGATGATGATGGTGATGGTGATGATGATGAAAATATTTAAACAATAAGAGGAGGAATATTTTTACTTTTGGTGATAATATGATGATAATAGTTGTCGTGTTAATAGTGGCTAAATACAGAAGGGTTGAAAGGAGAGGGGTTGGAGGGTAGCAGAACAGCAGGGTTTGTTTGTTTGTTTGTTTTATTATCATTGTTTAAGGGTATGATGTAGTAGTGATAAAAGTAATCATGGTAGATTAACGATAATGCTTTGTAGCAAGGAATAGAAATGATCAATGAATAAAAAGCAAACAAAACTGATGGGTGGTGATCATAATGGAAGTAGTTATATGTAGTGTTGTTGAAGGGCTGTAATTGCTGATTGAGCAGTTAAAAAAATAAATTAAAAAAAAAGGGGGGGGGGGAGGGGGCATAAAAAGGGGAGGGTGGAGCGCATATACCTACACCTACACACACATGTGCACAGGGAAGAGGGAAGGGAACCTCATGCAAACAGTATCATTGGAAAAGTAAAAAGTGCTGTTGGATGATGATCATGGCCTTAAGTGAAATAATGTTGGTGTTGATATCATAATACTGGTTGGAAAGAAATAGAAATGATCAATGAGAAAAAGACTGTCGATTGCTATTGGAACAGCAAAAGAAAAAAGAAAAAGAAAAATGAAAAAAAAGAAAGGGGGCGGAGGGGGGGGGGGGGTGGAGGGGGAGGGGAGGAAAGAAGGGGGGAGGGGGGAGAGGAGCTCATATACCTACATCCACACACACATATGCACAGGGCAGAGGAAAGGGAAACTAATGCGAACAGTATTACTGGAAAAGTAAACAGTGCTGTTGGATGATGATCACTGTGATAAGTGAAATAATGTTGGTATTGATATCATAATACTGGTTGGAAAGGAATACAAAAAAAATGAGAAAATGGTTAACATATTTCACGCACACACACACACACACACACACACACACACACACACACACACACACACACACACACACACACACGCACGCACACAAAAGATGAGACTCGTGCGAACAGTATTACTGGAAGAGTAAACAGCACTGCTGGATCATGATCATAATGATACTAATTGTGACAAGTGAAGGAATGTTGGTATCAATATAACAACACTGGTTGGAAAGAAATGGAAAAGATCAGTGGGAAAAACGTTAACATGCCCAGAAAAAAAAAAAAGAAAAAGCAAAAGAAAGAAGAGAGGGGGAAGGGGCTCATATTACCTACATCCCCACCTACATACAGGAAAGGGGGAAGAGGGAAGGGGAAATCATGTAGAGGAAATGGTGTATGAAATTGAAAGAAAATAAGATGGAGAAGAGGGGAGAGGTTGGTATCTGTTTAGGGAATAGAGATAGTACATGGAGAGGGTGTAGGGAAGGGAGGAAGGAAAATAGCTATAAATTGTCTATGGGGTAAATAATGGGGGTATAGTAGTGTAGTGTATGTCGGTGGAGTGGCTGGTGTTACGGTGGTGGATAGGTGCGTGCTACTTTTGAATGTTGATGACATGAGGGTGGAGGGAAGAAGGGGAAGGGGTTTATAATGGGAAGAAAAAAAGGAGGGAAATAGGGGGGGGGGGGGGGGGGGGGGAATCAAATACCTGCACCTATACTTACGCACAGGAGATGGGAGAGGGAAGGGACACTCATGTGGAGGAGGCAGTGTATCAAGTTGAAAGAAAGCCAGGTGTAGAAAAGAGAAGGGCAGGTCTGTGAGTGAAGAGTGGATTGATACAGAAAGTAGAGAGAATGTTGGCAGAGGTGAAAGCAAGGTAGCTGTAGCTTATATGTGAGGTAGATAGTGGTAGGTATGGTGGTGGTGGTGGTGTGTGTGTATGTATATGTGTGTGTTGGTGGAGGGCATTGCCGGTTGGTGTTGCGTTGGTGGATATGGGTATGCTACTTTTGGATGTTGATGCCATGAGGGTGCGGGGTTTGAATTTGGCAATATGATATGATTTACGCGTGAGGCGCTCTAATTTGTCACTTTGTGATTACCAAAGTGCCAGGACTTTGACAGGGTTGATGTTGTGTTGGGGGTGGTTGAAATGTACGGCAGTGATTTGGGCCGGTGGTGGCGGATGTCAGCCAGGTGTACAGAGATGCGTGTCTCAAGTGCGTGGGAAGTCTCACCTACATAGATCTCACCACGCAGCTGGCAGTGGATACGTATACAATGTTGCGGCTCTGACAGGAGAATGTACGTTTAATTGTGAAAGAGTCTTTGCGGTCCTGTAGGATGGTGTCAGGTTTGATAAGAAGGCAGATTTTGCAGTTGGGGTTTTGAGCAGAGGAAAGCACCTGGTGGTTTAGGTGTGGAAATTTTGTTGAGTTTGGAGCGCACCAGTAGGTTTTTAAGGGTTTTGTCACGTTTGAAAAAGTGATCATCGGTTTGGTCTCAAAGGCAGATTTGTGATTGTCTACTGTGTACCAGTTGGACTTGAAAAAGCGATCATCGGTTTGGTCTCAAAGGCAGATCTGTGATTTTCTACCATGTGCCAGTTGGACTTCAGAATCCTGCAGATGGGGAGAGTGTGTGGATGGAAGAGGAGGCAGGCGGTGGGTCTGTCTGTCTCTTTTGGAGGGTGGATTTCTCGCGCAGATGTTCTAGATATAGCTGTGGTGTGCATGAGAGCATCGTTGATGACAGCACTGGGGTAGCCACGGATTGGTGAAAAACTCAGACATTTTAGCTGCTTATACAGTGGAATCTTCTTCCTTGGAGCAGAGTCTGCGTAGACGGAGGAATTGAGAATATAAAATGCTATTTTCAGTGCATGGGAGTTGGGAAGATGTGTAGTCTAGGTATGAATGTTTATCAATGGCTTTATAGAAAAAGGAGGTTTTGAGTAGGCCATCTTTGAGGGAGATGGTGATGTCCAGGACGTTGACTGACTGCGAAATGGTGTAGATCAACTGGATGCATAGATGGAAGGTCAGAGCAAAGTTGAGAAAATTGTGGAGATCTTGTTTTGGCGTGGATGTGGCTCCCAGTCCATTATCAGTGTATCTTTTATACAATTCTGGTGTGGGTAAGGGTAATTTTGTTTGCACCTGAAAGATAGGCGTTATAATCCGCCGATTTTGTTTCCCGGAACAGGTGGATTGTGGCACATGTTGTTCTGGTTTGATAAATATTGTTGGTGTAGTTGCTAACAAGGGTTGCATGATCTTTCATATCTCATCTTTATTTGCGTGAACGTAAGGACGATTTCCAGCCACTTGTAGCTCAGCACATATTTTGCACAGGGACATAAGGGGAAAAAGATCCTGCTCTATGTTTCAGCCAGCAGGAAATGCCAGGAGGGTGGAGCCGCGTTCCCTCAGAGTGAAAGACAAATGTACTGACCTCTCGACAAGCACTCTCGTTCAGTCTGCTCATAGAGGAACGACATATCAAAATGTGACGAACCGTCACGAGATTATGAAAAGAGTCACATGTGATTGAAAAAAAAAAGCGAATAAATGAAGCTTGTATGTAGGCCGGTGTAACGAAAAGTTTTAACTCCCCGAATGGTTTAACTCCCAGGGAGTTAAACTGTTCATTTGTAAATTTTAACTCCCTGGGAGTTAAACTAGAATATAAACAAGATGCAAAGCATATAAACGTACTCCCAGTTTATCCTGAATACGCGTGAGATATTCCATAAAGAGGAAAAACCGTCTTGGGCTGGTGTAACCGTTAGTAATGGCTATTCTGGTAAACATCGGCTACCGTCTGTGACCTAAAATGAACATACTTACACATTTCAGAAAGATCGGCCAAGAACTTTCTGAGATTTTCCATGAAGAAGAAAACCATTATGGGCCGTTAGTAACGGCTCTAATGGTAAACTTAAACATCGGGCATCATCCGTGACCCATAATGAACATATCTACAAATTGTCAGAAATATCGGCCACGTACTTTCTGAGATATTCCATAAAGAAGAAAAACCGTTACAGGCCGTTACAGCCGTTAGTAACGGCTATAACGGTAAACTAAAACATCGGGCATCATCCGTAACCCATAGTGAACATACCTGCTAATGTTCACAAAGATCGGCCAAGTACTTTCTGAGATATTCCATAACGAAAAAAAAAACGTTACAGGCCGTTACAGCCGTTAGTAATGCTATAACGGTAAACTAAGACATCAGGCATCATCCATGCTCCATAATGAACATACCTGCTAATTTTCACAAAGATCGGCCGAGTACTTTCTGAGATATTCCCTGAAGAAAAACAACCGTTACAGGCCATTACAGTCGTTAGTAACGGCTATAACGGTAAACTAAAACATCGGGCATTATTCGTGACCCATAATGAACATACCTGCTAATGTTCACAAAGATCGGCCAAGTACTTTCTGAGATATTCCATGAAGAAGAAAAGGCGTTACAGGCCGTTACAGCCGTTAGTAACAGTATAACGGTAAACTAAAACATCGGACATTATTTGTGACCCATAATGAACATACCTACAAATTTTCAGAAAGATCGGCCTAGTGCTTTCTGAGGTATTCTATAAAGAAGAAAAAGCGTTACAGGCCGTTACAGCCGTTAGTAACGGCTATAACGGGGTAAACTAAAACATCGGGCATCATCCGTGACCCATAATGAACATACCTGCTAATTTTCACAAAGATCTGCCAAGTACTTTCTGAGATATTCCATAAAGAAGAAAAAGCGTTACAGGCCGTTACAGCCGTTAGTAATGGCTGTAACGGTAAACTAAAACATCGGGCATCATCCGTGACTTATGATGAACATACCTACACATTTTCAGAAAGATCGGCCAAGTGCTTTCTGAGATATTCTATAAAGAAGAAAAAGCGTTACAGGCCGTTACGGCCGTTAGTAACGGCTATAACGGTAAACTAAAACATCAGGCATTATTCGTGACCCATAATGAACATACCTACACATTTTCTGAAAGATCGGCCTAGTACATTTTGAGATATTCTATAAGAAGAAAAAGCGTTACAGGCCGTTACAGCCGTTAGTAACGGCTATAACGGGGTAAACTAAAACATCGGGCATCATCCGAGACCCATAATGAACATACCTGCAAATTGTCACAAAGATCGGCCAAGTACTTTCTGAGATATTCCATAAAGAAGAAAAAGGGTTACAGGCCGTTACAGCCGTTAGTAACGGCTGTAACGGCAAACTAAAACATCGGGCATCATCTGTGACCCAAAATGAACATTTCTACAAATTTTCAGGAAGATCGGCCAAGTACTTTTTTTAATATATTCTAAAAAGAAGAAAAACCGTTACAGGCTGTTACAGCCGATATTTTTGGTTAGTAACGGCTGTAACGGGGTAAACTAAACATCGGGCATCATCCGTGTCCCATAATAAACATACCTGCTAATTTTCACAAAGATCGGCCAAGTACTTTCTAAGATATTCCATAAAGAAGAAAAAGCGTTACAGGCCGTTACAGCCGTTAGTAACGGCTGTAACAATAAACTAAAACGTCGGGCATCATCCTTGACCCATAATGAACATACCTACACATTTTCAGAAAGATCGACCCAGTAGTTTTGTCTGGAGCGAGTGGAACACATTTTGACCACGGACACACTGACAGACAGACAGACAGACACCCAGACAGACAGACACACACACAGACAGCATTTCTTCGTTCCCATTCTAAAGTACTCCCTGTTCTTTAAGAACTGGGAGTATAAAAACTAACTCCCTCTGTGTTTCAGTTTGACTCCAGGGGAGGTATTCTGACATACCACCAGAATGACTCGCACCCACCACCCACTCCCCGCACCTCGCTACCACCCATGCATCTTTTATATATATATATATATATATATATATATATATATATATATATATATATATATTTATTTATTTTCCAAATGTGTGTGTGTGTGTGTGTGTGTGTGTGTGTGTGTGTGTGTGTGTGTGTTCTTACACAAACTTGCCAGATCAAGGCTTATCAGGTAGAATTGTTTCCTTCGATATTTTTGGTTTCTGCGAATTAGTCACGTGTCCTGAATTTTGTTGAACAATATGCGTTTTTCTGATTGGCTGACCGACTTTCATTTTTAGCTTGGCACACGCACACCACCACACCTGTGACGAGTCGCTTGACAACTTCATCAGATCGGTCCCAAGCAGCCACCCTCTTGTACAAATTGTACAAAAACAGGCACCAACCCCCCCCCCCCTCCCCCCCCTTCTCTATCCCATGTGTCTCACACACAAATTTCTAATCTATTTCAACCCCTTTTCTCCTTCGTTCTCTCCCAGATGTAGCGATCAATACAAACAATTTTACGTCACGTCGCGACTACTCGTCATTCTCTCCCCACCCTCCTTACTCTTTCACCCCCCCCCCCCCCCCTTACGCCCTAATTTGGCGGCATGACACAATAAAAAATTGAAAATTTTCCATTTCTACACCATTTGAGTGTAATGGCCTACACTTATGGGTGACTGTTTGATAGTCGCATAGACTCGATGAGAGAGAGAGAGAGAGAGAGAGAGAGAGAGAGAGAGAGAGAGAGAGAGAGAGAGAGAGAAACGCCAAAGACTGAAGGTACAGTATTTCTACCAAAGGCATCAAACAATTTATTCATGTATATACAGACTTTACATACAGATTATATACAAAAGGCATAGTAAAATATCAAGGACATGCATAGATGAGCACATGAATATGTACACGGACATTTCCTTTCCCTATGATGATGATGATCATGAACATTAAATCCCCTTCTCCATTCTCTTACCGAAAGACACCTGGGAAACACGCTACTGCACTACTAATTGAATATATATCTTATATATTTATCCATCCATGGTGTTGTGTGTGTGTGTGTGTGTGTGTGTGTGTGTGTGTGTGTGTGTGTGTGTGTGTGTTGTTGTTGTTGTTGTTGTTCTTCGATTTAACGTCTTTTCACTTTAAAGTGATATTAGACAGGAAGTGATTGTTTACTTGTATATGTGTATGAGTGTGTAGTATGCATGCGTGCTTGCTTGTGTGTGTGTGTGTGTGTGTGTGTGTGTGTGTGTGTGCATGTGTGTGTGTGCGCGCGCGTGTGTGTGCTTGTGTGTGTGTTAAATATTAGTGGAAATACGACATAAGAACAATCCTTAGCAAAAATCAACATTAACAAATCAAATTGCAACAGTCAAAACAAAACAGTCTAAAATACGCAGAAATCATAAAAACAAGCCGACTGGACTTATCATTAAGTTCTGAACAAAGTTCAAAAGAAATACAGGTTCTTGGAAAATGCATTTAGATTCATCTTTTCTGAATTTTGATAGAGCTGATTCAAAATAAGGACAAAAGTACAAAATATGTGTTGTTGTACAACTATCAACAGCCCCGCATACACATTGGGCGTTTTTTATGAACTTTGTTTTGAAAGCGTTTAACCTAAGTCTGTAAAACAGTGAAACAATTTTTTTGCGGTGTTTTGGGTGTTTATTGACATTTTTTTGATAAAATGTATAATTTATTAATGAATTCTGTTTTGAAAAATTTTGTGATCGAGCGTTTAAACAACACTTTATTGAAGAATTAGGCTTATGTACTTTGGGAAGCATGTAGTCTTTATATATCTTTTCAAAATTTTCAAAAGAAGCTTTTTGTAATAAAGAGTAACCCTCTTGTAAACTTAAAAGAATGGGAATATCCTTGGATTTAAAAGACTTTTTTGCACCTGCACGAGCTGTACGATCAGCCCATTCATTTCCAGATATTGAACAATGAGATGGGATCCAACAAAAATCAACTGCGATACCCCTTGATATAACAACATGAATAAGTATTTTAATTTCTGTGATGACTTCAGCCCGGTTTTTCGGATTTGTTGATTCTAAAGCTTGGAGAACTGATTTAGAGTCTACACAAAAGAGTGCACCATAGAAATTGAATGGTGTATCAATGACATACTGAATAGCCATTAAAACTGCTATTAATTCAGCTGTGAAAATGGAGAAGTCCTTACCAAGGTAAAAAGATTTCTCAATTTTTAAAGTGGGGATGACAAAACCACAGCCTGCCTGATTGTCTAATAAAGAACCATCAGTGAAGATTTTTAGATGATTGGGATAAAAATCATTCATATGGGATCTAGCTTCATATGCAAGAACATTGATGTTATCAAACTTGGACAGTTGTGTATAGTTATAATCAAACTTTGCCTTAGAAAGCTCCCAGGTTGGGATGGGACTTATTGGAAAACGCACAGCTAATTTCTTTTGATTAGTATTTAATTTTGTCAATAGTTTAGAAGAAAATGTAAGAATAGTTTTATTAGATCGGATACGTTTTGCACGCTTAGGAAAATGAATATCGGACCTAATTTCAAGTTCCATTTGGTTTGAATTTTGAATGGTAGAGCATCTTAAAATGTATTTAGCACAGGCTAATTTTCGCTGATCATCAAGAGGCAAAACACCTGCTTCATGGCAAGATCCTATGATGGAACCATGAAATGGAACGCCAAGGGCTATTCTGTATGCTTTACAATCTATGCTCCGCAGTTTTTTCAATAGATATTTTGGAGCACTAAAGAAAACCTCTTGTGCATACGACAATTTAGATCTAACTAAAGCTGAGGACAAATGAATTAATGTATTTGTGTCTTGACCCCAGCTTTGTCTGCTTATGACTTTTAGAAGGTTCAATGACTTTCTTGCTTGATTTACAGCATGTTCTAAATGCAGATTCCAAGAGAGCTTAGACGTTATATAAACACCAAGAAATTTAATATTTGAAGCGTATTTAAGTATGATGTTGTTAACTTTGAATTCTGGGGCATTGTGAACATATCCACTTGCATCGAATAGCATCATGTGAGATTTTTGAGGTGATAAGCTTAAACCATTTTCAGACATATACATAGCAATATTATCTAGATCACATTGATATGCTCTTTTTATAAAATTTATATACCTTTTTGATGTTTTCTTTTTTAAAGTAACATTCATCCACAAACAGATATCATCGGCATACTGAATGAAATTACTTTTTTGGGAAATAGATATTGGTAAATCGTAAGTTAGGATATTAAATAGAATAGGAGCAATAACAGAGCCTTGAGGGATACCCATATCAAGGAATCTTTTAGAGGAATAGATGTGACCAATTCTTGTTTGGATACTTCTGTTGGCCAAGAATGTTTTAATATAGTCATAGATATGACCAGAAAGCCCAACCGTTTTTAACTTGTATAGTAATCGTTCATGCCAAACCTGATCGTATGCCTTATTTATATCAAAGAATGTGGCAAGAACATTTTGCTTTTGGCAAATTGTTGTTTGATTTGAGTTGTTAATTTCACTAAATGATCAGTGGTTGATCTGCCTTTTCTAAAGCCTCCTTGGTTTACAGGGATAATCCCACGTTTTTCGCAATGATAAGACAATCGATTTAAAACAATTTGCTCCATTAATTTGCATACGTGAGACGTCAGAGAGATAGGTCTAAACTATTCACATCGTGTACTGGTTTGCCCTGCTTTAAAATAGGGACTATAATTGAATCTCTCCATATGGATGGGATGTTACCTTCAATCCAGCATTTACTAATAATTCCGTGTAAAAATAACAAAAAGTTTTCTGGAAGATGTTTTATCAACTCATTGGAAATGGCATCCAGACCAACAGAAGTTTTCTTGGTCTTAGGTAATGAACAGATAGCAGACAGTAATTCTTGGAAAGTAATTTCAGCATTCAAGTAGTGATCATTATTTTTCTCAGGGTCATTGTATATGTCATTTTGTGATTGATTTTCCCTCAAAGTTCTGCATTTGTCTGATAGACTACTGTAGGAGCTATTCTTTACAAAGGTGTCAGCAAATGCCTCAGCTTTTTGATATTCTGAAGGAAATTGTTCATCACCTAGAATAACTGGATATTCTGGTAGATGAATCCCATTTTTCATTTCATGGATCTTTTTCCAAATTTTACTTTTATCTTTATGGTCACTTATTTCATTAAAACAAAACGTTGACCAAAAGTTGCTTTTAGCACTTTCTATAACTCTGTTTCTTTGGTTTTTAGCAGATTTGACAGGAACACTGCCTTTCACTTTTTTAACTTTAGCATACGATTTAAAGATGTTCTTGTTTTTGTCTACAGCATTTTTACATGAATCTGTCCACCATACTTTACCAACGTGTTTCGAAGAGTTTGACACATTAATTTTGGGAATTGCTTTGCCTGCAGCATTTAAAACTGCCTCTGTAAAATGAGTGTACATAGATTCAATGTCTGATTTATCAAAAGAACTAACGTCGTAAGACCTTAGAACAGATTCAAATTTGGCCCAGTCAGCTCGTTTATAATCAAATTTAGGAATTTTATCCTTTACATCATTGTGCTTAACTTCAAATCCTCTAAAAGTAAGGATAATAGGAATATGGTCACTTCCCAAAGTGTTATCGTGTAATTGCCACTTGCAGCTAGGAACTAACTTTGGAGAGATTAGAGTCAGATCAATTGCTGATGGTTTGTGGCTGGGAACATCAGGCAGTCTTGTAACACTTCCGTCATTTAAAAGAAAAAGTGGAGAATCTGAAATATTCTCCACCAAGCGATTAGAGGTTACTTTGACGCAAGATAGATCCCCAAAAGGAGCATGTTCATTAAAGTCCCCCGCTATTAACCATTTATCATTTGTAGTATTTAACGAACGTAGCCAGTCAGAATTGCAATCAATAATACCTTTTGGGAAATACACTGAAACGATATTCAAAACTAACGATTTGTCGAATCGGACACACGCTGCACAAGAAAACAAGTTTGTTGTGTCATTTGGTACAGGCGATTGGATTGGTTGGTAAAATAGTTGGTCATTAATATAAATGGCCACAGAAATTTTCGCAGCACAATCACTTTCTTGGCACACTGGTGGATAGAAGAAATGGTCCAATCGTGGCAAGTCCTTCTTTGTCACATTTAGAGATTGAAGGATGATGACCATATAAGTGTTGTTCTCAAGATGTTGTTGAAGGTGTATTATATTGGTAGTGATTGAACGGCAATTCCATTGTAGGATACTAATATTTGTCTTTTTTTCCATCAAAAAGTTATAAAGAATAATAATAAAGAAACAGAAGAATACTGCAAATAAAACAAAGCACAGTAATAGCCTATTAAAATGAAAATAGACACTTTGCAAACACCAAAAACTGAAATTCAGTATGGCAATACCTAAAATCTATCAACAGGACAGTGACTAATAATACTATGAACAATCATGCGCGACTATGAAAATGGCAGCCTTATAACAATCCAACAGAAATACGTAGACAGAAGACTTTCACTGGGCTCGGTAATTGTACAGGTAATCTCGTCCCCGATGTTCCCTGCGCAGCAAGAAAGAGTTCCTCCTGCCCTGGTGATGTGGACGGGGTGGGTTATCCCTGGGACGACGAGAGCTGTAGCGATGACCGGGTTGTCTTTGCTTTCTCCAGTACATGTAATGAAGATGACGACCAAGGTTGCCTGCAAACACGCTGAGGCCCCTTTCTGAAGGATGGATTAAGTCCCACATGTACTGAGTGTTGTTGGTGATGTTTTCGTGGGACACAAACGACACGTTATTTTGACCGGAAAGATTACAATGTATTTCGTCATTAAAGATTTCTCTTTTGATGTTTAGCTTTTTTATCCTAGTTGGGGCGACCTTGCTAACAACAATTCGAGTTTGAGGATAATGCTTTTGCAATTCTTTCACGAGGTTGATGAAAGTAGATGCCTTTTCTTTTGGATCAGATGTGTCTTTGAGATCATTTACCCCAACATGAAGCACAAACACGTCTGCATTGTCGATAGAGTCAGACAGTAAAGCCTTCTTGCATTGATCAATGGTGGTCGTTTTCTTTTTCTTGATATACAGTCCATAAGCTGCACCCAGTCTTTGAGCGGATATACCGTTTAGCACCGAGTCGTGCAGTATAACAACTTCGGGTAAATCTATGGAACCTCTAGATTGCAATGAATGTGAAGAAAGTTCGTGTTTTTGCTGGTGATCTTTATTTCTTTGTTTGCTTGTAGAATGTAAGGGGTTAATTTTGTCTTTTTCTGAATGTTCTTTTCCCTCATCCATCCCCCTAGCGTCATTTTTATTCTCGTCATCGTTTTTAACGTCATCAGATGCCGTAGAACCCTTCATTACAGACCTTTTAGCTTTGCGTTTGACAATGTCCGAGTATGTCGGCCTCCCACCGCTGCTCATCCGTGACATGGTCCCGAGACGAGTGGCACCTGCCGCGCCCGCAGCAGATGCCACATGCTGGGCCCCGACAACGCCTGTTGTACCGTCCGCAGTCGACCGTGCAGCCACACTCGCACTCTGGACCACCTCACGCAGCTCGTTGATTTGGCTCGAGATCGCGCTTTTCAGATCCAAAATCGACGCATTCACCTCATTCATCAGACTCTCCCTCGTTTTTGTAAGTTCTGTCTGAGAAGCTGTGTTTGATTTTGTTGTTGTACTGTTGTCTTTCGTAAGGTCCCTTTTCGTCTGGTTGCCAACAGTGGAGTAACCGCTAAAAGTAGGTCTATCCCGTTGATCAGACTCACCTCTTTCTTGCTGAATTTCCTTCATCAGTTCAGGACTCATTAAACCTGATGCACAATTTTCGCACATAAACTTTCGTTTAGTTTTCAAAAATACGCATAGCATGTAGCTTGGGAGTCCAGTTTGTGACCTGGGAATTAGATCTAAACATTCCATACATTTCAAGGCGCGGCCGTTGGTGGAGTTTTGCCTGCACTGTTCCCCTTCAGATCTAACAGTCGATGTAACAATCGATGCACATAGCTCTGGTCCTGTAGAAGGTTCCGATGGTTCTCTGGTTGACTTTATGGAGGCATTTCCTTTCTTATCCTGCTTCCTTTTGTATCTTGTCCTGCCCATGATAGGTCTTCTGCTACGACTGATTTAGTCCATGGAGAGATCAGCCGCCATGTTGAACCGGAAGACTGGTCCGAACTGGACTGTGGGTTATCGTATTTGTCAGAAATGATTCGTGTGTGTGTGTGTGTGTGTGTGTGTGTGTGTGTGTGTGTGTGTGTGTTGCGTGCGTGCTTGCGCGTGTGCTTGCTTGCGTGCGTGCGTGCGTGCTTACTTGCGTGCTTACTTGCTTGACTGCGTGCGTGTGTGAGTGCGTGTGTGTGTGTGTGTGCATCTCAAAAATCAGTATTTCCATCAATCGGAGAGAGAGAGAGAGAGAGAGAGAGAGAGAGAGAGAGAGAGAGGTGTTAGAATTTTGAGATAAACTCTGTGCTGTAAACTGTACTTACCCCGTTACTGCTTTTTTTCTTAGTGGGAAAAAGCTTGTTATACATGATCTTTTCCTTCCTCCCTTCTCTTATCGAACAGAGCGAGAAAGGGGGATAACACAGGGAGAGGGAGAATGGACACAGATTGCACTGCATCGGGTAAGAGGCTCAAATTAAGCTTCTACCCGCCCGCCCCGCCCGCAACAGAGCCACAGCTACGTATCTCTGAATTTATACTACATTCAGATATATGCTTGTGGCTCTGATAATTGAAAAGTTAATTTAATCTTATTTAATAAGTAAAAAAAAAAAAAAAAAAAAATTGAATTATTTCTATTCTAGTCTGATATCTTCTGAATGAGCGACGCAGTCAGAAGCTGACTGGCCCGGGCACTGCCCAGACTGCCCACCGCCCTGGCCACTGTTAAAACGGTTTGTCATCTGTAACGCGGCGCGAGTTAAACGTTATAAGTGTCTGCAAAGTCGGTAAAAAGAAAGCAAAAAAACAGTACTATCGACACTTAGCAATAATGTGACATAGCGGTAACAGGGGACGTTGTGATAAAGATTAGCATGTTGGCAACAAATAGTGGTCTTGACTCGAAACGCTCTTCATGCGCAGCGCTATTGAGACAGCAATAGAATTGAAAATAGTGGTGCTATTGACATCCGCTGTTGAACGCTGTGATTATGGCACGATCCTTTAATACCAAAAGACTGTACATGAGTCACACGAGATTTGCTTCAGTTTTGATCTTCATGCGCAGTGTGTCATGGCCAGAAGCGACGTTTTCTGAGCACTGGACGAGGCGACCTGAACAAGAAAATGTTGGGCAACTTCATCTTCCCATAATTATTTCGGGCACTGTTGCACCATGGCCTATCCGGTAAAATGTCACAATGAATTATCTATTAAACCCTAATTGCTCAGAAAATTTAATAAAAGAAATTGATTTTCAGAGCAGACATGGTAACAACGTACTGGGAC
>CM065718.1:19655858-19680858 GCA_033310375.1 Conus canariensis
ACAAGTATGTGAATCGATATATATTTTTTATGTGTTCTAACAAATCAATGTACTGAAGAGTGTGAGGATATGTAACATTAGCATTGCTGTGTTAGGTAATTTTACATATTCATTCAGGAATTGTGTTAATTCAAAACAAAGACTATCAGGGACAATCTCTGTCAGTGGTTCATGTTCAAGTCTTGGTATTAATGAAATTGGAGATCGACAAGAAAAATAGAAGCCAAAGCAGGGCGAACTGGAAAGAACAGACGACACCATGGGTATAAATTCAGACTTGCAATGCTTATTGCCTAGCCGACCAGAGAGGGCCATACTAGGGCTGTCGCCTCGTTATAGTCAACTCTCAAAATAGACTGTTAAACACACACACACACACACACACACACACACACACACACACACACACACACACACATTTAAAAAAAAAGACTTTCTTTGTCTTAATAAGTGTACATATGTACGAGTTCAGAGTCTTTGTATTGAGTGTTCTAACACAAAGTCACATTTCAGCGGCATATGATTAATGTGGAGGGAAGCGGGCAGGAGCGGGGGGATGGGGGATGGGAAGGGGTAGGGGGTCGGACGAAGTGAAGTTGCTTTGAATAATTGCAAACCAGGCACAGTCGTGAATTTGTTTTCCTATTCCTTACACGCGCACGCGCGCGTGTTTGTGTATATATGTGAAGTCAAGCCAAGTCAAAAAAAATAACCTGATCAAAGGTAGGAAGAGAAAAGCTTTATAATTTTGTTTTGTTTTTTTAACATCCTACCCACTCAAGATCAAAACCGCTCAGCCAGTTTTGATGAACTGTTGAGTGTTTTGCACACTTCTTCCTCTGCTATCGATGTGTGCTTTTGTCAAGTATATGGGCAAGTTTGGGAACTTCTTTGGTGCCTATTCCTTTTTCGTTTGGTGTCTTTTGATCTGTGAGAGCACTGTGTGAACGGGTACCATTATTATCAGCATGAGCGGAATGCTGTAAAGGCGGCAACTACTTAGTCACCAAAGCTTTGGTCCTTGTCTATTTGTTTTAACCCTTTTTAAGAATTAGTTTTCTAGTGAAGTGACTGCAGGCGGTAATCTAAACGTAATTACACTTTAAATTACTGTTCCGTCGAACGAAAGAGACAAAAAAATTTTTTTCTTGTGATTTGTTCGTCTCTTTTCTTTGGCTGAACAGTAATTTCACTGTTTAGTTCATCTTAAGGAGTGTTTTCAGTGTTAATTCCCAAATGTAGATACCATCCGAATACACTCACTTTAACCACTAGTTTATGAAGGATATTTGTTGTTGTTTGTAGTTGTACTAGATTTGCCTTCCGATGAAGACCCCTTCAGAACCGCCCAGAATATGTAAAAGAATCTCGAGGTAGACAACAAACATGTTCTCAGTCAGTAGCCCCTTGGGATGTGACCAGACTGAAAGGAGACAAGGACTGGGACGAGGTGAAAGAGGACCTGGAGATGGAAGAAGGCCGTGAGGGAGCATGAAGACAAGGGGAGAGAAGAAGCAGAGAGACTGAGCACTGGCGTGTATGGCAAACGCTGAGAGAGAGAGAGAGAGAGAGAGAGAGAGAGAGAGAGAGAGAGAGAGAGAGAGAGAGAGAGAGAGAGAATTATGCATTTTTTTTGTAATCATTGCAGAATCGGAAATGTTTCAGCTAACTGGTGTAATGTGGTATGGTGTGGTGTGGTGTGTGTGGTGTGGTGAGGTGTGTGTGTGTGTGGGTGTGTGGGTGGGTGGGTGGGTGTGCGTGTGTGTGTGTGTGTGTATGTGCGTGAACGTGCGTGCGTGCGCGTGCATGTGTACGTGCGCGCGCGCTCGTGTGTTACAGGACCCGATTGGACTGGACTTAGTGGTAAGTATTCTTCTCCTTTCACTCACATCACACTAGATTCATTAGTATGACAGTGTCATCAAGAGATCTGTGATATGTACCGGAGAATCATCTACTGACACCGGACGTCATCTCAACAATCAAGGCGAGACTCGAGGGCCGACCTCAGTGACCAGCGTCGTGCCGCGGTCACCGCAGGTGAAGAGATTGTATCCGGCCAGCCTCGATGACCGGACAATGAGAACCCTGTCACAGAGGCCGTTGCCTGCCGTCAGACCGATTTTCTCTGGAATCGAGAGATGCAGAGGCAGAGAAAATCAACCCATTGTTAAACAATCCAAGTTAGGTTCAAACAGGACTCTGTAGGAAGCAACTCTCGGGGCAGCGTGACAGCAGCTCTTCAGAGAAGATCCCTCACACCCCCCCCCCTCCTCTCCTCCCTCAGAGAAGTGTTTCGGCCCTGAACTCCTTACACTCTAAGGGGGCCCGGGCCGCATCCAGGTCATGACTCCTAGGTTCCCTTCTACTGCCAGTTTTTTTTCCCCTGCCGGGATTCGAACTCGCAATTTTTGGATGGGTGGGCGTCTCGAGGCGTGCCTTTTATTTAGAAGGATGGATGGCTTACCCCACTGCTAACGGGACACCTATTCTATGTTGGAAAATTTGAAATTCTTGATTAAGCCTTGAAGAACTTAAACCATAAGATCCTTATCAGTTACTTTCTCCTCTGTACAAAAGCCGCGAGTCTGATCTCAAAGGACTCGGTAAATCTGGTTTCAGTTGTTTACAATGAAACATCACACGGACTGAAGATATGTCAGAATCACTAATACATGTTACTTTCGCGATGGAATTTGGTTCTGAGAGCCATCCAATCGAAATCTATAGATTACACATGTGAAAGGTCTGTTTTTATTGGTACAGTCTGCTCGATGCGTTGTCGGACAGCCGTCTCTAGAGAAAAAAGAATTGCAAGGACGGTTCAATCCGTTCAGAAGTGAGGAGAGGGCAGGGTGGGGGAACATATAAACCACTCGTCAGCTGAGGTCATGTGATCGACGTCAATGGGCCAGTAAGTACTTGACCAGCTTGCCCACACTCATTAGTAGACCAGCACTTGACCAACTTGCCCACACTCACTGGAAAACAGGATCATGAGTGTTGTTACGTTGTTTGTCACTGAATCACATGCAAATCCTCGTAAACTGTTGACATGATTTGCAGTAAAGCGTCTGAGAGGAAACTGGTTTGTGTAGAAATATTTTCATGAAGACAAGAGATGTAGTTAAAATCAAAATGAATGAGAGGAAATCTTGACCAAGGTCGAGAGATCAATCTGATAAAAACAAAAAGAATAAAAGGAAATCTTGACGCCAATGTCGAGAGATATAAAAACGAACCGAAGAAAAGGAAATCTTGATGGCAAGGTCGAGAGATACAACAACAATAACAACAAAATTAAGAAAAGGAAATCTTGATGCCAAGGTCGATAGTTCTATTAAAACAAAATGAAGAAAAGGAAATACTGATGCCAAGGTCGATAGTTCTATTAAAACAAAATGAATAAAAGAAACTTTGATGGCAAGGTCGAGAGATGCATAACAACAAAATGAAGAAAAGGAAATCTTGATGCCAAGGTCGCAGTTCTACCCAGACTACTTAGTCTGAAGCAGATTCATCACCCGTGTCAACATTCCTCCCCGAACACCAAATACCTGTTGTTGTTTTTTTTTTAAAATAAATGTTAGCGAACCGCCCAGAGAACGTGGACAAACGAGTCACAAGACGAAACACAACGCGTTTCGACCTCTTAGGTCTTCATCAGGTGAGACATAAACGAATAAAACAACGAAAATTCACTTAGCTTTGATCGCTTCAGATCACTTCACAGGGTTCAGCGCAAGGAAGAAGGCGTTGAATGACCAAATACCTGAGTAAATGAATGCCATGCGCATGCGCAATATTATCAACAAGAAAATTTAAATGTCCGTCACTCTTACACCAGTGGAAACTATATTCAGAATCTCTATCTGCCCAAATGATTCCAATAAATTCGTTGAGAATAAATTAGCTTGAGAAAGTTCCTTGAGAAAGTTTCATAAACTCCCGTGCACAAAACTCGAGGGCCTGATATGTAGAGAACTATAAAATAGGCATTCTGGCTCACCCACCTCCGCCAGCTCCAACCGGCTGAAGCCGGTTTCGCTGTTGCTCCGCCGGCTTACCCAGAATGCCTATTTTATAGTTCTCTAATAGTAAACACTTTACAAACATACATAATGTGTAGGATTATCTGTTTTTAACACTAATTTAGAAAACTTTTGAGACTTAAGTTTTTGCTTAATCCTTCGTTTTTCTTGATCGTTTTCAATAACATCATTTTCACGCATACATTCATCAAACATCAAACATACATAATGTGTAGGATTATCTGTTTTATAGTTCTCTGTCACTGGACCGTTAAGAAGTAAACAAACAAAACAATGGGGACTTGGTTAACCATGCCTTTATTCTTAGGAGGGCTATTTGTCAACCAAGTTGGGATTTCATTCTATTGTGAGGAATGACTGGCTATTGAAAGCTATCTGAAAAGGGGTGGGATGTGTGTTTACACAAGCGTAGAATCGTGGCACGTTGTTGAAGATTATTCTAAGCAGCCACCAAGTGCACTTATCAAAAGCTTGATTCAACAAACAAGACAATTGTATAAAGTACACCCGGCGGCCGCCTGAAAAGGCAGCCTAAAAGTTTATAGCTGGGTGTTGAATAGGAGCATTGAAGCAAGTGGAGCAGAGCCCCGGTTATGCATAACCGTTATTTTTAGAATCATGTCATTTCCCCTTGCTGGGTGGTTTGTGAATGTTGCTGCAAGAAGAAGTTGACGCAGAGCCCCGGTTATGCATAACCGTTATTTTTAGAATCATGTCATTTCCCCTTGCTGACATGAAGTGGCGTGTCTTGAATAGAATAATCCCACAGAGCTTGATGTGCAGCGTTTGAAACTCTAATTTCCTGTGCTAATTCTTGTGAAGAAGGACTACCTAGTAAATCCTTCTCTGAAAAAATGCTATCTTGAATCAATCAGCAAAGTTTTAAAGTCACAACGCTTTCTTGACTGGAAATCACACACGCAGCACACCAACCCAATGTGAAAATGACAAGACAGCTAGGTTCAGTTGCTAACAACACAAGTGCTGGGCGGAAATGTCGTCACTGTTACTTATCAGCTGATTCTATCTAGTCTTGTGATTGGGGGAAGGTAAGAAACATGTTTTGATATGTTTAGAAATTTAGCCGCCTAAATTTATACAATGACGTCTAACGCCTGTACTGAACGACGCCGTCTAAATTTATACAATGCCGCGTGGCGGCCCGACGCCCTTATGTGTAACTCGACACGAACCCGGAAACAGTGCGGCGCTTCGACTCGGCTATTGTGCAGTTGAGTAAGCCGTGGCCAGACATGTCTGACCTAGATACTACATAAAGGCAGAAGTGAAGAGGAGTTGTCTCCCCGGAAAAGAATGTAACAATTAATTGTGAAAAAAAAATCGGCATCACGTTCTTATTCAAGTTTTTATTCAAGTTCTTAACAAGTTTTTATTCAAGTTCTTAACAAGTTAACATCAAGTTTTTAACAAGTCATCATCAAGTTCTTAACAAAGTTCTTATTCAAGTACTTATTCAAGTACTTATTCAAGTTCTTAACAAGTCGTCATCAAGTCGTCATTAAGTTCTTATCAAGTCGTCATTAAGTTCTTATCAAGTTCTTATCAAGTTCTTATTTAAGATTTTATCAAGTCGTCATCAAGTTGTTATCAAGTTCTTATTCAAGTCACTTATAATTATTTATTAAGTTCTTAACATATTATTGCATATCAAATGGATCAAAATGAGATTTTGTTGTTGGCAGTTCTGGCATGCTTTTTTGTTCGGCTTCTGTATTTAGTGGCTGAGATTTTTTGGACTGCTTTGGTTTTTGCTGGCGTTGTTTATATATTTTATAACCGTAATAACCACCCCCAGCAGCAATGACGCCAAAAATGGCAACTGTTTTAAATTCAATATTCCATGACGACTTTGGTGTTGTAGACAACCCTGTTGTTGTAGGTCTTGAATCAACTTGTTCTTGTGTATTTACAGCTGGCATTGAAACAACTGTTGGCGTTGGCGATGTTATGTTTTCATTATGAGTTATATTCTGTGCTCGGAACATTAATTTTTTTTGTTTGTTCCACTCTGCTAATTTTTTTCCTGCTGCAACACGCCCAGGATGAGGAGGCTTTTTACTGGTCACTTTCTCCACCTGATTCAATGTTTTCTGATTCTGCTGATTTTCTGGCTCGGTCATTTTGAAGGGAAACAAAATCTATATGATTAAAAGTAATTAATCCCATGATTAATGGCGATAACAATGTTCCAAATCTGTAATATAGATCACATCCTAGAGACTCTAATGACTTTGTTAAAACTGGATCCTGCGTTAAATCATACATAAAATCTTGTTCAGAATCAATGGGAGCAAATCTACTAACTAGTTTAGTGTACAAACTAAGAACCGTTTGCCCAACGCTTTTTACCATTCTTGACCCCAGTTGCGCTTCATACCTGTTGTGATACTTTACAATGTCTTGTGGCGACATTTGTTGAATCTGTTCTATGCTGAATTCATTTCCAAGGTACTGTTTTGTTTTTCCACATGCTGCTAAAGAATACAGCCTTTCCTTTTGGCGCATAATAGCTTGGTCATCAACTTGATCATTTGTAAGTTCAGGAAGTAGATCATCGCAGTTCATGTTTTATTAATAAATAAATATTATTTTATTTTTTAAAAATGAGCACCGAAAAAACTATTACTAACCTTGTATACCATTCTGCTGTTATTGGAGGCCTAAGTGTAGGATACACAATGCTTGGTAAAAGCCTGTTTAAAATAAAACCAGCAGATCTTGGCAAACTAGACTTTGAAGACTCAGCAAAGCTGATAGCTGTTATTACAGCTTCATTTGCTACGAAAGATTTTCTAGTTAAGCAAGGAATAATTCCAGACAGTATCAATATGTAAAATTAAAAAAAAAAACATTTATAAAAATGGCTTCACTCGTAATGATGATTGGTGGCGCTGTGGTTAATGCGCTTGCTTTTAGCGGAAGTAATTACGCATTTAGTAAACTACAAAATAACGATGAGAGAAAAAGACATAACAGAGCTATGGAGCAACTAGCTGCTGCACAAGACACCTATGAAAAGCAAAGAATGGAGCAGTTAGATTTTATTAACGACAGACTTAAACAACAGGGACATGCAGCTTACACATTTAAAGATGTTGACCAGGCAATAAAAGAATATTTTCTAGTAACAGGCAAACAAGTTGAAACATTGCCCCCACCAAAATTTAGCGACTTTTATCAACCATCAGAAAAACAAAAGATGCAAGAAATATTGTTTATTGTCTTTGGCATGACCGCTGTGTATTTTGTTGCACAAAGTATTGGCTGAATAAAAATGTACAAAATCTATTATTCTCCAAAAGGATATTGGAAGGGAATAACAGCAATTAAAAAGCTTAGCCAAGCAGCGGGAGTCAGTGAACAAACAGCAAAAGAATGGTTATCTAAACAAGCGATTTGGCAAATTTATCTACCAGCGCCTAAACGAATACAAAGACCACACTTTGTCAACACAATACCGAACGACACCCATCAAATGGATCTTCTATATTTACCCCATGATACGATTAGACGAAAAAGATTTAAGTACACACTTACAGTCATTGACATAGCTTCAAGATACAAAGATGCTGAACCATTAACACAAAAGAGTGCTTCTGCTGTTGCTGTTGCTATACAACTGATATATCAACGAGGACCCTTAACTTATCCTCGCATGATTCAAGTCGATGATGGAAAAGAATTTAAAGGTCAAGTGAATCAATTATTGTTAAAACATAGAGTTACCATTAAAAGAGGCATTCCGGGTGTTCACAGATCACAGGGTTTGGTTGAAAACTTTAACAAACAGTTATCTGAAAGACTTTTCTCCTACCAGTATCACAGAGAGCTGATTGACAATTCTCGCAACACAGAATGGGTAAAAAGACTGCCCTCAGTTCTACGTGCAATGAATAATGAAGAATTTAAAGGTCTAAAACCAGTACAAGCAATCAGAAAACAAACAATAAATGTTGTTGAAGGAGAGTCTTCATCAAGCAAACTATTACCATTTGGTTTGAAAGTGAGATACCTTTATTTACCGGGAGAAGCAGAAGGGGACACTCGCATCAGGGCAACAGATCCCGTTTGGAGTGTTGATCCATATGAGATAAAAAAAATTGTGAAAATGAATCCGCCTGTGTATTATTTACGAGAAACTGACACAACAAAACGACCAGCCCCCCGAAGATCTTTTGTGAAGGAAGAACTGCAGATAATCCCGCCAGACACAGTTCCAGTTAATTTAGGCAAATACATTTGAGTTTAAAATGGAAGCTCAAAAAAAATTATTTGCGTATAAATTTATTATTAAAACAATGATAAAGAATAAACTGCCAATAGATCCTAATATTTTTGAAAAAATCAAAAATCTTGAAACAACAACCACAAATAATCCAGCTATACTGGATAAAGAAATTACTGAGTATCTAATTGCGCTTGACCAAATGTCCTCCAGTGCCCAATTGCATATGAAAACTCTGGATTAACAAACACACGTTTTGTGTTTGTTCTATCTAATGACTTCTTTGTTACAACAGTTGTGTTGATCTCATGTAGATTAGATCGTAGTTTTACGTTGTCATGATGAAAAGTCTTATTATCAAACAATGCTTTTTTATAGTTGTCATGGGATATGCTTGACTGCACAACACTACGAGATATTCCCTTTGCTTTTTTAACAACTTTTTTTTGGCTTGAAAGACTGTACATTTTCGACCTCAAACCAACAAACTCCTTGATCACCCCTCCAGATAATTCATCCTTCATCTTACCTAAAACCTTCTTATTAATATCTGAATGCAAAGGTGAATCTTTAGGATAATCAGATGTGTCGTACCATCCAGCATGCCCTTTAGCCACTTCTAATTCCATGTCTTTATAGATATCTTCAGTAGGGATGTCAATTACAAAGGAATCTGTATCTGTGTACAGAACTCTGGACTCAGGATACAAGGGCTTAAAGTAGTCATAAAGAAATTCTAACATCAAAAGCTTCGACAGCTCTAAAACAGTAAACCCAATAAAAACGGGCTTATCCAATTTGACTTTCTTTTTTTTCATCATTATTCCAAAAAGCTGATCATGAAATCTTCTGAAGTCTTGATAATTTGGTTTTGAAGTTAGCTTAATTGCATCGTTCTCTCTGGTGACCAATCTAACATCTTTGCGCTTGTGCGGATTTTCCATAGTCTTTCCAAAACAGCTGTTGTTCATCAACTTGAAAAAGTCTTTTTCTGAAGCATCTGTGGATTTAGTTCTGAGATCAGTGTTCTTCATTATGTATGGTTTCATGAACTGTTCTTGATCAAAAGCAATTATACGATGAACAGCTGTCAACTTCAAACCATGTCTTAAATAAAATTGTAGAAGCCTGTAATGGCAGACATAATTTTTTTTGCCTCGAAGATTAGGCACAAGTTTAGGTGGTTCTGTTTTTGCCATCTTTAGACTTTCTGCTGCTAATGGATAGTCATTATGCAGGTCATGGAGTTCCTGAGGATATTCTAAGTCAACTTCTAGAATGTATCCACACTGTTGATCTGGCGTCAAACTGTACAACCACTTTAATGCTTTTTGAATATTATTCGTATCTGTGTACATTTTAAAGTTGCGTAATGGAAGTGATTGCGCCATTGCCCATCCATACAGATTGTTTGCATCTAAATACATGAGATAGTTAGACCTTTTACTTGGATCATAGTCGTCCAAGTATTTGTTGTTTGCTTTACAGTAATGGTGCGACGCCATACTGATTCCCCCACGCAATCCGTTTTCAATCATCTGAAGCATTGGCAGGTCAGACAATAAATCAATTTGTACTCCAGTAAATTTTAAGAAAGCGTCCCAGCTCATCCCGGGCGCAGAAATGTAATGCGCAGGATCCAGGCTGTAATGTTTCATGCAGGTCTTCCTATAATTTTCAAAGACGTCCGCCAACAAACAGGTATCCGCCATTAAATAGGAATCATGATAGTCTCCCATCGTTTTACACTCTAACTTCTGCCACGCATCTTGAGCATGCTGGTAATCAGAATCACTGATGTCCTTTCCTCTGAGACTAGAAAAGAACGCGCCTTTAGGCGGAAGTGTATCTTTGTCAAACCTTTGCCAACTGTTCATGTACTCATAAGGGTAAACGCCCTTTCTAACAAGAGTTGGGTCAAAATATTCTTCTGTTATTGGGCAGGACTTTAAGGACATAGCCAGTGACTCTAATGAACCCATCATGTGTTGCATAGAGTCGTAGAAAGACATGTTATTTAAAGTGAAACACATGTACTTTTCTGATGACTGTGCAATGCATGACACCCTGAAGTCGCTGGTTACTGCTTGCATTATAAGGTGAGAGTCGTAACCTCGCAAGTTGTGAAAGAATATAGGCAGCTTCCATGTCTTTGGTTCAAACTTTAGTTGAAGATTGCATTTGTTATGTGCTGCTCCTCTAAACTTTCCACTAATGTGATCATGGTCTCTTACTGTTGGATTCTCTGCGGTGGCAACCAAGGCCGCCCCACAAATCCAACAGTGAGTGGCTGAGTCATACTGTTGTTGGTCTTCAGGCGTCATTATGATTTCAGATAAGTTTAGATTATTAGAACAGGCATTACGCACTTGCTGCATGCGTTTTAAGAAGTATTTTGCAGCATTTGGTCCTCTGTATAATTCTGGCTTTGAATGGGCGCCATCCGACCTAACAATAATGAAGGCAAATGAGCAAATCTGATGATTACTCATTAAGACTGTGTCCAGGACGGGGGAAATCGTGATGGTATTGCTTAAGTGCACTAAGTTGATGTATTATTGGTCAGGCTTAACACACCAAGGTTATATTTGCACTCATACACGCATATGCACACTCATGCGCCCACCAAACATTCACCTCTCTCTGGGAATGGGATGTCACGCATTCGTTTCTCTCCTAACACGACTGAGCACAAGAAATCCAATTTCTATGCTACTATAATCAAACATGAAAAATCCAGTTACACAAAATGAACAAATCAACGCATAAATGATCAATACTTCCTAATCCCGGGTTATAATAAAAATGACTTCTTACCTGGCCAGGTTTTCACACACACAACCACGCTTTCACACCACACCACAGTTCTTGAAAAGTCTCTTCACGTCTTCTTCAGCACTGCTTGATGGTGAGGCCCTTGGTTGACTGGCTCCAGGTTTCAGGACTGGGTCTTCGTGGTCGTCTCTGGGTTCTCGACGTAGAACTCTTCTTCTTCGTCTCCTTCACCCACCTCTGGGTTCAAATTCAGTTTGTCTGTCTTCACCCACCTCTGGGCTTCAAACTTAGTTTTCTTCTCTTCCAGCTTGTCTTTCCCTAAGACTTTGCTGTCTCTTCTATCTCCCAGACCACGTTTCTCTCGACCCGTTCTCTGTCCTGCCCACCCTTCTCTCTTCCCTCTCTCTCTCTCCTCTGCCTTCTCTCTCTCTCTCTCTCTCTCCTGGTGTTCTTCTCCCTTCTCGTTGTTCTCCCTCACTTTATATAGGAATGGAAACAAAGGATTCCCCTTCGGGCCATGCCTTTGTCCATGCTGCTTCTCAAACCCCTAGTTCACAAGTGCTGTGAATTCTCCATTCGCTACATTCTCCACACATCTGCATTTACACACATCCCTACCTGATTGATTAGCAAACAAACACTTGGCACCAGATGGACATCGAGAATTCCCGCCGACTTCGGAGGCCACTTTAACACAGTAATTATCTTAAAGAGGGCTACGATAACAACATCCACGCGCGTTCAACCAGCCTGACAATAGAACCAACACAGTGACCCACGGCAATACCATCCGAACGAGTCCAAGACTCCTGCTCTTCACTGACTGTTTACAAAAGAACCTCAGCTGACTGAGTATTTAGCGCTCACTTGGTGCACCGAGGTCCTAGTGGTTACATCCCTCTCCCCCTTTCGCTGTCGGGCAGGTCCGAACTCCTTACTACCTTAGGTGCCATCTGTCACCTGACCGCTTCGTCCTCCTTGACACGGTTCGACCGTGTGCGATGGGTAAGGCATACTTGTTAATGGTTCTATTACCTATTTGTATACCACGTACAACGTCCCTTTTGCCTCTAAGCGTTTAATGCCTTTTGTGAGAGGTTTCACGCACTTGACAAATTCCCCCCACTTCAAGACAATGCCCTGCATTGGCTAAAACACATTCAAGGAGCTGAAACTCACAATTCTCTCATTTAAACCAACTTTAATCTAGGCCTCTAATAAGCCTACTTACACCAGAGAACGCACACAAGATTTACCTTGTAACAAAATTAGAGAAAAATCAATACCATACGCACTAACCAGGCAAATATCAACACAATCTGAAATCTCTACCAGCTCTAAGTAGTGCGGCCATATATAGATAAACATTATGTTTCTACGGAAATTCTCTCCCTTTCTCTTCATACACGTGGCCCGCAACCAGCCACGTCACGCATACACGACGCTGCACGAGACGCACGCACACGCTCGCAAAAATCGTATGACCATTTTAATTTGGCCTACCGTCCCCTTTTGGTGAGACCCGTCCGATCCCCCTTTCTGTACACACACCTTGCCGTACCCCGTGGCATATGTTGCAATGTGCACAGAAACGCCTTACATCACCTAGGATTCCGGGCCAGTAGTACTCACGCGTCACAATCTTTTGTGTGGCCTTCTTACCGAGATGGCCCGAGGCTGACGTCACATGATTTTCGGACATCACCGCCTTTCTGCGCTGCCTAGGAACGACAACCTGCTTCTTCGTTTTTCCCGAACGCGAATGAGTAAAAGTTCGGTACAATATGCCGTTCTCTAACTCGAACCCGATTGTACCCTCTTTAACATTTTTCTTCTGCCCTCTGTGAGCAAAACCAACCAGTTTTCTGAGCGAGTAATCGCCCTTTTGTTCTGCCCGTAAGCGAGTGGGGTTAGTCTCACCGGACACGCTCCAACGCTTTCTGGAGTGTTTGACTGCCTGGGGCGTTTTCCTCACGTGATTCCTTTTCTCTGATTCGACACAGAAATCAAGGTCTGGGTTTTCGTACCCACGTGCTCCTGAAATGTTCCCAATTACCAAATCATACGGTGGCTTTGGAACAGCCAAAGCCTGTACGACTCCACTATAGAATGGTGTATCAATGAACACCAGTGCCGTTTTGAATTCTGCTACTGTTCCATCTATTTGTCTACACCTCTGTGTTTTACCTGTGAATTGTCCCTTCTCAACCAGGGATTCCTTCACCATTATCCCTGTGCACCCAGAGTCTCTAATGACACTAACCACATTGTTCCCTACTCTGCCTTTGTGCACATCCATGTTATCGCCTGCATCTGTGAACACACAGCACAGTCCAGACAAAATAACACTGTCATCTTTTTCATCTTTTGCTGCCTGCCTTTCGCTTGGCCTGACCCTCATTGCTGCAGCTTTCTGAGGTCTAAATCGGCAATCTCTAGCCAAGTGTCCTGTCTTATCGCACAAGAAGCAGGTACGTCTATCTACGGCCTTATCCACGTGGGCCTTCACCCTTGTTTGCTCACGTGACGCCGTGGGCCTACGGGTGTGTACTACTGACTCATCGTGTGAGTCATGTGCTAGCCTGCTATCCTCTGAATATGCTTCCGGGCTTTCCTCTTGTTCAGGCAAATCACGCCTCGCTTCCCGGTAAGTCTCTGCCGTCTGAAGTACCTCAGCTATTGTGGTTGCACCTTTTTCCTTAATGTGGATTGTGAGGCCTGTCCCACAACCATCAAGTATCTGTTCCTTCATCACCAGTGTCTTGAGGCCTTCAAAATCACTGTCTACTCCACTAAGTTCTACCCACTTGTTGAAATAGTGATCTAGTCTAACTCCGAACTGTGTGTATGTCTCACCCTGTTCGATTCTCGCCTCGCGAAACTTACGCCTAAAACCTTCTTCAGTCAAATCATATGCCTTTAGTACTGCTTGTTTCACCGTGTCAAAATCCCTTTGATCACCTTTGGGTAAGGTGGAAACAGTGTGTAATGCACGACCTGTCAACAAGGCAGACAGGTTTATTGCCCAGTCATCTTCCGGCCAGCCCTCGTGCTCGGCAAACGATTCAAAACGACTGATATAGGCATCGATCGAATCAGTTTCTTCTCTGAACAGTGGAGTTTAGGCCTAGGCCCGGAATTTAGTCTGCGGCCTACTGACTCAGAACTGGTGTCTATTTCACTACGATTTTCAGATTTTATTCTTTCCAACTCAATTTGTTTGGCAACGGATTCAGTTTCAAGCCTAAGTCTCTCAGCCTCAGCCTCTGAGTTTCTTTTGACAGCTTCGAGCTGTTCTTTTTCAAACTTCCTTCTTTCAGCCCTTTCATCTCTCTCAGTCTTCTGCTGAGTTTCTATGAACTTACGCAGTTCATCTCCTGCATATCCCATTTCTTTCCCCAAACTAACTAGTTTCTCTATGGGGGTAAAACTTTCTTCAGCCATTTTTTTTTTTTTTTTTTTTTTTTTTTTTCTGATATGTTTTAGCACCACTAAAACAGTTACGCTTATAGACCCGGAAAAAGTCAGTAAACAGTTTATCTACTAAACGTTACGAGTACACCAACCAGTGGTAATGTTCCTAACACAAAGGAGCCTTAATCTTAAACCACAGCTTCTGTGAGAGTTAAGACTAGAACCTCGTTCTTCGTTTCTCTGAACGACCTTTGATTAATACAACCACCCTACACACAAGTCAATGCTCAACACTCAAAGAACTAAAGGAAATAATTAGAAGAGCTAATTAAAATTGCCTTTAGTGGACGCTTCGCCCCAGTACTACTCTAGCACTCACTTTGTTTCCCGCCTGAGACTAATTTGGGCCATGCAATCCTGGCAGGCTCGCCACTTTGTCCAGGACGGGGGAAATCGTGATGGTATTGCTTAAGTGCACTAAGTTGATGTATTATTGGTCAGGCTTAACACACCAAGGTTATATTTGCACTCATACACGCATATGCACACTCATGCGCCCACCAAACATTCACCTCTCTCTGGGAATGGGATGTCACGCATTCGTTTCTCTCCTAACACGACTGAGCACAAGAAATCCAATTTCTATGCTACTATAATCAAACATGAAAAATCCAGTTACACAAAATGAACAAATCAACGCATAAATGATCAATACTTCCTAATCCCGGGTTATAATAAAAATGACTTCTTACCTGGCCAGGTTTTCACACACACAACCACGCTTTCACACCACACCACAGTTCTTGAAAAGTCTCTTCACGTCTTCTTCAGCACTGCTTGATGGTGAGGCCCTTGGTTGACTGGCTCCAGGTTTCAGGACTGGGTCTTCGTGGTCGTCTCTGGGTTCTCGACGTAGAACTCTTCTTCTTCGTCTCCTTCACCCACCTCTGGGTTCAAATTCAGTTTGTCTGTCTTCACCCACCTCTGGGCTTCAAACTTAGTTTTCTTCTCTTCCAGCTTGTCTTTCCCTAAGACTTTGCTGTCTCTTCTATCTCCCAGACCACGTTTCTCTCGACCCGTTCTCTGTCCTGCCCACCCTTCTCTCTTCCCTCTCTCTCTCTCCTCTGCCTTCTCTCTCTCTCTCTCTCTCTCCTGGTGTTCTTCTCCCTTCTCGTTGTTCTCCCTCACTTTATATAGGAATGGAAACAAAGGATTCCCCTTCGGGCCATGCCTTTGTCCATGCTGCTTCTCAAACCCCTAGTTCACAAGTGCTGTGAATTCTCCATTCGCTACATTCTCCACACATCTGCATTTACACACATCCCTACCTGATTGATTAGCAAACAAACACTTGGCACCAGATGGACATCGAGAATTCCCGCCGACTTCGGAGGCCACTTTAACACAGTAATTATCTTAAAGAGGGCTACGATAACAACATCCACGCGCGTTCAACCAGCCTGACAATAGAACCAACACAGTGACCCACGGCAATACCATCCGAACGAGTCCAAGACTCCTGCTCTTCACTGACTGTTTACAAAAGAACCTCAGCTGACTGAGTATTTAGCGCTCACTTGGTGCACCGAGGTCCTAGTGGTTACGTCCCTCTCCCCTTTCGCTGTCGGGCAGGTCCGAACTCCTTACTACCTTAGGTGCCATCTGTCACCTGACCGCTTCGTCCTCCTTGACACGGTTCGACCGTGTGCGATGGGTAAGGCATACTTGTTAATGGTTCTATTACCTATTTGTATACCACGTACAACGTCCCTTTTGCCTCTAAGCGTTTAATGCCTTTTGTGAGAGGTTTCACGCACTTGACAGACTGTTTTAGGAAGTTTCTGTGGGGTTGGTCCTTCATAAGGAACAATGAGTGATTCGAAGTCTGCGTAAACAACATATGGACTAGTTTGCAACCGTTTCCAGTTCTTAAAACTAACTTTACTGCCTTCTCCGGGCGTAATTAGTTCTGTATCACAGTCAACTGGGCTAATACAATGTTTTATATGTTCGCTCGCAGCTTGAACGGACGGAATTCTTGTTAAACATTTTCTACAGAATTCTTGTTTGCTATGTTGTTTTGTAGTATGCACTAGTAATCTACTCATTGTGCGTATTAGAGTGTAGTGCAACCCATTAAGGCTTTGCATTAGGAGTAAGTCTACATGAGTTTTGGTTGGTTCGCCTATTGTTGTACTGTTCTTTGACACTCTAATTGGCAGAAGGTTGGTTTCTTCAGACCATGTGTAGACATTAACAGTTATTGGTGGATTTTGTTTTTCAAACTGATCAATTTTGTCTACAGCCATAGGAAATTCAAGGCCGTTAAAGTTAAGATCATTGGCCCACTGTAAATAGTTAGATACTCTCTCTGCATTTTTGGCAACGTGATGCAGCCTAGCAAGAACGCACCACATAAAACATTTGTCGTCTGAATTTTTTTATGTTCAAAACTGCTTTCTTTGCAACCAATGTTGGAGGCAGTGGAATGTAAGACTTGCCAACAATCGGCTCATACTTAGCCTGTTTTAATCTGATGTCTAGGACTTCACCCTCCTGACCAACCAGAGCCTCTCATTTTGGCTTCTTCAGCGGCCACATCAAACTGTGTAAGCAGCTGATCTGCCCAACCAGGTGTTAAGTCATTATGAGAAAGAATAGTCTGTTGTTTTGTCGAGACCCAGACTTCTAGATTTTCTTCATTTATTGTTATATAGTCGATTAAAACAACTAACCTTACTTTAACTGGAGGGTTTATTGTTAGTTTACTTGGAACTTGAGAAATTGCATGCACAACGCTTTCCCGCACGTTTTTTGGATTAATAACTTCTAAATCAATCTCATTTAGTGCTCTTGACAAACGCTCTTCCTCGAGCATTGCTTCAAACAATTCATCTGAACCTTCATATATCTTATCCATGCTGAGTTTCTTTTCTAACTCAAAATATTTATTTAAATTAAAAAAAAAATACTTAATCAGAATCAATATCAACGGTCTTTTTGTGCTTGGACTCATAAACTAAAGTATAAACGCCCTTTGGGGTTGTTAATGTGAGCTGTTTAGAACAGAGTTTAATGTTTCGTTTACTTTTTTTAAACATTCCTTTTTTATCTGGTCGGTGTCTGGTTGTTGAGAAAAAGTTGCTCTTGCCTTTCTTTGAAGATCAAACTTTTGTCTTTTGTAGTCCTCAAAATCAGCCTGTAGGCGACTAAATTCTTCATCCGTGATGTTTGAGTCAGCAAGTGCTTTATTTATTGTCAGTTTGAAGGAACTAAGTTTAGCTGTTATTAGTTGAACCATAGCTGTGTGCTTTTGGAGTTTAGCTTTTATTTTTTTGCTGACAGCACTTACAGCCAATGAACACAGGCCAAGAGTTAAAGACAAACCACCTAGAGGTATAGCTACCGGTGCACCTACGCCTGTTGCTAAGAGACCTACACTTGTTCCTGCTGATAGAGCACTAGTGATCGATGCTCCAGTATTAACATATGTAACAGCATTAAAGACAGCAGAATACCTTCGTTTGGTTTTGCTGTATTTTGAAAGGTCCTGCTCTAGTTGGGTTTGCATTTGTGTTATGTTTGTTAATCTGAAAGTTTTTATGTCTACAGCAACAGAGTTGCCTACTATCTCTTCTTTGGGCACTTTTGGATAAGTCGTAACAGACATGCTTTTTTAAAATAAAAATAATTTAGTATTGGATATCTTTCAATCTGTTATCTTGAATATTCAGCTGCGCATCATATATTAAAAACAAATGTACATTAAGTGGTTTATCACTCTCTTTTTCTTTATCAATTTGAATGTTTATTACGTCTTTAACTGTTCTCCCACTCCCATGCAACTGATTATCCTCTGTTGACCTTAGGTCAATCCATAAACCGTATTTCGTTGTTAAATATTCATCAAGTCTAACACTGTGAAGGTGTAGATCTTTAGACGCAAGGTCTACTGTTGGACTTCTAGACCTCCCGCCTCCAAACAATTTTCTTATTTCATCAAAATGATGATAAGGTTTAAGCCCACTACCGTAGACTTGGTTAGGACTACCCTCAATTGAACATTGTACTTTCGTTATTTTAGGATTGATAAACTTTTCACTTTGTCTTTTGAATGGTTCTTCATCTTCACACAGCAATAAAATACCTTTAAGGGATCTTGCTGCGGCGCTAAAACTAAAGTTCCATATAGTGTCTGCTCTGCTTTTAGGATATTTTGAATGATGAATCACTCTTTCGTAATATATTGCTAATTTTGACTGATATTGTTGCTCAATCAGCCTTGCTAAGTTAGGGTTGCTAACAATGTCAAACTCTAACGAGATGTCGAAAATGCTGTACTTGGAATCAGTGTCTGTAGATTTAATGACACGTTTGTATTCATTAAAAGTTAGTTCATATGACAATCTGTCTTTTAATGCTCCTTGAAAGTATGGCGCATGCGCTTTTAACAACTCAAAATCTAAGGGTATAGAAAAGCGATTTCCATAAGCAAAACTTACAGCTTCATACTTGTTACCGTCTTTAGCGTCTTCGGCGTCTATTCTGTGTTTTAGTGCTTCGTTATTTTCGATTCCTTGAAACGCAAGATCGGCCCTTTCATTATCGGTTAGCCATAGATCAGAATAGATTAGAAATATGTCTGCATTGTGTAAAGAAAATATTTCTTGCCCCTCAAGTTTTATAGAAATTTTCTTAACGATTGCCCGTCCCAGATTCTGTACAACTGTCCTGTTTGCGTCTGTTGCTGAATCAAGTTCTATTTTGAAAGTAAGCCGTGCAGATCCCGGCACAATCACTTCATCTGCTCCTAGGTCTGGAAATTTAACAGTAAGAATTTGATCTGAATCAATAGTAGATGGATTATTTGGAACAATAATATTCTGTTTATTTCCCTTCACGCCAAAGGGCTCTTTCAGTCTTCTATGCGGGTCAAGAATCGAACCATATGCTTGTGACATTTTTTTTTATAAAACAAAATAAAAAGTTAATTATTTAAAAACATGGCAGAAGAAGATTATGATGTTTTTGATCCTGGAGACGACATGAGTGAAATGACGCCTTTGACACATCCATTACAATCATTGCGGCGTGAATTAACAGAAAGTAAGGTCAAATCATTTTATCAAAGTTTAGGCCAAGAACCTCCCGAATTTATAGACCCTAATGATTTTGAAACAAAAAATGATCACTTGTTTTTTAAAAATGATAAAGGTGAACTTGTTCAGCTTACATCTAAACCAGACCCATCAAAGTTTTTAGCAAAGACTACAATTAGACAAAGGCTCAGTGTGAGCGATCAAAATCGCCTTGGCATTGCTAAACCGCGAAGATTAGACAGTGAGGCAGTTGCTAAACTTCAAAACACACTACAAGAACTCCCAACAGATAACCAAATACAAAACATGGAACTTAAAGATTTAAGCCCAACAGCAGACGAAATAATAGAAGCAGAAACCAGTTTTTCAGAAGAAACAGTATTAAAAACCATGCACGATCCGCCGCTACCTATGAGAGAAATAACGGCCCTTGATCATGCTTTGAGAAGCATCAGAGGCGAATTAACAAACAATTTAGCAAAACTGGGTGAACTAGATGAGCATATAAAAAGAGAAAAAGAAAAACTAGTTGAGGCTGATGACCACAACTTAGGACCTGGTGTTAAAGAAAGAATAACACAAAGACTAAAAGATCTTGAACAAGAGAGATCAGCAAGACTAGAAGTGTTGTCTACTAACCGAGAACAATTACGAACTCAAGTGAGCAGAATAAGAGAAACTATCCAAAGAATTTTATATGAAGACACAACGTTAGCAGAACGAATAAGAACACTGTTTAGAGAGCAAGGTGTCACATTAGCAAGTGTTATAACAGCCTTAGGATTTGCAATAAGTACACTGGTGTTGGCTATTACAGGCGGTGGTGGTGGGGGGGCAGTGCCACCAGGCCCGCCAACTCCGTCGTCAGATAAATCATGGGTAAAAAAACAACTCGATCACCTTGCAAACTTACTAAAAAAATTAGCCAGTAAGGCAATAGACTCTTTGCCTGGTATAATAGGAGGGATCGTTAGCTGGCTTTTGTCTGCCGCAAGTAAAGTAGTTGGCTTTATGGCTGAGCACTTATGGGCATTAGTTGTCTTAATAGTTGGGTTACTTTATAGTAAGATAAAGACCAAGTAATCCTAGGGCAGTTAATCCAATAACAAGTGCCGTCTTTTCATATTCATGGTCATTATTTCTTGGGACCACAGGGATTGAATGGGGTTTTGAGGGGGGTTTGGGGGCTCGGGGATTGGTGGGGCTTCTTTTTTTATTGCTATTGCTGGCTTAGAATTTATGTCGTTTTTTTCCGACCTTCTCTTCTTTACCAGCCACAAGGATTTCATTATTATAGTTTATTATTGTTCCTATCTGGAGTCTGAGGTCAGAAGGCAGCATGTATAAACCAGTGCCAACAGCAAAGTCTACTTTCGATCTTGCGTATTGCAAAACATTTTGGTACCTTTTAATACTTGAAGGCAAATCAATTGCAGAATTAATAGAATCCTCTAAATTTGCTAAATACTGTTTTTGTGCGTCAAAGCCAGTAGAAGGATCAATTATGTTTGATCTCGTTTGTGCTTGCGAACCTAGCAAACACCAAACATAAGTACGAATAGAGTCGTTTATTCGTTCTATTCCCGCTTTTGTTAGACCCTTAGAAGTATCCAAAATAAATGTTGTCCATGCTGTTTTATGCTCTTGCTCTATGGACCCGAGGTGAACAGTTGTGCCTGAAGAAAAAGATGTGTAAGGAGGATTCCAATCATAGTTATACTTTCTGTGCACTCCCCAATAATAAAGAGTGCCTAAACCATGATTAAGATCCAACTTTTGTCTAAAGTCTGTCTTTGGGTCAATATCAAATTCGTTACAGATCCTTTCAAAAGCCTTGTAATCTATTCTGTTGCTGAATGGATTAAACGTTTTGTCATTTGGTAATGGCGCTTGCAGTTCAGACAAAATACGTCTGAAGGTGTAATAAAAATGAAATCTATACACTGACCTCACCAAAGGAACAGGATGATTTAAATGATCAGCATACGACACTCCACACCCAGTTGAAGCACAAAACACAGCAAAGTTTAACTGGTTCTGATAAAACTGCATCGGATGACTGAACCACACTTTCGGGATGTAGTCGTTTTTAATAGGAGGGTTAAGATAACGATCCAATGGAGTACTAACCTTTACTTGAAAGGCGTCAGACTGAGTCACAGAAATGTCAAGGGTGTCAGTTGTTATATTTTTAGGACTGTAGTGCGGCCCAACAGAATATTTTGCATTAGTATATTTGAATGCACTCATTTTTAAATTTGTTTTAAAAATGTTTGTAACAATAACAACTCAAGACAGTCCTTCGTTTTTAGAATATGCTATTGATAATAACTGCGGAACCCAAAGGGTCGCACTCCATGAAATTTTTTACAAAGTCGTATGGTTTAATATAAGTCAATCCAAGAGGAATAATAAGATTACAAAATTTGACAATAGAGGAAACTTAGTTAGCCAGTTAACCATACCTGATGGTTATTACGGGTTTTGCTCGCTAAAAGAAGCAATGAGTAACTTCGACATTACTCTCAAACTTAACAATGCAAATTTGAAAATAATGTTGACATTCAAACCTGAAGAAGAAGAAGTAAGTTACCTTTTTGATGGAGAGCTAGCTAAAATGTTAGGCTTTGCAACTGACAATTATGCCGTTCATGAATTTAGAGTTACATCAGACAAAACTACTTATGAGGGAGAAAACCCGCTCGATCTTGCATTACATTCATTACTCTATGTTCATTTGGACGAGCTGAGCACTGATGAAAACTTATATGATGGAAAGCCCTCAACTGTTTTAAGAGCTCTTCCATCAGGGAAAGCTGCATATTGCGATTATGAAATTATACAATTCCCTAATTTACAGTTTAAAAGATTAGCTTGTGGGAGGGTCAGATCATTTAATATAAAAATCAAAGACCAAACAGGAAAAGTCGTCAAATGTGACAGCCTGCACATTGTTTTGGAAATAAAATAATAAGGTGTACTAAAAAATAATGTCACGTGGGCCAGAAGAATCAGGAGTTACATTAGCGCCTGAGAGGTGTGTAACTTTAGAATTAAAAGACCTTGCAGACGTTGAGGACTTTGAACAGAACGGTGAGATAGGCACTTTATATGGTTTTGAGTACACTAAAGATGGTTATTATAAGCGCAAAGAGGTTGACGACAACAAAAGGTTTCCTAAACTAGAACAACTACGCAATGTAGAAGCAAATAATGCGGGTCAGTATGAATATAAAATAGTTCGAAAAACTGACAACAAATGGCACTTAGAACCATATTTAGAATGGGACATAAAATTTGAATTCTTAAGCCCATTTACATTTTTTGACCGTCAAAAAAGTTTCAGAAAAGCATTGAACTCTGGCCCTTTACATGTAAGTCTTATGCCAGAGGACAACAGTCGGAAAGAGATCGAAATAAAGCCGTTTGGGGACAAACAGTACATCCTCCACAGAAGAGAATCGGTTTTAAAGAAAGCTTCTACAAAATTACAGTTCATTCCACGCACAAAATTAGGAGACACGTTCACAATGATATTTAAAATTTCTGTCTTAAAAGATGAGGCGAGAAATGGAGCTCTGGGCGTCAGTGACAATCTTATGAAAGGAATTCTTATTAGCTGGCAAAACTTAGACGTTGACAAACTTAAAGTTACTGTCGTTGTTCTTTACAATGGCGAGGATATTAAGGTCATAACAACAAGCAACAAAATTGATATTAGTTTAAATAGAAACGATCTTGCAGAACTGAACTGGATTAATCTTACACATTTGGGCCTTATAGGGTTTTATTATACTGAACAAGTTTTGACAGAGAGTATGATAAAAACAATAACTGGATTAGATTAAATTCTGTTTTAAAACTATGGAGCAGACAACTTTGGTGTCAATGCCGATGTTAAACTTTATGATAAAAACCCCTCATTGTTCATTGATTTGTGGACAGACTGGTTGTGGAAAAACAATATTTGTCCTCGACCTATTACAAACAGTTTATCGTTATAATTTTGATCATATTGTAATTTTCTGTCCAACACTCAAATGGAACAAAGCATATCACGACAGAAGGTTTATATGGACGGATGATGAAATCTATTTAGTTGACCCTAGCAATAAACTGAGTGAGTGTTTAGAACATTTTTTTAAACTGTTTGAGGGAACTCAGACACTATTTATTATAGATGACTGTTCAGCAGAAAGAGACATAGTTAAAAAGAGAAACACTTTATCAAAACTGGCTTTCAGTGGAAGACATGCTAGGATAAGTGTGTGGATTTTATGTCAAAAATATAACTCAGTTTTAAAAGACTTTAGAGAACAGTTAAAGACTGTAGTTTTATTTCACATGAAAGACAGAGACGCATTTGATGAATGTATGCGTGAAAATGATGTTATTGAAGACGATCAAGAAAAACGAAGGATTAAGCAAAAACTAAAGTCTCAAAAGTTTTCTAAATTAGTGTTAAAAACAGATAATCCTACACATTATGTATGTTTGTAAAGTGTTTACTATTAGAGAACTATAAAATAGGCATTCTGGGTAAGCCGGCGGAGCAACAGCGAAACCGGCTTCAGCCGGTTGGAGCTGGCGGAGGTGGGTGAGCCAGAATGCCTATTTTATAGTTCTCTTATGTCGTTTCCCAAACTGATCAACACAAAGAAAATGCAGATCAAAACATGTCAATGGAGACACAGTTTAGAAGGGCACGCACGAGCGCGCAGGAATATGCCTGTGTCGAGCGAATTTGCGATCCACCATTAGAGTCTGTTCATGAGAAGAAATAGGACTTTGGGTTTTTTTTTTTTTTTTTTTTTTTGTTTGCCAAGGGAAGGAATAGCCAGTACGAATCGAAGGAGTTACTTCCCGTGCATTCTTTTGTTTATACGAAATACAAAAAGTTCAATATTAACGTTGTCATTTCTAGACAGTTGTGTGTGTGTGTGTGTGTGTGTGTGTGTGTGTGTGTGTGTGTGTGTGTGCATGCGCGCGCGTGTGCGTGCGTGCGTGTGTGCGTGCGTGTGTGTGTGTGTGTGTGTGTATGTGGTGTGTGTGTGTGTGTGTGTGTGTGTGTGTGTGTGTGTGTGTGTTGTGTGTGTGTGTGTAGAAGAGAGAGAGAGAGAGAGAGAGAGAGAGGGTGCGCGTTTGTGTTTGTGCCGGTTGTATTCCATGTGTAAGAATGTTAGCGTGTGTATATTGTGCGCCCAAGCATGCTGTGTGTGTGTGTGTGTGTGTGTGTGTGTGTGTGTGTGTGTGTGTGTGTGTGTGTGTGTAGTGCCTGAGTGCGCGCGTGCGTGCGTGTGTATGCGTGCGAGTGAGCGCTTGCGCGCGCGCGCGTGTGTGTGTGTGTGTGTGTGTGTGTGTGTGTGTGTGCGCATGCGTGCTTGCGTGAATGTGCGCGCGCGCATGCGCGCGTA
>CM065718.1:19690858-19708358 GCA_033310375.1 Conus canariensis
TAGTGGGGGAAACAAGTGCAGGCTAACAATTCTTCGGTCATAATAGTAATGACTTGGCAAAGATTTGAACTTTAAAAAAAACAAAAGAAATTATACACACACACACACACACACACACACACACACACACACACACACACACACACATATATATATATATATATATATATATTTATAATTCTGTTTTTGTTCTATATATAATTATATTGCTGGTTTTGTTCTATTTCTTTCTTTCTTTGTTTTAACCATCTACAGCTAGCATATGTACAAGCGGTCGCTCGGCCGCTCAGTTCGAAGAAGAAGGCACCGGAACTACCCTGTACATCCAGAACGGAAGTGACCCTGTGACCCAGTCTGTCAGCATTCCCAGTGCTGAGGAGGACGTAGCTCCTACGAGCTGGACTGAAGGAGAATGCTTCAGATATCGCATGGGTGCGTCATTGTGTGTGTGTGTGTGTGTGTGTGTGTGTGTGTGTGTGTGTGTGTGTGTGTGTGTGTGTGTGGTGTGTGTGCGTGTGTGCGAGCCCGCCATCATCTCTCTCTCTGAGCGCGCGCGCGCGCGCGCGCGCGCGCGCGCGTGTGTGTGTGTGTGTGTGTGCGTGTGTGTGTGTGTGTGTGTGTGTGTGTGTGTGTGTGTGTGTGGGTGTGGGTGTGTGTGTGTGAGTCTGTGTCTGTGTGTGTCTGTGTGTAAGAGAGAGAGAGAGAGAGAGAGAGAGAGAGAGAGAGAGAGAGAGCGTATGTATATGTGTGTGCGTGAGTGCGTGCGTGTGTGCTTGCGTGCGCGCGCGCGCGCGCGCGCGCGCGTGTGTGTGTGTGTCCGTGCGTAAGTGTGTGTGTGTGTGTGTGTGTGTGTGTGTGTGTGTGTGTGTGTGTGTGTGTGTGTGTGTGTCTGAGTGAAGGAGGAGGAGGAGGAGGTAAGACAGAGAGTGTGGACTGACGGGTATAAAATTCGGTAAAACGACTACTAGTAATCTGACTGTGTCGTATCCTCCGAATTTCGACTTTTGCTTCGCGGAAGATTTCGGCTTCGGATCTGACACAGGTTGATAAAGGAAAAATGGTAACTACATAGTGGGCTGGTCTCCGCATTCCCCTTGCTTTTCTCTGTGCAGGTATGCACTACTGGTACAACGTGAGTGAAGACATGAACTGCGAGGATTTTCAGCCAGTCTTCCTGCTCTATAATGGAGGAAAGCTGAATGCGTTTGGCTGGGCCATGGGGATCGACCAAACCTCCAGTCGTTACGAGCATCCGGATCATGACCAGATCTCTGTGAGTTGATTAATAGATAAATTTGGTTAAGTACTCAGTTATTAATTGGTTCTCGCTATGTGTGGTACCAAAAAAAAAAAAAAAAAAATCACGTTTGGCTGGTCATGTGGTGTATTTTGCATGTTTGTTTTGCAAAGTATAAGTTATATCTTTACGGTCCGTACGCAGTGATTCAGTGCACCGTTTTTTTTATATAGGGTTTTTGGAAACAGAGAAACAGAAAACGACTAAGGAAAAAAAAAGGTAAAACACCCATGGCAAGCTCAATACTGTTATGGGTGTTTTCAATTAGGATCTTGCCGTCCGTCTCCAGTGCAGAGAGCAGTGTGCATATATGAGTCTAGTTTTTATGGACTACAGTATCAGAATGTGAACAAATGGACGTAACAGCATCAAGGCTCTCCTCGACCGCGACGTGTGTGTGTGTGTGTGTGTGTGTGTGTGTGTGTGTGTGTGTGTGTGTGTGTGTGTGTGTGTGTGTGTATGCGTACGTGCGTGCATGCGTGCGAGCGTGCGTGCGAGCGTGCGTGCGCATGTGTATTTAGGCCTTAATCATCCTTCATTGCAAGCCTTCGCTCCTGTATATGTTTCTTTTGTTTCATAAGCTATCTGCAACAAGGGGGAGAAAGGTGACGTTCTACTAACCCTTCCTCAAGAGAATGAAATGGACAAACGACAAGACAAGATAGAAGCAATACGATTCAATTTGTACGTCTTCTACATGTACTACTACAAATACATACAGAAACAGACCAGAATGAATCAGCTGTAAATTTATACTTCGTACCCGCCCGCACAACAAGAAAGTATCCAAACACAACTCAATCATAGTTCCTTACTTCTGTTTGTCTCTCTTGTTTTTCTTCGTCGTCGTTTCACTCAGACAGTAGCTCCGATGCCCGCCCACTAATTCTACAATGCATCGGAGAACCTACTGGGCATTGGAGTTGAAAGAGGAGAGGAGGGATCGGGGGCAGGTTCTTGTCCTTCACGTGCACGTTAGCAGGCCAGGTTTCTGCTGGAAGGCTTTCGTGTGATCGGCAGCCCTGGAGGAGGTGTTCTGCTGTCATGGGAGATGTGTCGCAGGGGGGGTGCACACTGCAGAATCACCAATGTGAGAAGTTTGTGAACATGTGAAGTCTGAGACTGCAGCGTCCTATCCTGAGGCCATCAATGTTGACATAGTCTCCTCTGGGTAGGAGAGAGTCTGTAGCGTCCTATCCTGAGGCCATCAATGTTGACATAGTCCCCTCTGGGTAGGAGAGAGTGTAGCGTCCTATCCTGAGGCCATCAATGTTGACATAGTCTCCTCTGGGTAGGAGAGAGTCTGTAGCGTCCTATCCTGAGGCCATCAATGTTGACATAGTCTTCTCTGGGTAGGAGAGAGTCTGTAGCGTCCTGTCCTGACTCCAAGAATGTTTACACAGTAGTCTATTGATAGGAAACGGAGTATACATCTCTACTGCTAAAGTCAGGATGCTCATATGTTTCTCCCTCTCCATCTTTTTCACCACCATTAAATGTGACTTTCTGCTCCTCTTGCAACTGATTTCCGCCTTCATTCTTCGTCTGTTGGTCAACTTCTTTGTTGTCCAGGATGTTGAAGTCTTTTGTGTGTCGTACTTGTAGAAGACCTATGGCTCGAAACGCGTCGCTTTGGTATTGTTAGCGCGCGTCCCGTCCCTATCTTTGGCGGTTTGGTAACTCAATGTTCATTTTGCTGGCTTACCCCCCCCCCCCCCCCCCCCCCCCCCCTGCCCTTCCGCCGGCTGATACTCTACTTTCAACCTTGCTTTGCTTTGAGTACCGACAAACGAGTAAACAAAAGAATAAACAAATAACAAAACAAACACAATGCGTTTCAACCTAACTGGTCTTCTTCGGGCAAAACAAGTAACATTCAGGACAATGAAAACGAAGGACGAACAGATCGCAACGGATCTGCTTATTTATCTGTTTATTTACTTATTTATCTCTTTCTTTCTTTCTTTATTCATTTATTTGTTTATCTATTTTTTATTTATCATGTATTCATCTATCATTTATTTATTCATTTATTTATTTGCTAATCAATTCGTTTACTCATTTATTTGCTTACTTATCTGTTTTTTTCTTATTCACGTATCCTTTTCTGAACCAGTTCGAAGAATTAAATGACTCTCTGTTCATTCTTCGTTTTCAAAGTCTTGAACGTTATTCGTCTTGCCTGAAGAAGACCTAATAGGTCGAAACGCGTGGGGTTTGTGTTGTACTTTGTGTATTCTTTCGTTCGACGGCGCATTAATTCTGTTTTTGGTCTTGTTTCAGCTTCAGCCCACCCTGCAGTCACCTGGCGTTCAAACCAAGTGTTGTCATGTTTCATCTGTTTCGTAATTTGTTTATTCTTTCTTTTTGTAGCAGCGCGGTTCTTCTTTGCTCTTGCTTTAATTTAGCCCGCAGTCACGGCACTTTGAAACAAAGTGTTGTCATGTGTTATTTGTTTTGTGCCTGTGTTTATTCTTTCGTTTGTCAGCACAGTTTTTGCCCTTGTTTCAGTTTCCGCAGGCAGTCCCCTCACTTTGAAACAAAGTTTTATAATGTTTTATTTGTTTTGTAACTTGTTTATTCTTTCGTTTGCTTAACTGCTCAGGCTTTTTTGTTCTCTTGTTTCCATTCTTGCCTGCCGACACGGCACTTTGAAACAAATTGTTGTTATGTTTTATTTGCTTTGTCATTTTTTCTTCTTCTTTCTTTTGGCAGCGTAGTTTTTGCCCTTGTTTCCATTTTCGCCGGCAGTCACCCCACGCCATATTGAAACAAAATTTTGTAATCTTTAATTTGTTTTGCAATTTGTTTGTTCTTTCGTTTGCTTAGCAGATCAATTTTTTCCGCTCATGTTCCCAGTTTCGACTGCAGTCACGGCACTTTGAAACAAAGTTTTGTAATTGTTTATTTGTTTCGTAATTTGCTTATTCTTTCGTTTGTTTAGCAGATCAGTGTTTTTTCCCGCTCATGTTTCCATTTTCGACGGCAAGTCACTGCACTTTGAAACAAAGTTTTGTAATTATTTTATCTGCTTTGTAATTTGCTTATTCTTCGTTTGTTTGGCATCGCAATTTTTTTCCCCTTTTTCTTCTCTTTTCTTTTCTTCTTTATTTTTGCTCTTGTTTCAAGTTCCGCCTGCACGTGACAGCACGGCCATTTGAACCAAACTCGCTCTCTCTGTGTGCAGAGGTTCATGAAGCCAGTGCCCCGGTGTCTGCTGGACTACCCCAATCTGTCCACTATGCACATCTATCTGACCGCCTACCCGTCCGCCAACTTCTGCTAGACCCACTGACCTTCGTCTCCCCGTCTCAGCATTGGGTGGCCTTGGGTTGTTTGCTGGAAGATGCGCCGCGTCCTTTGCCTCGATTTGGCAGCGAGTGGTGTGTGTGTGTGTGTGTGTGTGTGTGGTGTGTGTGTGTGTGTGTGTGTGTGTGTGTGTGTGTGTGGGAAAAGCCTTTCCTAAGTAATAATTGTAGAAACTCTCTCTCTCTCTCTCTCTGGGTGTCTGTGTCTGTCTGTCTGTCTGTCTCTCTCTCTCTTTCTCTCTCTCTCTCTCTGTGGGTGTCTGTGTCTGTCTGTCTGTCTGTCTGTCTGTCTGTCTCTCTCTCTGTGGGTATCTGTCTGTCTGTCTGTCGTCTCTCTCTCTCTCTCTCTCTCTCTCTCCTCTCTCTCTCTCTCTCTCTCTCTGTGTGTCCGTCTGACGGTTCGTCTGTCCGTTTCCTTCTCTTTCTTCTGTGACAACTAAAAGAAATGTGATGTGTTGTATTGTGCTGTGCTGTTTTCTGTCTGTCTGTCTGTCTGTCTGTCTGTCTGTCTGTCTCAACCTCAATCCCCCCTCCTCCATCCATCTTTCCCTGTCTCTTCCTGACTCTGACTATGTCTGTCTGCCTGCCTGTCTGTCTGTCTGTCTGTCTGTCTGTCTCTGTCCCTGTCTGTCTGTTTGTCTCTGTATTTGTGTCTACGTCTGTCTGGCTGTCTCTCTCTCTCTCTCTCTCTCTCTCTCTCTCTCTCTCTCTCTCTCTCTCTCTCTCTCTCTCTTTCATACAGTGTGTCAAGGTATAATTTTAATTTTGAATCTTAATTCGTACTTACTCTCATTTTTTCTGTAGCCGATTTCATTCACATGAATGATAGTGTATAGTTATCAAGATAACAAAATCTCAAATTGTTGTTAATCCCTCTGTCGGAAAAAAGCCTTTCCAAGTAATAATCATAAATTGCAGAAAGTGACTCCTCTCTCTCTTTCTTTCTCTTTCTTTCTCTCTCTCTCTTCTTCTCTCTCTCTCTCTCTCTTCTTCTCTCTCTCTCTCTCTCTCTCTTTCTTTCTCTCCTTCTCTCTCTCTCTCTTTTCTCTCTTTCTCTCTCCTTCTTCTCTCCCTCTCTCTCTCTCCCTCTCTCTCTTCTTCTCTCTGCACTTGAACATAGATATAGATAGGCACTTAAAGCATGTAACGGCAAAATTTAGAATAGGAGTATAAGAATTAGCTTGCCATTATCCAAGATATCGAACTCATAATATTTGGAATTTGATTTGTCCATTATGTAGAGATTCACAGGAAACAGAAATACATTTTGTTCTATGCTGTCCAGCTCTCAGAAACATCAGAGAAAAGTTAATTAAACCCAAATATTATAGACAGCCATCTTTGTCTAAACTGAATCTACTTCTGTCTTCTGCTTCTGCTGAAGTTGCTAAACAATTTTCATTGTTTCTGTACAAAGCCTTTAAATTGAGAGAACATGTTTCTTCTTGAACATGTGACAACGATTTGCTTTTTGTTTCATTACATTATTATAATTGTTTATAATTATTGTGCTGTATATGTTCACACAACCTTCGTTAGGGGCCATGGCCTATTACGAATGAATTGTCTGAATCTGAATCTGAATCTCTCTCTCTCTCTCTCTCTCTGTCTGTTCTCTCTCTCTCTCTCTCTCTCTCTCTCTCTCTCTCTCTCTCTCTCTCTCTCTTACAGTGTATACTGGATTTTTGTGGTTTTGCAATGCGTGGCATTCACTAAGGCAAAGAAGCTAATGGCCCCTCTTTGAATGGAAAACGTCACTTTGACTTCTCAGTTGTAAAATTTGGTAAATCTTTGGACTGTATAACTACAGTTTGTTCAATTGACAGTTCTGTCGCGATGTAACATGCATGGAGAAACACGCCGATGGTCGATACCATGTCAGATAAACAACAGCTGTGTAACTAATGTGAAGTGACTGACCTGTTGAAGCGAGCGAATTTGCATTATGATAGTTTGAATCTCTCTCTCTCTCTCTCTCTCTCTCTCTCTCTCTCTCTGCTCTCTGTGTCTCTTTGTCTGCTGTCTGTCTGTCTGTCTGTCTGTATCTCTCTCTCTCTCTCTCTCTCTCTCTCTTTACCCAACGTCAGGGGAAGAGTCTTACCATTCTTTCTTACTTGATTTCTCAACACATTCGTTCACTTTAAATGAGACCACGACTCCCTATTGTCATCACAGCTCCACGCCACAACACCCCTCCCCTCCCCCTACAGACCCTCCCCCCCACCGGCCCACCCGGAATCCTAACTATAGCACCATCACTCCCACCTCAAACAAGTGCACTCATTCTGACAACTTTAATTTGGATTTACTCCATTGAACACAATAGTCAATCATGAGTGGACACAGACTTCATCATAACATCAAGTTGATAAAATTCGTCATTATACTTCTATCGGGGGAAAAAGTAACATCGGGCTGCATAGTAATGTTAAAATGACACACTATGACTTTGTGAATCTTGTTTGCAGGTTTGGGTTCTTTTTATGACTGGAATAACTCTGTCCCCCACATTACCTTTTGCATTGTTAAGTCAGCAACAGACCTGAAAGGGGCCTATGTGGTCGACTTGGTTATGATAATGGTACTAAACTCACATTGGATTACCAGAGCATGTGTGACAGGAATAACGCCAACCCACCATTATTATTATTATCATTATTATTATTATCAATACACATATAGCGCCTATCCTCGGCTAGAGACCAAGCTCTAAGCACTTTACAAACCACACTCGTTTACACAACGGGCTGCCTACCTGGGTAGTGCCGAATGAAGAGCTGCAAGCTGGCGCTTCATGCAGTCGTTTTCCGTGCCATCCAGTCAATATTGTTTACTCAATTTCCTTACTTCCTTCATTCTTTCCATTTCTCAGGCAGGGTGCTTGCTGTGTCATCCATACCAACGGCCAAACTGGCCTTCTCTTCCGAAAGTTGGTGATGGATTTTACGTGTGTGCGAGATGTTACGCGTGCGTTTACACACGGAACCTCGGTTTATAGTCTCATTCGAAGTACTGTATGGGAAATGGAGTCAGAACCAATGTTAACTCCGAGAGAAATATCCCCCTGTACTGAAACAGCCCGGCGGAGATTCGAACCTGGAGCCAAGATTACGAGTCCGGCGCTCTACCACTGAGCTATTACGGCCCATGGTCAACAGAACTGTGACATCACACAGGATGCTAAAACACCTGAATACGAGCAAAGATCTCCCGAACTGTTGTTCAGAACTGCAATCATTTATCCCTCAGTTGGCTCCTACATCACCATACTTACCAGATTGTAATACGTCTGGAGAAAACTGCAGGGCCACATTAAGCGAGAAAAAAAAAAGAAAAGACATCAAATCTTTGTTACCTTCTCCAAGGAGACTATGATTTCCCCAGTGTCTGTCTGTTTGTTTGCTTTTAAGCAAGATTACATACACACTGCTGAAAGCATTTCAACTAAAATATGTAGTGGAAACTTTTGGTGCGGATCCATTGTGTGGATCCGTCATGAGGATTCGAATCAAAAGACGGATCCGGGATCCGATGAGCAAGATCATTACACATTCGGCTGAACATGAACAAAGTAAAGCTACTATTTATCAACTGATAACCGTTTATAAACTTATTTGTTTTCATAGAATTTTACCACATTCTACTCATATAACGTTGACATTTCACATTTTATTATCTTATCACAAAAAAAAGGGAAGCCACTCCTTCGGTCCGAATGTATTACTTCCCGCAGCTGGATAAAGAATTATATGTGGCGGAGGTTTGTGGTCTCCCGTGTGCCCTTCAACGGTTTTTTTTTTTTTTTTTTCATTCTTCCACTTGTTCTCTTCCTGCTGTGTCATTTTCACGGCCCACATGGTCATCCTACGCCATTCATACCGCCTACTCCATACCTAACGCCCAGCAGTACACAGACTCGTCGAATCAAGGTCAACAGCTGAGTGGGTTACAGCCCCTTGTTTAGGACTGTCTCGGTTCTCCTTTTTGCATGTTCTTTTTGTGTGATTTATAGGTGGAGCTCTCATTTAAATGAATAGAATTTGAGCCCTTGCATGGATTTACACACTGTGGAAGCTCTTCATTTTGTTTGTTGTGTTCATCAGAGTTTCTTGAATAATCACACGGAGAGAGAGAGAGAGAGAGAGAGAGAGAGAGAGAGAGAGAGAGAGGGGAGAGACAGACAGACAGACAGACAGACAGACGGACAGACAGAGAAACAGATAAAGACAGACAGATAGATAGATAGATAGAGAGAGACAAGACAAGACAAGACAAATTCTTTATTATCGAGGGTAATAGATAAGCAAGTTCATGCTTTTTTACATCCAGCCCTCGCCCAAGAGGGGAACAAAAACAAAACAAAAAAATTTGCGAAATGAAAAATAAACAAACGGAAAAAAACACAAAAAAAAACAAAAAGAAACCCAACCAACAAACAAAAGATTGAACACACAAAAAAGTCTGAAAATACACAAAATGGAAATAACATCAAAGAAACGTAACACACTTCCACTTTAACAATCCCCACCCAGAAAACTCCCCTCCCCAAACACCCACCCAAACACTTATACACTTTCGCAAACAAACAACACACAAACATACATAGTAAGCAGCGGGGTGAAGAGAGAAATGGGGAATGGGGGGGGGGGGGGAGGGGGGGAGTGTGGAGAGAAGCGGAGAGAGAAGCGGAGAGAGAGAGAGCGGAAGCGGGGGTATGGGGTGTGGGCGGGATAGGGAGGGGAGGGGGGGAGAGAGAAAGAAAATACATGTAAAGTACAAATACAAACGGGGAACAAGAGTCAAATAGACTTGAATACACACAATACATCAAATAACGAAATGCAGTTAAGCGACATCATCAGTGTAAAATATGTCAAATAGCTTAACCCATTATTGCTGTGCTTCAAATGACACGTCCAAGATTTCCGTCTAACACCGGCTTGTACTCGTGCAGTATTTTATTTCTATTCACTGAGTCTTTAATAGATTTAGGAATCAACTGTTATAGTTTTTTTTATATATCTTTTAACTTACTGAGCAGATATCCTTTTAAGCGCTCTTTGAAAATATTAAAACTTGAGATTTCTTTCAGGAATGGAGGCAAATTGTTCCAGTACGTACCGCCACTGTATACGAGGCTTGATTTGTAAAGGTCAAGTCTGGGCAGAGGCATTATTAACTTGTGGACGTGCCTATTGTCATTCGTCCAGAAACTGTTTACAATGGAGGGAGGTGCATTTCCATTTACCACTTTATGCATAAATATAGCCTTATTATATTCGAGTTTTTGCTTTAGGGGAAGGATATCCAAAGATTTATAATCGTTTAGAGTTAATGAACTAGATTTTAAGAGAACTAATTTTATCGCGCGCCTATGCAATCTTGCTAAAGGTTTTAGAATGTTTGCGCTGGCTGAATCCCATAAAGTAGAAGCATAGTCTATAATTGACTGTATATGGGCATGAAAGAATTGTTTTCTAGCATGCATATTCAGAAAATGCTTTATTTTTGACAACTGGAATATTTTTTGGGATATTCTTTTGCATAGGTAAGCTACGTGATCGGACCATGATAAGTTGTTATCAATGACAACACCCAAAACTTTATGTGTTTTTACTTCTTCGATTTTTTCACTAGAAACAAATATTGAAAATAAATCAGCAGGCATATTTTGACGTTTTTGTCTGCTAGTAATGACCATGCATTTAGTTTTTTTTGCATTAAGAGACATGTGATTGATTTCCGTCCATTTGACGGCACTGTTTAAACTATCTTGTAGATCGGACGTCACAACCTGCAAGCGAGGGTGGTTAGAATGCATAGAGTTGTCATCAGCAAATAATTCGCAGTCACATCGAATACGTAGCGGTAAATCATTTATATAGATCGAAAAGAGTAAAGGGCCAAGAACGGATCCTTGTGGAACACCATATTTTACTGGCTGCAAATCTGATTTTGAGGAATTAACACATACTACCTGTTTTCGATCAGAGAGAAATGAGGACATGAACTGAAGTGTATTTTCAGAGAGTCCGTATAAAACGAGCTTTTTTAGGAGAAGAGAGTGGTTTATAATATCAAAAGCTTTAGCTAGATCAATAAAGACAACTCCTGTAAGTTCATTGTTATTAATGTTCAAGAGCCATTTGTCAATCATTTGCGTAAGCGCGGTGTGGCAGGAATGGTTTTCCCTAAAACCTGACTGCTTAGGATGAATCAAATTATATTTGTTTAAATGGGTAACTAAATATTTTTGGATATGTTTTTCGAGCGGTTTTGAAAGAATTGACAGAACAGATACAGGTCTGTAGTTACAAGGGTTGGACGGATCTCCAGTTTTGTACAGCGGGACAACTTTTGCTTGTTTGAAACATTCCGGAAAACAGTTTTTCTCTATACATAGGTTATATATGTAAGTAAGAGAGTCTGTTATGACTGGTGCAGACAACTTGATTATATTGGGATCCAAGTCGTAAATATCTTTGGTTTTCGATTGTTTCTGTGACATTAAGTATGCAAATACTTCGGGTATTGTTATGTAAGGAATGGACACATAAGATTTAATATTCTTTGACTTACAATATTCAGTTACTAATTCTAGATCATTTTCTTCCCATTCATCATTATTTATTAAGTTTTCAGCAATGTTAACAAAATAGTTGTTAACTGCGTCAGGGGTAATATCTTTATTGTTAAGTTGTGTTTGTGAATACCCTTTGTTTGTCAATTTGTTGATTGCATTCCAAATAGTTCTTGAGTCTTTTTTATTAGATACCATCTCTTGAAAATATTTATACTTTGCTTTTCGCTTCATTGACGTCACAAAATTTCTCTGCTTTGCAAAACCAACGTCGTTTTTTGCTTTTAAAAGTTCTCTAATGTGTATTTCTTTATCTATTTCCTTTGATATCCACGGCGGTTTAAGATGGTATTTTACTCGTTTAGCTCTGATGGGTGCATGTTTATTGTAGATATTGGAAAATGCATTAATCCAAACATTTGTTGCTTTTTCAGGATCGGTATAATGGTATATTTGGGACAGAGGAGAATGTAGCAGGTCAGATAAAAAATCATTTTCGTTAAATCTTTTAAAACACCTATATAGGATAGATTTATGACCTGGTTTTGGAATTTGTATCCCCCTTTTCCCCCAAGTAATACAAACTGGGGAGTGATCACTGCACCCAGTCGCTGGAGAAGAGATTTCCACAATGTTATGTTTAGATGTGACATAAATGTGGTCAATGAGAGTTCTGGAATTAGTTGTAATTCGTGTTGGTCGATCCACCATCTGGTGTAAATTTAATGAGGTATACATTTCGGTCCATTGTTTTTGAGGCTTTAACAAGTCAATATTGAAGTCACCGAACATAAATATTTCTTCATTGTCAAGTAGAGCGGCATCCATCATTCCACTAAAGTTATCAAACCAATTTGATCTTTCAGCCGGATTTCGATATATGAATCCAACAAGTATGGGACTGATATGCTTTATTTTTATTTCTAGCCACATTGATTCGACACCAAACTGTTCCAGATTCCCTTTCTGTTTTATATTATCGACTGATTATAGTAAACTAACAAACCTGTGTCCATTTTAGCTTTTGGATCTAGGCGTATAACTTTATAGCCAGGCATAGCTATATCAGAGTCTAATGTACAGTCTGTTAATCGTGATTCTGAAAAACAAAACAGATGAAAGGGATTCCCGGAATTTTCTAAGATCGCTGATATATCAGTTAGCTTGCTTAATACACGGTTAATATTTAGATAGCCAATCCGGAGTCCTTCTTTACAAGGCCAGGTACTCAATGTAGACATAATGAGAACTAATGAACGAGAACAAATGAATAAGAGATTAATAAGCACGACTAGAAACAACCACGCACAAACTTATCGAGGGGTACAAAATTAAAAAAATATGGAAATAGTTTTAGTAAAGAGATAACTGATTGAATTCTAGAAAGTTCACAGTAGCTCCAAAACACTGAAATCAAGATTAAGCATACAAATTTCAATCACAAAAACATTAAATTAACTTTAACTATTATGTACAGTGAATTATCGACGAGTCCAAAAACAGCCGGCAATTGAAAGATCAGTTTCTTCGAAAGCAGTTCAGGCAAACAGCTTGCAGCACCACCTCTACACATTCTGTTGATGAATATTCATCCACCCACCCACAACCCGCCCACCCACTAGCAGCAACTATGATAAGAATACTGGGGAGTAAAGGGATGGTAGGGACAAGGCAGAAGAGGGGAATGAGGGCTGGGGGAAATGCAATGGAAAGGATTCATTTGTTTTTCACGATCAGGGCAATAAATATACCATAGTATATATTACATGCAAATCCATTACTGTTACATGAACAAATGGCATTGAAATACATACGTTCTTGTCCCCACACAAGAAAACACGAGGTACTAGGTTTTAAAAGCTTGCTGTTGTGCTAGAATTTGAGAGGCCATATTGTTTATTAGCTGCACAGCAAAAGGATTAAGCAGTTCCCCTTTGATGCTAGAGCTTTGGGCAGGGGGGTCGGCACATGGATATTGGAGTACTTCAGGACTATTGTACATTCTGCTGGCAAAATTTGTGTTCTCAACATTGGGAAAACGTTTTTCGTGACTGGGAAACAGAGAAAGAGAGAGAGACAGAGAGAGAGAGACAGAGACATACACAGAGACAGAGACAGAGAGGGAGAGAGAGAGAGAGTAGGTGGGAAAAGCTAGAGGTGGTAAGAGTAAAGAGGTGGGAGGGGGAGGGGTGAAGAGCGAGGAGCAGAGGAGACTGGGTGTATGTATATGTTTACATTTCTATGTATACAAGGTGTGTGTATTTGGGGGTGGGGGGGTGGAAGGGGGGAGACGCACGCTTGCTTTTGTGTGTGTGTGTGTGTGTGTGTGTGTGTGTGTGTGTGTGTGTGTGTGTGTGTGTGTGTGTGTGTGAGAGAGAGAGAGAGAGAGAGAGAGAGAGAGAGAGAGAGAGAGAGAGTGCCTGTGTCCATATCTGTGTCTGTGTCTGTCTGTGTCTGTTTGTTTGTGTGTCTGTGTGTGCTGTAAGTGAACACCATAAAAAAAAGAGTATCTGTATACATAGAAAAACAGTCTACTTCAAAAATCAATTCCACTCCTCGTCACTGTCCTGGCTTCAGTTCCTGTGTGTTGGCGAATACGTCGAATGCGGCGGGAGGAAGGGAACATACCGTAACAGCCGGCACTTCTGGAGCATGGCCGGGTACCACGTCCACCCATAGACATCCGGTTCCTGCTGCGCATGGGCATCAGAAACAGTAGCGTCTTCCGGGTCTATCCTGTTGCTATTTTTGTCTCTTGTACTTGTGTCGTGGCCCCAGTCCACCATCCCACGCTCTTTTCTCGTGCCTGGAAGAAGAAAGTTGAAGGGGTGTGAAGGAGAGAGAGAGAGAGAGAGAGAGAGAGAGAGAGAGAGAGAGAGAGAGAGAGAGAGAGAGAGAGAGAGAGGTAGGTTAAGTAAAATGTCTACTTTAAACACACTGTGTTTTACCTCCTGCTCTCCCTCTATCCTCCCTCGGTGCCTTTTGTCCCCCCCCCCCCCCCCCCCCCCCCCCCCCCCCCCCCCCCCCCCACACACAACACACACATTTCCAGCCCACTTCAAGGGAAAGATGTGTAGATGCGAATAGAGGAAACGAGTTTACCATTATCATTTCGATTTGACTCTTTCACTTCATCATAACTAGTATGGCGGTCCTGATACTTTACTAGAGGAAACGCAGAATTATTGGGCCGGTAAACGAAGGAACATACTAATTACAAAACGCTGTTGACCTATTGGGTCTTCTTCGCGCAAGACAAAATAACATACAATTAAAAAAAAATCTTCTAACCGAGGAGAGGAAAAAGAAAAATAACAACATAAAAACACTAAAAAAACCTAAGAACAAATCAAAGTGTGAATAAACAGACGAATAGGCACAGTGAGCAATGACAACGACTATAATACTTAAAGAAATAATAATAAAACCCTGAATCACGATGAGACTGTGTGACGGGGAGGAAATGGGTAAGGAGTATGAACTGGCAAGGGTGGACGATTGCGGGGGGGGGAGGGGGGGGAGGATAAGAGGGAGCAGTGGGGGGGGGGGGGTGAGGGAGAGGGATGGAAGTACAATTAAGGGCTGACCTGGAGAGGTGTTGTCCAGGAAACAGGCGATGACGCCGCCCAGAATCATGGGAGTGCCCAGTGCCACGCGCATCACTTGGTCAGCTTCTCGACTACCTGTAACAAGGAGGAGGATGGGTAGCTATGTGACTCATAGTGCGTCTAGGTGTTGTCGGCAACCGGGCAACTTGCACGGCCAGTCAATGTGTCCACAGACTGGTTCTTTTTTCAATTCTAAAGCTCTTAAAAGAAAATCGTAAATGAAGCAAAAACAAAAGAAAAAAAAAAGAGAAAGAAAGCAAGAAAGAAAGAGGAGGAGGAGGAGGAGGAGGAGGAGAAGAAAGAAGAAGAAAAAGAAGAAGAAAAAAACACCCCAAAATAAAACAACAACAACAACAACAACAAAAACCCCAGTAAACAGTAAGTAAGGAACAAAACGAGGAACTCTTGTTCCTATGATGAGATAAACTGCACGTTCAAAGCTCCAAAGAACGCTGCTGTGGGACACCCAAATCGCCAGGAGGAAGTGTCAACGTACAGCATTCAGAACAAACACGAGGAGACATCCCTCAGAAAGGATGTTTCAAGTTTGCCCATATTCCCTATGCTTGACACGTGTACGCAGCAAAAGTCCAAACGAATGCTGCTTGGGACACCACATCGCCTGGCAGGAATGGCAAAGTATGCACTTGTCGTGTAATGTGTCATGTACAGGATATATGGGCAAGCTTGGAACATTCTTTGGGGAGTGTAGGGGGACGTCTCCTTGTTTGGTCTGTGTGCTCGGTGTTGGCATTTCTGCCGGGTGATTTGTTGTCGCTTCATCGTGATAACTTTTCATGATTCTAGCAAATGATGCTTTGTTCATAACACAGACACTATGTTCATACACTAACCAGATATACCATAGGGTTTTAGAAAGAGAATGATGGGTATCTTTTTTTATCAAATGTATCTTGTTCCTTGAACCTTGTTATTGATATGTGTTTCTACCGTATTATTTTCATGATATATCTACATGGCATTGTCCATGTATATTTGTTATGATGCATTTTGGATTTAAAGCACGTCCGGCTGGGCTTGCTCCAACATGTAGTCATCTCTTGAAGCAGAAGTCACAGTCGATGGTTGATGCACTTGACGAAAGTATCTCTGTGACTATTGCCCAGATATCCTGACCAGCACTGCACGTCTGCATCACCTGGGCCTGACTGACACCGGGATATATCATACAAGGAAGCGTGGGGTACAGCTCTGCAGTGCCTCAGAGCAGATTAACACTGTTTCTATAACGTAAATAACAGGGATATGACGCTGCCCTTTTTATGCCCTACTCTCCTGCGGATCTTTTTGGATTTCTCTCTCTTTTTTTTCCATAAGTGTCCGTTTAAAGATCAAGCTGAAGACCTCGGTGTCACGGATTCACGGGCACTGCCACTGGAGTGGCGTGCTGAGGGTCGGTCTCCAAATGTGAAAGGCTCAGACAGCCTGGTTTTTAAATTCAGCAATTAGAAGAAAAAGAAACACCCGAAGGTGCTGGGGAGGACCCAGAGAAGCACTGTCTTCACCCGCCTTTTGAGCAGTCCTGTACCACCCTTGGAGGCCTGCGCTGTGTTGACGATGGGTACAGGCACGTGCAGGACACTCCATTAAGATATCAAGGGACATAACTGCTCCTGAATAGAGGTAAATCAGACTACAGGATGCAACTCATAACAGCCTTAAAATAGTATCCCCAAGGATGTACCAGCACGTATTTCATGACTGCAGAGCCCACCGTCAAAAGACACAACCCTCCAGCTGCCGAGCACACCCCACAGACCCGACCACCCCTGCCCACGGACAGATGAAGACAGTGCCACTCCAGACACAGCCAAGCTTTCGCCATACGATCTTAATGCTCTCAAGAGAGAATCCAAAGTTGTAGTCTTTCCCACAGTCAACAGGACTTTCCCTGTGGTCAGTGGGTCTTTCCTCACCGTCACTGGACCTTTCTCCAGGGTCCAGTCTAGTTAAGGCAAAGAAGAAAAAGAAACACCCGAAGGTGCTGGGGAGGACCCAGCACCTTCAGCAATTAATTACTATATACATTAGGAGGGTTAGAGGGTGACACCCTGCGTCTGTTAGATCAGCACATACCGAGCACGAACTACATGACTCAGCAGCAGTGCCGGGGTCTCTTCTGGCCGATTATCTGAGAGGGTCTACGATAGGAAGGGCAAGGCTGGGAACATCTGCGTGTGTATTAGGAAAATTCGTAAGTAACGGTATGAGAGTAATGTGACCCTGAGGCTTCGGGAAATGATATAGCAAAACACACATACACGCGCGCGCGCACACGCGCGCGCGCACACGCGCGCGCGCGCGCGCGCACACACACACACACACACACACACACTCACACACATATACACATACCATGCCACACCACACCACACCACACCACACACACCCACCACACACACCACACCACACCACACCACACCACACCACACTACCCAACATCACTCCCCGAAAAATTGATCGAAACAGATTAAATTAAATCAAATCTAAAACTTCTGCGGAAGAAAGCGAACTAAACGTAGTCTCGGTCCAAACTGACCAGTGTCGATTGTATCCGGGTAGGCCTCCACCCAGGCGGGGATGACCATGCCGACGAAGACAGCCACACCCAGGATGATGAGGTTACGGGTGGACTGCAGGTCCACGTAGCGCACGGTGGACATGCCCAGGGACACCAGCACGCTCA
>CM065718.1:19713358-19738358 GCA_033310375.1 Conus canariensis
GCACAAAAGATGATATTGTAATATACATTGACGGTTCTGTCATCAAAGGTAAGTCAGGTTGGGGATACACAGTGAAGCGAAATGGCCGAACTATCCAGGAAGACAATGGCGCGTACAGTTTAACAACTTCAAGTATAACAATGGAGGTGGAAGCAGTGACACAAGCACTCCACTAGCTTTCATCCACAGGCCAGTTTAAAACTCAATAAGCCATGATCCTGACTGACTCCATGAACCTACTTCAGAAAGTGGAGAGTGGAATGGGAAGCCCTGCTTGGAATGAACTAATGCACAGCCTTCCATTGGGGAGACTCATGTGGATATATTGCCCTGGACATACTGGAGTTAAAGGAAACGAGAGAGCACACACGCTGGCCGGCAATGCAACGATAAGAGCTGGATTACAGCTTGGCCGATCTGATGTGATAAGAAATCTGAAGAATCACTTAAGCAAGCAAGAGCAAAGCCACTATACCATAGACCATCTTTCAGATCTGAACATCAAGAGAGGAAGTGGCCCCACATCCATTAAGGGAAGAGCAAGAAACATCACCAGCTAAACAAACATTGGAATAATCTCAAGGCCAACACTGCGAAGACTCCTAGAGACTGGGGCACACTCATACTGGGCCTTTCCAATAACAGACACAAATGATCAAACACATGTCAACTGAGATAAGACTGTATCTCTCAGACCCCAGTGTATACTGTTGACATGTGTGCGCTTTTGTGTGTTCATCAGTAGCGTGATGCAGGCGTTTTAATTAGAGAGTCAACAGATGTGAGTGTGCAAGCCTTGGTGTGTGAGTGTGTTAGTGTGTGTGTGTGTGTGTGTGTGTGTGTGTGTGTGTGTGTGTGTGTGTGTGTGTGTGTGTGTGTGTTAGTGTGTGAGAGTGTGTTAGTGTGTGTGTGTGTGTGTGTGTGTGTGTGTGTGTGTGTGTGTGTGTGTGTGTGTGTGTTTTGTGAGGGGGTATTGTTGTTCTTATTGTTAAGTATGTGTGTGTGCGAGCGTGCGTGTGCATGCACGTGAATGTTGCATTTGCTGTATGTTGAGAGGTCAGCACACAGCAAACGCTAAGATTCATGTAAAACGGCTCTCCCTTCACAGTTTGTAAATTAACTTGTACTTCATGTATTTGAAAGGCAAATGGATCAACAGAAGAATTAAAAGAAGAATGAAATGAATGGATGAAAAGGACCACGGATCCATGGGAAGACAGTACATCAATCAATCATCAATGGGTCAATCACGCATGTAAATGAAAATAAAACATGCAAACGAAAACCAGTCCCTACGTCGGTCAGTAAGCCAGCCATGCAATCAATGAAACACTCTAAGCATCCGTTTTCTAGGTTTTGTTCGTCCTGTATTTCCAGCGACGGAACTAAGAATATCGTTTATCGTGATTTTAGTTTATCAGACTTGCTGAATATTATATTATCACTCTAGTGCAGGGACGCAAGTCCTTTGAAGATACAGGTTGCAACACGAAAAAATTTACGGATCCATGTACAAGTGACCTGTACAAATGACAAAGTGTTGCCTATATGTAAGAAGAAGCTATACATACCTGGATATGAGGCTAAGATTAGTTTGGGTACCTTAGAAAGTGTCCAAGATCGTCTGCCTTCAAGGGTAAGTGATCGAGAGTAGCCTTCCTATCTATGTGTTCACAGGGTAGCTTACAAACCTGTGTAAGTGATCAGGAGCAGTCTACAAACCTAGGTAAGTTATAAAGAGTGCACTACACCACTGGATATTTGACCAGAAGTGACTTTTATATCCAAATAAGTCTATTAGGTGCAGTTCGGATCTACATACCTGGGTAGGTGACCAGAGTAGACCTACAAACCTGCGTAGGTTGTCAGGAGTAGTGTAGACCTACATAACTGGGTAGGTGACCAGAGTAGTGTAAACCTACATACCTTGTAAGTGACCAGGAGTAGTACAGACCTACATAACTGGGTAGGTGACCAGTAGTGTAGACCTACATACCTGGGTTGGTGACCAGGAGTAGTGTTGACCTACATACCTGGGTAGGTGATCAGTAGCAGTGTAGAGCTACATACCTGGGTAGGTGACCAGGAGTAGTGTTGACTTAATTACTTAATTGGGTAGGTGATCATGAGTAGTGTAGACCTACATACCAGGGTAGGTGATCAGTAGTGTAGACCTACATACCTGAGTAGGTGACCAAGAGTAGTGTAGACTTAGATACCTGAGTAGATGATCAGGAGTAGTGTTGACTTACCTACCTGGTAGGTAACGTGAGTAGTGTAGACCTACATACCTGGGTAGGTGACCATGAGTAGTGTTGACCTACATACCTGGGTAGGTGACCAAGAGTAGTGTTGACCTACATAGCTGGGTAGGTGACCCGTGGTGTAGACCTACATACCTGGGTAGGTGACCAGGAGTCGTGTAGTCCTACATACCTGGGTAGGTGGCCAGTAGTGTTGACCTACATACCTGGGTTGGTCACCAGGAGTAGTGTTGACCTACATACCTGGGTAGGTGACCAATAGTGTTGACCTACATACCTGGGTTGGTGACCAGGAGTAGTGTTGACCTACATACCTGGGTTGGTGACCAGGAGTAGTGTTGACCTACATACCTGGATTGGTGACCAGGAGTAGTAGTGTTGACCTATATACCTGGGTAGATGACCAGGAATATTAATGACCTACATACCTGGGTAGGTGACCAGGAGTAGTGCTGACCTACATACCTGGGTAGGTGGCCAGTAGTGTAGACCTACATAGCTGGGTAGGTGACCCGTAGTGTAGACCTACATACCTGGGTTGGTGCCCAGAGTAGTGTAAACCTACATACCTGGGTAGGTGACCAGCAGAAGTGAAGACCTACATACCTGGGTAGGTGAACAGGAGTAGTGTTGACCTACATACCTGGGTAGGTGACCAGCAGTAGCGTTGACCTACATACCTGGGTAGGTGACCAGTAGTAGTGCTGACCACATACCTGGGTAGGTGACTAGGGGTAGTGTTGACCTACATACCTGGGTAGGTGACCAATAGTGTTGACCATACCTGGGTAGGTGACCCAGAGTAGTGTTGACCTACATACCTGGGTAGGTGACCGGGAGCAGTGTTGACCTACATACCTGAGTAGGTGACCAGGAGTAGTGTAGACCTACATACCTGGGTAGGTGACCAGGAGCCAGGGTGTAGAACGCACCAGGTCTACCTTGGCATCAGTTCTGGCCAGGTAGGAGAGACTCTGGGGGTCATCCGAGAACACCCCACAGACCGTCAGGATGGCAGCGGCCACCCACACCACACAGATGGACAGCAGCACCTGTCATCACACCACACCGTCCTTTCTTTTGTGTCAAAATTCCTCTATATTGTGATTGGCAACACAGGCTCTCTTATGGCATTTCTCTGTTTGCTTTAGTTTTAACTCAGTTTGCTCAGAAGCACCCGTTCAACAGGAAGTATGAAAATCAAGAAACAGTGAGGAACGGAGCTTATGGTGCGTGCTCAAGCACATTTATCTTAGAGTAATTGAAGTCAGAAATGGATGTTCTTTTCTTTTTCTTTTTTTTGGGGGGCGGAGGGGGCGGGGGTGGGGGGGTGGGGGGGGTGGGAGGGGGTTGGGGGTTGGGAAGGGGTAGAGGTGACGTTAGGATAAGGGACAAGAGGGTAGGGTGGCGGTTAATTTCTTTGTGTCATTAGTAAAAATAAAATACCCAACTTGTGTTCCCACGGTATCCATCAGTAACACCCCCACCAACTCCTCCTCCCCAATCTACCCCCGTCCCCTTAGTCTCTTCTCTTCCCTTGCCCCCCCCCCCCCCCCCCCCATCGACAAATAACCACAGGATATTAATGTCATTATGATGTTAATCAACGTGATGATAGTAGCGTGTTTGTCTACCGCGGTAATACCTACAGGGAAAATCTTGAAGACAGGCAGTGTCGATTTGTTCTTTCCACATCCCATGGGGACTTCAACCCTTTGCAGGTACAAAGAGAACACCACTACCAACACGGCGCTCCTGGACGAAAACAACAAAAGAAATGAAGAATGAAAATGGGGAGAAGGAAAGGTGAAGTGGTGGGATGGGGGAACTAACAGACGAAGAAACAGATCGATAGTGATGTGTGAAAGTGAAACAAACAAACAAACAAACAAACAAAGGATATATGAAGAAACGAGTAAACAGACAGACAGACAGAGGCATGAACTTCCCATAATTTGATAATTTCATAAACAGTATTCCGTTTTCAAGAAGAAAACGAAGAATCACACAAAAAAGCCCTTATGTGACGTGTATTTTCAACATTTCCAATATTTCAACATTTTCGTGAGTGTTTTTATTTCTAGTCACAGGATTGCGTATGCGTATACAGTTTACGTTTACAGAGAAAATGTTAGAGTAGCTCTAGTTGGAGACTTTCGTTTGTCAACAGTCGACGACTAGTTGACACAGAAAACGTTAATCTTCATTCAGAAAAGAAATGCGTCGTCAGCAGTTTAAGTCAGCAAAGAAGAGGTTCGTCTTTGCTCTGTCCAAAACCTATTTGTCCTCAAACCACATTGGCGGAGAAAATGTTCTCTTTTGCTTTATTCAGAGACGTTCGTTCATCAACGAATGATGATGGCAGAGATAAACGTTCGTCTTCATTGATGTCAGAGAATGTGACTCGTTTACAATATGAGTCAGCAAAAGAAAAGGGCTCGTCTTCGCTCTGCCTCCAAATTGTTATTCGTCCGCAAACCACATTGTCAGAGAAAATATTTTTGTTTGCTCGGTTTAGAGACATTCACCCGCCAACGAACTATACTGGCAGAGAAAATGTTTCTCTTCACTCAATTCAGAGGCAGTCGATTGTCCACAAACAGATCTGCAGACAAAATGTTTTTCTACGATCAGTTTAGATGTGATTCATCAATAACACACGTCAGTCTATAAAAGGTTAATCTTCGCTCAATTCAGAAACTTCTTGCAGTTCTTCTCATGTAATTTGCAAACCACCCCTCTGGAATGCACGTTTGCTGTATGAGGGATACCCTTTAGGAACAGCCTATTGAGAACAAGATCGTAACACAACACGATACTCACGCGAGAGCCATGAGTGGACAGGGCCTGGAGTACTGGATGGGCAGTTTGTACAGGGACAGTCCGAGCAGCATGATGGTGGGGGCCACTGTAATGGGCCCTACGCGCCGCATGATGGGCCCCACTAGACCCAGCGCCCCTATCGCCACCTCCACTGCTGAGGCCGCCATCAGACTGCCCGCCATCTGCAACATTCCGGGATACGTCCTTACAGTGTTGTTGGCGCATATAAACATCTTGCTCACTGGACTAAAATTATTTGCTTTATATTGTGAAAAAGGGCCAGACTAGCTCAGTTGCTAGAGCGCCGGACTCGTGATCCTGGTTTATCCTGGGGTTACGGGTTCGAATCTCTGCTGGGGCGTTTCGATGCAGGTGGATTTTTCCCTCGGAGTTAACACTGGTTCTGACTCCACTTCCACCGAAGTTCTTCGAATAAGATTATAAACGGAGTTTCGTGTGTGAGCGCACGCATAACATCATACACATACGTAAAATCACATTACCAACTTTCGGAAGAGAAGGCCTGTTTGGGCTGTTGGTGTAGATGACACTTACACATGCAGCATGCCATATATGCAGTATGCTTCTGAAATGTGGGTCTGAACAAAACTACAATTAATCGCAAATGTGTGCATATTTTTTTGTTTTTGCAGAAATGTCGGGATGTAGACAGGGGAATGGCAGTTGACTGAATTTATAAGTGGAATTACTAGATATCATTTGCATTTAGTTTATGCAGTAAAACATATCCGCTAGGGGCAACAACTCCTACAAGTAAAAGACTGCAGAATGCCACACGAACGTTGCAATAGGCTAAAAAAAAAAGCAGATGTAAATGAAAGTGAAATTACAGTGAGCCTTTGAATATGAACAAATTTGTGCACAACTTTGATGTGGATTGTACAACAATGCAATCAATGACTCCTTATTTTTTGGTTCTAAGAATGACATTGTATAATAAGTCACACACCCCTCTATACACAGAGTCTATAAAGTAATCTCTCTCTGTCCCTCTCAGTCTCTGTCTGTTTGTCTGTTTGTCTGTCTCTTCGCCGTCTTCCCCCTACCCCCAAAACTAGAGAACGTTACTCACTTGTTGTAGTTTTTCAATAGTGGGTAACTTCTCAACACTGACAGAAGCGGTAACATTGGTTCCAGAGATGTCTGTACAGATCGACATCGCAATAACGGTAAATAGAAAATGAATAAACGAAGAAATCACACACACACACACACACACACACACACACACACTGACGGACGCACACACACACACACACAAACGCACACACACACACACACACACACACCGCCGCGCGCGCGCACACACACACACACAACACAAGACACAGATAGACAGACCCCCCCCCCCCCCCCCGCACACACACACCACACACACACACAAGCGCACACACACACACGCACACAGCACACACACACACACACACACACACACACACACACACACACACACACGTGAGCACGCACGTAGTTGCTATCTATTATGATGTAAAGACATAAAGATCTGTTCCATCTGTACGTGTTCACTTGTAAAATGATACATTTTGTCATAGTGTCATCATTATAGCTACTCCTACACGCAGACAATAGCATTGAAAACCACAGACTGCCGCACTGACTGTGATTCAATGACGTCGTATCACTAATTCCTTGCACCAGTTAAAACAACTCTTACATGTTAATTACTGTTTACTGTTCCATACCTAATGTAATATTTCCTTTCATACCTATCAAACCGAGGTCAACTGTAACTGTTACTGTTCGTCAGTGTGTTCGCTCGACTCTATTGAAGATCGAAAATGCTGTGCCAGTCTTGAATGAATGTTAATTTTTGTTTGTTCATTTCTCCAGATGTTGTTGCGGTTTAGGTGTGTCAGACACAGGGTATATGGACGAGCTTGGAACATCCTTTTTTTCGGGGATGTCTCCTTGTTTGTTCTGTGTGCACTGTGATGCCATTTCTGCTAGGAGATTTCGGTGTCTTAAGCAGCGTTCGTTTGGAGTTATGGACGACAATTCATTTGTTCACCGGAGCAAGACTTAACCCACTTGTTCTTTAACTATTCGTTTACGCCGTAGATCTGATCAGATCGAAACACACGTTCACTTCTTCCTCTATTGAAATGGCAGCTGCGTCACATCACAAGACCAGACTGTCACAATGAAGCTGCTCATGGTTCCATTTTTCCTCCCCTACAGCTCCGCTACACTCATATGGCGATTAAGGACATCGAAACTGGGACGGGCCTGCCAAATGTGACCTGCATGGGGCAATACCAAAATGTAACTGAAATGTAACGAGTCCGCAGTCTCCACGAAAACAAAGTAGCCATGTCATAATTTTTGAGCGGTTTATCAACTAAAAATGTAACATTGTTACATTTCTCGCCCTCGATCTACGGACATGCTGCAGTCGTCAAATGGTTCGTGCGTTGAAATCCGGAAATGTATTTAAATGTTATATTTCTGGTGGGAAAGGATGCAAGGTTTTTGACATCAAAGTGGACTGAAGAGTGCATTTCTTTCCCAATTATAAGTCTGGCCATGTTAGGGCTGTCACTTCGTGAGGTAGGTCTTGGAAGCTTGAATCAATGTTTATAGCATTGCAGAGTCCGATATTCATACACCTTGTGTGTCCTGAAACAAATTTGCAACATTAACGTTTAAAACACACACACACACACACACACACACACACACACACACACACACACACACACCACGCACGCACGCACGCACGCACGCACGCACGCACGCACACACACACACACACACACACACACACACACACACACTGCAGGTCTACTGACTGAGATGTGACAGGTGTGTGGTGTCACTGTCACATGACCAGGAGGGATCTGATCCCAGGACAATAAGTGGAGCGATGAACGTGAAGGACGGCCCTTGAAAAACTGGCAATCTGCAGACAATAATAACATCTATAACGACAAGGTCACATCAACAGCAGCAGTAGCAGCAACAACAACAAGAAAGAGAATGATACAAATACTGATAATAATAACTAGAAGACCACTCAGGAGAGTACAGTCCGCACACACACACACACACACACACACACCACACACACACACACACACACACAATATATATATATATACACAAATTGGCGCGCGCGCGTGTGTGTGTGTGTACAAATGTGCGCGTGTGTGTGTGTTGTGTGTGTGTGTGTGTGTGTGTGTGTGTGTGTGTGTGTGTGTGCGTGTGTAGATAGATAGATAGAGGGGTAGATAGATGGATATAGATATAGATAGATAGATAAACGCGTGCGCGCCAGGGGGATTAATTTTCGTAATAGTCACACACTAAAGGAGTTACTCCCACTGTAGATGTAATCTTGCTGAACGACTCAAACTCCACCGTTTTAATCAGGATTTGTACGACAGGACCGCTAAAAAATTACTGGATTCGTTGGTGGGCCATACATCATCTTTACTACAAGTTTCATCACAATCGGTTCAATAGTGTTCGTGATATTGTATACACAGCGTACACAGTGGAACCAAAAGATGCAAGTTGTTTGTTAGTCTTTGATGACTCCCTCTCAAAATCCTTGTTACAGATCTATGTTACATTGCTTGTATGGAGATGTACCTTTTATCTTCATGTGAACATCGTGCGTGTGTGTGTGTGTGTGCGTGTGTGTGTGTGTGTGTGTGTGTGTGTGTGCGTGTGTGTGTGCGTGTGTTAGTGTGTGTGTGTGTGTGTGTGTGTGTGTGTGTGTGTGTGTGTGTGTGTTGTATGTGTTTATGTGTGTGTGTGTGTGTGTGTGTGTGTGTGTGTGTGTGTGTGTGTGTTACAGAGAGAGAGAGAGAGAGAGAGAGAGAGAGAGAGAGAGAGAGAGAGAGAGAGATTCAAAACAAAAAAAAAACTTGTGACAATTTCACTAAGTCTGAAGACCCTTCCTTCCCTATCTATTGCTGAAGATGGAAGGATGATATTGAAGACACGAATACAGAGAACAGTATGTACCCATCTCTTATCAATACAGCCTGGGTGATGACGTTCAGGCTGCTCAAACAGATTGTAGGGTATCCCACCTCCCTTTCCTGAGACAGATTGGAAGATGTCACTCAAGTCGAGAGCAGGGTCTGCCCTAATTCGATGATGATATTTAAGGTCATTAATGCAAAGAGCAGTATATACATGTCTCTTACCTTTTACAGTGACGACTTTAAGGCTGGACAGGCAGACAGCGGTATGAAACCCTCCTTTACCCGCTATGGATCTTCCAAGACTACCGCGAAAGAACAACTTGTCCCTAGAAGCTTTTGCTGTGAGGACGTAGAACACAACTATTCGGCTATGGACCATTTTGAGTGATGGTGCTGAGGTCACCAGAAAACATTGTGTGTCTGTCTATCTGTCTGTCTGTCTTGTCTTTCTGTCTGTCTGTCTGTCTGTCTGTCTGTCTGTCTCTCTCTCTCTCTCTCTCTCTCTCTCTCTCTCTCTCTCTCTCTCTCAACAAACTGAGGATTTTAAAACAGACGATGCAGGAGAAAATTGACAGTCTGCAAGATGAGTGCAACACACTACGCAATCAGCTGAAAGAACAAACGAAGCTGATTGACAGTGTGTCTGACCGTCAAAAGCACCTCTTGAAATCAGCACGTGACTGTCAGCACCATACCACGTCCACTGTAAAGTCATCAAAAAAGTCAACGCAGCCAGAACTAAAGCAACGGGAACAATCTAGCGACGTGTGTACTAAGCATAGTGGTGTTACGGCTGACAAAGAACAGACTGTCACTCACGCTGTGATCGACTCAGTCACTGTCACCAACAACAAACCAGCCTTTGACAGACAGCAGACTGACTCCACCCCTGTCATAGGTAATACCACAGCAGTCTCTGACCGACAGCTCAATCAAACCACCCCAAAATTCAGGATCCGTCTTCCCCCGAAAGGCAAACTTGTCAACTTCATTGTGGGGGATTCTAACCTTCAGTATATTGACCGACAGAGACTGGACAGGACGGGGCTCACCCATGTACGCACAATGCCTGGGGCGAAGGTGACTGACGTCACTGCTGCCCTCCGAGATTGTGCAGTACGAGAGGATGTGCAGCGGGTGGCATTGCATGTGGGGGGAAACGACCTTCACAAACACTACTCTGTAGACACGCTACAGCAGGACTTTGGTCAGCTTCTGGGACAGGTGAAAAGAGTTTTTTCCTGCTGCCAAAATTGCTGTCTCTGCCCTACTTCCTAGAAAACCGATTCCTTTGAAATTCATTAATTTGATGAATAGGGAACTGCATGTCCTATGTGCAGAAACAAGTGCATGTTTTTTGTTTGAAACAAATTTCGTTGATCAAAATCTTAGGATCGTTCAAAGCTATTTCACATCGGATGGTATTCACCTGTCTGCCAGTGGCTTGTCGCTCTGGTTACGGCAAATCATTCAGTTTCTGGCACTCCGTGTGAACCGGCCTCCACGGAATACGGGTAATGGGGCACACCCAGAGCTATGTCAGGAACAGCCCATTGCAACAAACCGTAACAGATCACAGTCTTCAAAATTAAAAGAAAACCAAGACAAGCAGCCTGTCCCTACTGAGTTCCGTCGGAGTGTGCAGCCCATGTTCCCCCAGTCAGTAGGAAATCGTCCTGATTCCTATCCTACAAATTTACCCCCAGAGACAGTCCAACGTAGTTCAAACAATCACTTGGACAGTGCTCCTGAAATTGTCCACCAGAAATCCAGTTGTTCTTCTAATGAAACCTTTTCCCACCATGCAATGCCACCCATGCCGTACTTTAACAGACCCCCATTACATCAATGCCGATGTTTCCCCCCATGTGGCCTTTCTCCCCCTTCCCTCCTCTGCCTTTCAATCCTTGGACACAAATGCACCCTTATCTTCCCTCTCCCCCTGCTTAACAGAAATTCCGGTATCTGGAATTCAGATAACAGCTTGCTGTCTCGCCTTCCAAGTGCAGGCCCGAGCCCTTGCCTACCCTTCCCCCCGCCCAAATTTACCCATCCCTGCCTCTCAGCTCCCCCCCCCCCTCACCCCCAGCCGTGTCTTCTTTCCCTCCTGCTTGCTCCGTCTCACCTTCACCTTCCCACCACGCACTGACTCCTCCTCCCTACCCCCTCCCCCAACCCTGTGAGTCTTGCCCCCCCCACCCCCACCCCCACCCGGTATTGCTTAGTTACTGTGGATGACTGTACTATTGTGACCCGGACAGCTTGAAAGCGACATTTGTCTTGGTTGGTCATACTTTCCTGAATATTGTTATCATACACATACTTGAATTGTCCTTTGGACTGAACTTCATTGCCCTGCTTTTTGGATTTTGTGTGTTCTTGGATATTTTATGATTGCTGATTTTATATTTTAATTGTTATTGTAACAGTATATCTATTTTGTTTTATTGCTCAGGACTTTGCTCTAGAATTAATGCAATGGACCATTGTAATGTAATTAATGCTGATACTGGATTACGCATTGGTCACCTAAATGTTTATCATCTGCCAAATAAGATTCATGATGTCTGTTTTCTTCTAAACGAATCCCCTTCTATTCATCTGCTTGGTCTTAGTGAAACTCGCCTTGACTCCCGTTTCACTGATACAGCTTTATCCATAACTAACTATAACTTTGTCCGACGCGATGCACATCACTCTGGTGAAACAGGACTTGGAATATATATTATCAAAGCATCGCTCACTGTACAAAAAGGCGGTGTGACCTTGAGCCTGATAATGTTGAATGCATGTGGCTGCAGGTAAAACCTTCCAACTCAGCCCCTCTTCTAGTTGGATATGTGTACAGGAATCCCGCTGCCACTTTCCTTTGGTATGACAACTTTGTACACATGATGGATGATGTATATAAGAGCTATCCAAATGTCATTCTTCTCGGTGATTTTAACATTGATCTGTTAAAACGGCAGCCTGCCTGGGATGCGACCACCACACTTTTTGGCTTGCATCAGCTTATTCATAGTCCAACTAGAATCGCAAAGACATCGTCTACATTGCTGGATCATATCTACACAAACAACAAAGCCATGGTATCCAATATAACAGTGGGCAACAAAAGCATAAGCGACCACTGTCTCATTTTGTGCACTTGGTCTTGTAAACTTCCAAAGCAACAGAATAAGGGCCACACAACCATTCAATATCGCTGCTTCAAAAATTTCAGTAAGGATGAATTTTTCCTCGACTTAAGCTTGGCTCCTTTCTACAGTGTACTCAATTACACAGATCCAAATGAAGCGTATAATACCTGGTATAATATCTTTCTCTCAATCGTTGATAAACATGCCCCACTTAGAAGAAAAAGGGTAAAACACAGAGTACTTCCCAGCTGGCTGACAAAAGACATTATTATAGAAATGGCACTAAGGGATGCACTTAAAACCGCAAAAAAAGTAGATGAATATAAAAAGCAGAGAAACAGAGTATCAGATCTGGTTAGAAAATCAAAATCTGAGCATTTTAGGAAGCTGATAAACGCAAACAGGGATACAGCATCATTATGGCGTGCTGTTAATGAAATAACTGACAAGTCGAGAAAGAAATCAGATAATACTGCGACTATGTGGTCTGCTAACACTTTCAACAATCATTTCCTTCAGGTAACTGAATCAGTACAAACGGCTGCCAGTGTCACATTCTTTAATCGATATGAGACTCCAGCTGTTCTCCTATCGTTTTGTCAAGAACGATTAAATACTAGAGATTCATTTAGCATCCCCTTGCTTGCTATTAATGAAGTTGGTTCCTTAATTTCAAAACTTAAAAATAAAAATGCAATGGGTCCAGATAACTTAAATGCTTCTATACTCAAGCTTGCTCTACCTTACATTGTTGATACCCTTACGTATGTTTATAATTTGTGTATTGATCAGAATGTCTTCCCATGTGGTCTAAAGGCAGCAAAAGTCATTCCCATACCCAAATCAAGAGATCTCACTGATTTAAACAATTTTAGACCAATATCTCTTTTATCTGTTGTATCGAAACCTCTTGAGATGCATGTTCACAAACACCTAACTAAACATATGGAACATCACAAACTGTTCCACCCATTTCAGTCAGGCTTTCGACGAAATCACTCATGCCACACGGCCTTAACACGCCTCTGTGATACATGGCTATCAGCCATCAACGAAAGAAAACTCACTGGAACTGTTTTCCTCGATTTTAAGAAAGCGTTTGATCTTGTAGACCACAACATATTATTAAAAAAAATGACTGCATATGTTCAAAATCCGGCAGTAGTCACCTTCTTTCAGTCATATCTTGAAAACAGGACCCAGCGTGTTTACTTAAACGGTACTTATTCCTCTGAAGGAATAGTGAGCTGTGGCGTTCCACAAGGCTCTGTCCTTGGACCTCATCTCTTCTGTATGTTTATAAATGACCTACCGATGCACATATCTCACAATGATGTCATCTGTGATCTGTTCGCTGATGATAGTTCTCTTCACTGTAGTGATACAAACATCATGTGTGTACAAATATCGTTACAACAAAGTATAACTGATGTCTTAGAATGGTGCAACCAAAACCGAATGGTGCTTAATCCGCACAAAACAAAATGTATGGTCCTAGCATCAAGACAGAAACATCAACGACAGCATCTTATGTTGAGCCTAAAAATGAGTGAAACCTTGATCGAGCATGCTACCGAACACCGTGTCTTAGGCGTGATCATTGATGAAAACTTTAAATGGCAATCACATATAAATCATGTTTGCAAACAGTTGGCTCGCAATTTGTTTTTACTCAATAAACTCAGTTATTATGTTGAACCACACATCCGGAAATTATTTTTTGAAGCCCATTGCCTCTCTCACATCAACTATGCGTCCACTGTCTGGAGTGGTGCCGGTGAAAATCACATAAAAAAGATCAACTCTATGCATAGACGGGGAATTAAGCTGATTCTTCCCGACAAGTCTCTATCAACCACGGGCAAATTCGCAAAACTAATGATGTTACCACTGCAGAGCCAACTGACCTATAATAAGGCAGTACTAATGTTTAAAGTCCATGCAAACATGGCGCCAACATATCTTGCTGAGTTTATCCAAATGGCAACAACACGATATGATTCAAATAATTACATTTTACCACGTGTCCGCATTGATTTGTTCAAATCTAGTTTTGCATTTTTTGGTCCATCTGTGTGGAACTCTCTTCCTCCGTCTGCCAAAACATGTCAATCACTGCCGTCCTTCAAATCAGCAATACTTAAACATTTACTTGAACAATAAATCTGACCTTTTGACCATAGTCTCAACGCCCTACTTTTATGCTTGCCTCCATATTAGCTAATGAAAATGTGTGGTGTGTGTGTGTGTGTGTGTGTGGGGGGGGGGGTGGATGTGGGTGTGCGCGTGAGTGCGTGTATGTGTGGGCGTGTGCATGCATGTGAGCGCGCGTGCATACGTGTCTGATTGTGTTGTGTAATTTTGTAATTTGTTTTTTTAAATTCTATAATTATTATTCTTATTACTATTGTTATTGTTAATATTATAATGTTGCTATATTCTTCATTGTTTCTGTCATTATTAGTATGTGCAGTCTGTTAAGTTGAATGTTGTAGAATAGCAAGGACAGATTGGAAGAATAGGCACTGCCTAAAATCTCTATCCTTGAGTAATAAAGTTTTTGAGTCTTGAGTCTTGAGTCTTGAGTCTCTCTCTCTCTCTCTCTCTCTCTCTCTCTCTCTCTCTCTCTCTCCCTCTCTCTCTCTCTCTGACCTGCTGCCCGCAACAGACTGGAAGATGGTGTTGAGGCCACTCAGACAGAGGGCGGTGTTGAAGAGGCGTGAGCGGAGGACGCTGTCTGGGGCAGTACACAACGTGTCCCCGATGATGATCGACAACGTCAAGGTGGAGGCAAAGCAGATCACCAGATGCTGTGATGTCAAACCAAGATGAATGTACCAGCCTACACGGCGTTTTCTTATCTACCAAAAGTTATGATCTGTCTGTTTCCGTTTTTTACCTCTAGAAATGTATCAGTTCGCCTATTCTTTGTCTGTCTGGTGTGATTGCTGTTATCGTTATTGTTCCTGTTGCTGTTGTTGAAAGAAGAGAAGAAAAAGATACACCCGAAGGTGCGGGTGGGACCCAGAGAAGTACTGTCCTCAACCGCCGAACAAACCAGCTGGAAGCAATCCTGCAGCACCCTTGTAACCTGCGCTGTGTTCACACAGGGTGCAGGCATGCACAGGGCATTCCACTGACATATGAAGGGACATAAAACTGCTCCCTGACAGATGCATTTGTGTTGTGCCAGTTCGCGCATCTTTGTTGTTTTGCTTGTTTGTTTGTTTCTGTTTTTGTTGTTGCTGTAGTTGTTGATTTACTGTTGTTGTTGTTGTTGTTGCTGTTGTTGTTGATGTAATTAAATCGTCATAGAATAATTAAATCGGCAAATATACATATTGGCAAATATGTGCACGTCACGACAAACTTGAAAATTAAATTACTTGAACACTCCCCTATAATGAAATGGACATCTCAATACCCGCAAATGCATCCTATGGTGTATTTGCAGTTACCAAATGCTAATGGAGAAAAAAACTCCGTGAGGCGTTAACCGAGTAACCTGAATCATTAGACGGGCTAAAATCGAAATAGAATTGGCTATATGTAGTTACGAAAGACCGGGACCATACCGATTACATTTGTAACACATATCGGAATATAATTAGGCTACTGGTACAATTGAAACGCTACGTATCTCCCTTTATAAGTAATCGAGTGCAGTTTTCATCTATAGGCATTGTAATTAAATTATTCATTTAGATGCCTTATCTTAAAAATCTATGACATGTATCCATTGAAGCCCCAAACAATAATATTTTCTCATAGTAATGCTATTTTTTACTACGATAATGCCAACTCATGCTGACTGCAATCCGTTGAGTATTGCTTTATGCACTTTTCATGTTTGTTGTTTGGAAGGCCTAAAGAAGACAATTAAAGTTGTTGAAAATTCAGTAGTCTGTTCCCTGTTATGTATTACATAAACACTGTTTTGCGCCCAGTTTGGTGTGTTTATTTGTATTTTGCCTCGTTTTCCGTAAAGTTGCATCCATCCCATTCTCTGTATTAACTGACAATTCCACAGCCAATAATTTAACTTATTGGTTTACTAGTATACAGTAAATATATTCAGAAATATGTGAACATCTTTTTCTCCTTAAACGCCTTCGTTGCATGTTAATCTGACTTCTGATACGATGCCTCTCTCTCTCTCTCTCTCTCTCTCTCTTGCTTCTCTCTCTCTCTGTCTCTGTCTCTGTCTCTGTCTCTCTCTCTCACATGCACTTACACACACGCGCACGCGCGCGCGCACGCACAGACACACACAGACACACATTAGCACATACACACAGAGTAGCACCAACATTTGCATGCGTGTGCACACACACACACACACACACACACACACACACACACACACACACACACACACACGCACACGCACGCACGTACACGCTCGCACGCACACACGCACACACACACACACACACACACACACACACACACACACACACACACACACACACAGTTTCATACTTGAATGGCAACGAAGAGTGCAATGTGCAAGGGAGGCGATTCGTCGATCTGATACTGGAGCCCCGATATCGCAGTGGTGTTTTCTTCTTCCGTATTCTCACGAAGCACGACGAGTTCTGGGCCCTGCTTTGATTCTCCATTGAGGTTCGCCTTTTAGAATTGTAAACAAAAAGAACCATCTATCTATGTATGTATGTATCCATTTATCTATGTATCTGTCTATCTATCTATATGTATCTATCGATCTGACTGTATATGTATATATGCAGGCAAGTATATATATATATATATATATATATATATATATATATATATATGTGTGTGTGTGTGTGTGTGTGTGTGTGTGTGTGTGTGTGTGTGAACAAAGTAGTAGTAGGGGAAAATGTGCATTCTAAGAATTCCTCTGTAATAAGAAGAATGACTCGGCAAATATCAAAAAAGAGAGAGAGAAAAATGATGATGGTGGTGGTGGTGATGGTGGTGGTGATGTGTCAAAAATAAAAGGAAACAAAAATTGGGGAGTAAGATAATGAATACACAATCCTTCACTGAAGCATATGAGCAACATCGTAATCCTTCCTAAAAACAGAACCATTCTGATCGCCTGTTCAATTACCTTTCATCCGCTGATCCAGACAATCTAGATGGGAAATGTTCCTTGCACTGTTAGGTCCAGATCAACATGAACAGTACGTAGCTTTCGGGACTTACGGAACCCTACTATTTCATGGCGAACTAGTCCCCCAAATGCCAAGCTTATTAAGACTTACTTCCGTGAGTTAGGCGTTCTTTCCCTTCTCTCCTTAATGAAGGCGAATACTCTGGCAAGACGGAAATGCTGATAATGACGCGTGCATGAATTGACACACAAAAAAGCACAAAAACCTGTGAAACACCATCTGTTCAGAGGATGAGGTGTTGGGTACCAAAACCCATTTGCGTCTAGGCTGAGACGCTTTCCAGTATGTATAGCTTTCTAAAGAGATTGCCCTAAAAAGATGTGGAAGTCATTATCTCAATCTGGTTTGCAATCTGGTTTGAGATGTGAATTTCACATTCCTTCAAGGCACTCTCATCCACAAGCCGTACACAGTGCAATGTTTCAAATGTTTGTTAGTTTTAAATTACACTCCGATATCATGTCGAGCTGAAGTTCATGATGATGATAGTAATAATCATGATAACGATGATGATTACACCAATGGTGATGATGATCATGGTGATTACGACGATGATGATTATTTTGTTCTGGTTATTTGGGGTGTGGGGTTACTTTTTTCTTTTTTGATAAGAAAAAGCCAATATGTGTAGCAGGGAGGAGAAAGGCTTTTGAGATAGTAGTGAATATGTTTAGAAAGAGGAGAGGAAAGGGAGGGTGTAAGAGTGGAGGCATGTGGGAAGGGAACTGTGTGCACATCAAGGAGTTGAATTCATGAATGAATGAATAAAAACACGCTTACTTACTAAGTCTATCAGATTTCTCAAGCGTTCTTTTTCTCTGAGCCAGAATGTTTTTTTTTTCTATATCCTGCGTGCTCATTCTTTGTCGGGGATTGTTTTGGTTCTGGGTGTTACGTTTCCTCCTAGGGTTCTATCTTTCTTTCGTTTTCAATTATACACACTTAGTGGGTTTGGTGTCAAGTTGCTGCCAATTTCCAGAAAATTTACATAATTCTGCGAATCGGTTTGCCCGACACACTTGGGATACTGGGTCATCTCTAAATGTGTGAACACAGCCCACTTCCCGACGTCCAGTTCCCCCTGATCCTTAACTCACACGAACAGAGAAGAGAGAGAGAGAGAGAGAGAGAGAGAGAGAGAGAGAGAGATACAGATAGACAGACATAGACAGAGAGACAGAGAGACAGAGACAGAGAGACAGAGAGACAGAGACAGAGAAAAGGAAAGAAATGACCAAAAAGTAAAATCAACAACGGTTTTTGTTGTTGTTGTTGTTGCATCCGGCATTCAGTAAAGGGAAATATAATCAGAAATTACAAAACACGATGCCAGTTAAAAACAATATATAGAAAGCACAAAATGAATAAGAGAAATTCACCAATCCATGAAAACTGTTCTATGTACACACCGAATTTGGAATTAATACACGAGAAAAAAAAAGTTGAACGAAAAGAAGAAAGGTAAAAAGTAAGTAATAAGGGGGAAGGGGAATGCTGTAGTCAGATAATCATCATGCCTGTAAAGAGCAAAAATCAAGTTTACATTTGTGAATGGCACTATTCCATTTTTCTTTCAACAGAAATCTTGGAGTCACTTGCCACACAGCAGTGTGTAAAGACGTGAAACTGTGGCCTCAGCGATCCACTTAAAACTGTCCCGGTCATGTTCTTTACAGCCCAGCCGACCACAAAGGCCGTAGTGGACATCTACCTGTCCCAAATATAGTGGACATCTATCTGTCCCAAATATAGTGGACATCTATCTGTCCCAAATATAGTGGACACCTATCTGTCCCAAATACAGTGGACATCTATCTGTCCCAAATATAGTGGACGTCTATCTGTCCCAAATATAGTGGACATCTGTCTGTCCCAAATATAGTTTTCGGCTCTCAACGCATATTCCAAAACATGTGACAGACCTTTTGTGTTGAGCATACGCGGATGCAGGCAATAGTGAAGCTTTTGATGGATGCGTGGGTGATATGATTGCTTTGTATCTTCTGCAAACACTTTTTGTTAGGTGCTACTAATCCGTTTACATATTAAAGGAGTCATATAGACTTGATGGGAGGATTCGCCTATTTGGAAAGTCTCTCATGCGTTTGCTTGTCACCCATGCATCCTGCGATTTTTTTTATGAATTTTTTTTTCTTTTTAACAGTTAGGATAAAGTATCCACACAACTAACAATCCTCTTTGCTCGGTTGAGTGACCATACATACAGTACTGTAGAAATTGTTGTTTTCTAAAAACTGCCTTGGGAGAGACTGGATGTTTCTATTAAAAAAACGAACAAGTGCAGAAAGAGAAAACATAGACTACAAACGTATGACTTGTTGTAAAATAGAGAAAGCTCCCCCTGCCCCCCCCCCCACCTCCACAAAAAAAAAAAAAAAAGAAAAAACCAAAAAAAAAAAAAAAAAAAAAAACCCAAAAAAAACAACAACTAAAAAAAACACAACCAAACAAACGCAACCGCCAAAAAGACAAAAGAAAGCAAAAAAATCAAAAGGAATCAGGAAAAGGGAGACTAGGTCTGATGAACGATATAATAAACAAGCATATTTGTTAATAAACTCCAAAAATATCAAAATGAAAACTACCAATGTAATAATGTCTACCCCCGTGAATAAGCAAGCAGAGGTTTTTTTTTTTTTTTTTTTTTTTTTTTTTTTTTTAAACCACTGCGCGGAGAGAATTAAACAATCGACTGAACACACCACCTTCTTAGATTCATGTCTCTCAGGAGATACGTGAATGTCATTTTTTTTTTTTCATTTTCTGCTCGAAGGCCAGCTCATTGCCAAGAGTTGTGTCTAGATTATCACCACGTCGGAGAAAGCGAGTGATACGGTCATGAAAAAGAAAAGTGGCATCTTTATGCATTAGATAAACAGATCACAACAAACAGCCTCACTATTTTCAGCATAAAGCTTTAAAACACAAGACTGTACTGAAGGGGTCAGCTTGACTTTTTTTCACCCCAAGATCTCAAGAAAAAAATGAGTAATGAGCATTAATATATCAAACAGATGTTGCTGTCATAAAACGTCGACCTGTATCGGCACATCTCTGAAGAATGGACAGCTGCTCATTACAGCGTGGACGATTTCAGTGACTGAATCAGCGACACTAACATGTTAGAGATCATCACAAAGCAAACCCAGTAATGAGCCACAAAATGCAGAAGAAAAAAAGAGAACGGATACAACAGTACAGAAACATTTTCTTCTGAAAAGTGGAATGAAAAATCGCAAAAAAGGGAAAATCTATCGTACAGAATTTCCAGGAGATGGTCATGTAAAAACAAGAAAACCTCCGGCATACTCAACACTAAATAGAATTATCATTAATATAGAAAAGCAGATGTTTTAAAAACCCCTGAACAGCTTATCAAAGAAATGAATACCATGACCAACCTTTCTTGCTGTACCATGGTCTTCGAAGTTCATGAAGAAAACAGTTGATGTTTTAAAACCCTGTAGAGTTTATTAATGAATTGAACACCACGGTCAACCTTTCTTGTTTGTACCATGGTCTTCGAAGTTAACAAAGAAAAACAATAGTTGTTTTTAAACCCCAGAAGAAGCTGATTAAAGAAATGAATATCATGACTAACCTGTACTTTCTCTACCATGATTCTGAAGGAGGACAAATATTCGTCAGCACGTCCAGTTACCACCCACGGGACCACAGCACTGGCCAGCATGAATTAGAGCCTCATCTATATACCTTCCTGGCTGCAAAACTAGGACAATATCAACTGACAGTTCTCTGTGTCTCTGTCTTCAGCAAAGTATGTCAAATCTGAAAGTCAACGTCACTTTCAAAAAGCACGGAGTGTTTCCTATTTTCAAAAGGAAAAATCACAAAACGAAAAAATAATATTATTTCTGCAACCCGTTCCCTATATTTCCCTCCAGCGGCTTCCCCCCCCCCCCCCCCACCCACACACCAGTTCTTAAACAGTTTCTATTTTATCTTTGTTTTCTTACCTTTTCTAATTCGCACCTGCATTTTCCTGCTTTTTAAACTTATTCGGATAGAAAAAAAAATCTATATTGCTGCATACCTGTTACCTTTGGGAATAACAATTCTCTGTCTGTCTGTCTCTGTCTGTCTCTCTTCCTATGTGAATGAGTGAGTGAGTGAGTGACTCTCTCTCTCTCTGTCTCTCTCTCTGTCTCTGTCTCTCTGTCTCTCTCTGTCTCTCTCTGTCTGTCTGTCTGTCTGCTGTCTGTCTGTCTGTCTGTCTCTCTCTCTCTCTCTCTCTCTTGAAGACAGGAACCAAATGTTGCTTATCTGCTCTCCTACTAATGGTATTGGGTCTAACACGTACTTTGCCCCGCTGGAATTGGGCCCTCACGGAACTTGACCATACCAGAATTGGTTTCTGTGGAGCTGGGGCCTAATAATACTGGGGCATGTTGGAATTGAGCCAAAATGGACCTAGGTCCTTATAGACCTTTGCCCTAGTGTTACCGGGCCTATTGAAATAGGGCCCTAATGGACCTAGACCTGGGCCCTAGTGATACCGGGCCTTATTGAAATAGGGCCCTAATGGACCTAGACCTGGGCCCTAGTGATACCGGGCCTTATTAAAATAGGGCCCTAATGGACCTAGACCTGGGCCCTAGTGATACCGCGCCTTATTAAAATAGGGTCCTAATGGACCTAGACCTGGGTCCTAATGATACCGGGCCTTATTGACATAGGGCCCTAATGGACCTAGACCTGGGCCCTAGTGATACTGGGCCTTATTGACATAGGGCCCTAATGGACCTAGACCTGGGTCGTAGTGATACCGGGCCTTATTGACATAGGGCCCTAATGGACCTAGACCTGGGCCCTAATGATACTTGGCCTTATAGGGATCGGGTCATAATGGACCTAGGCCCTAATATAGCCGGGCCCTAATGGTACTGGGCCTTTGTGGGTCTGGGACTCAATGGTACCTAACCCTATTTGGAGTGGCTCCTAATGGTGCTGTGCTTAAGCGTTATTGGGACCGAACAGAATGACCCCTTCTGTTTAATAGAACTACTTCTGGCGGTCTATTCCATCAGATAATGCTTTGAAAAATAATACCGTTTCCGAAGCAATGTATGCTCAACTTCGAAAGTAAATTTGAAAGAAAAATTATTACAAACTCCACCGGACAAAAGGAACAGAACAATCACAAGACCGACCATGACGGGTTTTGACTTCTTTGGTCTTCTTCAGGCAAAATAAACAACATTCAGGACAACGAAAACGAAGAATGAGCAGTCACTTATTTTCTCAAACGGGGCGTACGATGGACGTCGAATATTCCCATCTTGTCGGGTGGAATAGTTCTAATTCCTCTTTGAAAGTTCTTTTAATTTCTGTCTGCTGTCACCACACTTTGAAACAAACTTTGAAAATAAAGTACACCAACAGTTCTCAGGCAAGTTCCGTCTCACCACTCTCACCCCCCCCCCCCTCCACCTCCCCATCCCACCTTTCACCTTACTTTTCTCTGCGACATATTCTCAGGATTCTGCTTTGTCAGAACCTTCGCCCCACCATCGCGGTCATCGTCATGATCATCATCGTCAAATCAAGACCTTGATGGCGGCGGACAAGCCTGAGAGTCAGGGCTTACATGCCGTGGCTGAGGAAGAAGACGCTGTCAGTAAGGATGGAGGGCAGTCCAAGGTGGAGAGAGGTGGAGACGATGGCACCGTCAGGGGAAGCGACAACACCATGATGTCTGGTGGTCTGCAGGATGGCTGGAGTAGACCTGCCTCTTCGCCCAGCACTCCACAACATATCTCTCTGACTCGCCAGCAGTCTTCTCATGACCGACTCTCAGGACGCAACCGCCAGAACCCAAGTCAACCTAAAAATCAATACCAAGATATTCCGGGCCATCAGGTCATTCCCGCCCATGATCCTTACCCAGCCAAGCATCACTCTGACCTCGGCATTCCAGATCAAGGCAGCGGTCTTAGGACAACATCACATCCACAAACCTCCTCAAGAGAAGCAATTGGAATGGACAGGATTAATCCAAAAGACAAGCGACCAGATGGGCCTTTGGAGAGCGGGCAATCACCGTTTTTCCTCAAAGTTTCCCCAAATAAACGGGAAACTTAGAAACAACTCAACTACAACGAGACAGTCAGACATATAAACAAGTGCGCGCACGCGCGCTCGTACACACACACACACACACACACACACACACACACACACACACACACACACACACACACACACACACAGAGCTGCACAGACACACACACACACACAACTGCATACACACCACCACACACACACACACACACACACACACACACACACACACACACACACACACACACACACACACACACCAAATTTCCTGAAGTATTATTGACGATCCTGTAGATGGCCCATCATTTGATAGTCAGTTCAATAGTCCATTGATAATCGACTGGATGAAACATCATTAAGATGGCATAGATGTTAGAGGCAAGAAGACCAAACTGATGGATAACCACAGCACCATCATCAATATCAATGTAAATGTCCACAACTGGAATCTAAAATCTATCCAAGAATTCACTTACCTGAACAGTGAGGAATCTAAACCACAAATCCTCTCGAGGAGAGCAAAGACAACCACAGCACTGTCCAGGTTTAAATCCTTATGGAAGTTCAAGAACATCTTCAGAAAGCACAAGATGAGTCCTCTTTGTACTCTGGTATGTTTCATTTGCCTGTATGCATGCGAGACATAGACCCTAACAGCGTCTTTCTTAAAAACAAAAAAGAATCCGAGCCAAGGAAAAGACATATTCCCGCAAGATGCTGAAATCAGATACGCTGACCATATCACTAAACAACAAGCGAATCAAACCACCAGTCAGGACATGAATCATACGAAAATCTTCTAACGCGTCAGGGAAAGAAAAAAACTACGTTGGTGTGGACATTAATCAAGATTCAAGGGCCTTGCTAAAACTATTCTCCGGGAAACTGTTGAAGGAGAAAGGAAGAGGACAGGATAAAAGGGGAAAAAACGACGTACTGATAAAATTGCAGAGTGGACAGGAGAACTGTTTACACAGTACCAAGCCTTGGCAAACAAGTGATAGAAATGGAGGAATCTGCAGAGCGGTTCTCTAGTGTGGTACCCGAATAATTCTGTCTCAGACTTAAGAGAGGAGAAGAATATATTGACGATTGCACCACTATAAATCTCCAAAATGTCCTGTTCGTTATCTTTGGGCAATCATTTTGAAGTACAATGTCCTGATCTATTTCTTCTCTGTTTGATATGACAACAATCCATAGTTTTTCTGTAAGTTGAAACTACCTGAGTACTAAAACAAACAAACAAACAAACAAATAAAAACCATTTGCTTCAGAGGTCTCCATGATGTCCTCTCAATTTTACTTGAACTAAAACCATCAAAAGAAGTACAAACACACATTCGCATGCATGCACGCACGCAAACACACACACACAGACACACACACACACACACACACACACACACACACACACACACACACACACACACACACACACACACGCACGCACGCACACACGCACACACGCACACACGAGCGCGCGCTGCGCAGGCACGGGCGAGCACACACACACAAACACACACACACACACA
>CM065718.1:19743358-19785858 GCA_033310375.1 Conus canariensis
TTGAGCCGGAGTAGATCACTTTCACTTTCAAATTAACTCTTGATATGCAGAGGAGGGGGTTTAGAGTGAGAGAGAGAGAGAGAGAGAGAGAGAGAGAGAGAGAGAGAGAGAGAGAGAGAGAGAGTGTGTGTGTGTGTGTTTGTTTGTGTGTGTGCGTGCGCGTACGTGTGTGCGCACGTGTGTGAGCGCGCAAACACACGTGCGCACACACGTACGCGCACGCACGCACAACACACACACACACACACACACACACACACACACACACATACGCGCGCACTCGCGCGCATGCACGCACAAACACACACAGAGGTACACGCACAAAGGGACACGCGCACACATAGACATACACACAGACACACACAAAGACACACACACACACACACGCGCGCGCGCGCGCGCGCACGTATGCACGCACGCACGCACACGCACACACAGTCTCTCACTCTCTCTCTCTCTCTCTCTCTCTCTCTCTCCACACACTCACACACACGTATGCATGCACGCATCAACACACGCACACATACACATACACCACAAAAAAGCACGCGCGCGCGTATGCGCTAGCATTCACGCACACACGCACGCACGCACGCAGCCACACTCGCATCAACACGCACATGCACACACACGCACAACGTATGCTCGTGCACACACACACACACACACACACACACACACACACACACACACACACACACACACACTCACACACACACACACACACACACACACACACACACACACCACACACACACCACACACACACACACACACACACTCACACACACACACACACACACACACACACACACACACACACACACACACACACAACATACGCGCGCACTCGCGCGCATGCACGCACAAACACACACAGAGGTACACGCACAAAGGGACACGCGCACACATAGACATACACACAGACACACACAAAGACACACACACACACACGCGCGCGCGCGCGCGCGCACGTATGCACGCACGCACGCACACGCACACACAGTCTCTCTCTCTCTCTCTCTCTCTCTCTCTCTCTCACACACACACACACTCACACACACGTATGCATGCACGCATCAACACACGCACACATACACATACACCACAAAAAAGCACGCGCGCGCGTATGCGCTAGCATTCACGCACACACGCACGCACGCACGCAGCCACACTCGCATCAACACGCACATGCACACACACGCACAACGTATGCTCGTGCATACACACACACACACACACACACACACACAACACCACACACCACACAACCACACACACACACACACACACACACACACACACACACACACACCACACACACACACACACACACACACACACACACACACACACACACACAACAACACACACACCCACGCGCGCGCCGCGCGCATCATCACCCCGCCTCCTCGTCTCCCCCCCCCCCCCCCCCACCACACACTCCTCCTCCCGCTAGGTATACAACCAATCTTGTAGATTTTTCTTCTGGTCTTTTATCAGTCGTTTGAACGATTGGATGATATATCAACAAGATCGGTACGGAAATCAGTACGGAGAAGACCAAATTCAATGGCCAGTCATACCACCAACACCAATACTGATATAACTGTCAACAACTGTCCAACGATGTAGCTCACTAAATTGATTGCTTGCTGACTGATTAGCCAACGTCTTGCTTCACATGAGTATTTTTTCACGATTGACGTCACAGCGCCTTCAATAGGGGGAAAACAATAGCAGGAGTCAAAAACAAAAAAACAAAAAACAGGAAAAAAAATGGAGGACAAGAAAAGAGGGAAAAGAAGAAAAAGGAGAAAAAGGTCATCTAAACTGAACTAAGCTGGTAGGACTTCAACATCTCATTTATGGAAAACATAGTTTCTACCCTGAATTACTTTTTTTTTCCCACTGAAATGATCTCTTATTTACAAATTGTTCACGCATCTTGTTGATGATGTGATTGTTGTCCCCCCCCCCCCCTGCCATTTTCATGTTATGTTATTTTATTTGTCTTCTTCATTGTCTTCGTCGTTTTGATGTTCCTTTGAAAAAAAAAAGTGTTGAAACGTGTAATATACGGTAAATGTAACTGCCATTATGATATTGCCAATGTTACATTTGAGCGCAGTTGCTCATGTGTCCTGATGACTGGTGAAAGCATTCTGTGTAATTGTTTATGGAATAAAAGTCATTTAAACCAACCGTCAACGGTTAGAAGTTGATATCTCTTTAACGATTCACTTTCCTGACCAGCGGGGAATCTAAACCATGATTCCTCTCGAGGAGAGCGAAGACAACCACAAAGTTTGTCCGATCGTCCATGTCTGCCACCTTGGCACTGCTCATTATGGACACGTCATCAGTACACAGTCACAGGCAGTTTGACCCTGTCACACCCTGAGCATCAGCAGTCTGGCATTGATATTGATGTTTTGATGCTGATGACTATGCTCAATTAGATGGTTCCCCCCAACCTTTTGATACAAGTAATGAAAACAATAACATGAAAAATTATGATACTAACAATAATGACGATGATAATGATGAAGAAGAAGAAGAAGAAGAAGAAGAAGAAGAAGAAGAAGAAGAAGAAGAAGAAGAAGACCACCACCACCAACAACAACAAAGATGATACTACTACTACTACTACTACTACTACTACTACTACTACTATACTACTAAGTAATGAGAAACAGCAGCCAGCAGCAGCAGCAGCAGCAGTAGTAGTAGTATGATCATGATGATTAATCTTATTATTGTTATTATTCTTGTTATCATTGTTATTATTAATAAGTTCCTAGTACCGTTTGTGATATTTGACATTCGCTACAACAATACAACAACAACGACGACGACGACGACGACGACGACGACGACGACGACGACGACGACAACAACAACAACAACAACAACACAGCAACCTTGACTTGTGTTCTTTCTTTTCTTTTTCTATTTTTTTTTCTTTTTTTTTTTGCTGTCCCAACCTCTGCGCCACCTCGGAGGCAGTGCACCCATGCCGCTCATTCTGACACCCCGTCCACAGCCACAGCCCGGTCGGCCCCGCCGCAGCCCCGGCACCGGCAATCCACCGGGAGCAGTCAATGTCAAGTCGTAAGAGGCAACCTACCGGAGGAGACACTGCACTGCTGCCGAGTCACTTCGGTGGTGTTCAGTGGCGCCTTTGTGATCTAACATACGCAGGACACCACCTACTAAGCCCCCTACTGACGATAATAATTTGTTAGTCGCGGAGCCGGCGTGAGTGAGCTCTCCCTCCGGAGGGCGCCACCACGTCCGTCCAACGACAGCCCCAGCCCCCATGGACTCGCCGATACCGGTGTCCCCGATGGAACCAAACCAAGGCCACAGACGTGGAGAGGACATCGAAATTGAGGTCACCATGAGAGCAGGGCATGAAGGGCCACAGAATTTGAGACTTTTTTTATGTTGATCGATGAGAATGAGGATGATTAAGATGATGCTACGGATTTTTCGGTCTGAGACTACATGACAGGGCTGTACTCTACGCTTCCTTTCATAATATATCCCGGCGTCAACCAGGCCCGAAGATACAGGCACCTGCAGTGATGGTCAGGAAATTTGAGCAACACTCTCATAAACGCATCCATTAAGTGGATGAAACTAGACTGTGTGGTCCCAGTCTTCCCAACTGAGTCCGCAGCAAACTCAACTCTGGGTAGGAGCCGGTCGGGGCAGAAAAACCCACACGACTCTGATGGGATTCGAACCCACGACCTCCCAGCCGGGAGCCCGCGACGCTAACCACTTCGCCACGGCGGCTGGTTGTGTTCTTTCTTTGTTTCCTTTACAGAAGCAGTGCCAGATGCACTAGCCGGAACATGGCGAGACGAGGTGTGGGTATGTGTGAGTGGTGGAACTCATACTTACGGAATATTGTCATAAAAAGGGGATACGGAAGATGAGTCCACAACAAAGACGTTGATGTCGGAGCACTAAAGAGGAGGTAAATAGTTTGGGCCAACCAGCCATCAAGCATTTCTGCTCTTTGGCGAGGTAGAGTTTTGTGGCGCATACTGTGGGCATACGCCTCTTCCCGTCAGTCTGACAGGCTGTCTGTCTATCTCCGCCACTTCATGGCTTGGCTGTCTATTCGTCGCTCGTCGCCTCTGGTCGCGTCACTCTGTGAAGTTTGAAGCACACACATGGCGGGGTTCCTGCGCGGGTTAATCAAAACAACATGAAGGCAAGGGTTCTCTTTGCTTACCTGTGGACAAACAACAAACTGGCAGTTAAACTGAGGCGAGTTTCATAAACGCGAGAACTCGGGAGAGAAATTTAGCTTATCCCTGCGGTGAGGGATTTGAGAGATGAGGAGTGTAAACAAACGGGCACAAGACAAAAATTCAACTTAAGAATATGGCTGCTTATTCAAACTCTTGCTTCTGAAGGGTTAGCCTTTCGAATGTTATACGTACCAATCAGAGACTGTGACTTCTTCTCGTGCACCAATCACAGGACAACTGTCTGTCTTTTTCTCTCGTTTACGTGACAGCCCCGAGACAGCCTGGCGAATCCTCGCCTTCTCCGAACCTGGTTCGCCGCTAGGGTGTGCTATGGAACACTGACACTTGCTGCACCAACGAGAAGTCTCGTTACCTCGAGTTTATGAAACGCCATCTCAGCTCTGTCGCGACACGCTGCGAGTTTTGTGCATGAATGTGGTTTGTGATCTGTGCTAGTGTGGGGGACTCCGACAGAAGTGAATAGTGTAAAAGCGATACTAGATACTTATCCTCTGCCTTGTTGATGAATGGAATCGCATTCTGTTTTCCGCATGGATCATATGCATGGCAAATTACATGGTCCTGTTTTGAAGTATTATTTTGCAGTTTGTGGAAATTCAGATAATGACTATTCGTGACATACACAGGTTACGCGAATGACTTGACAGCGTCCGTTTCTAGATTCTGAGTGCATGTATATGTTTGGCAGAGGGGGTGGGAACGTGTATGTGATTGTGCATGGTGTGTGTGTGTGTGTGTGTGTGTGTGTGTGTGTGTGTGGTGTGTGTGTGTGTGTGAAAATAAATTCTGAAAGAGAGAGAGAGAGAGAGAGAGAGAGAGAGAGAGAGAGAGAGAGGGTGCAAATGCATCATGTACATGTAAGAGCACTTTCAGCCTATTCGCATGTGTGCGTGCGCGCGCGCGCGCGCGCGCGTGTGTGTGTGCGTGTGTGTGTGTGTGCGCGCGCGCGTGCGTGCGTGCGTGTATGTATGTAGAAGAAGAAGAAGAAGGAGGAGGAGGAGGAGGAGGAGAAGGAGGAGGAGGAGAGAAGAAGAAGAAGAAGAAGAAGAAGAAGAAAAGAAGAAGAAGAAGAGGAGGAGGAGGAGGAGGAGGAGGAGGAGAAGAAGAAGAAGAAGAAGAAGAAGAAGAAGAAGAAGAAGAAGAAGAAGAAGAAGAATGTCGTTTGGCAAGCACTATATTTCCTTACATTTCATATCAGTGTTCAGAAAGCACGATAATTCCTACAGTTTACAGAAGTATTGTTCAGTAAGTCGTACATTTCTCTGCATTTGACAGCAGTTTTGTTGAGGAAGCTCAATCGTTTCCAACATTTTACATCAGTGTCGTTGAGGAAGCCCTATATTTCCCTACATTTTACAGCAACGTCCTTCAGTCAGCGCTATGTTTCCCTACATTTGATGACAGTTTTGTTCTGGAAGCACTATATATGCCTAAATTTGACAACAGTGTCATTCAGAATGTGCTATATTTCCCTGAAGTTGACAACAGTTTCCTTCAGTCAGCACTCTCTTTCCCTACATTTTATATCAGTGTCGTTCAAGAAATGCTATATTTCCCTACAGTTTACAACAGTGTTGTTCAGGAAGCACTACATTTCCCTACAGTTTACAACAGCAGAAAAAGAGTGCTACCTTTATCTATATACATAGTATAATACTGTTGATCTTACGCCACATTCCTTTGTATGTTACTACAATATTGTCCATACGTTATTACCTGTCTTTCCGTTTTACCACTGTAGTGCAATACTGTTGATTTTGAACCGCATTGTTTTGTGTGTTACTACAATATTGTCCATACATTATAACCTGTTTTTCGTTTTACCACTGTATGGTTCATCCTGTATTATCCTTCTCTACACTTTACCACAATGTTGTCTACCCAGCGTTACATTCTTTACGTCATACTACAGTGTCCTTCATCCGGTATGGTTTTCTGAAATTTACGACATTGTTCATCCAGTGCTACATTTCACTACATCTTACTGCTGTAACATTCCTCTAGTACTGCCTTTCCCAACCCTAAGCACAGTACTGTTTACCAGCTTTATCGTTCTCTACATTTACCTCAGTATAGTCCATCTAGTACTTCCTTTATCGACATTTTTCTATGCTAAAGTGTAATCTATCCAGCAAGACCTCCTTATCTCTTTTCGACGGTACTATTCATTCAGTATTTTTTTTCCACGTGTTCGGAGAGTACTGTCCATATAGTACCTCGTTTCTCTAGATTGTCCTGCAAACTTGTTAATCCAATACTCTTCTTTCTCTGCATTTCCTACAGTATTGTTCATCCAGTACTGTCTTTCTTTACATTTTCACACAATATTGTTGATCCATTACAAATATTTATTTACACTTTTCTCTAGCATTCTTCAACCGGCTCTACCTCTCACTATATATTTTTCACAGTATTGTTCATCCTGTGCTGTCTTTCTTGACATTATCCTATATCATTGCTCAACCAGTTTCTCTACATGTTCCTACATTACTGTTAAATTAGGGCTACATTTCACTACAATTACATACAGTATTGTTCGACCAGTACTACATTTCTCTACACGATTCTACAGTATACAGTTCAATCAGTATAACATTTCCTTCCATTTTTCAACAATATTTTCAACTACTGTTACATTTTTTCGACAGACCAAACTTTCTTTACATTTCACTACATTATCGTTGATCTAGTACTACATTTGGCTGCATTTTACTATACCATTGTTCTCATAGTACGACCTTTCTCTACATTTTGTTCCAACCCTACCTGGCTTTAAATTTTACTACATTCTTGTAAATCTAACAATCGTTTATATATGCATTTTGTTAAAGTCTTATTGTTATAGTATTACCTTTCTCTTCAGTTTACTCATTCCATATTACATTTCTGCAGTATCCATCGGTCAGTACTGCTTTTCTCTGAATTTTATTATAAAACCATTTCGATAGTACCATCTTTACCCACACTTTCTCACAGAATTGTACGTGCAGAGATATATTTTTCTGCATTGTACCACAGTATCGTTCATTCAATACTAAATTTTGCTTCATGTTTCCGAAGTATCGTTCATTTTATTATTACATTTTTCCTCCATCGTACTACATTATTCAGTTCTACTTTTTCTTTACTGGCTTAAAATTATGTTCATTCAGAACTGTCTTTAATTATATCTTGTTTTAATATTGTTAATCACAGTCCCATTATCCCCTATATTCTACCTTACAGCATCTATTTTATCCACTGCGATATTTCCCTACCTTTTACTGTAGTATTGTTTGTCTGGTACTGCTATTTTCTCCATTGTTCTACAGTATTGTTCACCCAGTAATAATTTTCTCAATATTTCTCGACAGTATTGTTTATCCAGTACTACAATTTTGCACATTGTATCACAGTATTGACCATCCAATACTGACTTTTTCTATATTTCATCACAGCACAGTTTCTCCAGTGCTATCCTTCTCTACATTTGTATTATAATATTGTTCATTCAATGCTTCTTGTCTCTACATTTTCCTGCGCTATTGTTCATCCCGTGATAGCTTTATGCACATTTGCACACATTTGATTACAGTATCGTTCATCTATTACTGCATGTTCCTAACTTCTATCACAGCACAGTTTACCAAGTGTTACCCTTCTCTATATTGTTTCCACAATACCGTTCAGTCGGTACTGTCTTTTCCTGTATTATTCGACACTACAGCTCATTCACTGCTATCTGTCATTACATTTTACTAATGTATTGTTCACTGAGCACTAGCTTTCCCTTCATTTGACTATATTTACATTCATCCACTGCTGCCTCTATCTACAGTTTACTACACTTCAATTCATCCAGTGCTACCTCTCTCTACAGATTACTACAGTTAGATTCATTCAGTGCTACGTCTCGCTACATTTTACTACATTTAAATTCAACTTAGGGCTACCTCTCTCCACATTTTATTACATTAAATTCAACTTGGTGTTATCTCTGTCTACATTTTACTACAGTTAAATTCAACTTTATGCTACCTCTGTCTACATTTTACTACAATTAAATTCAACTTAGTGCTACCTCTCTCCACATTTTACTACAGTTAAATTCAACTTAGTGCTACCTCTGTCTACATTTCACTACAATTAAATTCAACTTAGTGTTACCTCTTTCTACATTGTTCTACGGTATTGGTTATCCGGAACTATCTTTCCTGCACTTTACTAAAGTACATTTTATCCATACTGCCTTCCTTTATATTTTGCTTAAGTATTGTTCATCCAGTGCTACCTCTCCCTACATTTTACTACAGTAAAATTTATCTAGTGCTACGTTTCGCTACATTTATTACAGAATTATTCACTCGGAACTGTTTTCCCTACACTTCACTGTAGAATGTTTTATCCAGTAATTCCTTTCCCTACAGTACAATGTAATATAGTTCACCCAGTACAGTGTTTCTCTGAATTTTGCCACACTATCGTTCATTCCTTATTATTTACTACTGCCTTCACATTTTAACATTGTTGTTGTTAGTGTAGATCTTTAAAAAAAAATCTACTTTTTCTCTGAATTTTGCCACACTATCGTTTATCCGGAATAGCTCAGTGGGAGCCGGAATAGCTCAGTGGGAGCCGGAATAGCTCAGTTGGTAGAGCGCCTGACTCGTAATCTTGGTGATCCTGGGGTTGCGGGTTCGAATCTCCGCCGTGGCGTTTCGGTACAGGGGGATTTTTCCCTCGGAGTTAACATTAGTTCTGACTCCATTTCCCATACAGTCCTTCGAATGAGACTATAAACCGGGGTTCCGTGTGTGAACGCACGCATAATATCTTGCACACACGTCAAATCCCATCACCAACTTTCGGAAGAGTAGGCCAGTTTGGCCGTTGGTATGGATGACACGTTACACACAGCATGCACCCTGCGTGAGAAATGGAGGGAATGAAGGAAGTAAAGAAACTGAGTGAACGATATTGAACGATATTGACTGGATGACACGGGAAACGACTGAATGAAGCGCCAGCTGGCAGCTCTTCAGTCGGCACTACCCAGGTAGGCAGCCCGTTGTGTAAGCGAGTGTTGATTGTAAAGCGCTTAGAGCTTGGTCTCTAGCCGAGAATAGGCGCTATATAAGTATCCATTATTATTATTATCCATTACTAATCACCACTGCCTTCGCATTTCACCTCAAAGTTTGTTGTTAGTGTAGACATTTAAAAAGAAATGAACTCCCTCCCTCCCTATCTCTCCTTCTGGGTAAAAATGATCCGCTACCAAGCTACTTGAAAAAAGGAAAACGACAACAACAACAAAACATGATAAATTGAATCAAAAGTGTGGGGAAGGGGGAAGTATTGAAATAACAGAACAGTAGAGGGGAATGTTGGTGGGAGAGGGGTGGGGACGGGGAGGAGACGTCGGGGGGCGGGGGGGGGGGGGAGGTGGAAGGATTTCTGAATGAAGGTGTAATCTTTAAGTTTATTAAACAACATACATCTAAATAAATAAAAGCTACAATACAGAAATAAACTGCTGATAATAATGAAATAACTCATAAGTTGATAATGATAATCTGATTAAAGCAATTCAAGCAAAAGGCAATATTTGTCAGATGATTATAAGACTTTTTCAGATAATTACAATCCAGTAAAAAAAAATGAAAAAACGAGAGAGAGAGAGAGAGAGAGAGAGAGAGAGAGAGAGAGAGAGAGAGAGAGAGAGAGAGAGAGAGACATTTGACGCGCGTGTTAAACGCCGCGCCATTTATTGTGGGGCCAAAGGTCCATACACAAAGAGTTCGCAGCGTCAATGTCAATTTTTATAGAACAACAACAAAAATAAACCACTCTACAAACGTAAGACAAAGTATAGCAATAATGTTACTATTAACTTCAGTGACAAACATATATCGGTTTAAACACAGAATCTGTTCATTTCGATCAAAAAACCAATATGTCGACAAATATAATTCTCTCTCTATATATATATATTGTGTTCTTTCGTCTATGTCCTGTTTCTTTTTATCTACCCTTCACCCTTTATTTACCCCTATCGTTAATCATAACTACTATTCCTACATATTTAAAAGCATCTGCTTAAATGCCTTATTGTTATCGAACCATTTCCATCGAAATCGCCTCAGTTTACATCTCAACCATGCTTCTACTATCCTAAGCTTTCATCCCTGTTCTTTATGTTAAAGTGCGTAGCCCTAGAAATGAGATTTTACAATCAGTTCATACACAAATCCTGAATTCAAATCACGCGCATATATATTCAATCATGCACACATCTATAATTCGAACATACTCGCATATATAAATTCAGGTCATACAAACATTACTCCACACTGCATAACCAATCTTCACAATCTATTAGTAATAATATAATATCTTCTTTATAGCATGATTGTAACATCGTGTTACGTTCTGCATGTGTATTTCTAAGTATACTCTCCAAAAAAAGAAATTTGACACTATTGTAATTTGGATTTGTTGTGAAAATAAGGGATGTAGTGAAATTGTCATATCAGTACGTTGTAAAGCAACCACTGCACTTGCTAAACCTGCAAACTCACGTGCTTTGAACATCCAAATGTCCGTCTGGCTGATGTTACAATCAATTCGTAATTTTGCCCATTTTGCCTTTCACGTGCACAGTGGTGAGCTGTACCTCGGCATTCTGACACGCTTTTCCGTTGGGTATAAAAATCCAAAGCAACCATGGGTCAAACAATACACATAACACTACTGCCGGCAAAAGAAGAATGCCAAGGTTGTCTGATGCTCAACGCAATAACGCAACTGGACGATTGCAAGCAGGGGCCACTCAGCAAGGCGTGGCAAGGCACTTTGGTGCGTCCAGACAGACCATTGCTGCATTATGGACCCGTTACAACATCGCTCACAGTGTGAGGGACAGGCCGAGGTCAAGTCGACCCAGGGTCACTACTGCTGCTCAGGATCGTTACATCCGTGTGCGCCACCTTCGAGACTGCACTACAACGGCAACATCCACAGCGCTCCAAATTCCGGGACATCGAAGAATTTCTGATCAAACAGTTCGCAATCGTCTCAAGGAGGCCGGCCTTTTTGCTCGACGACCAGTTCGACGGAATATTCTGAACGCAGGTCACATGGCAGCACGTCTTCAGTGGTGCCAATACAGAGTGGGGTGGCCACGTGCACGATGGAGAACCGTTGTGTTCACTGATGAGTCACGGTTCCTCCTTAGACAGGTTGATGGGCGTGCACGAATTTACCGACGTCAAGGAGAGCGTTTTGCCCCTAACTGCATTCAGCAAGTGGACCATTTTGGTGGTGGTAGTGTCATGGTGTGGGGAGGAATACGGCACAATGGCAGGACTGATCTCGTGCATGTGGCAGGGAATTTAACAGGAGCCAGATACAGGGATGAGATCCTGCAGCCTCATGTTGTCCCACACATGAACACCAATGGAGGAATTTTCCAGCACGACAACGCTCGCCCGCATGTTGCTCGAGTCTGTCTTGATTTCCTGCATGCCAGCAATGTCCAAACTCTGCCATGGCCTGCCTGTTCCCCAGATCTGAATCCAATTGAACATTTGTGGGATGTCCTGGATCGACGCGTGCGCCAGAGGAACCCACCACCACAGACACTCCCAGAGCTTCTTGAGGCACTCCAGCACAAGTGGCACACCATTCCACAACGTGTGATTGCAAACCTGATTGCGTCGATGGGTCCCCGATGCCAGGCAGTGACTGACGCCAATGGCGGTCATACCAGATACTGACATTTCGTGTACCCTTCTGTCTTTTCCACTGTCTGATTGGTTTACTTTTCAGTCAATAGAGTTAAATGTTTTCAACACGTGTCCATTGGTAATCAATTAGTACATGGGTCATAATTTGTTGTTTGAATCAAATCCGATTTTGGCAATAAAAAAATTAAATACTGGTGTCAAGTTTCTTTTTTGGGAGAGTATATAATCCTGTCTGTCCTGCTCTGTACATCCTTTTCTCTGCACACGCGCCTCTTATTTTAATGCCGCCCCTGTTGACCTGTGTGACCCCCATATCATAGTTCAGTGTCGTTTGCATAAAATTTTCCCGTTGCAAGATGGCGTGTGTCCATGCGTTCTCTGTTTACATATTTAGAACTTTGTAATTCGTGCATGCTCGCGATTCACTGGATTTATTTGTATAAATGATTTGAATTGGATTTATCTGTCTTCTTGAAACAGGTTGGTACATTTTTTTCAATTTTCCGTTTACTTGGGTGGTGTTGGTTAATATTTGTTGTTCCGTTCCACTTTAAACTTGCTCGTCTTCCTTATTGTCTAGTTGGTTACATTAGGACAGGCAGGATTATAACTCTACTATCGATCAGTAACAACTGAACACTATTTCCAGGCAGTTGTTTTAACCTCGAACCATAATCCAAATCATTCGTTATGTATGATATTTCTACTTGGGACAAAGTCCCTTCGAGTGAGCGGAGGACCGTACTTGTGTTGGGCCAATAATTAAACTGGATCTGTGTGTTTTGAGGCCAGTGCACAAATTCAGGCCAACCGGGGCTGCGCGCGACTGACATGTCTCGCGAAGGAGACCGTGCGCCGCGCAGTACTGGCCGTGACCTTTGCTGATCTCTCGTTAGCCATTGAGTGATTGACCCAGATTCCCAAATAATGTGTTCTTTGATATGTAAATTTAGCTGCAATATGTAGAACACATAGAATTAGTGCGAAAATAATGTCGCTCTACACGAAACTGGTCAGCATTCATTATTTTTCACCTCAATTGCTTATCTATCCTGTATATAGGCCTACAATATCCAATTTGCAGCACATCTAACAGCAATCTAATCCTGTTTTATTCCATTTTTTTGGCTTCCCATCCCTTCCCTACTACTTGTGCATGTTATTTGTTAAATTTTCTCTCCCAATCATACAGTAAATCCTTTCTATCTCTCCCTCCTTTCTAATTCCGTATATTGATTAACAAGTCAGTTTTATCTTTTGGATCGCATTGCCAGCGCTTGAGTTTCAATCCTTATAATTGTTTTTCTCAGGATTTGAGGGCATAAAAGATGTACATGGCTACATCTTGTATAATTTCTGTATTCTTGTTTTGTAGTATATTAACTAGTCTAATCGTGTTCAGATTATTAAAATGTTTGGTTATGTATTTCACTCTTAATTGACTATAGTTTGGACATGCAGTTAAAAAATGCATTTCTGTTTCATCTACAGGACAGAAGGGGCAGGATACAACCCCCAAACCATCAGTGTATTTCCTATTGATATGTAATTCATTTATTCCTAGTCTCATTTTTGTTAATGCTTTCCTGAATGTAGTTATAGTAATTTGATGTAGATATTCTTCTGTTTGATGCAAGGGTTTGAATGTGTGGTATGTTGTGAATCTCTCACTATTTGTTATTTTCTCGTGCCAAGTTTGTTTATAACAATCTATAATTCTTTGTTTTAACTCCTTTATAAAACTATGTTCATTGCTTACCCCTTCATTTGTCCATACCTCTGAGAAACCATACCTATCTAGACATCCTTTTATTCCTAGAGCCCAGTTTTGTGTTTTGGGTACTTCTATTTTTTCTCTTTCATATCCTGTTTGGGATCCTATCAGGTGACATATTGACTAACTGGAGCCAATATCTAATTGCTTTTATTGTACTATCTATATATAATGGGTATCTGCCTAACTCTCCATACACTAGATTATTTGGTGTTTTCTTTCCTACCCCTAAATATTTTTTACATGCAAGTAGATGTACATTTTCTACTGCTGAATACATAGTTAATCCCCATACCTCAGCTGCATATAGTAATAGTGGTTTGATTTGGGTATCAAATAATTTAAAATAGATTTTCATGTCTATATGTCCTAAACTATACATGGTTTTCATTATTTCAATCACCTTACCTTTAGCTCTACCTGCATATTCTGAGAGGGAGATACCAGCTGCGAGTTTAGTTGTCAATGTATAACCCAAATATTTGTAACTATTTACAGCTTCTACTTCTTCACCTTTATAATACCATTTTTCTGCTCTTCCTACGTATTCTCCTTTCCTGAAAACCATAACTTTTGTTTTTTGTAGATTTACTGTTAGGCCTATTTGATCAGAGGTCTCTTGGAGATTTTTGAGTTGATTTTGTAATCCTGATGGGGTTATCGATATTAGTGCTATATCATCGGCAAAGAGTAGTAGGAATATTTCCTCGGTTCCTCGTAGAAATTGATAACCATGTCTTCCTCTCAATGTTACCTTCTCTGCCACTTCTGTTATCAAAAGGGAAAAAATTAAAGGAGAGAGTAAGCACCCTTGTTTCACTCCTAGAGGACAATCGAAGAATTCCGACAGTTCATTCCCATGTCTCACACATGCCTGTACTATTCTATACATTCCTTTTAATATGTTTAACATTTTAGTAGATATTTTATGTTTCTTTAGGATTTCCCATAGCTTATCCCTGTTGACTGTATCGAACGCTTTTTGATAGTCAATGAATGCTACATATAATTTGCTTCTTCTTCTACCATATAAGCAGTTACTTATCATTGATACCAGAGTGTAAATATGGTCTATGGTAGAGAATTTTTTTCTAAATCCTGCTTGCTCTTTGCTTATTTTATTCTCTTCCTCTGCCCAGTTGTATAGTCTTCTATTTATTATAGCTGTAAAGATTTTACTTAAGATGCATAATAGAGAAATACCTCTATAATTTCCTGGGATTTGTTTATCACCTTTTTTGAAAAGAGGCACTATTACAGCTTTTGTCCATTCTATAGGAAAATAACTATCCTGGAATATCTTATTAAATAATTTTATTAAGAATGGAGTTATGTGTTGTTCTGTGGTCTTGAAAAATTCAGGTAGTATTCCATCTAGTCCAGGTGCTTTACCTTTTTTCAATTTCTTTATTGCTAGACTTATTTCATTATTAGTTATCTCTTCATCTAATTCTTCTATATGGATTTCCTCTTCTTCTTCCTCAAAGTTATGTTGCACCCTATCATTATTATTTTGTACTTCAGGTATTTGTGGGTTTAAAACACTCTCGAAATGTTCTCGCCATTGTGTAATACTTATTGATGGTAGAGTAATCTTTTTCTTTTTAGTGCTTTTTATAATGTTCCAAAACATCTTACTATCTTTTTGGTTTTGTATGAGTGCCTCGTATGTTTGTTTACTATATTGTTTTTTCTTCTCTCTGATTGTTTCTTTATAAATTGTTCTTTTGTAAGTATATAACTCCTTTCTTTCTTCATACAAAATTGGATTTTCAAATTTATTGGTGTGCGTCAGTATACATAATGCGTGTCTGGCGTCTATCTTCTTGTCTTTACATTCCTTATCATACCATCCATTTGTTGTTTTGATATCCTCTCCTATTCTTATATTCACATACATACTTTTACCAGCCTCTTTTAATAGTTTATTGAAGTTTTCTATACTTAAATCTATATCAGTGTCCATCCCCTCTGTAATCTGTTCTAGTAGTGTATTAGATCTCTCAGTTTCCATTTGCTGTATATATTCTTGTTGTTTTGCAGGGTCCCATCAAATTTTCTTTACAAATTTTCTCTTAACTTTGTCTTTCTGGGGGTTGGGCAATGTGCTCTGTATTACCATGTTAATTGGCATATGATGAGATTCAATTCGTTTATCAATAACACAGTTTTTTTACATTACCAATCGGCTCAATAGAACATACATAATAATCAATTGTACTGTTCCCTCTTTCAGAATAGAACGTGTATGCACCGTCAAAGTTCTCTGCACTGAGTCCATTTAGGGGAGTTAATTTAAATGTTGTACAAAATTCTATTAATTTCTTTCCGAAACCATTTATAAAAGAGTCCATTGACCTTCGTGCACACACGTCCTGATCATTGTTCAAGGTGTCATTATCATCATTTACACACAGACCCCATTCCCCTATACGTGCATTGAAGTCTCCTCCAATAATATAGAAAAAGTCATTTCGTTGCTCTATTTGTGATAATAAATATTGCTCTAGTTGTTCTAAGGTACATGTATAGCCCTTATCAGAATAGAAGCGACTATCTACTGGGTGTATATATATCCCAAAAAACAAAATATCCTTCCCACAATTTAGCCGATTTTCTGATATACGTAAACATAATACATTTTTTGTCCCCGTGTTTATTAACTGAACATAGTCAGACATTTCTTTTTTAATTAACGTGACAACCCCCCCTGAAGGTCTGCCCATCTTAGTAAATTTCACAGCTGGGCAATGGATATGTAAAAAATCTGAGAATTTTATTTCAAAATCGAAAGACTCTAACGTAAAAGTTTCACTCAGACAGCAAATATCAAATGACATAATATATTCTAAAAAATCTGGGTCAGTTAATTTCTCAAGCAGACCTTCAACATTCCAGCAACAAAAATACAGCTTTTTCTTGCCATCTTTAGATTCATACTTACTCAAAATTCCACTTTCATCCTCGTTCTCATTTTCACTCTCTCTTGTTCCATTCATTTTTTCCTCATTTACTGTGCGTTGTCTCACATTTCCATCTTCTCTAGCATTGTCTTTTAGCTTGTTCTCTACGTGTTGACCTCTAGTGACAATATTCCTTGGACTTTGTGTGTGACCTTGGCCTAATTCTCATATTTTCTCCTTTTCTTTTCTTTCCTTCCGGTCTTTCTTCGTTGGTGAGAACGTGTATACCCAGGTGAGTGTGTATAGCTTGATTGTTTGTTTGTTGTTCTTGAAGTGTTTGTATGGGATCTTAAAGCTTGTTTTCCTGATGTGTGTTGTTTGGGTTTGGTTTTCTCCCCTTTGTTTGATTTACCTCCTTCCTCACTATCAGAATATACCATGCCTTGTGTAAGTATGGTTTCTTCAATTGTAGATTGTCGTGTATTCGATGGTTGTCGTACACTTATCTTGTCGTCTTTCTTAGTCATATCATCTTTTCCTTTGTCGGTGGTTTTATGTGTTAAGCTATCGTCCGTCTTTCCCTTCTCTATATGTGTGGGTAGGTCATACTGCGAATGAGGTGTAGTCGGAGATTGTGTCTCAAGCTCTGCTCTCAGTCATGCATGCCGTGCTTGTCCCTAAATTATCTCCTTGAGTACTCCAGATACTGTCCAAATGATCATTATTTTTGTCCTGCGTGCAAGCCAGTGTGTGTTCTGGGAGCTGTGAGGGCATCTGAATAGGGTTGCCTTGACCTAATTCTGGGGGTGAAGAAAAGCCTGCATTTTGGTCTATACTAACATAAGTGTTGTTTGCCTCGTGTGTTGTGCCCGTCCCACTTTTTCCTGCCACACTCCTTTTTGCCCTTTCACTTACTGTCTTGTTTCCTGTTTTCCCTTCACCAGTCACTCTTTCTTTCCTTTCACTCTCTTCCTTCAACTCATCACTTACTCTCTGGTTCTCAGACCTATTTTCTTGATTTTCTGTTCCACTCTGTCTCTCATCATCCATAAGATCCACCCCGATCGACAAAAACTCAAGATCGCTGCCCCATTCATTTCCTAGAGAACTATAAAATAGGCATTCTGGCTCACCCACCTCCGCCAGCTCCAACCGGCTGAAGCCGGTTTCGCTGTTGCTCCGCTGGCTTACCCAGAATGCCTATTTTATAGTTCTCTAATAGTAAACACTTTACAAACATACATAATGTGTAGGATTATCTGTTTTTAACACTAATTTAGAAAACTTTTGAGACTTTAGTTTTTGCTTAATCCTTCGTTTTTCTTGATCGTCTTCAATAACATCATTTTCACGCATACATTCATCAAATGCGTCTCTGTCTTTCATGTGGAATAAAACTACAGTCTTTAACTGTTCTCTAAAGTCTTTTAAAACTGAGTTATATTTTTGACATAAAATCCACACCCAGCATGTCTTCCACTGAAAGCCAGTTTCGGCCGAACAGTCATCTATAATAAATAGTGTCTGCATTCCCCCAAACAGTCTGTACTACCAGTCGGTTGACTGTCAGCTTTTTTGCAAGGCCAAGACAACACAATTATAACGACGCAGTAAGTCAGCAGGCCGAGCGTCCTGTTTACAAACTGTGTGCCTCCCTATCAATAAAACACGCCTCGCGCGCCTATTGCGTTTCACCGGGCTCGCGGCGCGCTTTGTCACAAATGTTCTTGAACATTCTCGAATGGGAAGCCACCACTTCGCTGTTTTCAGTGTGCGTGTCGGTTTGTTGGTGTGTGGGGTTTACGACTTAACACAGACAAGAGGCCTTTGTTTACACAGAACACAGCACACAGTCAGTTAGTTGACAATGTACATACCTTCTTCACATCCAGTCAGCTGCCACACCGGCGTGGGTTTTTAGAGCAGCATGTATCTTTGGCGTCAACGCGATGGCTTGTGTAATAGAAATTGTCAGATTTGCGAGTTCCGGATATTTTTCAAAGAGTTCTGTCGTCTTTCTTAGTTTATTAATCCAACGAAGGGAGTACTTCAAATGACTACACATTTTTACTACACTATTTTACACACACACACACACAGCAGCGCGCACACAACAGCAATGTTTAAAGTGTTGAGTCAGTCAGGGAAGGTCGGTCAACTATTCACCAAATGATAGGTCTGTCCGCACAGCGGGCGTGCGCTAACACGTTCTTTGCTATAGCGTGAGCTGCCTCTTTCTCTGTTCTTCATCGCGCTTAACTAGTAGTTGCAGGCCAGCCCGACAACGAATCACTGCACAGCGCCCACGCACATCCTGTTCAGTCACAAAGCAAGTGGCTGACATATCAAATGAGAAGTGGTCCTACCAGTTCCACTTTTCGCCCCAAGTCCTTAATTAAGTCACCCCAAGTCCTTAATTAAGTCACCCCAAGTCCTTAATTAAGTCACCCCAAGTCCTTAATTAAAGTTCTTAATTAAGTCACCCCAAGTCCTTAATTAAGTTACCCCAAGTCCTTAATTAAGTCACCCCAAGTTCTTAATCAAGTTACCCCAAGTTCTTAATCTAGTTCTTAATCAAGTTACCTTAAGTTTTTAATCAAGTTACCTCAAGTTCTTAACTTAAGTTACTTTAAGTTTTTACTTAAGTCATCCTCTATGTACAACCAAGTTCTTATTCAAGTCAATTTATAATTATTTATTAAGTTCTTGAAATATTATTCCATCTGAAATGGATCAAAATGATCTTTTGTTGTTGGCGGTTCTGGCATGCTTTTTTGTTTGGCTTCTGTATTTAGTGGTTGAGATTTTTTTGACTGCTTTGGTTTTTGCTGGCGTTGTTTATATATTTTATAACCGTAATAACCACCCCCAGCAGCAATGCCGCCAAAAATGACAATTGTTTTAAGTTCAATATTCCATAAAGACTTTGGTGTTGCAGGCCTTGAATCAACTTGTGTATTTACAGCTGGCATTGAAACAACTGTTGGCGTTGGCAGTGTTATGTTTTCATTATGAGTTATATTCTGTGATTGCAACATTAATTTTTTTTGTTTGTTCCACTCTGCTAATTTTTTTCCTGCTGCAACACGCCCAGGATGAGGAGGCTTTTTACTGGTCACTTTCTCCACCTGATTCAATGTTTTCTGATTCTGCTGATTTTCTGGCTCGGTCATTTTGAAGGGAAACAAAATCTATATGATTAAAAGTAATTAATCCCATGATTAATGGCGATAACAATGTTCCAAATCTGTAATATAGATCACATCCTAGAGACTCTAATGACTTTGTTAAAACGGGATCCTGTGTTAAATCATACATAAAATCTTGTTCAGAATCAATGGGAGCAAATCTACTAACTAGTTTAGTGTACAAACTAAGAACCGTTTGCCCAACACTTTTTACCATTCTTGACCCCAGTTGCGCTTCATACCTGTTGTGATACTTTACAATGTCTTGCGTCGACATCTGTTGAATCTGTTCTATGCTGAATTCATTTCCAAGGTACTGTTTTGTTTTTCCACACGCCGCCAAAGAATACAGCCTTTCCTTTTGGCGCATAATAGCTTGGTCATCAACTTGATCATTTGTAAGTTCAGGAAGTAAATCATCGCAGTTCATGTTTTATTAATGAATAAATATTATTTTATTTTTTAAAAATGAGCACCGAAAAAACTATTACTAACCTTGTATACCATTCTGCTGTTATTGGAGGCCTAAGTGTAGGATACACAATGCTTGGTAAAAGCCTGTTAAAAATAAAACCAGCAGATCTTGGCAAACTAGACTTTGAAGACTCAGCAAAGCTGATTGCTGTTATTACAGCTTCATTTGCTATGAAAGATTTTCTAGTTAAGCAAGGAATAATTCCAGACAGTATCAATATGTAAAATTAAAAAAATACATTTATAAAAATGGCTTCACTCGTAATGATGATTGGTGGCGCTGTGGTTAATGCGCTTGCTTTTAGCGGAAGTAATTACGCATTTAGTAAACTACGGGATGACGGCGAGAGAAAAAGACATAACAAAGCTATGGAGCAACTAGCCGCAGCACAAGCTGCGTATGAAAAGCAGAGAATTGAGCAGTTAGATTTTATTAACGATGAACTGAAAAAACAGGGACATGCAGCTTACACATTTAAAGATGTTGATCAAGCAATAAAAGAATATTATCTTGTAACAGGCAAGCCAATCGAGACATTGCCTCCACCAAAATTCAGCGATTTTTATCAACCATCAGAAAAACAAAAGATGCAAGAAATATTGTTTATTGCCTTTGGCATGACCGTTGTGTATTTTGTTGCACATAATATTGGCTGAATAAAAAATGAACAAGATCTGTTATTCGCCAAAAGGATATTGGAAGGGAATAACAGCAATTAAAAAGCTAAGCCAAGCAGCTGGAGTCAGTGAACAAACAGCAAAGGAATGGTTATCTAAACAAGCGATTTGGCAAATTTATCTACCAGCGCCTAAACAAATACAGAGACCACACTTTGTGAATATAACTCCAAACGACACCCATCAAATGGATCTTCTATATTTACCCCATGATACGATTAGACGAAAAAGATTTAAGTACGCACTTACAGTCATTGACATAGCTTCAAGATACAAAGATGCGGAACCATTAACACAAAAGAGTGCTTCTGCTGTTGCTGTCGCTATACAACTGATATATCAACGAGGACCCTTAACTTATCCTCGCATGATTCAAGTCGATGATGGGAAAGAATTTAAAGGACAAGTGAATCAATTATTGTTAAAACATAGAGTTACCATTAAAAGAGGCATTCCGGGTGTTCACAGATCACAGGGTTTGGTTGAAAACTTTAACAAACAGTTATCTGAAAGACTTTTCTCCTACCAGTATCACAGAGAGCTGATTGACAATTCTCGCAACACAGAATGGGTTAGAAGGCTGCCCTCAGTTTTGCGCGCAATGAATAATGAAGAATTTAAAGGTCTAAAACCAGTACAAGCAATCAGAAAACAAACAATAAATGTTGTTGAAGGAGAGTCTTCATCAAGCAAACTATTACCATTTGGTTTGAAAGTGAGATACCTTTATTCGCCGGGAGAAGCGGAAGGGGACACTCGCATCAGGGCAACAGATCCAGTTTGGAGTGTTGATCCATATGAGATAAAAAAAATTGTGAAAATGAATCCGCCCGTGTATTATTTACGAGAAACTGACACAACAAAACGACCAGCCCCCGAAGGTCTTTTGTGAAGGAAGAACTGCAGATAATCCCTCCAGACACAGTTCCAGTCGCTTAATTATTTTTTAATTTAAATTAAAATGGCGGCAAGAATGGAAAAGGAAGAATCCTTACGTAAAATGGCACTGGAAGCAAGAATGGTGAAGGAAGAGTCCTTAGAAATAATGCGAGAAATATTTGATTATAATCTTGCTATTAGACTAATATTTAAGAAGATTGATCATGCCATGCTAGACAAAACCTCAAATTTTGATTGGGAGCAAGAATATATTAAAAAGATAAAAAAAATTCGAGCGCATTTAGCAGTAATGGATAATAATTTGGTTGAATTGGGTGATGATATAGTTAAGCTTAACGAACTGTTTTAATCTACGCAAATACATTTGGGTTTAAAATGGAAGCTCAAAGGGAAATGGCAGAAATGACAAAGGAAAAGTCTTTAAAATTAATGCAAGATTTATTTGAGTATCAGTATATCATTAAAGAAGTATTTGAGAAGATTGACAATCCCTGGCTAGAACAATCGCCAGACAATCGCTTTAAACCCCAAAGCTTTTATTTTGATTTTGATTTATGGAAACATGAATATTGTGAAATGACAAAAAAAATTAAAGCACATCTAGCATTAATAAATAATATTAATTTTGCTAAATTAGATGATGATATAATTGAACGTGCGATTGCTGAAAAATATAAGCCTAAAGACATATGATTATACTATTCTCCAATGACCAATTGCATATGAAAACTCTGGATTAACAAATACTCTTTTTGTGTTAGTGCGGTCAAGAGACCGTTTTGTTACAACTGTTGTGTTAATCTCATGCAGATTAGATCGCAGCTTGTAATTGTCATGATGAAAAGTCTTATTGCCAAACAATGCTTCTTTGTAGTTGTCATGGGTTATGCTTGACTGCACAACACTACGAGATATTCCCTTTGCTTTTTTAACAACTTTTTTTTGGCTTGAAAGACTGTACATTTTCGACCTCAAACCAACAAACTCCTTGATCACCTCTCCAGATAATTCATCCTTCATCTTACCTAAAACCTTCTTATTAATATCTGAATGCAAAGGCGAATCTTTAGGGTAATCAGATGTGTCGTACCATCCAGCATGCTCTTTTGCTACTTCTAATTCCATGTCTTTGTAAAAATCTTCAGTAGGGATGTCGATTACAAAGGAATCTGTATCTGTGTACAGAACTCTGGACTCCGGATACAAGGGTTTAAAGTAGTCATAAAGAAATTCTAACATCAAAAGCTTCGACAGCTCTAAAACAGTAAACCCAATAAAAACGGGCTTGTCCAATTTGACTTTCTTTTTTTTCATCATTATGCCAAAAAGCTGATCATGAAATCTTCTGAAGTCCTGATAATTAGGTTTTGAAGTCAACTTAATTGCAACGTTTTCTCTGGTGACCAATCTAACATCTTTACGCTTGTGCGGATTTTCCATAGTCTTTCCAAAACAGCTGTTGTTCATCAACTTGAAAAAGTCTTTTTCTGAAGCATCTGCGGATTTAGTTCTGAGATCAGTGTTCTTCATGATGTATGGTTTCATGAACTGTTCTTGATCAAAAGCAATTATACGATGAACAGCTGTCAACTTTAAACCATGTCTTAAATAAAATTGAAGAAGTCTGTAATGACAGACATAATTGTTTTTGTCACGAAGATTAGGCACAAGTTTAGGCGGTTCTGTCATTGCCATCTTTAGACTTTCTGCCGCTAATGGATAGTCATTATGGTAATCATGAAGTTCATGAGGATATTCTAAATCAACTTCTAGAATGAGACCTCTTTTACGATCAGCTTCTAGAGTAGGTAGCCATTTTAAAAACTTTTGAATGTCTTTTACACCTCCTGTGTACATTTTAAAGTTGCGTAATGGAAGTGATTGCGCCATTGCCCATCCATACAGATTGTTTGCATCTAAATACATAAGATAGTTAGACCTTTTACTTGGATCATAGTCGTCCAAGTATTTGTTGTTTGCTTTACAGTAATGGTGCGACGCCATACTGATTCCCCCACGCAATCCGTTTTCAATCATCTGAAGCATTGGCAGGTCAGACAATAAATCAATTTGTACTCCAGTAAATTTTAAGAAAGCGTCCCAGCTCATCCCAGGTGCAGAAATATAATGCGCAGGATCCAGGCTGTAATGTTTCATGCAGGTCTTCCTATAATTTTCAAAGACGTCCGCCAACAAACAGGTATCCGCCATTAAATAGGAATCATGATAGTCTCCCATCGTTTTACACTCTAACTTCTGCCACGCATCTTGAGCATAAGAATAATCAGAATCACTGATGTCCTTTCCTCTAAGACTACTAAAGAACGCGCCTTTAGGTGGAAGGGCTGGGTTATCAAACCTTTCCCAACTGTTCATGTACTCATAAGGGTAAACGCCCTTTCTAACAAGAGTTGGGTCAAAATATTCTTCTGTTATTGGGCAGGACTTTAAGGATCCTGCCAGTGACTCTAAACTCCCCATCAGGTGTTGCATAGAGTCATAAAAAGATAAATTATTTAAAGTGAAACACATGTACTTTTCTGATGACTGCGCAATGCATGACACCCTAAAGGCGCTAGTTACTGCTTGCATTATAAGGTGAGACTCGTAACCTCACAAGTTGTGAAAGAATATAGGAAGTCTCCAAGTCCTAGGATCAAACTTTAGTTGAAGATTGCAATTGTTATGCGCTGCTCCTCTAAACTTTCCGCTAATGTGATCATGGTCTCTTACTGTTGGATTTAAACTTTTAGGTGTTAGCTCTAAACCACAAATCCAACAGTGAGTGGCTGAGTCATAGCGATCTTGATCTTCGGGGGTCATCTTAAGATCGGATAAGAATAGATTATTAGAACAGGCATTACGAACTTCTTGCATGCGTTTTAAGAAATGTTTTGCTGCATGTGGTCCTCTGTATAATTCTGGCTTTGAATGTTCACCATCTGACCTGACAACAATAAAGGCAAATGAACAAATCTGGTGGTTATTCATTATAACTGTTTTTGGTAAATGTTTTGGAGCTGGCCCCTCATAAGGAACAATAAGCGATTCAAAGTCTGCGTAAACAACATATGGAGACCTCTGGAGTTTTTTGTAATTCTTAAAACTAACCTTACTGCCTTCTCTTGGCATAATTAGTTCTGTATTGCAGCCAACTGGGCTGAGACAATGTTTTACATGTTCGCTCGCAGCTTGAACGGACGGAATTCTTGTTAAACATTTTCTACAAAATTCTTGTTTGCTATGTTGTTTTGTAGTATGCACTAGTAATCTACTCATTGTGCGTATTAGAGTGTAGTGCAACCCATTAAGGCTTTGCATTAGGAGTAAGTCTACATGAGTTTTGGTTGGTTCGCCTATTGTTGGACTGTTCTTTGACACTCTAATTGGCAGAAGGTTGGTTTCTTCAGACCATGCGTATACGTTAACAGTTATTGGCGGATTTTGTTTTTCAAACTGATCAATTTTGTCTACAGCCATAGGAAATTCAAGGCCGTTAAAGTTAAGATCATTGGCCCACTGTAAATAGTTAGATACTCTCTCTGCATTTTTGGCAACGTGATGCAGCCTAGCAAGAACGCACCACATAAAACATTTGTCGTCTGAATTTTTTATGTTCAAAACTGCTTTCTTTGCAACTAATGTTGGAGGCAGTGGAATGTAAGACTTGCCTACAATCGGCTCATACTTAGCCTGTCTTAATCTGATGTCTAGGACTTCACCCTCTGACCAACCAGAGCCTCTCATTTTAGCTGCTTCAGAGGCTTCATTAAACTGTGTAAGAAGTTGATCTGCCCAACCGGGTGTTAAGTCATTATAAGAAAGAATAGTCTGCTGTTTAGTTGAGACCCAGACTTCTAGATTTTCTTCGTTTATTGTTATATAGTCGATTAAAACAACTACCCTTACTTTAACTGGAGGGTTTATTGTTAGTTTACTTGGAACTTGAGAAATAGCATGTACAACGCTTGCCTGCACGTTTGTTGGATCAATAACTTCTAAAACGACCTCATTTAAAGCTTTTGACAAACGCTCTTCCTCTTCCATTGCATCTAACCAAGAGTCAAAACTGTCATATATCTTATCCATGTTGAGCTTCTTTTCTAACTCAAAATATTTATTTAAATTAAAAAAAAATACTTAATCAGAATCAATATCAACGGTCTTTTTGTGCTTGGACTCATAAACTAAAGTATAAACGCCCTTTGGTGTTGTTAATGTGAGCTGTTTAGAACAGAGTTTAATGTTTCGTTTACTTTTTTTAAACATTCCTTTTTTATCTGGTCGGTGTCTGGCTGTTGAGAAAAAGTTGCCCTTGCCTTTTTTTGAAGATCAAACTTTTGTCTTTTGTAGTCCTCAAAATCAGCCTGTAGGCGACTAAATTCTTCATCCGTGATGTTCGAGTCGGCAAGTGCTTTATTTATTGTCAGTTTGAAGGAACTAAGTTTAGCTGTTATTAGTTGAACCATAGCTGTGTGCTTTTGGAGTTTAGCTTTTATTTTTTTGCTGACAGCACCTGCAGCTAATGAACACAGGCCAAGAGTTAAAGACAAACCACCTAGAGGTAAAGCTGCCGGCGCACCTACGCCTGTTGCTAAGAGACCTACACTTGTGTCATGTGATGTAGCCTCACATGGCGACATGTGACGTTCCATCGCGTACGCCCTTATTTGTTATAAAGCATTTCCCTAGGTAGGGAAGAGGAAAGGTAAAAGAAAAGAAAGTTTGAATGGCCTGACCAGTGTGATCGGTGTCGCTGGTGGCTATAGACGTAGGGCAATTATTGGTTGAATGGACGGACGTTGTCCATTCGTCAGCAACCATGGGCTGGTAATGCGTAGAGTTAGACGAGTACTCACTGAACGTGTACTCAAAAAGAGCGCAGGAGGGAAAAATAAGGAATAGGAAGGAGATGGCTTGGGGACACTGACCGGACAGGTTGTTTGAAGAACGAGTTCCACCTGCGACTCACCATTACCAGGTGAGGTATAGACAGATGGGAGAGAGAAGAAAGACAGAAGTTAAGAAAAGGGAAAAAGGGAAAAGAATTTATGATTATTCAGATTTTGAAATAGATTACTTACACGGACTTCATTCGTGTTTCAGCCCTTCCCAGTGCTGTGGCAGCACCAGTTAGGCAGTCGCACAAATATTTGGGCTACAGTGCTGCGGCAGCACCTAATCGTCTCCAGGGTTGGAGAATCGATCTGTAGAAGACAACGACTGCACCAGCTGTGAGAAAAGAAAGCATTTGTCATGTTGACCCATAATGATTTTTTAATTGTTCCCCCTGATGAACTCAGTTGATACTACTATATTTTAAGCCATCTTTTGATTTGTCTTTGAGAATATATACATTGTTTCTCCAGTGAGGAGGAGAAACCGGTCAAAGATATATTTGTGAAGTATTATGTATAATGAGATGAAATTTGGTCCCAACTAGTGGATTTGTGGAATGATTTTACCTCCACTGGAGAGGAGGAATGAAAAATAATTCCTTGAAGACAAACCAGTTGAATATGATGGAAAATTGATTATTGTTTAGTAAATTATTCCCCGGAGAGGAGGGGGAGAAGAAGAGTTATTGTAGTGCGCCTTCTGGTTGTTTGGAGAGATTGCGTGTGCACGGAGTGAATGCTGGGCTGAGTGCAGGCATGCATTTATGCGCAGTACGACAGTGGTGACCCCGACTAGGACTTAGGACATAGGACAAGGTTTTTTTTTTGTACCCCCTCCAAGAAAAAAAAAAGATTTCTATTTGTACCCCTCCAAGGAAAAAAAAAATCTATTTGTACCCCTCCAAAGACAAATTAAGATTTCGCCTCCAAGAAAAAAAAAATCTATCTGTGCAAAGCAAAATTTGTATAATTGATTGATGTCTTTATTGTTTGTAGTCTTTATTTTCATTTGTTTCTGTATGTGTGTGTTCGAATGTTGTTGATTTCTTTTGATTGCTCTGCTCTGTTAGGGTTGGTTTTTTTTTGTAGGATTTCCTTTTGACCCTTTTCCCCCTCAGGACCGATAGCCTCAACCTCCTCTTGCTCGTACCTGGCAGCAAGGGGGCAGGGCGTTGAGGAGTCGTTGTCCTTCCCCTAGCTTAGATTTTGTTTTGTCCCCTTCCCCAGGACTGATAGCCCCAACCTCTTCCTGCTCTGTTTTAGCAGGGGGGCATGGCATTGGGGAGTCGATAGTCCCTCCCTCTCTCATTACTATCTAATTCTTTATCTTTCCTCTCGTTTTATTTGGATTTTTCCCCTTTCCCCTCTGAGTGTGGGATCGACTTCACCTCCGTCACTCAACTAGTGTAGGTGGTGGAGTGGATTACCGCTCACTCCAAATAAACGTCTTTTTTTTATTATCTTTTGGGTTTTGGGTTCTTTTTGTGTGTGTGTGTGTTTTTCTGATTGTATATTTATTAGATTGTTTATTGCATTGAGTTTCAGTATATTGTGTGTATTATTATTTGAATACTTCCCCGTCTCCAGCTTTACGGGAGACAGTTGCCGTTAGGGTGCTGTCTGAGGGCCTCTTTCGCTTTTTCTAATTTCCTCTTTCTATACCGGACCTGTCTATTCTTTCATTTCCTTTTCACCCCCTTTACAAAAAAAATCTCCAAACCTTCTCTTCAATAGGCACCTATCTAGTTTCTTTTCATCAGTGTCATCTTTTAGGTAGGATTTCCGTTAGTGTACGTTTTCTCCCCCTCTTTTTAATTGTTCGTCGATTCATTTGTTTTGTAACTTTGTAGTCACTTATTGTTTAAGGCGATTCATTTGTTTTGTGAACTCATCTATTGTTTTACCAAGAAACTAAGTAAGAAAGTAACAAGTACAGTAAGAACAGTTAAGAACATAAACATTATAAAGAATTTATTTCCGGGAAAAAACTTTATATTTTGTCTGTTTTCTTTTCACTGGAAAAAAGAGTTATTAGTATTGCATTTCATTTTCTTAGCTGTTTTGTTCCCTTTCGGAAAGAATATTGGTGAAAATCTCTTTTGGAAAGACCACATTGTCAATTCTTATTAGTGCTTTTCTTTTGTAAGCCTTTATTATTTTTCTGTTTATACCGGCATTTAAATTCTTTATTTGTACATACTGTAACAAGGTTGGTTTTTTTTTTTTGGAAACGTATATAACATCACATATCGCCTTATTTTAATCATATTTAGTCATTGTTTCTTGTTTCTTTGTGATAACTATTCATGATGGAAAATTTTGATGAATATGTACGACAGGCCGAGCGTTTAGGCTTTGAAGGTGATAAATTAGCAAACTATGTCCAACAATGTCTGGATAGGGCAGACAGAGAGATAGAGAGACAGGAAAAACAGAGACAACTAGAAGAAAAAGATAAAGAACGACAAGAAAATCTAAAAAGATTAGAGCTTGAAGAGAAAAAACTACAGAAAGAGATGGAAGAAAATAAAAAAAGATTAGAGTTTGAGGAAAAAAAACTACAGACAGAGAGAGAGGATAAGGAACGGCAATTTAAACTGAGACAACTTGAATTAGAGACTGATGCAGAAATTAAAAGATTACAGGCATCGAGAGAACCTCCACCACCTCCAGCGGTCGGTTCCGCGAGTACATTTCATCCGAAGTCAACATACATTCCGAAGTTGCCGCCGTTCGAAGAAAAAACCGACGATATTGACAGTTTTCTTTTTCGGTTCGAGAACCACGCTACTTCTTGTGGTTGGCCGAAGGAGAAATGGACGTTGTTTATCGCGTCGCTGTTTAAGGGAAGTGCTTTGGCACTATACCACACACTTGCGGCAAAGGAAGGGTTGACTTGGGATCAGTTAAAAGAAGAACTCTTAAAGAAGTTTCAGTGTTCAGCTGACCGTTTTCGTGAGCGTTTCCGATCCATTCGTCCTGACAAGGGAGAATCATTTCCGTCTTTTTTGATAAGAATGAGTCATTGTTTGGACAGATGGATAGAACTAACAAAGACGAGTAAGACTTTCGAATCACTGCGAGATTTGCTACTTCGAGAGCAACTTTTTCAAAGCGTCAGTAAAGATTTGGCCACTTTTCTTAAAGAAAGACAGTTCGATAGCGTTGACGAAATGTGTCAGATGGCGGATCAGTACTGTATTGCTCATCCGGATAAAGGTGTTGCCCGCAAGGAACATTCGTCCCTTTTCGAGTCTCACGCGGCATTTCAGATGCATTTTGGACAAGGAAACTATAGAAGAGGAAATCGCGCTTCATTCCAAGGTCCGCACTCTTACACGTCTTTTGGCAACAGACGACGACCTTTCCGTGGTCAAGGCCATGTCGGTTCTGGCGATTTCCGTCAGTACGAATACTCACCACCGGAAAGACTTTTTCCTTTCCGAGGGCGTGGTGAACAACAACCGCGAAGACCCTTTGGTCCAGCTCGTGGACAAGGTCGAGGTTCACAGACTAATGGTAACCAGTTGTCCACCGATCAAAACATGCGTTGCCATTTTTGTGACGGCAAATTCCATTTGAAACGGGACTGTCCTTTCAAAGGAAGTGGAGCAAAGACTGGATTTGTTTCCACTACATGTGAAGAAGGTCTTGTTTTGGCACCAGATCAGTCCATTGATGGTCTTCTTTTGGAGGATTGTGCCATTAATGGTTTACAAGGTTCTGTTTTGCGAGATACAGGTTGCACCACAGCTGGTGTAAGGAAATGTTTTGTTCTACCAGACCAATATCTTGACAGTGTTCAGAAATGCAGATCGTTTGGTGGAAAAATTGAAACTTTTCCACTTGCAAAAATTTCCGTTGATACACCATACTACTCCGGGTCACTTACCGCCTGTGTTATTGAGAATCCAGTTTGCGATTTGATTTTGGGAAATTTACCAGGTGTTGCGACAGTACATGGTGGTGCCGGAGGATCTTTCGTTCCTTGTCTCATCAGTACAAGATCAAAAGTCGTAGAGCAGGGAAAACCAACAAAACCACTCAAGGTTTCAAAACTGGATGAACTAAAAGTTACGCCAGATGTTTTGAAGAACATGCAGAGAAGCGACGAGACATTGACGACTGTACTGTCTACTGCAAAGCAGAGTGTCTCTGACAAACCAACGGACAAGCCAACGTACATACTGGACTCTGACATCCTCTACAGGCATGTACCTGGACAAGACAAACAGATTGTGGTTCCCAAAGTGAAAATGGCAAATGCTGAAAAGGTGTTCCATGTAAACATGCTAAAAAAGTATGTTGAACGTACAAATGTTGCCATTAATGATTCAATTGAATGGATGTGTCCAGTGTCTGAAACAGATGTGGCTGTTACAGAAATCATTGATTCTGATTTTGTACCTGATGTTACATACAGAGACAGAGCAAAGACTGTGCAAACAACAAATGTGGGATTGTTAACGTCTACCAGTATAGATGATACTGTACCTCTGCCCACTCTTTCTGTCAAGGGAGAAACTTATCGTGATGTCATTGTGTGTGATGATTTGTCTTTGATTCAGAAAGAACAATTGGAAGGTATTTTGAAGGACTTTCAGGATGTTCTGACTGATACCCCAGGGACAGTGACAGCAATTGAACCCCATACTATTCACTTGAGTACGGAAAACCCATTCCGAGTCAAACCATACCCCCTCCCATTTGCGAAAAAACAGGTTGTCGAAAGAGAGATTCAAGTCATGCTCGGGTTGAAAGTTATTGAACCGTCCTCGTCACCATACAGCTCACCAGTTGTTTTGGTGGACAAACCGGATGGCTCGGTGCGGTTTTGCATTGATTACAGGAAGTTAAACAAAATCACTGTGTTTGATGCAGAACCTATCCCAGACATTGAGGAACTTCTTTGTCAACTCTCAGAAGGAAAATATTTTGTCAAAATAGATTTGACTAAAGGATATTGGCAAATCCCGATGGCTGAAGCAGACAAGGAAAAAAACGGATTTTCAGATACCTTTTGGACTGTTTCAATGGACGAAGATGCCATTTGGTTTACAAAACGCCCCAGCTTCTTTTGCCAGAATAATGCGCGCATTAAAACTTCATGAGTGTGGAGCAGTAAGTTTTTTTGATGACATTTTGCTTGCTGCAAAGTCATGGAATGATCTGGAGGAAAACTTGAGAGCTGTTTTTTGTAAACTCCGGAATTTTGGTCTGACGGCTAGACCGTCCAAAATTCTTGCTGGATTCCAGATTCTTGAGTTTTTGGGTCATGTCATTTCTGTTGGAAAAATGACACCAGAGGAAAAGAAAGTAGAAAAGATCTTGGCCTTGAAGAGACCCAGTACAAAGAAACAGATCAGATCACTCATTGGATTGTTGTCCTATTACAGAAGATATGTACCGCACTTTGCGTCCTTGACAGCCCCTTTGAGTGACTTAACAAAAGGAACAAAAAACAAAAGTATCGTCTGGTCAGATGAGTGCCAGAAAGCTCTTGAATGTGTTCAAGACATCCTCAATTCATTTCCTGTGTTGCTTTTGCCCTCTCTTTCAGAGGATTTTGTTTTGAGAACTGATGCCAGCTCTAAAGGCATGGGAGCTGTACTGTTGCAGGAAAAGAATGGATTGATACACCCTGTCCAATATGCAAGTAAAAAGTTCTCTAACACACAAGTCAAATATTCAACAATTGAGAGGGAGTGTCTTGCCATTGTTTGGGCTTGTGAGAAATTTGCCAGATTCCTGACTGGAAGACAGTTTCGGTTACAAACCGACCACAGGCCATTGACGTTTTTGCAGTCGTCCAAGACCAAAAATAGCAGGCTGTTGAGATGGGCTTTGTCATTGCAGGAGTTCAAGTTTGACATTGAGCCATTACCTGGCACTCAGAATGTCATGGCAGACTTTCTGTCTCGTGCGTGAGTGCACAGTATCCTTCGTGCTGCTGTAACTGCTGTTTGTTTTCATTGTGGACAGATTTTTTATTCTGCTGTTTGTTTTCATTGTGGAAAGACTTGATTGATATTTTGGCAGCGTTATGACTGCTAACGTCAGTCTGAATTGATAAGTAGTTGTGACTGATCTTTCTCCAAAAGTGCATATGTATTGGCATTGGTGGCTCGTTGTGGGATGCTACTTTGTGAATGGGTGCAGAATACTTCATTTGATGTGTTACAAGTGTTTTTTGTTGTTTTTTTCACGTTGGTCCATTGTGAAGAATGAAAAAAGTGTTTAACTTTCGAGTGGATTACTATATTGTATATTTTGCTTGAACAAAGACTTGTCACTTGCCAAATTTTTCTCATCAAGTGAGTCATGAGGAAATTCTCATTTTGTGATGATGTTGGGACATATGATTATGTGACAACACGCTAGAAAAACTGTTTACATTTTGCTATATATATATGATTGGCATTTGGAATAATCAGTATCATATGTTTTTCGTGTCACTGTAACTCGTGATTTGTGGTGATGGAGTATGAATTTGTTTTTAAAAAACTAAACAAAACTGATTGTATTTTTTTTTCTCAAACTAAGATTTTGGAATGTGATTTTGGATCTTTATGATGTTCATAAAGGTTAGTTCTATGCATTGATGGAAACTCTTGAATGATAAAAAATTGATGATTGATGGCTGAAGTTGTATATTAATTAGATATGTATGTGTATTTAAAAAAAAAAAAAAATTTCTTGGCGAAAGTTTTTTTTTCACCCCGGGATGGGGGGTGTCATGTGATGTAGCCTCACATGGCGACATGTGACGTTCCATCGCGTACGCCCTTATTTGTTATAAAGCATTTCCCTAGGTAGGGAAGAGGAAAGGTAAAAGAAAAGAAAGTTTGAATGGCCTGACCAGTGTGATCGGTGTCGCTGGTGGCTATAGACGTAGGGCAATTATTGGTTGAATGGACGGACGTTGTCCATTCGTCAGCAACCATGGGCTGGTAATGCGTAGAGTTAGACGAGTACTCACTGAACGTGTACTCAAAAAGAGCGCAGGAGGGAAAAATAAGGAATAGGAAGGAGATGGCTTGGGGACACTGACCGGACAGGTTGTTTGAAGAACGAGTTCCACCTGCGACTCACCATTACCAGGTGAGGTATAGACAGATGGGGAGAGAAGAAAGACAGAAGTTAAGAAAAGGGAAAAAGGGAAAAGAATTTATGATTATTCAGATTTTGAAATAGATTACTTACACGGACTTCATTCGTGTTTCAGCCCTTCCCAGTGCTGTGGCAGCACCAGTTAGGCAGTCGCACAAATATTTGGGCTACAGTGCTGCGGCAGCACCTAATCGTCTCCAGGGTTGGAGAATCGATCTGTAGAAGACAATGACTGCACCAGCTGTGAGAAAAGAAAGCATTTGTCATGTTGACCCATAATGATTTTTTAATTGTTCCCCCTGATGAACTCAGTTGATACTACTATATTTTAAGCCATCTTTTGATTTGTCTTTGAGAATATATACATTGTTTCTCCAGTGAGGAGGAGAAACCGGTCAAAGATATATTTGTGAAGTATTATGTATAATGAGATGAAATTTGGTCCCAACTAGTGGATTTGTGGAATGATTTTACCTCCACTGGAGAGGAGGAATGAAAAATAATTCCTTGAAGACAAACCAGTTGAATATGATGGAAAATTGATTATTGTTTAGTAAATTATTCCCGGAGAGGAGGGGGAGAAGAAGAGTTATTGTAGTGCGCCTTCTGGTTGTTTGGAGAGATTGCGTGTGCACGGAGTGAATGCTGGGCTGAGTGCAGGCATGCATTTATGCGCAGTACGACAACTTGTTCCTGCTGATAGAGCACTAGCGGTCGATGCTCCAGTATTAACATATGTAACAGCATTAAAGACAGCAGAATACCTTCGTTTGGTTTTACTGTATTTTGAAAGGTCCTGCTCTAGTTGGGTTTGCATTTGTGTTATGTTTGTTAATCTGAAAGTTTTTATGTCTACAGCAACAGAGTTCTCTTCTTTGGGCACTTTTGGATAAACCTGAACAGACATGCTTTTTTAAAAAATAAAAATAATTTAGTATTGGATATCTTTTAATCTGTTATCCTTTAATATTCAGCTGCGCATCATATATTAAAAACAAATATACATTAAGTGGTTTATCACTCTCTTTTTCTTTATCAATTTGAATGTTTATTACGTCTTTAACTGTTCTCCCACTCCCATGCAACTGATTATCCTCTGTCGTCCTTAGGTCAATCCATAAACCGTATTTCGTTGTTAAATAATCATCAAGTCTAACACTGTGAAGGTGTAGATCTTTAGACACAAGGTCTACTGTTGGATTTCTAACCTCCCGCCTCCAAACAATTTTCTTATTTCATCAAAATGATGATAAGGTTTAAGCCCGCTACCGTAGACTTGGTTAGGACTACCCTCAATTGAACATTGTACTTTAGTTATTTTAGGATTAATAAACTTTTCAGTTTGTCTTTCGTATGGTTCTTCATCTTTACACAGCAATAAAATACCTTTAAGGGATCTTGCTGCGGCACTAAAACTAAAATTCCATATAGTGTCTGCCCTGCTTTTAGGATATTTAGTATGATGAATCACTCTTTCGTAATATATTGCTAATCCTGACTGATATTGTTGCTCAATCAGCCTTGCTAAGTTAGGGTTGCTAACAATTCAAACTCTAACGAGATGTCGAAAATGCTGTACTTGGAATCAGTGTCTGTAGATTTAATGACACGTTTGTATTCATTAAAAGTTAGTTCATATGACAATCTGTCTTTTAATGCTCCTTGAAAGTATGGCGCATGCGCGCTTAATAACTCAAAATCCAAGGGGATGGAAAAGCGATTTCCATACGCAAAATTTACAGCTTCGGGCTTGTTACCGTCTTTAGCATCTTCGGCGTCTATTCTGTGTTTTAGTGCTTCATCACTTTCGATTCCTTGAAACGCGAGGTCAGCCCTTTCATTCGCGGTTAGCCATAGATCACAATAGATTAGAAATATGTCTGCATTGTGTAAAGAAAATATTTCTTGCCCCTCAAGTTTTATAGAAATTTTCTTAACGATTGCCCGTCCCAGATTCTGGACTACTGTCCTGTTTGGGTCTGTTGCTGAATCAAGTTCTATTTTGAAAGTAAGCCGTGCAGATCCCGGCACAATCACTTCATCTGCTCCTAGGTCTGGAAATTTAACAGTAAGAATTTGATCTGAATCAATAGTAGATGGATTATTTGGAACAATAATATTCTGTTTATTTCCCTTCACGCCAAAGGGCTCTTTCAGTCTTCTATGCGGGTCAAGAATCGAGCCATATGCTTGTGACATTTTTTTATAAAACAAAATAAAAAGTTAATTATTTAAAAACATGGCAGGCATTGAAGGTGAAGAAGATTATGATGTTTTTGATCCTGGAGACGACATGAGTGAAATGACTCCTTTGACACATCCATTACAATCATTGCGGCGTGAATTAACAGAAAGTAAGGTCAAATCATTTTATCAAAGTTTAGGCCAAGAACCTCCCGAATTTATAGACCCTAATGATTTTGAAACAAAAGATGACCATTTGTTTTTTAAAAACGAGCAAGGACAACTTGTTCAGCTTACAACTAAACCAGACTCATCAAAGTTTTTAAAAAAGAGTACAATTAGACAAAGGCTCAGTGTGAGCGAACAAAATCGCCTTGGCATTACTAAACCAAAATTAGATAGGGAAGCAGTTGCTAAACTTCAAAACACACTAAAAGAACTCCCAACAGATAACCAAATACAAAACATGGAACTTAAAGATTTAAGCCCAACAGCAGACAAAATAATAGAAGCAGAAACCAGTTTTTCAGAAGAAACAGTATTAAAAACTATGCACGATCCGCCGCTACCTATGAGAGAAATAACGGCCCTTGATCATGCTTTGAGAAGCATCAGAGGCGAATTAACAAACAATTTAGCAAAACTGGGTGAACTAGATGAGCATATAAAAAGAGAAAAAGAAAAACTAGTTGAGGCTGATGACCACAACTTAGGACCTGGTGTTAAAGAAAGAATAACACAAAGACTAAAAGATCTTGAACAAGAGAGATCAGCAAGACTAGAAGTGCTGTCTACTAACCGAGAACAATTACGAACTCAAGTGAGCAGAATAAGAGAAACTATCCAAAGAATTTTATATGAAGACACAACGTTAGCAGAACGAATAAGAACACTGTTTAGAGAGCAAGGTGTCACATTAGCAAGTGTTATAACAGCCTTAGGATTTGCAATAAGTACACTGGTGTTGGCTATTACAGGCGGTGGTGGTGGGGGAGCAGTGCCACCAGGCCCGCCAACTCCGTCGTCAGATAAATCATGGGTAAAAAAACAACTCGATCACCTTGCAAACTTACTAAAAAAATTAGCCAGTAAAGCAATAGATTCTTTGCCTAGTATAATAGGAGGGATCGTTAGCTGGCTTTTGTCTGCCGCAAGTAAAGTAGTTGGCTTTATGGCTGAGCACTTATGGGCATTAGTTGTCTTAATAGTTGGGTTACTCTTTAGTAAGATAAAGACCAAGTAATCCTAGGGCAGTTAATCCAATAACAAGTGCCGTCTTTTCATATTCATGGTCATCACGAACAAAGTCCGCGTCTTCAATGGCCATTGGGCTTTGGGCCTTGGGGATTGGATGACTTAATCTTGGGGGGCCATCTTGTTTTTTTATTGTTTGTAATATTACTGGCTCAGAATTTATGTCGTTTTGTCCAACCTTCTGTTCATTTCCTGCAACAAGGATTTCATTGTTGTAGTTTATTATTGTTCCTACCTGGAGCCTGAGGTCAGAAGGTAGCATGTATAAACCAGTGCCGACAGCAAAGTCTACTTTCGATCTTGCAAATTGTAAAACATTTTGGTACCTTTTAATACTTGAAGGCAAATCAATTGCAGAATTAATGGCGTCCTCTAAATTTGCTAAATACTGTTTTTGGGCATCAAAGCCAGTAGAAGGATCAGTTATGTTAGATCTTGCCTGTGCTTGCGAACCTAGCAAACACCAAACATAAGTACGAATAGAGTCGTTTATTCGTTCTATTCCCGCTCTAGTTAGGCCCTTAGAAGTATCCAAAATAAATGTTGTCCATGCTGTTTTATGCTCTTGCTCTATGGACCCGAGGTGAACAGTTGTGCCTGAAGAGAAAGATGTGTAAGGAGGATTCCAATCATAGTTATACTTTCTGTGCACGCCCCAAAAATAAAGGGTGCCTAAACCATGATTAAGATCCAACTTTTGTCTAAAGTCTGTCTTTGGGTCAATATCAAATTCGTTACAGATCCTTTCAAAAGCCTTGTAATCTATTCTGTTGCTGAATGGATTAAACGTTTTGTCATTTGGTAATGGTGCTTGCAGTTCAGATAAAATACGTCTGAAGGTGTAATAAAAATGAAATCTATACACTGACCTCACCAAAGGATCAGGATGATTTAAATGATCAGCATACGACACTCCACACCCAGTTGATGCGCAAAACACAGCAAAGTTTAACTGGTTCTGATAAAACTGCATCGGATGACTGAACCACACTTTCGGGATGTAGTCTTTTTTAATAGGGGGGTTAAGATATCTGTTTAATGGAGTACTAACCTTTACTTGAAAGCGTCAGACTGAGTCACAGAAATGTCAAGGGTGTCAGTTGTTATATTTTTAAGATTGTAGTGCGGCCCAACAGAATATTTTGCATTAGTATATTTGAATGCACTCATTTTTAAATTGTTTTAAAAATGTTTGTAACAATAACAACTCAAGACAGTCCTTCGTTTTTAGAATATGCTATTGATAATAACTGCGGAACCCAAAGGGTCGCACTCCATGAAATTTTTTACAAAGTCGTATGGTTTAATATAACTGAATCCAAGGAAAATAATAAGATTAAAAAATTTGATAATAGAGGAAACTTAGTTAGCCAGTTAACCATACCTGATGGTTATTACGGGTTTTGCTCGCTAAAAGAAGCAATGAGTAACTTCGACATTACTCTCAAACTTAACAATGCAAATTTGAAAATAATGTTGACATTCAAACCTGAAGAAGAAGCAGACCATTACCTTTTTGATGTAGAGCTAGCTAAAATGTTAGGCTTTGCAACTGACAATCATGGTTTTAGAGTTACATCAGACAAAACTACTTATGAGGGAGAATATCCGCTCGATCTTGCATTACATTCATTACTCTATGTTCATTTGGACGAGCTGAGCACTGATGAAAACTTATATGATGGAAGGCCCTCAACTGTTTTAAGAGCTCTTCCATCAGGGAAAGCTGCATATTGCGATTATGAAATTATACAATTCCCTAATTTACAGTTTAAAAGATTAGCTTGTGGGAGGGTCAGATCATTTAATATAAAGATCACAGATAAAACAGGGAAAGTCGTGAAATGTGATAACCTGCACATTGTTTTAGAAATAAAATAATACGTTGTTTTAAAAAATGTCACGTGGACCAGAAGAATCAGGAGTTACATTAGCGCCTGAGAGGTGTGTAACTTTAGAATTAAAAGACCTTGCAGACGTTGAGGACTTTGAACAGAACGGTGAGATAGGCACTTTGTATGGTTTTGAGTACACTAAAGATGGTTATTATAAACACAAAGAGGTTAGCGACAGCAAAAGGTTTCCTAAACTAGAACAACTACGCAATGTAGAAGCAAATAATGCGGGTCAGTATGAATATAAAATAGTTCGAAAAACTGACAGCAAATGGCACTTAGAACCATATTTAGAATGGGACATAAAATTTGAATTCGTAAGCCCATTTACATTTTTCGACCGTCAAAAAAGTTTCAGAAAAGCATTGAACTCTGGCCCTTTACATGTAAGTCTTATGCCAGAGAACAATAGTCGGAAAGAGATCGAAATAAAGAAGTTTGGGAGCAAACAGTACATCCTCCACAGAAGAGAATCAGTTTTGAAGGAAGCTACTACAAAAGTACAGTTCTTTCCACGCACGTTATTAGGAGACACGTTCACAATAATACTTGAAATTTCTGTCTTAAAAGATGTGGGGAGGAATGGAGCTGTGGGTGTCAGTGACAACCTTATGGAAGGAATTCTTATTAGCTGGCAAAACTTAGACGTTGACAATCTTAAAGTTACTGTTGTGGTTCGTCACGATGGTGAAAATTTTAAGGTCGTAACAACAAGCAACAAAATCAATGTTAGTCTTAATAGAAACAATCTGACAAAACTGAGTTGGATTAATCTGACACATTTAGACATAAGATTTTATTGTACTGATCAAATTTTGACGGATAGTATGATAACAACACTAACTGGTGTAAATTAAATTCTGTTATAAAACTATGGAGCAGACGACTTTGGTGTCAATGCCGATGTTAAACTTTATGATAAAAACCCCTCATTGTTCATTGATTTGTGGACAGACTGGTTGTGGAAAAACAATATTTGTCCTCGACCTATTACAAACAGTTTATCGTTATAATTTTGATCATATAGTAATTTTCTGCCCAACACTTAAATGGAACAAAGCATATCACGACAGAAGGTTTATATGGACGGATGATAAAATCTATTTGATTGATCCCAGCAATAAACTTAGCGAGTGCTTAGAACACTTTTATAGACAGTTTGAAGGAACTCAGACACTATTTATTATAGATGACTGTTCGGCAGAAAGAGACATAGTTAAAAAGAGAAACACTTTATCAAAACTGGCTTTCAGTGGAAGACATGCTGGGATAAGTGTGTGGATTTTATGTCAAAAATATAACTCAGTTTTAAAAGACTTTAGAGAACAGTTAAAGACTGTAGTTTTATTCCACATGAAAGACAGAGACGCATTTGATGAATGTATGCGTGAAAATGATGTTATTGAAGACGATCAAGAAAAACGAAGGATTAAGCAAAAACTAAAGTCTCAAAGTTTTCTAAATTAGTGTTAAAAACAGATAATCCTACACATTATGTATGTTTGTAAAGTGTTTACTATTAGAGAACTATAAAATAGGCATTCTGGGTAAGCCGGCGGAGCAACAGCGAAACCGGCTTCAGCCGGTTGGAGCTGGCGGAGGTGGGTGAGCCAGAATGCCTATTTTATAGTTCTCTTTTCCTTCTACACGCCCATCACTCTCAACTCCATTTTCTCCCCCATTCACTCCTTTCGCACTTTTTCCTTTACCTATCATCTCTTCCACCTGTTCTTTCACTCTGTTTCTATCTTCGTCTCTCTCTCTCCTCCAATCTTTTCCTTTTCTCTCGTCCCTCATCCCTCTCTCCCTCATCCTCCAGTCATCAACGTTTCTAACACCACTTGCACTATAATCACTTTCATTCCTTCCTCTCTGTATCCATTGTCCATTTGTGCCAAATTGTTTCCTGGAAGTATTTTCATATCTGTAGTCTTTTTGCTGCTGGTGCTGTCTAAACTGTTCATGTTGGCTGTCATTCTGTTCTGCTCGTGGTCTGTATTCCTCTCTTACATACAGTTCCCCCCCTCCCCCCCCCCACATAGTACCCCGACTTGCCTTGTGCCCTCGGATCTCGTAGTTGGTCAGCTTGGCGCTTCGTCCTGTCCTGTGACACTCGTGTGCCTTCCTTCTTCATCTTCTCGCGCGCCTCTCGGTTCTGAAGAATCTTCATGGTGTCTCCCCACCTGAGGAAACGCACGATCACAGGTCTGGGTCTCTCTGTTGAAGGGTCTGGTTTGCCTAGCCTATGTGCGCGTTCTATTGCGTCGTCGGCCCATGTCTCTTCTTGCATGTATTTATCTAGAGTCTCTCTGATCACCTTATCACATCTCTCTCTCTTGCTATCGTCCATGCTCTCTTTGATGCCAAAAAACTTTAAATTGTTCCGTCTGGAATAACTTTCGATTCGGTCCATTTCTTCCTCCATTTTAGTTAATCTACGTGCCATATAGTCTTGCGTGGCCCCTAAATGCCTTACTGCTGTTTTGTTTTCTTGTATATCCTGCTTAGTGTCTTGAACATCCATGCATAATTTATTCAGTGTGTCCACCATATCTAATTGTTTTTGTTCCATCTTGTTGATAGTGGTGGTTTGTGACTTAAAGGAGTCTGTGAGTGTTGTTATTGCCGTAAAGAGTTGTGTCATCTTGGTGTCTATCTTCGTGTCTAAGTGTTGAATTTCGCTTCCATCTTGTCTTCTAGCTTCTTGTTTTCATGTTCTATTTTCTCGTTAATGTTCATATTTGATCCTGGGCCCAGGTTGGTCTCCACATCATTGGACAAGGATAGTCGTCTGAGCACATAGGCTAAGTGGAGCACGAGGAGTATAACCACTAATGGAGACAGACTATTCCCTAGCTGTATCTGTGATGTTGTGCAGACCGCACCTTTCATGTCTGTCCAACAGAGTCCTCTGTCTGTCGTGCCGTTCCCTAACACTGTCCATCTTGATGTTGACGTTTCCGGAGGTATGAACACTGGTCCACTATCGTTACTCCTTACAGTCACTGGTTGAACCATTTGCACTACTTGCGTTTGTGTCAAAGTACCGAAGTTCAAAACATTATCACCGAACCTGCCACAGACTTCGATACCAAACGCCGCTCTTGTAGTATCACGGGCACACGCTAGTGTCAGTGCATACCCCCACAGAAGCACAAACGATATCAAGACATCTTCCACTCCGGCCACTTCACCCCTTCCGCCATCTTTCTTTCTCTTCCCCTTC
>CM065718.1:19790858-19795858 GCA_033310375.1 Conus canariensis
CCCTTTCTTCGGACCAAGTCCAGCCACTCTCATCCACTTTCTGGCGCTAGTCGCGATGAAACCTCTGCAGCCGACTTCGACTGGGAAATGGGTTGCTTTCCATCCCGCCTCCTTGCATTCTTCAACAAGAGTCTCATAGCGATTTTCTTTCCGCTCGTGTGCCTCGCTGATATTGTCTTCGTGAGGCACAGTGAGTTCCACCAGGTGTACCTCTTTCTCTTCCTCACTCCATATCACCAGGTCTGGCTTCTTCGTTGTTGGGATGGGGAAGAATCTCTTGCAGCCCTCTAGGTCTGCTGCTACCTCCCATTGACCACCGCTCTGACCTTCTGTGGCTTCACTCGCCTTCTTTCTCTCAGGAACCTTGCCTCCTTGCGGCACAAACTCGATCATGCCCAGTCCGTGTTTCTGTGGCCTAGGAGCGTATTTTCCCTCTTCCACCTGCTCCTTCGCCATCTTGGTGAACACTTTGAGCACTTCGTTGTGTCTCCAGGTGTATCTGTTCAGAGCCAGGTGGCAGTTTGAGAGGATGTGCTTCATGGTTCCTCGTTTGCCGCACCTACACTTGTCATCTTCCTGGACCTTCCATCTGACTAGGTTCACTGGCGAAGGCAGAACGTCATAGGTGGACCGGAGAAGGAAGCTGAGTCTCGATGTGTTCCACTTCCAGATCTCACTCCATCCAATCTTTCTTTCAACTACATGCTCTTCCCACCCGGTCACCTGTCCTTGCTGGGCACACTGGATGAGATGAACTTCTCATTTTTCAGCCTCAATCTTTCGTACCTGCCCTGTTGCAGCTGTTCTTCTGTCCTGCTGAGACATTTTCCTGAAAGGTCTGAAGTCACCGTTGCCAAGCCCCACCCTGTCAGCCTGTACTGGCCCGACAATGTCGTCATGTTCCAATGAAGAGATGATCTCGTCGGTTGCATCCTCTGCCTTCCACTTTCTTGCTGTTTTGACATCCGGTGGCTTGCCACTGATCTCTTGATCCCTCGACTCCCTCAGCATCATCACTGTCCTGACCTTTCCTGCCTTGTAGATCTCCACGATGGATGTGAGGGGTAGCTGCAGCGCGCCTTTCTGCCTGTACAGGGCTGATGTGTTGATTGTGCGAGGTAGCCCAAGCCACTTCCTGATGTAGTTATTGCAAGTTCTCTCAATCATCTCAACTCTCGACAAGGCGACTTCGTACATTGTCAGCGGCCATGCCAGTCGCGGGTAGAGGGCAAACTGTAGACACCATATCTTATGCTTTCCTGGCAGTTTTGTCTGGTCAATCGCTTTCAGCCCATCTTCAGCCTGCTTCATGATCGCCACGCCTCGGCTCCTGTCAGACAGAGTTCCCGCGTACCACCGCCCCAAACTTTTCACAGGTTCATCTTTTACTGTAGGCATCTGTTCCCCTGCAATTGTGAACTTCTGTTGTTTCTGCTTCCCTTTGTGAAAAGTCAGGCTTCTAGATTTCTTGGCTTTGAACTTCATCCTGGACCAAGTGATCAGCTCATCCAACCGGGTCAAAACATTCTGTATTGTGTCCACTTCTCTTGTCAGTAGGGTCACATCATCCATGAAGGCTTTCTTCGGTGATCTCACTTTTGCTTTTTCGTCAGAGCAGTCTGCAGATCGCAGTAGCATCTCCATCACCAAGATGAATCAGATGACAGATATAGTGCAGCCAGCTGCAATCCCAATCTCCAGTCGGTGCCACTCAGTTGTGAAGTCTTCGGTTGAGAATCGCATCTGGAAGTTGCCGTAGTATTCTCTCATGATGCCTTGCACCTCGTGTGGGATGTAAAAGAACTCCATTGCTTTCATCAGCAGTTCATGGGGTACGGATCCGTAGGCATTCGCCAGATCCAACCAGACCACATTTAGGCTTTCTTTGGTTTTCTTGGCCTCCTGGATTGCATCCCAAATGGAGAAAGCATGTTCAATGCATCCTGGGATCCCTGGTATACCGGCTTTCTGCACGCTCTCATCCACATAGCCGTTGCTTTGCAGATATGCCACCGTCCTTTTCGCAAGTATTCCCATGAAGATCTTGCACGCCACGTTGATGATGGAGATAGGTCGAAACTGCCCTATGTTCTCTGCATTTTGTTCCTTTGGTAGGTACACACCTTCAGCTCTGCACCAATCTTCGACAAGCTCCTTGTCATCCCACAACTCACTCAGCATCGTGAAAAGGATGTGCCTTAGCTTGTCACAGTACTTGAACACCTTGTAGGACACGCCATCTCCTCCAGGTGCACTTTTGGCTCTTGCTTTTCTGACAAACTCATCCACTTCTTTCTCTCTGAATGGTCCAAGCTGGAAGCTCACGCCAGGGGCAGTTGGACGCTTGGGGCCTCTCATGTCTGGCAGTGGCTCCTCCCTTTTTGGATCGCTGTACGTCTGTTTAACATGAGTGTCCAGCTCCTCTTTCGTACACTTCAACTTCCCACTCCGCGCCTCTACGAACAATTTCTTAGCTGCTTCATATGGATTCTTCAGAAATTGCTCACGTGCTCTTCTGCTTTCTTTTCTTCTGGTACGCCTTCTCTCTTGCCTGTGCAGGTCTCTGCTCTTTTTCTTTAGGTCTTCAAACAAGGTTTTCAGGCCTTCTTCCTCTTCTGGTGGTGCACTTTTTCTCTGCTTCTTCAGGTCTCGTTTCTGTTTTCTTAGTTCTGCTAGCGCTCTCTGCCTTCTGCTGAGCTCCCCTTTCTTTGCTGGTGCTTTCTTCTTTCCCTCACCACTGCCAGACTCTTCGATTGCTGACTCGTAGATGATCTTTGCAAACTCACCCAACATCTCTTTAGCATCACTTCTGCTGGCCTTCTCCTCAGCTTCTTTCAGTTTCTTCTGGACTTTTTCTTCCAGTGCCTTGTACTTTGCCTTCTCGTTGGCAGCAGGCCACAGAATTCTCGGCTTCCTTGCCCCTGGTTCCTGAGTTTGCTGATCCGCAACACTCTGGGTCGGGGTAGAAGGAGAGTCGACTGAAGCACTAATCGATCCACTGTGGTTTTCATCCTGGGATGATTTGCTTCGCGTCTTACGATCTGTCGATCTGCACTGTCTTCTCTCCCTCATACATGCCTTCCCCTGGTGCACTCTCAACCCCCGCCAGGTGCCGAACTTTCTGCTGCACTGTCCGCAAGTGAAGCTGTTTTCTCGTTGATCTTGATTCGTTGTCATGTCCATGCCTGGGTCGTTGTCCGTTGAATAAATCCTTGTGGATCCATTCTCTACTCCGCCCTCTCGGTGGATCCTGGGGCTGTCTCTTCTGTTTGTTGACGTAACTAATGGCTACAGCAGCATGGGTAGTTAGCCCCTGCCACCGTCGGTCTTTCCCGATGTCCTCAGTCTTTCCCGATGTCCACCCGTCTTTCCGAGTTGTCGTCCTGTCTTTCCAGGATGTCAGTGGCACAAACCTGCCACAGGTACGTAGATGGATGAAAACAGCTACCTGTGCTGCGTGACAGTCAAAAGCTCCGTAGACCGGACTCTGGCGTGGAGATCATCAGGAGAGAATGCGTCGTTGTTTCGGGCTCTTCCTCTCGACAGCTGTAATGACGCACCGAGCCCCCTCACCGATGTGAGGTCTCCTTGCCAGTTTGACTGTATGCCTTTTCTGTCAACCGTCAGGACTCGCACCAGCTTGTGTCCTCTCTCTTCAGCCAGATCCAATGACTTGCTTTCTCAACAGTCTCCTGTAGGGCTTTTGTCATGGCATTCCCTTTCTTCGGACCAAGTCCAGCCACTCTCATCCACTTTCTGGCGCTAGTCGCGATGAAACCTCTGCAGCCGACTTCGACTGGGAAATGGGTTGCTTTCCATCCCGCCTCCTTGCATTCTTCAACAAGAGTCTCATAGCGATTTTCTTTCCGCTCGTGTGCCTCGCTGATATTGTCTTCGTGAGGCACAGTGAGTTCCACCAGGTGTACCTCTTTCTCTTCCTCACTCCATATCACCAGGTCTGGCTTCTTCGTTGTTGGGATGGGGAAGAATCTCTTGCAGCCCTCTAGGTCTGCTGCTACCTCCCATTGACCACCGCTCTGACCTTCCGTGGCTTCACTCGCCTTCTTTCTCTCAGGAACCTTGCCTCCTTGCGGCACAAACTCGATCATGCCCAGTCCGTGTTTCTGTGGCCTAGGAGCGTATTTTCCCTCTTCCACCTGCTCCTTCGCCATCTTGGTGAACACTTTGAGCACATCTATTTGTTTATGTATTTTTGTTTTGCTTTTTTTGTGTGTGTGTGTGTGACAGTCCTGACATGGGAACTTGCTGTCGGCTGGCGTGCGAACAATAACTCAATATTAGTTGTTGACATAGCTCCAGGTACACACTGCTCTGACAAGACTTTCTTGTTTACTTACTTGTTTGTTTTCGTGAATTTGCTGTCAATATTAAAATTTGCTTATTTACCGAGAATGAAGAAACGTTTGGATAGCACAGGTTTCTTCTTTTGTTCATCTTGCGTTCATTCATGCAAAGAGATGTTTGTCAATGACGTTTTTCGTTGCCCCCACTGACTCTGATTCTGTTACTTTTGATTAACTGGGGTTCTTTTCTGTTTTTCTTCCAAGCTTCGAAGTTTTCTTGTACTTATTTCTTCTTTACTCCTCTTCTGTCTTCCTTTCTTCCTTCCTTTTTTCTTTCTTTCCATTTCCTCTTCTATGTTCCTCCTTCTTATGATTTCGCTATGACAAAATCACATATTCAGTCTCTTGCCGAAACAAAAAAAAAGATGTCGCATAAGACTAGACGTACTGTGTATACCGAAGCACCTCTATACAGAGGCAGTACAAAAATTCAGGCACATAAAAAAATTAACAAGAAGTAACCAAAATACAAATAACCACGAAAAATAGACAGCATTGTAATACTTTTTTGGTACACAATACAAAACAGACGGGTGAATTTTCGACAAGTATGTCTGTTTCAAACAAACAGCTATTGGACATAAAAATGCACAGGAGTAATTCCCAGATGGTTTCCGGCAGAAAATCAGCTCTTGT
>CM065718.1:19798358-19803358 GCA_033310375.1 Conus canariensis
ATTGTTATCTACGTCTTTCTTTCCATGCCCACTCATCCTGTGGCCTTCCGTCCTGCTGTCGCATGCATTCATTACCTGTGAGTCCAATAGGCAAATTGCCTCTCTTGTGACATTCACCATGCAAAAACTGTCGTGCGACCTTCTGAGTCATGCTTCCTGGGATCACATGACATTTTTTAAATTTTCACAGCTTGTAGTGGCGAGGTCTGGTACATCATTATAGAACAATTTCTTCGCATTGAAAAAAGTCGTGTGCAGTCTGTTGCAATGTCTTGATTGCTCTTAATTTAGTATTTTTAAACAGGGGTTTGTATTCTATGTGAACACAGCTTTGATGTACAGATTGTGTTTATTCCTAATCGTATAGAGTCGTTACTCTCATACGTAGAGTTCCTGTACTCCTTCCTGTTCACGTGCAGTAGATCGCCCTCGTGACATCTGAGAAGCAGTAAAGTTCATTATTAATCAATCTAACATACCAGGATATCAACACAAACTTTGGAGTAGATGCAGAAAGCGGTCGTTGATAGCAGAAGAACAAAAATGCACCAGAAATTAATAAGAAAATAAGCAAAAGTATGGAACGTTAGCTCTTGGCTTTGATATTTTAAAATGGGTTATATATTGTATGTGAACACTGCTTTGATGCACAGATTTGACAAGATCAGTGATTGCTCGTTCTTCATTTTCGTTGTCCTGAGTGCTGTTCATCTTGCCTGAAGAAGACCTAAGAGGTCAACAGATGTCGTGTTTTGTTTTGTGATTCATTTGTTCATGTTTGGCGTATTTATTACTTAAACTTTTTCTTGGCTTTAAATCTACCCGTCTTCCCACCCCACTCCCTCTCCACCTCCACTGTATTCACAGCTCCTGCCCAAGGGCTTAAGGGACTCCTTCAAAGTAAATTCTGTCTTCATTTTTCAAAAATCCTGTGCTAGCTGTTTCTCCTTTTCCGTTACGCTCTCTCACACTTCCATCTTTTTTATTTCTAAATCGCGATATACAGTCACAGTCATCCATTGTTTTAATGCCTCTTATCGCCCATACACCTGGACGTTATTGTTCTGGACAGTGGCCACACCTAAACAAAAAAAATTCATTGCCGTAATTTGCAACTTGACAAGCTTTTTATGGTTGTCATCTGGGTAGTGAGACAATAAACACAGTCCGAAGGAAATAATGCTAACATTCTTCAGATTCCAGCTGCGAAGGTGGCCCTTTTCCCATGTACCTTCTTGGCACAATTACGGTTTGAAAAAAAAAATCACAGAGCCTTGAACTATATGGGTTCAAAACCCAGCTATTATTAAACCACGGAATGAGATGGCCAATCCTGTATACCATGACATTTATTTTGTTTGCTGTTTTATATACATGACTGGACTTTGCATTCGACAGTCTCGTACAACAATGGCTGGTCTACTAATCTTTTAACTACATTGCAACTGAAATTCACCACCCGTGAAATCGCAAAGTGCGTCGAAACCAGCTAAACAGACAAAAAGCGTAGACACATAGTGGATATTTCTGAACGAGCCTGAGACGAATTTCTCTGTCGTCGGGGGCAAGGTGTTTGCAGGAGACATACAGATGACGGAAGGGAAGGAGTGGTCATTGGTTTATCTGCCCGTTCTGTCGTCTCATCTTCGCAAACATACCATTTGGAGAGCAGTGGACTTGTCGCGTGACCTTGAAGTGATCGTGCTATCAGAGAAAGGTGAATATGACCGGCGAGAGATAGTGCTATCGTCAAGGACCGGGACACGTGAGCAGTGCACGAGATTGAAGGATGTAAACTCGTGCATAAGCACGTACCACAGCGCTTGCCCAAGCACGCCCGCGCGCGCGCGCGAGCACACACACACACACACACACACACACACACACACACACACATACACACACACGCACACGCACGCACGCACGCACGCACGCACGCACACACACACACACACACACACACACACACACACACACACACAACACACACACACATGCGCGCGTGCGCACACTTTCTTTTCGTTTTACTTTTCTACCCTTCGCTGGTTGCTTTGGGGTGCTGTTGAATTCTATTTTTGAATCTTTGTTGGTGAGAATACTAGAGAATTATAGACTGTGGCATATTCACATTTGATGCCAAGGGAGCACAGACACAGTTAACAGTGCCTCCTTGACGAATCCCCTCCAGCAGACCAAAGGCCTTGGAGCAGGCGATATGAATGGTTCTGTCCCCATATGCAATCAGTGAAGAACATAATATTGATGATATCTTTCCCTGATTTTTTGCCTTCCCACCTCCCCCCACCCCGGCACCTTACTACTTTTTTTTTTATAATAATTTATATACCATGTCATTAAAGTAATGAAACGTAATTGCCCTTGTTTCCCCCCATTACTAAATTGTTTCTCTCTCTCTCTCTCTCTCTCTCTCTCTCTCTCTCTCTCTCTCTCTCTCTCTCTCTCTCTCTCTCTCTCTGATCGTGCTACCAGAGAAAGGTAAATATGACCGGCGAGGGATAGTGCTATCACCACGGACTGGGACATGTGAGCAGGCACGAGACTGAATGGTTACCTTCGGTTTGCAAAACCAAGAAAGAAGAATGTGTTTTAAGTAGACTGCATATTGGACATAGTTATTGTACTCATTCTTTCCCTTTAAAAGGAGAAGATCGCCCCCATTGTTTTGCATGCGGTTGTGTATACACTCTCAAGCATGTGTTGACTGAGTGTGATGATCTCAGTGAGATCAGAGGAAAATATTTTGATAAGATGTCACTTAGTGAGCTTATTAGAAATGTGCAAGTATCTGTGATATTTCAGTTTTTAAGAGATGTGAACTTTTTTTTTTAATAAGATTTAGTTGTTTTTTTTTTTTTACATTTTAAGGTCGTCGATTGCATATGTGTTAGGATAACTCGAGTCATGTAATGACCCTCAGTGTATACTCTGATATCACCTCTTTATGGTGGAAAGGGCTTGTCCTTTATAACTCTCTCTCTCTTTCTCTGTATATATATATATATATATATATATATTATATTATATCTTATATATATATATATATATATATATATATATAAGAGAGAGAGAGAGAGAGAGAGAGGGGAGAGAGAGCAGGATTCATCCGTCTGCCTGCAACCTTTACACAGAGACTATATTACATAGCTTTTGGCTTCATCTCTGTCCACAACAATGCGTGACCGGAATCCACAATGCAACAAGCACACACACAGGACACACACACACACACAAAGCAATTGAAAATAAAGAAAGAAAAAAAAAGAAAGAGAGAGAAAGGTGAGGGCTGGGGGGGGGGGGGGGGGGGGGGGCTTGGTAAGGGGGTTATTCATGTCTAGGCCGTTGCTTTGCTTCTCATGAATGAGTGCAAATAAACAAAAACAATGAAATCCAACAAAATTACGTTATTAACATGCATTTTTTAAAAATACATTCAAGACACGACAATAGAACTGAAGTTAACTCGATCTTTACATCTCACAAACCGTTTATGCTTGGATGGTATGCAGCAGTGTCCATCCAAACTGACATGTATTCTGTGTGGGAGCAGAAAGAGAGCAAGGATGAGGTGCAGTGGGCAGTCACAATGAGAAATCGTGCTAGTTTGTGTTGTCTTGTGTGCAAATGATTTGTGTGACTATTTGCTGGGGAGCAGTACCTTGCCCAGGAGCACTGAACGTTTTTGAGCTATAGGTACATATGTACAGAAACACGGGAACTAGCGTACGCATATGCGCGCGCGCACACACACGCACGCACGCTCGCACGCACGCACGCACGCACGCACGCACGCACTCACCACACACACACACACACACACACACACACACAACACACACACACACACACACGCACGCACGCACGCACGAATAATACGATGTCGTCATCATCATCATCATCATCGTCGTCGTCGTCGTCGTCGTTGTCGTCGCCGTTGTCATCGTCGCCATCATCATCATCTCCATCGTCGTCATTATCATCATCGTCGGCGTCGTCGTCGTCATCGTCATTATCTTCATCATTATCTTCGTCATTATCAGCAGCAATAATAACAACAATAGCAGCGACAAGGAAACTGTAATCAGCCGGATTTGTTTTCCAAGTGTTGATCAAGATCATATCGCTTACATGACTCGCTCCGCTGATCTTGAGCTGGTCTATACGCATGTGTCTGTCCCTTAAATAAAAAACAACAACAACAAGATGCAAAGCATATAAACGTACTCCCAGGTTATCCTGAATACGCGTGATATATTCCATAAAGAGGAAAAACCGTCTTGGGCTGGTGTAACCGTTAGTAATGGCTATTCTGGTAAACATTAGCCATCATCTGTGACCTATAATGAACATACTTACAAATTTTCAGAAAGATCGGCCGAGAACTTTCTGAGATTTTCCATCAAGAAGAAAACCATTATGGGCCGTTAGTAACGGCTATAACGGTGAACTTAAACATCGGGCATCATCCGTGACCCATAATGAACATACCTACAAATTTTCAGAAATATCGGCCACGTACTTTCTGAGATATTCCATGAAGAAGAAAAACCGTTTGGGGCCGTTATAGCTGTTAGTAACAGATATAACGGTAAACTAAAACATCAGGCATCATCCGTGACCCATAATGAACATCCTACAATTTTTTAGAAAGATCGGCCGAGTACTTTCTGAGATATTCCAACATTGGTGCCATTAGTGATTCAAACACTTTGTTTATGAAGGACTGTATCTGACCTCTCGTGGAAAAAAGGTGCAAGGTCGAAGTTGATATCCTGGTTCGTACAAACGAAATTCTCATGAAAATCTATGGAGATCTTTCAGGTTAGTTGTGTTGACTCGAAGGTCGCTTATCATCTAACTCCTGCTGACAGCCTTTCGAAGAAGTTGCTAGTCATCAGTCAACTGGGTCTCTTTGTCCAGATAGGAAGTGAAGAAGTCAGTATTTGTACACAACAAATTCACTTCATCGTTAGCAAACTACC
>CM065718.1:19813358-19835858 GCA_033310375.1 Conus canariensis
CATCTTTTAACTTGTTTGCAGCGCAAGCTGAACCAATCTTGTATGTAATGTTTAATAGTGAAATTGGGAGCCAGTTTTTTTATCGGTCGTTTTGGTTTTCCTTCTTTTGAAATACATGATTATGTTTTTTTTCTCGATAATTTAAAGGTTGATTGTAAGAAATTATTAGATACATTAACGGGCTTTAAATAGCCATTTTTTCCCTCACTGTTGACGCATTAAGAATGAATGTGGCTAGCTCAGATTTTTCTTCATTGTATTTTCTTAATCATTGTGCATTCATGGGTTTCACAGGCAATGTCATTAAAGATATGGCAATAGTATGCTTCACGCTTATTTTGACATGAAGTACCGGGTACGATTGCTTGTGCACCGACCAAAGTTGTATGTGAAGTCATATACAAGATTTTCTCTCGCTCAGTGTATTCATTTGTGATCTTTCGCATCGGCCAACTACCGTCGTCTTGTTCATCTAATTTTTGTCCGTCTGTCTTCATCAAATTTGAGAGAATTGTTTCTTGTGTACATATACCTACGCTTGTTTTGATTTTGAGATTCAAGATTGCCGGAAGATAATGTGCAAACAAATTACCCCTTAAATCTTTGTCCTAAACATCAGCGTTCCCTTTGCCTTCACGCTACTCCAGAAAACAAAATCACACACACACACACACACACACACACACACACACACACACACACACACACACACACACACACACACACCAACACACACACACACACACAGAATTTGCGTCCCTGCTCTTGGACGCATTTTTGAATTATTGTAAAGTCATAAAGTATCTCTGGCATTCTGGCACTCCACTCTGTTCTTGTTGCAGATGGCGGGCAGTCTGATGGCGGCCTCAGCAGTGGAGGTGGCGATAGGGGCGCTGGGTCTGGTGGGGCCCATGATGCGACGCGTAGGGCCCATTACAGTGGCCCCCACCATCATGCTGTCGGACTGTCCATACACAAGCTGCCCATCATGTACTCCAGGCCCTGTCCACTCATGGCCCTCGCGTACGTAGCATTTTGGGCGGCAAGTCTGATTTTGGTCAGTTTGTTCCAACAGAATTTCCGCAGTTGAGCGAACTTGCAATCTGTAAATGTAGTTTGTCGCCTTGCACAACAGCTGTAGATCATATCTGAATAGAGTGAAGACTAAGCTTTAGATAGTGAAAATAGTTGCTTGGCGAACGATGGTCTCTGAAAGGTGTCGAAAGGAAAACTTTCGTCTCCTTGGCTTACAAATGTTTTTTTCCATGTGTTGAGATTTCTTTCTTTTTTTGCAGTTTTATCTTTTCGGTACCTTCCCCCTTCCCTCTGCTTCCCTCCCACCCAATCCACCCACTTCCATTGCGTTTTTCTTAGGCCTCTCAATCTGGCTCCCCCCCCCCCCCCTTCCCTTACAGGTGACACAACTAGGTTTATATATGGGACCCTTTACTGGCAATCAACAGCGAGTACTCTGTTGGTAGAGCGTCTGGCTCGTTATCCTGCTGATTCTGGGATTTTAAGTTCGAATCTCCGCCAGGCCGTTTCAGTAAAGCGGATTTTTCCCTAGGAGTTAACATTTGTTTTGACTTCACTTCTCAAAAGCTCCTTCGCATGAGACTATAAACCGAGGTTTTATGTGTGAACACATGTATAACAACTTGCACGCATGAAAAAGCCCATCACCAACTTTCGGAAGAGGCCAGTTTGATCGTTGGTGTTGATGACAAGTTACACGTAGCATGCACCGAAAGAATGAAAATATGTATGAAATTTTCGAGTGACCGGCTGACTGAATGACGTGGCAAACGACAGAATGAAGCACAAGCAGGTAGCTTTCAGTTGGCTCCACGCAGGTAGGCAGCCCGTTGTGTAAACGAGAGCGTGGATTGCAAAGCGCTTAGAGTTTGGTCCTACACTTAAGACATATGCTATACATACACTCTTAGTAATAATAAAAATGATGATGATAATAATAATAATAATAAATAATAAAAGTAATAATAATAGTAACAATAATGATAATATAATAATAATAGTGCTAATAATAATAATAATAATAATGATAATATACAACAACAACAACAACAACAGCAACAACAAATAAAAATAATAATAATAATGATGATGATGGTGTTGGTGATGATGATGATGATAATAGTAATAATGTTAATTGTAATTGTGATAACAATAGGAATAACGACAACAACTACACCAATACTACTAACGGCTATAACAGCCCATAACGTTTTTCTTCTTTATGGAATATCTCAAAAAGCACTTTGTCGATCTTTCTGAAAATTTGTAGGTATGTTCATTATGGGTCACGGATGATACCCAATGTTTTAGTTTACCGTTATAGCCGTTACAACGGCTATAACGGCCCATAACTGTTTTTCTTTTTCATGGAATGTGTCAGAAAGTACTTGGCCGATCTTTCTGAAAAATTGTAGGTATGTTCATTATGGATCACGGATGATGTCCGACGTTTTACTTTACCGTTATAGCCGTTACTAACGGCTATAACGACCCATAACGGTTTTTTTATGGAATATCTCAGAAAGTACGTGGCCGATCTTTCTGAAAATTTGTAGGTATGTCCATTATGGGTCACGGATGATGCCCGATGTTTAAGTGTACCATTATAGCCGTTACTAACGGCCCATAATGGTTTTCTTCTTGATGGAAAATCTCAGAAAGTTTTTGGCTGATCTTTCTAAACATTTGTAAGTATGTTCATTATAGGTCACAGATGATGGCCGATGTTTACCAGAATAGCCATTACTAACGGTTACACCAGCCCAAGATGGTTTTTTCCTCTTTATGGAACATCTCACACGTATTCAGGATAAACTGGGAGTACGTTTATATGCTTTGCATCTTGTTTGTCTTGCTGTCCCATCTTATGTGCCACCTCAGTGGTATTGCACCCACGCTGCTCATTCCGTGCCCCGTCCACAGCCACAGCCCGGTCAGTCCCGCCGCAGCCCCGGCACCGGCATTCCACAGGGAGCAGTCAATGTCAAGTCGTCAAGCGGCAACCCACCAAAGGAGACACTGCACTGCTGCCGAGTCACTTCGGTGGTGTTCAGTGGCGCCTGTTCTGATCCAACATATACAGGACACCACCTGTTAAGCCCTCTACTGACGACAATAATTGCTTAGTCGCGGAGCCGGCGTGAGTGAGGTTTCCGTATGGAGGGCGTCATCACGTCCGTCCAACGACAGCCCCCATGAAACTTGTCGTTATTGTGGACCCCGACGGAATCAAATCAAGACCATAGAAACGGAGAGGACATCAACACTGAGGTCACCACGAGAGCAGGGCATGAAAGGTCACCTAATTTGAAACTTTTTTTTCCTTACTAATGCTTATCGTTGAGAATGAGGATGATGCTACGGATTTCCATTCCGGTCTGAATCTGCATGACAGGCTTGTATTCTACGCATATTTTGATAATAAATCCCGGCGTCAACCAGGCCCGAGAGATACAGACACCTGCAGTGTTCGTTAGAAAATTCTAACATCACTGTCAGAGACGCAACCATTCAGTGGAGGTAGATCGACTCTGTGGTCCCAGTCTTCCCAACTGAGCCCGTAGCAAACTCAACTCTGGGTAGAAGCCGGTCGGGGCAGAAAAATCCAACATGACTGATGGGAATTGAATCCACGACCTCCCAGCCGGGAATCCGCGACGCTAATCACTTCGCCACGGCGGCTGGTAACTGCGTGGTTTGTTGTAATTATTACGGAACAGTCCGACTTATGCACGCACAAAATGCATTCGTCGTTCTGTATACTCCCTCGCCAATAGGCCTACTTTTTCTCTCCTCTCTCTCTCTCTCTCTCTCTCTCTCTCTCTCTCTCTCTCTCTCTCTCTCTCTCTCTCCCCCTCTGTGTGTGTGTGTGTGTGTGTGTGTGTGTGTGTGTGTGTGTGTGTGTGTGTGTGTGTGTGCATCCTTCTTCCCCGCTTCTCTCTCTCCATTTCCGACCCCCTCTCTTAAGGTAAATGTTAATTTTTTTAACGTTTGTTTGTGTTTCAGGAGTGCCGTGTTGGTCATTATCTTCTCCTTGTATCTTCAAGGGATCGAAATTCCTTTGCGTTGTGGGAAGAGAGGAGCATCACTGCCCATCTTCAAAATTCTACCAGTACGTATACTAAACGCGCACAACATACTATCATTTCATCACTCTTCATCCCACTGAATTACCATACAGCTAAGGACGAATATCCTCAGCTGCGTATATATTTAGATGTTTGTCCATTGGTTAAGTAACGTCAGTCACGGCGTTTTAGCAGGCAGGCGCAAAAATGCTTTGCGGAGCCTGTCTCCTCCTCGGAATTCTAGATGCTTGCTATCTGTTTTTGTGTTTTCTTAGCCCTACTTCACCGTTAATTTCTCTCCCCGTTCGTGTCTGTCCCTTCCTCTCCTGCCTCATAATGTTGATATCAGCGATAAGAAATAGATACACTCGAAGGTGCGGGTAGGATCCAGAGAAGTACTGTCCTCATCTGCCGAACAAACCAGCCGAGAGCGATCCTGCAGCACCCTTGGAAGCCTGCGCTATGCTCACATAGGGTGCAGGCACACACATGGCTTCCATTAATACGAGAAGGGACATAATTGCTTCCTGGTAGATACCATTGTGTAATGGCCACTGGATGTGACATGACAGAACCTCCTCGGGAGCGTTCCCATGGGTGTACCAGCCCATGTTACATGACTGCAGAGCACACCAGCAAAAACGCCACCGTCAAGCAACTGCCATATGCATCCCGTAGCCTCACTCGTTGCTGGTCCACTGACAAGTGATAACAGTACAACTCCAGACACGGCCAAGCTTTCGCGATGAGGTCTTACGTGCTCTCTGAAGAGAATCCCAGGTCACAGTCTTTCCCGTTGTCAACAGGATATTCCCTGCGGTCAGTGAGTCTTTCCTCACCGTCACTGGGCGGCCAAAAGGCAGACAAAAAAAAGATACACCCGATATCAGAGTTAATATCCCATCTGGATGAAGGAATGTTTATCGTGCATAAATGATCCTATGACTGAGGATCACACACAAGGAGGCTCAGGCACTTTCTAAAAGATCTGTCACAAACAATATGACCTCAGAGCTTGGTAAGAAAATTCTGACAGAAAAACTACTTGATCACCAAATAGAAGCGACAAACGAATCACAAGACAAACTACGACGCGTTTTGATCTCTTTGGTCTTTTTCAGGCAAGACAATATATATATATATATATATATATATATATATATATATATATTCATCATCATCATGGATGTCCGTCGTGGTCGACGAAGACGTCAGTGACTCCACATGTGTGAGTGCAAGCCAAAGCTGGACACACGATACGTCCGCACTCTGGGCATGCGACAGCTGTCATTGGGTCAGGTCTTGGCGCTTCTGGTCCAATTCCTGCAAACGCTTTTCTTCGAAGCTATTTACTCCTTTGTGGACAGCAAGTCGCCAGGCACTGCGGTCTGTGGCAGGTGTTTCCCAGCCCTGAAGCGGGATGCCACAGGAAGCCAGTGATACTTTCAGGCAGTCCTTGAAGCGTTTAGTGGCCGCCCAGTGTTTCTTGTTCCAGCTGCCAGCTCAGAGAAGAAGACCATTTTTGGAAGTCGCGTGTCGTCCATTCGTACCACATGCCCAACCCACTTCAACTGCGCTATCATGATCAACGCCTCGATACCAGGCACCTTTGCTCTGCAAAGCACTTCTGTGTTGGAAATCCTGTCCACCCAGGAGATGCCCATGATCTTACGCAGGCAGCGGAGGTGGAACTGATCCAGAGCCTTCAGTTGTTTGCTGTACAGTGTCCAGATCTCACAGCCGTAGAACAGCGAGGTGACAACGACTGCTCTGTAGACTGCCAGCTTGGTACTTAGAGTGATGCCACGCTCTCCCCACACTCTGTTCCAAAGCCTGCTGAAGGAAGCTCCTGCTTTTGCCAGTCCGTTCGACACTTCCTTATCCAAGCCACACGATGAAGACAAGCAGCTCCTCAAGTAGGTGAAGCTGTCAACATTCTTCAGGGTCGTGTCCTCGATCACGATCTTTGGTTCTGGAGGAGAAAGGCCGGGTGCTGGCTGGAGCATCACTTCTGTCTTCCGCAGGTTGATCGTGAAGCCAATGCCTTTGCTGCTGCAGACAGGCAACTGGCAAGCTCTTGCAGGTCTGGTTCGTTGAGCGCTGCGAGTGCACAGTCATCGTCAAACAGGAAGTCTCTCACAAGGGCCTCAAGAACTTTTGTTCGGCCTTCAGGCGCCTTAAGTCGAAGAAGCGGTCATCACATCTATAGCGGACAGTGATCCCCGCATTGGTACTGGAGAGAGCAGAGAACAGCATTGTGGCGAACATGAGGCTGAATAGGGTGGGTGCCAGGACACATCCTTGCTTCACTCCGTTGGACACGGGGAAGGGGTCAGACACAGTGCCGTTTTTCACTACGCGAGCCATCATGCCATCATGAAAAGATCGTATAATCTTGACAAACTTCAGTGGGCAGCCAAGTTTGGACAGTATAGCCCACAGACCCTCGCGACTGACTGTATCGAAAGCGTTTGTCAGGTCCACAAAGAGGATGCAGACGTTCTGATTCTGTCCCGGTACTTCTCTTGCACCTGGCGAACAGCGAAGATCATGTCAATTGTCCCCCTGTTGCTCCTGAAGCCACACTGGCTCTCGGAGACAATATCATCCAGCAAGTGGTGTACGATGTGATTCAGGATGACACGGGCCATAGTCTTTCCTGCTATGCTCAACAGTGAGATACCTCTGTGATTGTCACACGATGCTCTGTCGCCCTTGTTCTTGTACAGGTGGATGATGTTGACATCCTTGAAGTCTTGTGGTACTGCTCCCTCACCCCAGAACTGCTGCATCAGCTCAGTTATCTTGTCGACCATGGCCTCTCCACCAACCTTGAAGATCTCAAGGGGAATGCCATCAGGGCCCGGTGCTTTTCCAATTTGGAGCTGCTTGATCACCTTCTGGATTTCCTCCTTAGTCGCTGGGTCGTCAAGCAATGTCAAAACTAGACGTTGGCGCATGTCCCGGATCGCTTGCTTATCGATCTGAGATGGTCTATTCAGAAGCTGGCTGAAGTGGTCAGACCACCCTTGTACACTATCACTCTCTTCTCAGTAAGTAGAGTGCAATCAGCTGTCAGTACAGGTGCCATGGCGTTGGAGGAGGGGCCATACACAGACTTCAGGCCTGCAAAGAACTTCTTGGAGTTGTACTCATCAGCATACTGTTGTAACTCTGCAGCATTCTCTTTCCACCAATTGTCCTCCATCTGTCTCAGCTCAGCCTAGACCTTGTCTCTCAGATGCTTGAGACGATCATGCTTGGCTGTTGATCCCTTGTCGTTGAGCCAGCTTGTGTGGGCTTCGTGCTTCTGCTGTAGCAGTCTGCCGATCTGCATGTTGTTGCTGTCAAACCAGTTCTGGTGTTTCCTCTTTGGATGCCCAAAAGACAGCCTGGCAGAGTTGTAGACTGCGTTTATGAAGTTTACCCAGATCTTTTCTAAATCAGCTTCATCTGGTAAACTATTGAGCTGGTTCGCAAGGTCAGTCACGAAGATTTTCCTTGTCATTGGATCATTCAGTTTCTGGACATCCAGCTTCTTCTTGATGTCAGCGTTCTGGCGTCTGTGGGTGCTAGCGATGGAGAAGGAGAGCTTGCACTTCAGCAGCAGGTGGTCAGTCCAGCAGTCCGCTCCCCTCATTGCTCTTGTGATGTGGACATCCTGGATGTCACGCCGCCTAGTGATCACACAGTCGATCAAGTGCCAGTGTCTGGAGCGAGGGTGCATCCAGGTGGCCGTGTGGATGTCCAGCAGCTGGAACAGTGTGTTGGTGATGGTCAAACCAAACTCAGCGCAGAGTGTAAGAAGCAGCTGGCCATTTGAGTTTTCATGTCCCACTGTCATGGAAGGGAAAGTGAGAGGTGTATGTGGAAATATATGTAGTCTGTCTCCTTGTGTGTTCAGAAGGCGTGTATGTTGTTTGTATAACTAATAACTTCACTCTCTCTCACTCACACCTTGCGATAACAGACCAGTCAGGTATGGAGGAGTTCACATACTTAGTGCACCATGAGGATGAGGGGGGAAAGGACTTTCCTTATCATACTATGTTATAACAGTTTCTACTATACTAGGGATGTCACATCAAATATGGGTGAACAAATAAATCAGTCTCCCTCAGGTGGCACTAGGCAGATTCCATCCGCCTGCTGGTTCAAAAAGAATACATAAAACACGTCCTTTTCAGCAGAAGACTGTCCCATAAACAAAATGTAGAAGACAGTTACAATATATATTCCTGCTATCAAAGACACAGATATACTGTCAATCTTTCAGATATATTAGCTATTACTAATTAGACTAATAGACCTCTCTCAATGGGAGAACATCAGCAGATTCCACAACTCCCACAGGCTTTTACACAACACATCAAAAATGCTGATACTTCAAGCAACCAGAAATACATCAATTTTCCCAAAACATGTCATCATACAGTACAAGCAAGCTCCAGACTTATCCTGAAAAATAATGATGACTTCCTGAAACATAAAATTGTTATACAGGACAAATATAAGTTGCTGACACAAAAGCAACTTGCGAAGCAACATTTGACCAGTTCTGGAAAGGCACTGTCAGGGAAAAACCTGTGCACAAATACTTTAAGGAAATATATAATCTGACCTTATTCCTGCCGTGAAGAGGGAAGGAAGCGTGGCGGTAGTCCGTACCGCAGGAGAGAACACACACCACGATACAAAGTCCAATGCAATGTGCTGTGCACAGAGGCGAAAATAGGTCACTGAGTTACTAGTAGCCCATTCCTGCGACTAGGCACCAAGGGGAGGAGGTAGGGGTGTAGTTCGACATCTTCTCACTGAGGCGTAGTGAAGGAAGCTGGCCCGGTAGTACACAGCTCTCGAAAGAAGAAGGACCGCCAAACTGGGTCAGGCGACTGCGGGAAAAATGTTGGCTGCTACCACTCAGGGAAGTGGGAGGCAGCTCAGAGACAGCCCGCAGCGCTCATCAGGGTGGGTCCTCGTCCCGGTCAAGGTCTGACATCAGAGCACCGTGATAAAAAATCCCTTCTAGGAGGGGGTTGAAGAAGAATCATGCTCTGAACAGCGAGCGACAGCGCGTCTGACAGCGGCAGTGGTCGGGGCTCGTCTGTTCGAAAACTGAAAAAAGTTCACTGACCAAACAAACTATAAGGGAGGTAATCCTAGTCCCTTACGTCATTATACAAGCGGCCGATACGCCGATCGTGCCTGTGACACCCACTCCATGCGGTCCGATGATATTCGGCCAAGACTGGAAGTCCCTGCCCACACGAGCATTGAAGTCCCCAAGAAGTAAAACTTTGTCATTTTTGGGATACTGCGTAGCAAGCTTGAGAGACTCTGGTAGAACAGTTCCTTCTGTTCTTGGGTGTAGGTCATGGTGGGGGCGTACACACTGTTGAGTGTCAGGTGCTGCTTTCCTTGGAGAGGCAGTCTCAGAGTCATCAGACGATCACCAATGCCCTTTGGGAGAGACTCTAGGTTCTTGATCAGCGAAGTGCGGATGGCAAAGCTTACTCCTGCTTCTCTCTTATCCTCCAGGGGCCTTCCTGTCCAGAAGAAGGTGTATCCAGCCCCTTCTTCTGTGATGTCTGCAGTGCCTGCCAGGCGCGTCTCGCTAAGTGCAGCAATATCAACTTTGTAACGTTTTAGTTCTTGGCCCACAAGTGCTGTTCGATGCTTTTGTCTGTCACTCCTCCTGTTGTCCATTAGAGTCCGGATGTTCCAGGCTCCAACACATACAGTGCGCTTGTTCTTTGTGGATGATTTTTTGAATGAGTTCGACTGCGTTATTAGATGCCCGGTCAGCTGTGGTATGCTGACAGGATGGGTTGAGGCAAGCTTTCTTTAGGCCACCTTTTCTAGGCCCACCCCATGAGGGGGGAGCAGTGGTATCCCCGAATAGGGCTGCTCCATCGCCAGGGTGGCTGCCGAAACCTACTCTTGCCCCGGTGAGTAGAGTGACGACCATCCTGCCCTGACCACCTGAGTGCAGATCCGTGACTAGCAGCTCCCAGTGCCATCTCCCACCTGCCACCGTCGCCACTCGCCTGTCGCCCCAGGATTTGGGAAACAGAAAGGAGAGGTGGAGTCAATGAATCCTGGGCAAAGAAGTATGTGGAGGCCGTGGGTTGCCCAAGCACCACGACCCCCCCTCTCGGTCCGAGCCGCTATTGCCAAGAGGGATGCAGGGCATAACATCTTGACCATGACTAGACTGCAGGAGCTGCCGGAGTGATGATGGAGTTCACCACAAAGCCGTTTTAGGGGCTCCACTCCGGATTTTTCGTTAGGGGTTTACTCCCGTAGCCTTTGCCTTTCCAAAGGCAGCCTGCAAGGCAGCAGGACCCATTTACCCATGGTTGGGAGACTCATGGAGGGTGGGGTCGCCTATCTACCCATGCAGGTCTAAAGACCTGCCCACTGCCACAATATATGTATAATATATATATATATATATATATATATATATATATATATATATATATATTATCACCAAAAGTGGTAGTAATCCTGTCTTTGATTATTATTTCAATATTTTGATCATCTTCATTGCCATTATCATTATTCATAACTACCATCATTACTACCTCGACTCACACATTATCTCCTTCTTGACAGCCTCGTTTTCATTCAACGCCCATCTTGCGCTGAAGGGAATGAAGATAAGTGATTGCTCATCCCTTTTCGTTGTCCTGAGTGTTTTGTATCTTGCCTGAAGAAGAGCCAAGTGGTCAAAACGCGTCGTGTTTTGTCTTGTGATTTCTTTGTCTACGTTTTCTTGGTGGTTCGCTAATAATTACATTTAAAATTTGTTTAGATTTCGCGTGCATCGCCTCACTTTGCAACTAGCTCTCTCTTTATTTATTTTTTGTCATCCGACCTCCAATTTGTTCTTTTTCTCTTTTTTTTTTTGCCAGTGGGTCCTCCGTCCTATTTTTCTTCCACTTTTTTCCCTCCTGACTCACACTGACTATGTAACGACTGTATGTTTTTCAGCGGATGGACTGTGGCTTGCTGAAGTTAATGTTTTATCGTTTCATACAGGGCGTCTATTGTTCATTCTTTCGCAGAAAGAAGCTGTGCTTGTTGTTAATCACAGAATACAGGCTTTGTGACACAGCCGAAGGATGGTGCGGTGTGATGACAGGTGCTGCTGTCCGTCTGTGTGGTGTGGGTGGCCGCTGCCATATTGACGGTCTGTGGGGTGTTCTCGGACGATCCCCAGAGTCGCTCCTACCTGGCCAGAACTGATGCCAAGGTAGACCTGGTGCGTTCTACACCCTGGCTCCTGGTCACCTACCCAGGTATGTAGGTCATTGATACTCTTGGAAACCTACCCAGGTGTGTAGGTCAACACTAGACCTGGTCATCTACCGAGGTATGTAGGTCATCACTACTCCTGGTCACCTGCCCAGGTATGTAGGTCAACACTATTGGTCACCTACCCAGGTATGTAGGTCAACACTACCCCTAGTCACCTACCCAGGTATGCAGGTCAACACTGCTTGTCACCTATTCAGGTATGTAGGTCTACACTACTCCTGGTCACCTACCCAGGTATGTAGGTCTACATTACTGCTGGTTACCTACCCAGGTATGTAGGTCTACACCACTGCTGGTCACCTATAAAGGTATGTAGGTTTACACTACTATTGGTCACCTACCCAGGTATGTAGGTCAGCACCACTACTGGTCACCTACAAAGGTATGTAGGTCAACATTACTTCTGGTCACCTACAAACATATGTAGGTCAACATTACTGGTAACCCACTTAGGTATATAGGTCACCACTACTGGTCACCTACCCAGGTATGTAGGTATACACTACTGGTCACCTACATAGGTATGTAGGTGTGCACTACTGGTCACCTACACAGGTATGTAGGTCAACACTACTCCTGGTCACCTGCCCGGGTATGTAAGTCAACACTACTCCTGGTCACCTACCCAGGTATGTAGGTCACCATTACTCCTGGTCACCTACCCAGGTATGTAGGTCAACACTACAGGTCACCTACCCAGGTATGTAAATTAGCACTACTCCTGGTCACCTACCCAGGAATGTAGGTCTACACAACTGGTCACCTACCCGGGTATGTAGTCAACACTACTCTTAGTCACCTACCCAGGTATGTAGGTCTACACTACTGCTCACCTACCCAGGTATATGTAGGTATACACTACTGCTCACCTATCCAGGTCTGTAGGTCAACACTACTTTTGCTCACCTACCCAGGTTTGTAGGTCAACACTACTCCTGGTCACCTACCGAGGTCTATAGGTCAACACTATTGGTCACCAACCCAGGTATGTAGGTCAACACTACTCCTGGTCACCAACCCAGGTATGTAGGTCAACACTACTCCTGGTCAGCAACCTAGGTATGCAGGTCAACACTACTCCTGGTCAGCTACCCAGGTATATAGGTCAACACTACTCCTGGTCAGCTACCCAGGTATGTAGGTCTACACTACTCCTGGTCACCAACCCAGGTATGTAGGTCAACACTACTCCTGGTCACCAAACCAGGTATGTAGGTCAACACTACTCCTGGTCAGCTACCCAGGTATGTAGGTCTACACTACTCCTGGTCACCAACCCAGGTATGTAGGTCAACACTACTCCTGGTCACCAACCCAGGTATGTAGGTCAACACTACTCCTGGTCACCTACCCAGGTATGTAGGTCAACACTACAGGTCACCTACCCAGGTATGTAAATTAGCACTACTCCTGGTCACCTACCCAGGAATGTAGGTCTACACAACTGGTCACCTACCCGGGTATGTAGTCAACACTACTCTTAGTCACCTACCCAGGTATGTAGGTCTACACTACTGCTCACCTACCCAGGTATATGTAGGTATACACTACTGCTCACCTATCCAGGTCTGTAGGTCAACACTACTTTTGCTCACCTACCCAGGTTTGTAGGTCAACACTACTCCTGGTCACCTACCGAGGTCTATAGGTCAACACTATTGGTCACCAACCCAGGTATGTAGGTCAACACTACTCCTGGTCACCAACCCAGGTATGTAGGTCAACACTACTCCTGGTCAGCAACCTAGGTATGCAGGTCAACACTACTCCTGGTCAGCTACCCAGGTATATAGGTCAACACTACTCCTGGTCAGCTACCCAGGTATGTAGGTCTACACTACTCCTGGTCACCAACCCAGGTATGTAGGTCAACACTACTCCTGGTCACCAAACCAGGTATGTAGGTCAACACTACTCCTGGTCAGCTACCCAGGTATGTAGGTCTACACTACTCCTGGTCACCAACCCAGGTATGTAGGTCAACACTACTCCTGGTCACCAACCCAGGTATGTAGGTCAACACTACTCCTGGTCAGCTACCCAGGTATGCAGGTCTACACTACTCTTGGTCAGCTACCCAGGTATGTAAGTCAACACTACTCCTGGTCACCTACCCAGGTATGTAGGTCTACACTACTCCTGGTCACCTACCGAGGTCTATAGGTCAACACTACTGGCCACCTACCCAGGTATGCAGGTCAACACTACTCCTGGTCACCTACCCAGGTATGCAGGTCTACGCTACTCCTGGTCAGCTACCCAGGTATGCAGGTGTAGTGTGCTATAGGTCACCTACCCAGGAATGTAGTCTACACTACTTCTGATCACCTACCAAGGTGTGTAGGTCTCGTGTAGTACTGGTCATCTACGTCTGTGATTGCTGATGACGGGACTGCAGCAGGCAAGGCTAGGCTATGGTCATTGACGAGCAGCCAAAATGATGGCGTGAGTACAGTGCCGCTGAAGTGTCGCTGAAGATAAGACAAACGAAAAAACAAACAAACAAAAAAAACAAACAAACAAAAAAACAAAAAAACCGAGAAAAAAAATTGAAAGCTGCGCCACAGTAGTCTGGCCTTCAAAGACCTAAAGACAAATTCAGCAACATCCTTCCACACACAGATGAAAACGATTTGAACTTACTGTTTTCAGATGGCAGAAAGTCATGCGATGAATAAAACAAAACTAAAACTGAACAAGAACGATAAGAAAAAGAAAAAAAAAAACAAACCAAAACGGAAAAAACTGTAATGGTTTATTTGAAAAAAGCTAGTGTCAAAATGAGGGACTGTAGGTGGAAACTGACAGAAACTTAAAAAAAAAATTACTGTTCCGCTGAACGAAAGAGACAAACAAATTACAAGACAAAACACAACAGGCATCTGGCCTTCTTCAGGCAACACAACCAACATTGAAGACAATGAAAACGAAGGACGAACAATCACTTATCTCCGTAAGTTAGGCGAAAAAATAGTTATCTTCCATTTTGCACCCAATTTGAGGAAGTAAGCGATTGTTCTTTCTTCGTTTTCATTATCTGGAATGTTGTTTGTCTTGCCTGCAGAAGACTAAAGAGGTCGAAACGCGTTGTGTTTTGTCTTGTAATTTGTCTCTTCCGTTCGGCGGAGCAGTAAAAGCTATATTCTTTTAAGTCGCCCCCCCCCCCCCCCCCCCGCAGTTCCCCCTAGAGTCACCTCACTTTGAAACAAACTATGAACTTAAATCATTACATTTTTTTCACTTTTGGTTTGTTTTTGTTTTGTTTTGTTTTTGCTTAGCTTATTTGATGACTTTCTGTCATTTGAAAATGATAAGTTCATTTCGTGTTCGTTTTTCTATGGAAGATGTTTCTGGATTTGTTTCCTTTGAAATTTGTTTGTCTCTTTCGTTTGACAGAACAATAAATCCTCTTTTAAGTTTATTTAAAAAGTTTCACTTTTAACATTTTCGTCATCAGGACAGTTCGGGATGCCTTCTTTCAACGTAGCAGCCTTTGTGGGGTTCACGGCGGCCGTTCTGTCCTCTGTGGTGGAGTCTGTCGGGGATTACTTCACCGCGGCGCGCTGTTGCGAGGTACGCCCGCCGCCCCAACATGCGGTGTCGCGCGGCCTGCTAATGGAAGGCGTGGGCAGCGTGCTGAACGGAGCGTACGGGGCGTGTCACGCGACCGCAACGTACAGCGGCAACATTGCCATGTTGAGCCTGTGTAGGGTAAGCTTGATTTTAGTTTCTTCTTTCTTTTCTTTTTTCTTCTTTTTTTCTTTCTTTCTTTCTTTTCCTTTTTTTTCTTCTTGGTCTGACAGTTTTCAGTACAGTAGGCGTCACAGACAAACACGCACCCACCCACCCAGATACACACACATGTATGCACGCACGCCACACACACACACACACACACACACACACACACACACACACACACACGCACGCACGCACGCACGCACGCACGCACGCACGCACGCCCACACACACACACACACACACAAACGCGTGCGCGCGCGCGCACACACACACGCACACACGCACACAAACAGAGACAGATAGACACACACACAAACACATTCAATACTCACATACACATGCATGTACGCACACATGTGGCATTTCTCTCTCTCTCTCTCTCTCTCTCTCTCTCTCTCTCTCTCTCTCTCTCTCTCTCTCTCTCTCTGTCTGTCTAAAAGATGAAGAGGGGAGGGGGCTTATAGTGGTTGTTAAAGAGCGGAGGTGGAGGGGTGATGGTGGTTTTGATCGGTTGAACTGATTTCATGCTTTCTTTGATTGTTAATACTCTTGCATGTTTCCTTCTGATTCCTTGCTTTGCTCTTTCTTACAAGTTTCACATTTTGGTTCTCTTGGATCCCCTCTCTCTCTCTCTCTCTCTCTCTCTCTCTCTCTCTCTCTCTGTCTATCTATCTGTCTATCTATCTATCTCTCACAGTCTATCTATCTATCTATCTATCTATCTATCTATCTATCTATCTATCTATCTATCTATCTGCCTGTCAATCTATCTATCCCATGTGTATAAATATTTTTTGTTCTCGAGACCTGTGGATGTGTATGAGTTTCACAGACCTGTAAGAGCCCGGTATGGTCGACAACAGTCACACTTACCAGTATGAACTACAAACTCTTCGGGGGATTCTATGAAATGAAATCTTAAATGAGGTAGGGAACAGTAAACAGTAAATAACAAACAAGTAGGGTAACTGTTGCTCCCATGATGAAATAAAGACACGCCCATAACTTCATAGGAATGCTGCCTACGACAACGAATCGCCCAGCAGATATAACAGCACAGAGCACACAGAATAAGCAGTGAAACATCCTCAGATAAGGATGTTCCAAGCTTGCCTATATACCGCGTTACTGGACACAAGTCATCTACACAATAACAAGAAGTGGAGAAATGAACAACCACAAATGGATATTGATTCAAGACTGGCACAGCCTTTTCCATCCTGAATATAATCGGACAAGAACAGAGACGTACTGTAACAAATACAGGTAACCTCGAATTGATTTAAATGAAAGGAAATCTTAAACGAAGCAGGGAACAGTAAACAGTAAATAACAAAAAAAAAGTAGGATAACTCTTGCTCCCGTTATGAAATATATACACGCCCATCACTTCAAACGAATACCGTTTACGATACCGACTGGCCTAGCAGATATGACAGCACAGAGCGCAATCCTCAAAAAAAGGATGTACCAAGCCTGCCTGTATACCCCGTACTAGACACATCTACACAGAAGCAACAACTGGAGAAAAGAACAAACACAAATGAATCATTCAAGACTGGCACAGCCTTTTCAATCCTGAAGGTAGTCAGACAAGACCATGGACGAACAGTAACAAACACAGGTAACCTCGAATTTTTTTTTGTTTATTCTGTTTTTTATACTCTGATTTATCTCCCTTTATGGGTCAGACGGCCAGCCGGTCAGTGTTGGTGATGTCCGGGGTGATCCTGGTGGCCATGTCCTTCGTGGGTAAGATAGCTGCCGGCTTCTCCACGGTACCAGAGCCCATCCTGGGCGGGGTTTTCCTGGTGATGCTGGGGGTGCTGGTGTCCCTGGGCATGTCCACGGTACGCTACGTGGACTTACAGTCCACCCGCAACCTCATAATCCTGGGTGTGGCTCTCTTCGTCGGCCTTGTCATCCCCGGGTGTCTGGATTCTTATCCGGACACATTCGCCACTGGTTAGTTTTGAAAAAGACAAGCTTTAGTTCGTTTTGTTGTATTTTGTTTCATTTTGTTTAATTTTTCATTTTATCTAATTTTATTTCATTTGTTCATGCTTGTCTCATTTCATTAATACATTACATTGTATTGTATTGTGTTTCCTTCCATTTCATACGATTTCTTTTTCGGTTGCTACTCAACCTTTTGTGGCTCATCAAGAACTATGCAATGCTAAGCAGCACAGTTTGATGCAACGAAATACAGTTTAGTACAGTAAACAACGCTGTAGAATGCAAAACAATAGTGTATGAACAAGTACAGTAAACCGTTACTGCACAGTAGACTACGACACGAGACCGTAGGTTACAATACAATATAGTGCAAAACGATGCATACAGAATAACACAGAGTACAATTCTACAATACAGCTCAATATAGGGCGAAAGAATACGATCTAATACTGTGCAAACCCAAGGCAACACAGTTCTGTACAATGTGCTGCAGTGTCTTATGTTCGTCAGCATCTTATCATTCAGTGCTTAACAGTACCCTGCGACACAGTTCATTATGGTGTAATACAACGCATAAACACAACACAACACAACACAACACAACACACAACACAGCACAGCACAGCACAGCACAGCACAGCACAACACAACACAACACAATAAAATGCAATATAATTCAACACAACTCAATGCAATACAATACAACGCAACACAATGCAATGTAATACAATACAATACACTATAATGCAATACAATGCAATACAGTACAATGCAATTCAACACAACACAATGCAATACGATACAGTGCAACACAATGCAATGTAATGCAATACAATACACTATAATGCAATGCAATACAATGCAATGCAAGACAATGTGATGCAATACAATACAATGCAATGAAATCCAACACAACACAATGCAATGCAACACAGTGCAACACAATGCAATGCAATACAATACAATGCAACTCAATACAACGCAATGCAATACAGTGCAACAATGCAGTGCAATACAATACAATGCAATTCAATACAACGCAATGCAATGCAATACAGTGCAACACAATGCAGTGCAATACAATACAATGCAACTCAATACAACGCAATGCAATGCAATACAGTGCAACACAATGCAGTGCAATACAATACAATGCAATTCAATACAACGCAATGCAATACAGTGCAACACAATGCAATGCAATGCAATACAACGCAACACTACACAATACAACACAATACCATGCAATGCAATACAAAGGAATGCAATACAACACAACACAATGCAACCCAACACAACCCTACGCACCACACCACACCACACCACACCACACCGCACCACACCGCACCGCACCACACCACACCACACCACACCACACCACACAGCCCAGCACAACACAACACAGCCCACCACACCACACCACACCACACCACACCACACACCACACCACACCACACCACACAACACAGCACAGCACAGCACAACCCTACACACCACACCACCACCACACACACACCACACCACACAGCCCAGCACAACACAACACAACACAGCCCACCACACCACACCACACCACACCACACCACACCGCACAGCACAGCACAGCACAGCACAAGCCTACACACCACACCACACCCACCACACCAAACACCACACCACACCACACCACGCCAAACAGTACATCACAGCACAGCACAGCACAGCACAGCACAGCACAGCACAGCACAGCACAGAACAACACAGCACAGTACAACACAACCCATCCCAACTATACCCAACGCAGCGCAGCGCACCGCACCACACCACACCACACCACACCACACCACACCACACCACACCACACCACACCACACCACAACACATCACAACACAACACAACACAACATAACGCAGTGCTATTTAAACCAATCGATCACAGTACAATTATAGCACAGCACAAAGAGGGCAACAACGAGCAGCACAGCACGATGCAGTCTGTCTCCATCTCTCTCTCTGTTCCCCTGGATGCAGGGAGCCAGGAGGGGGACCAAGTGCTACGGGTGTTCTTGGGCACTCCTATGATTGTGGGCGGCGTCGTGGCCTGTTTCCTGGACAACACCGTTCCAGGTCAGTCCAGGCTTGTCGTTGTCGTCATTGTCGTCGTTGTCGTCGATGTCGTTGTTGTTGTTGTTGTTGTATTGTTGTTGTTGTTAATATTGTTGATATTGTTGTCATCATATTATCACATATCCTCGCTTTCGTCGTCATGATAACATCTTCTTTCTTTCTTTTTTTCTTTCTTTTCTTCTTTCTTTCTTTTGTCAATGTATTCATTAACAATTTACACAGCGCTTCAGTTTCACAACTTATAACATACAACAACAACTCCACAACCAAACAATTGAATATGATGATGATCATGATTATCATAATTATTATGAGAAGAAGAAGAAGGAGAAGAAGAAGAAGAAGAAGAAGAAGAAGAAGAAGAAGAAGAAGAATTAGGAGGAGGAGGAGGAGGAGGAGGAGGGGCATCAGCATCAGCAGCGGCAGGAGGAGGAGGTGAAAAAAAACCCACACACATAGATACACAGACACACAGACGCAGACAGACACAGACACAGACTGTTCGCTGACGACACTGCAGCTTATAGAGTAGTCACATCCCAGCGAGACCAAGACCAGCTACAAGAGGACCTCCATCGCCTTGGAGAATGGGAGAAGAGCTGGGACATGGTTTTTCACCCAGGGAAGTGTACTGTTCTTCCTGTGACCAGAAGTCGGCGACCCCTCCACTACCAGTACAAGCTGCATGGACACACACTTGACACTGTGTCATCAGTCAAGTATCTTGGCGTCACCATTGAGAAGAGCATCAGCTGGGATTCTCACATTGATGCCATTACTTTAAGAGCAAGCAGGATGTTGGGATTCCTTCGTCGGAACTTGAAAGCTGCCCCCACAGAGCTGAGAGAGAGCGCTTACCTGACATTTGTCAGGCCCCTTTGAGAATATGCCAGCTCTGTGTGGAACACCCATACACAGAGGAATGTGGACAGAATGGAAGAAATACAGAGAAGGGCGGCTCGCTTCGTATTGAACCGCTACCACAACACCTCAAGTGTGAATAACATGCTTTCTCGACTGGGATGGCCCTCCCTTCAGCGACGCCGGCAGATAGCACGTCTGACAATGCTGTACAAGATTCGCAATAACATGGTCGTAGTCAGCCACAACAAACTTCATCCAGCTCCGGTCCGCCAAAGAAGAGGACATGGCCAACAGTACTCTGCCATCCAGTGCCGCACACAGTACCGGCAGAACTCATTCTTCGCCAGAACAATCAGAGACTGGAATGAGTTGTCAGCAGAGATTGTGGCCGCCCCCACTCTTGACACCTTCCAGTCAAGAGTGCAACTGCTGTTCTGATTTTTTTTTCCTTCTTCGCCGGGCGAGTCCCAACCTGAAAAGTGTCAGAAAAATCAAATTGTTGATTGTGGACACTCAAAGGAAGAAGAAAAAGAAGACACACACGCGCGCGCACAGAGACACACACACACACACACCACACACACACACACACACACACACACACAAACACACACACAAACACACACACACACACACACACACACACACACACACACACACACACACACACACACACACACATTTTCATTACAACATTATTCTTTACGTACAATTTTCCCTGTGACCAGTGTCGAAGTCAATACCTGGTAGCGTTTAAGACGCATACCAACCTCCCTGTAAAACGTGGCATGTTTTCACATTGAGCAAAGTTCAGAATTTTTTTAAATAGGCACACATAAAGGAAGTATTTCACTGGACAACAGCGACATTATTTAAAGTTACCATTGTCATCAAGTAAATGTTTAACCAAAAATATATTCTTCTGCATCCATTTCTCGTAAAAGAACGGTTTATTTCCCACTTTGAGCTTTTCGTTACAAAAAATAGGTTCAGTAGCTAGATCTTTGTTATTTTTTAATTCTGCACGGTTGCAAAAAAAAATTATATGCCTGAAAAACATATCTCCAAAATTTATTTATTTTGCTTTGTACAAATCTGTCTGGTCCATATGAATCAAGGGCATCGATTTCAGGACATAATGAATGTAGTACTGTTTTCCATTTACAATTTTGCACGTATACTTTCCTAATCCAGGCGATTTTTAAGGATTGGATATATATCTTAAGATTGGGTATACCTAGTCCTCCTTTCCAAATATTTTGCGCAGAATATTTTCTTTTAATTTTATCATTTTGGTGTTCCAAACAAACTTGAAACACATATTTTGCAACATATCTATCTGAGAGTCTGGAGGGCTGGGCAGGAGGATCCACAAATATACAAGTTTTGATAGCACTAATGATTTTAGCACTGCTATTGTACCTAGTGGTGTAATTACTCTTTTTGACCATATTTTAAATAGACTTTTAACTTCTAAAAATTTATCTGTCACATTGATTTGAGTCATATCTGTCAGATTATTCGTAAACCACACCCCTAGGATTTTAAATTTTAAAGGGTTCTATTCCATTTTATATAAGGGTAAGTACGCGTTCGACGAATTCTATTTTTTATCCCTAACCAAACATTAAACGTTTTTTCATAGAGAGCTGTGAACAACTTTTCATTTGATTTCTTATCTCCTTCCAGTGTGAAGGTGGTGTCATCTGCAAACTGATTTGTCTTGAATTCCGTATTTTTAATTTTTATGCCTTTAACATCTTGATCTTGCCTTATTTTGTTTGCTAGTATTTCGGCACATAAAACGAACAAATAGGGAGATATAGGATCCCTTTGTCGGCATCCTCTTCCAATAGAAAATCCTGAAGAAACCTTCCCGTTCACGATAACATAAGACCTTATCTTTTCATAAAAAGATGATATCCATTGCTGTATTCCTTTTCCGAAACCGAAAACATGTAGAACCCTACTCATGTATGACCAGTCAACAGAGTCAAATGCTTTTTCGAAATCGACAGATACCAATAACCCAGGCAAGCGGTTCACCTGTAAATAGTGAATTACATCATATATGGTTCTTAAACTGTCTCCTATGTATCTACCGGGAATGAAACCTGACTGGTCCTCATTTACGATTTTGGGTAAAACAGATTTTATTCTACCTGCAATGCAGGCAGAAGCAATTTTATAAATAACAGTTAGAAGTGAAATTGGTTCTCCAGTTCTTTATGTATTCTCGTGGCTTCTCTCCTTTTGGTAAACACATTATTATACCTTCTTTTTGTGTTATAGACATTTCGCCTTTATTGTATCCCTCGTTTAATGAACGGACAACAAAATCCCCCAACTGTCTCCAAAAGAATTAAAAAAAAAATTTACTGTCATACCATCTGTCCCAGGACTT
>CM065718.1:19850858-19855858 GCA_033310375.1 Conus canariensis
GTATCTCATTAATTAAATAGACTGTGCATGCAAAAATTAGTATACTACACTACCTCCACACTCCATACACTTTAATGACATTTTTAAAACAACACACACACTTATACCCCCTGCCCCCTCCCCCCCCCCCCCCCCACACACACACCGACATACACACACCGGCCCCTTTTACAGGTGTTTTTCTGTTTTGTCTTTGTTTGTTTGTATGCCTGTTCGTTTGTCTCTTGTTTTTGTCTAAGATCACTGTAAAGTGGATAGACATTAAATTAAAGCACGAACACACACACACACACACACACACACACACACACACACACACACACACACACACACACACACACCGACGATAATGCGTAGGTCTGACATTTGCTAAGTCGTAGCCACGAAACCTTCTTCTTAAGTTACCTCATCTTAATCATTAATTCATTTATCCATCAGCTTAAAAGCATGCGCAGTGCGGTCTTGAAACTTAGCGGATGTGGTGTAGAATATATGGACTATTCTGCACGCAGTGACACCTCTTTGACAAAACTGAAACGGAAAAAAATACATGCAGAAAAATTTACATGCGTGTAATGAAAGAAAGTGGAGAAATAGGATGCGCAGGATATGTGTCCCTCTGTGTGTATGTGTGTGTGTGTGTGTGTGTGTGTGTGTGTGTGTGTGTGTGTGTGTGTGTGTGTGTGTGTGTGTGCGTGCGTGCGTGCGTGCGTACGTGTGTGTGTGTGTGTGTGTGTGTGTGTGTGTGTGTGTGTGTGTGTGTGTGTGTGTGTGTGTGTGTGTGTGCATGCGTACGTGCGTGAGTGGGTATGTGCCTGTATGTTTCCTCGTGTGCTGTGTTTTGTGTGTGTGTGTGTGTGTGTGTGTGTGTGTGTGTGTGTGTGTGTGTGTGTGTGGAGGAGAGAGAGAGAGAGAGAGAGAGAGAGAAGGTAAGGTAAGGTAAGGTAAGGTAAGGTAATGTTGCTTATAGCCCAGCCGACGGCAAAGGGCCATATCAGGGCTGTCAGCACGTTAAAATCAACCACAGGTGAGAGAGAAATGAAATGAAATGAAATATTTATTGTTCTTTAGGCCATGGGCACATGAACATTGGGTAATGGGGGTGTGGAAGACACACAAATAACAAACAAAATTTTAACATCATTGCTTCATTTCTTAACACATAGATAGAATGAACATTAAAGCGATTCTATTGACAGAAAATACAGTTCGAAAATGAAAGTTAAAATATTTAGCTTCTTACTCCTGTAGCAATAAAGTTATTTACCCTTCCAAAAATTGTTGCCTCTGTCTCATGGCTTGAAATATAAACTTTGAAACTAGAAAGGACTGTGTTTTAGATTCTCCATCCAATAATCGTTCCAGTGGCATATTCATTCCATTAGCAAAACACCTACTTCTCTGTTCTGTATACAATGGGCAATGATACAAAATGTGCCGTTCATCCTCTATACAATTTTTACAATGTGGACAGTATGACTGTGTAACATCTGCCCCATATCTACTCATATTTTTGTTAATTGGTAGCACTCCACACCTAATTTGAGTTAGAGATACGCGGAAGCAGAAAATATCTATCTTGTTTAAATAGCAACATAGAGTTCGATTGTCTTTAACCGAATTATACAGGCTGTATCTTTCTTTACCTCTAATTTTGCTGGACCATTCTTGAAAAAGTATGTCAAGCAAACGTTGCTTAAATTCACTTAAGAAGATATTAATGCTCCCAACGCCTTGGTTCAACCAGACTTCATAAAATCCTGCGTTTGAAAGCATTTCTCTAATTTCTGTTGCCCAGCATCTTTTACCGTTGTTATCCATTGACAACATCATTAAGTACGCCTGCTTAGGCAATCTATCATGATCCATATTCAACAGTCTAAACCAGTACTTAATGCACCTTATACGTGAATTAACAAACAACAGATATCGTCCTAATTCTCCATATGTCATTTTGTTTGGAGTCTTTAATGATACTCCTAGGTATCTTTTGCATGCTAATAAATGTCTTTCTCAAGACTTTCTAATCTCTTAAAACCCCAAATTTCTGAAGAATACAACAAGACAGACTGAACCTTAGCATCACGAATTCTAACAAAATATTTTAGGCGACATTTCTTTGCATTGTCTGAAAGCTTGACAAAGCCAGTAAAGCACCTTTTTTCCCTTTGCAACTAAATGATTTGTACCATGTTTTAGACTCATCATAGTAGTGAAAATAAACCCTAAATAGCAATAGCTATTAACAATTTCTAGCGCTTTGCCCTCGTAAAACCATTTTTCCCATTGCCCTAAATAGCCTCCCTTCCTAAACACCATTATGTTAGTCTTGTCTCTGTTAACTGTCAACTTTAAATTATCACAACATATCTTTAGTGAGTTTAACTGAGATTGTACACCCCCCCCCCCCCCCCCCCCCCCCCGGAGTAGTTGATATCAAAACCACGTTGTCTGCAAACAACAAAATGAATAGTTCGAGAAAAGTGGGTAACATCTGCACACCATGGATACCTGTATTATTAATATGGTTTGCTAACTGGTAATAAACAAGGAAAACAAAGTAGGACTCAGGGTACAGCCTTGTCGTGCACCTGTTGGGCAATCAAAGAAATTAAAAAAATCATTGTTTACACGGACACAAGAAACCAGCGATGCATACATACTTTTTAAAGCACTATAGAATTTTCCTCTTATGCCTTCATTATATATTATCTGTAACAGTTTCTCATGATTAACCGAATGGAATGCCTTTTTAAAATCTACGAAACAAACATACAGTTTCTGTCTTCTTTTGTTAAAGCATTTCTGGACTAAAGCATAAACACTGAATATTTGATCGACAGTTGAATATTTTTTTCGGAATCCTGCCTGATTTTCAACTATTTTATTATTATTTTCCATCCATGCGCTTAATCTGTTATTCAAGATAGACGTATAGCACTTACACGAGGCGTTAATGAGTGATGTTCCTCTGTAATTATCTGGTTGGTCATGGTCTCCCTTTTTAAAGATTGGCATCACAATTGCTTTTGACCATTCAAGTGGATAATGCCCAGAATCAAGCACTTCGTTAAAAAGCCTAGTTAGAAATTCAGCAACCTTATCACCGTCTGCTTTTAACATCTCCGGTACAAGTCCATGTAAGCCTCCTTATTTTCCGTTGTTTAATTTCTTTATTCCTTCTATAACTTCTTTTTCTGTGATCTCTTTGTTTAAAATGTGGTCACTTGCTTCATTTTTTTTTCACTATCAATAATGCTCTCGTTATCGTTAAAGTCATGTCCCTGTTGAAAAACACCCTGAAAATACTTAAACCAGTCATCTAAGCTTATCTTTTCACTAGCTTTCGTTTTTTGTGTTCCATTATCAAGCTTCTTTATTTCTCTACAAAACTCTGATGGTTTGTTTACATTTGCAGCTAAGGATTCTGCTGTGTTTCTACGAAATTCTCGTTTCTTTCTATTAAGCAATTCTCTGTATGCTTTTTTCTGCTGAGTATATTTTTGTCGATCTTCGATTTCACTTTTTTGTTATGTTTTTTGCTTCTCCTAAAAACCCTTAATAACCTTCTACATTTAGCCCTTGTATCTCTACATTCTTGGTCAAACCATGTACCTTTAGTATTCTCCAAAGATGCATAGCATTTTTTAACCATACAGTCTGCAGCACCTCTCAAGCACTCGTTAAAAACTTCAAACCCATGATCTATATCAACATCTAGTTCTTGTACAGCAGCTTCTAACCCACTAACAATGTCTTCACTATCAATCGTAGTTACATATTCATGTTCTTTTCCTTTGTCCCAAACAACCTTAATGATAGGATTTGCCTTCTTATCAGGTTTTTGGTCAGGTGTCTGGTTGACATCAGACTGTACGCAAATTGATAATGTGATCGGTAAATGATCAGAATCTACCATATCTGAGACAGACACATAGTTCCAACAAAATCTGTATAAGAGATCAGTAGAGGCGATGAAATAATCAACAAGACTGGAGCCTGCACCCGAAATGAAGGTACAACTATTATCAAAACCAAAAAGGTCCAGACCATTAAGAATAAGGCAATCAAAAATATTACAAAAGTCAGTGAGTTGTTCGCCAACGAAATTAATTTCAGGGTCTTGTGAGTGTCTTTTAACTGTTTTACTTATTTCATCCAAGTCTCTTCCTTCATCAGACAAGCTGAAAACAATATTCTTATCAGCAGTCCTGGAATTGAAATCTCCACATATCAAAAATAAAAGTCATCATAAGAATCGTGAAGATCTAGCATGCATTTCTCTAATAAGTCTAAACCAAATCCGTTGGCTTCAGATTTCCACGATGGTGAGTCATATGGCGGAATGTATGAGGCAATAAAGAAAACGTCTTTGTCTGTGTTCACAAATCCTCTGGACAGTTTCAAAATGACAGTATTACTAACATCGCTGAACACTCTTTCAACGAAAGGCAAAAAAAAAAAAATTTTAACTAACACCACCACACCCCCTGAAGGTCTACCGTGTTTTGACAATTTTTTTGCTTTTGACGAGAAAATGCTAAAGTCTACAAATACATTTTCATCTATTTCAACGTCCATAAAAGTTTCAGTTAGACACATGAGGTCATGCTTTTGAATACATTTGATAAAAGCACTATCACCTAATTTCGACTGCAAGCCACATACATTATAATTAAGAAAGCGATGGGTCACTGATGCATTGGCATTGAATTTTGCACAAACTGGTCGATATTTAGGGCGCCGTTCTGATAATCACGTCCATGTGCCCGGCCATTTCCCTATTCATTACTTTCGTTTCCTGATGGTTCTGCTGATGACGAAGGTTTTCTTGGGTTGTATTTATCCGTTCTATGGGCACTGTCTGTTTTAGCATACCTAAAGACTTCTAAAATGCTGGTCTGGTTCGGGGATCGCTGCGGTGTTGTCCGGGAGCGTTGAGCACGGCTGTCATCCCGGTCTTTCCTGGACCGGTTGAGTTTTGCACCTTGTCTGGTTCT
>CM065718.1:19863358-19873358 GCA_033310375.1 Conus canariensis
CATGTCATCCATACCAACGGCCAAACTGGCCTAATCTTCCGAAAGTTGGTGATGGGATTTTACGTGTGTGCAAGATGTTATGTGTGCATTTACACACGGAACTTCGGTTCATAGTCTCATTCGAAGGACTGTATGGGAAATGGAGTTAGAACCAATGTTTAACTCCGAGGGAAAAGTTCCCCTGTACCGAATCGGCCCGGCGGGAGATTCGAACCCGCAACCCCTGGATCACCAAGATTACGAGTAAAGGCGCTCTACCACTGAGCTGTTCAGGCCCACATTGAGGATACCATTTGTCAAACACTTTCTTGAAACTAACATTTTTTAAACTCTTTCATTGTTTTCACACTTTATCAAGTAGAAAAAGATAAGAAAAATACATCCGAAGGTGCAGGTAGGACCCAGAGAAGTAGGGTCCTCAGCTGCTGAAGAAACCAGCTGGGAGCAATCTTGCACCACCCTTAGAAGCCTGCGCTGTATTCACATAGGGTGCAGGCACGCACAGGGCATTCCATTACGACGTCAAGAGACATAATTGCTGCCTGGCAGATGCCACTGTGTATCAAACTCTTTTACTTAAACTAATATTCATCAAACTCTTTCACTGAAACAAAGATTCATAAAACTCTTTCATTGAAAATAATACTTATCAAACTCTTTCATTTAAACTATTATTCAGATAGACTGAAAAAAACAACAACAACAACAACAAAAAACCCAAACAAGCCAGAAACGTCAAAGGTTGTGCGCATGGCACGTTGCGGAATTTAGTTTTGAAAAAAAAAAAGAATCTGCGTACTCACAATTTAAGACTGGTTTCAGCACTTTGCTGAAAATTGAACGCTTCGACGGGCAGTGTGCGACAACCTTAACTAATGATCATCTCATCGTCTCCCAAGCCTATCATAGACGACTACTACATTTTGAAGGAGAGATATTGCAAGTTCATGTGTGTGTGTGTGTGTGTGTGTGTTCTCTGTGTGTGTGTGTGTGTGTGTGTGTGTGTGTGTGTGTGTGTGTGTGTGTTTGTGTGCGTGCGTGTGTGCAGAGAGAGAGAGAGAGAGAGAGAGAGAGAGAGAGAGAGAAAGAGAGAAAGAGAGGGAGCGTGTCCGTGTGTGCGTGTGTGCGCACGAATTACAAACATGTATACAGGCATATACACATCTGTCAATATGGATACTAATACGATTAATACAAAGAAACCTAGACAGCAGCTACAAGTTCTAAACCAGACCAGACAGAAAGTAACGTAAGGAGACATATAATGGACAAATTGAAAAAAGGTTTGACGTGTTGACTGACAAATAGAATCAAGTAGACATAATGGACACGAGTTTTACAACTACACATTTTTCATGCTGGTTGTACTACCTTTGAAATACGGTACATACCATATCTCATTCGCATTGCACCAATGAATGCATTGGAAAGGTAAATAAATCATGAAGTTTATACAGCAGTAGGTGTTACAGTAGTACAGCGAAGAGAGAGAGAGAGAGAGAGAGAGAGAGAGAGAGAGAGAGAGAGACAGAGACAGAGACAGAGAGACAGAGAGAGAGGCAGAGACAGATACAGAGAGACAGACAGAGAGACAGAGACAGAGAGACAGACAGACAGACAGACTGACTGACTGACGGACAAACAGTCAGACAGACAGACAGACAGACAGAGGCAGAAAAACAAAGAGATTCAGATTCAGACGATTTATTTATGTAATAGGCTAAGGCCCCTAATGAAGGGGTGTATGAACACACAAGTACAAAAGTTACATCAATGAAGTGGAATTACGGAACGAAACACGAAGTTTCGAAGGCAGTTTCAAGAAGCGTAAATTTCTCTATGCTCGAAGGCTTTGAACAAAAACAAAGAAATCTTTTAACAACTTCAGCAGAAATGGAGGAACGGAGTAGGCTCAGTTTAAACAAAGATGGCTGTCTGTAGCTTTTGGGCTTAATAAGCGTTTCTCTGATGCTGCTCATGAGAGCTGGGCAGGACAGGACGAAGTGTAATTCGGTTTTCTTTGATTCTTTATAAAACAAAAAGACAAAGCAAATTACGATTATCACATGTTCGATATCTAAGATAATGTATGGGTAATGCAGATATTCCTCATCTGAATTTTGATGTGACGTGTTTTAGGTGCCTATTCATGTCTAAGGTGAAGTACGTTTTCAGATCATGAACATCGCAAAAGTTCCTGTAAAATTCAATCCTGTCAATGTAATGAATATGCCACACTGTGCATAAATGCATGCACACACTCAGCTCAGCATTTACTCCGTGCACACGCACTCTCTCCAAACATCCAGAAGGCGCACTACAATAACTCTTCTTCTCCCCCTCCTCTCCGGGGAATAATTTACTGAACAATAATCAATTTTCCATCACATTCAACTGGTTTGTTTTCAAGGAATTATTTTTCATTCCTCCTCTCCAGTGGAGGTACAATCATTCCACAGATCCACTAGTTGGGACCAAATTTCATCTCATTATACATAATACTTCACAAATATATCTTTTACCGGTTTCTCCTCCTCACTGGAGAAACAATGTATATATTTTCAAAGAAAAATCAAAAAGATGGCTTAAAATATAGGTTTATCAAGTGAGTTCCAATCTAAGGGGGGACAATTAAAAGTCATTATGAGTCAACATGACAAATGCTTTCTTTTCTCACGACTGGTGCAGTCGTTGTCTTCTACAGCTCGATTTTCCAACCCTGGAGACGATTAGGTGCTGCCGCAGCACTGTAGCCCAAATATTTGTGCAACTGCCTCAGTCGCCTAACTGGTGCTGCCACAGCACTGGGAAGGGCTGAAACACGAATGAAGTCCGTGTAAGTAATCTATTTCAAAATCTGAATAATGATGAATTCTTTTCCCTTTTTCCCTTTTCTTAACTCTCTCTTTTTTTCTCTCCCCATCTGTCTATACCTCACTTGGTAATGGTGAATTGAAGGTGGAACTCGTTCTTCAAACAACCTGTCCGGTCAGTGTCCCCAAGCCATCTCCTTCCTATTCCTTATTTTTCCCTCCTGCGCTCTTTTTGAGTACACGTTCAGTGAGTACTCGTCTAACTCTACGCATTACCAGCCCATGGTTGCTGACCAATGGACAACGTCCTTCCATTGAACCAATGATCGCCCTACGTCTATAGCCACCAGCGACACCGATCACACTGGTCAGGCCATACAAATTATTGTTTCTTTTACCTTTTCTCTTCCCTACCTAGGGAAATGCTTTATAACAAATAAGGGCGTACGCGACGGAACGTCACATGTCGCCATGTGAGGCTACATCACATGACAGAATATGATTAGACCATTTCTGCCATCTGCAATCAATCAGCCGTTGACGGAAAAGACATGAAAACTCCTTAATATTACCACCCCCTTGATTCAACCACACAAATCCAAACCTGTATTCAAACAAGCAAAGGCATACAACAGGCTCGCACTTACTTTTATCTTTAGTATCTTAGTCATATGACATGTTGTACGCTTTACGAGGCATTTCAGATTCTTCCGTTTGTATTACCTTGAGTCAGTAGTGGATACATTTGACCGCAGAAATAAAGTAAGTATGGGAAATCGATCACTTGCACCGTAAATAAGATCATTTGGAGATGAGACACACACCCACACAGAGAGGGAGAAAGAGAGAGAGAGAGAGAGAGAGAGAGAGAGAGAGAGAGAGAGAGAGAGAGAGAGACAGACAGACAGACAGACAGACAGACAGACAGACAGACAGAGACAAAGAGACAGAGAGAGACAGAGAGAGAGAGAGCATCAGACAGACAGACAGACAGTGAAACAGAGACAGAGACAGAGAGAAAGATAGAGACAGAGATAGTATGTAAGTAAAACTAGTGTCTCACAAGCTCTTCTTCCTCACCAATCCCACCCCCATCCACCACCCCTTCCTCTACCTCCCCGTCCCCTGCCCCCTTCCCCCTACCCTGCCACTCCTCCCCGCCCCGCTCCCCCCCCCCCCCCCCCCCACACACACAAACAGATGCGTCGAGCAGTAGGAACCTTCCAGCACACCACGGCAGCCTCCAACGCCGCCCGTCTCGCCTCACTACGCATGGCCTTGACCTCCATCAAAGCCCGATCGTGGTCTACGGCGTCTTCGTGCTCTGCTGGTCGCCTCACTCGTCGTCTATCTCGTGCACCACTTCGACAGCCTCTGCCCAGAAGTTCCGCGGCTGGTTCACCACTGTGGGTCTCTTCAACTCCGCCATGAACTTCTTCGTCTACCTCTCCCTCAACGCCCAGTTTCGCCGCACCGTGCTGGGCTACTTCAGAAAGGGGGCTAGCGGCGACGTTGCCAGCTCGGGCGGTAGTAGCTCTCAGTTTCTCCGCCACGTCCGGGAGGCAGACTGTCTTTACGGTGGTAGCTGAGGCATCACCGCCGCGGAGTGGTGCCAGGAGGTGAGGAGGGAGATGCACGTGCTGGGGAATAGGCTGACGTCATCGGCTGGCGGAATGACGTGTTGGGAAGATTCAGGGTGAACGTTTAATAAAAGCAGACCTGAACAAACTAAGCCTGAGCGAGCTGAGATATTAGTGTTAAAAGAGGAAGAAGTAGTAATAGAAGGTCAAATACTCGGTGATATCAAATTTGTGGAAATAAGATCTGAAAGATTAAGAATAAGATAAACAGAATTTGATAGTCGTCATCCCCATCCCCGTTTTCCTATCTGAAGATTACGTTTTCTCTTAGAAAGAAAGACAAAAACACAACCAGACGTGCGGATGAGATCCAGAGAAGTACTGTCCTCAACTGCCGAACAACCCGGTTGGGAACAATCCTGCACCACCCTTGGAAAGCCTGTGCTGTGTTCACATAGGGTGCAGGCACGCACAGGGTATTCTGTTAAGACGTCAAGGGGGCATAATTGCTGCCTGAGAGATGCTGTTGTGTAATGGCTACCGGATAAGTCACGACAGAACCTCCATGGGAGCGTTCCCACGAGTGTACCAGCCCATATTTCATGACTGCAGAGCCAACCGGCAAAAAACCGCGCCACCGTCAAGCAACTTCCGTGTGCATCCCGCGGCCTCACTCGATGCTGTTCCACTGACAGTTGAAGACAGAACAACTCGAAACACGCCAGGCGTTTGCGATGAGGTCTTACCTGCACTTCGAAGAGAATCCCCTATCTGTTGATTGAGTTGAGTTCTATCGTATTTCATTGTATTGCGGCTTTTTTTTTTTCTCAAGTGTTAATAGCTGAATGACTGAAGGTGGAATCTAACAAAGAGAAGAAAATGTTTCATGCCAGTGCGCCAAGAGAATTGAACAACAAAGCGACGATGCATACACGCCGTGTTTCGATCCAGGGGTCCTGCTTACGATCCAGACATGACACTTCTGTGTTCTTGGTTTTCCCCCCATAGTTTCTGTGAGTAAAATTTGGGCTATCCTTGGAAGAGAGTATGGCTGACTATGTATGATAGATAGATCTCTGCAAATCTACAACTCTGTCATCAACATCTCTGTCTGCCACCTTGGAAGCTCAGTTCCAGTTCGTGTGTGTGTGTGTGTGTGTGTGTGTGTGTGTGTGTGTGTGTGTGTGTGTGTGTGTATACATATACATAGATATGTAGATAGATGCATAGATAGATAGATAGATATATAGATATATAGATGTGTGTGTATGTGTGTATGTGTGTGGCGCGCGCCCGAACGTCTGCGCACGTTGCGCGCGCATGCGTGCGTGCGTGCGTGCGTGCGTGCGTGCGTGTGTGGTGTGTGTGTGTGCATATATATATATATATTATATATATATATATCATAATATATATAATATATGTATATATACATATACATAGATAGATAGATAGATAGATAGATAGATAGATAGATAGATAGATGTGTGTGTATGTGTGTGCGCGCGCCCGAACGTCTGCGCACGTTGCACGCGCGTGTGTGTTAGTGTTAGTATTAGTATTAGTGTTAGTGTGTGTGTGTGTGTGTGTGTGTGTGTGTGTGTGTGTGTGTGTGTGTGTGTGTGTGTGTGTGTGTGTGCTGTGTTGGGTATGATTACGGGCACATCACAATGAAATCCAGATAAATAGAATCGTGAAGCATTGTTCTTTGCTCACCTAAAGGTCAAATAAAACTACTGTTCATTGAGAAAATTAATTAGTTTATCCGTGTTGGTGTGCATGGCACGTGTGTATACTTGTAAGTGTGTGTGTTTTTGCACGATTCTGCATGGACATCCAAATGCATAAGTAGGCCTGCGTGCACATTTTCTGCAACCTTATTCTACTCTGCCTTCGAAAATCAACAACAACAACAACAACCACCATGACGAAGAAGACGACGACAACAACAACAACAAAACCCACATACAATGTGTGTTTGTTGTGTGTGTGTGTGTGTGTGTGTGTGTGTGTGTGTGTGTGTGTGTGTGTGTGGTGGTGAGTGAGTGCGTGCGTACGTGCGTGCGTGTGTGTGTGTGTGTGTGTGTGTGTGTGTGTGTGTGTTTCTCTGTCTGTCTGTCTGTCTGTCTGTCTGTCTGTCTCTCTCTCTCTCTCTCTCTCCTCTCTCCCTCTCTCTCTCTCTCTCTCTCTCTCTCTCTCTCTCTCTCTCCCCTCTCTCTCTCGGAAAGATTTTAACGTATCGGCGAAATCTTAGATCCGATGAAATTTCCCCGCAGCTAGTCTGGTGCCATCAGACTTAGTACCTTCTCCAGTTTTATGCCGTTGCTGAGTTTGTGTCAAGGTCATCAGTTCTGGAATTTTCATGGGAACTCTCATTTAACAGGTGTGGTGGCAGCCAGCCTCCATATATGAACGCTCACTTACGTTGGCCCCGCGCCCACGTGATTGCAATCGTCTGTAGGCTGCATAGTAGGTCACGAAACTATATTCTGCGTGTGTTGGATTTAGAGCAGGAGCCATTGAACGTTGTGGTCGTAAACGGGGAACCGCAACCAGCCAACCAACCCATCAGCCAACCAACCAACCAAACAACCAACCAACCATCCAACGAATGAACGATCGAACAAATAAAATAAACCTCTCTCTCTCTCTCTCTCTCTCTCTCTCTCTCTCTCTTCTCTCTCTCTCTCTCTCTCTCTCTGCTACGCACACACACATACATTCACTAATAAAACGCGCGGACGAGCGGGCGGCACACACACACACACACACACACACACACACACACACACACACCACACAACACACACACACACACTCCACACACACAACACACACACACAACCACACACACACACACACAACACACACACACACAACACACACACACACACACACACACACACACACACACACACACACACCACACACACACACACACACACACAACACACACACACGCACAACACACACACGCACACACCACGCACGCACACACACACACACACACACACACACACACACACACACACACACACACACACACACACACACACACACACACACACACACACACACACACACACACACACACACACACGCACGCGGACAGAGAGGGAGGGAAGGAGAGAGTTCATAGGATATATACAAGAGCGAGAGGGCGGGCGAGTTAAAGAGAGAGGAGAGTTTGGTTCAAACGAATACAAACTAATAAACCTTTCACCCACCTACAGATAGATAGACAGACAGACAGACAGACTGACTGACTGACAGACAGACAGACAAACAAACACAGAGAAAGAGAGAGAGAGAGAGAGAGAGAGAGAGAGAGAGAGAAAGAGAAACAAAACGAAACACACACACACACACACACACACACACACACACACACCACACACACACACACACACACACCACACACACCACAAAATCAAAAACAAAAAGACCCACCGAAGGCTAGATAGGTGTGTCTTTTTTGTTTTGTTTTGTACTCCAGCCAACACGTAGCTAGCCTTCCATTACCAGCCTTAAATAAGCATTTGTTCGCACTACGGCACGACCAGCAGCAATACGGCAGTCCTAGCCCTTCATTTTTGTCAAGTTGGAAGGCCCAGCTCCAGCCTAATTCTGGTTCTTTACACTGGAACCGACTGATGCCGAGAACACCAGATACAGAACAACAGGCATTGCTGATGACACTACTGGTATCCGTCATGCATGGGGCCTAAAATCATCCCGAGTACAGGAGGATCAGAAACTGACCTGTGGATCATTAATACCTGCTGATGATGTATAATTTCATGCGGTTATTTGTATCTTGTACATTTACTGTGGAGACCCAATTGCGGGTCAGCAGCATGGAGACATGAAGATTTACAAGACCTCTTCGCTCACATCACTCGCTCTATGGTTTTCACCAACAAAACTCCCGCGATTGCAGGGGGTGATAAGTTCGTTTTAGTGTGTGTGTGTGTGTGTGTGTGTGTGTGTGTGTGTGTGTGTGTGTGTGTGTGTGTGTGTGTGTGTGTGTGTGTGGTGTGTGTGTGTGTGTGTGTGTGTGTGTACGTGCGTGCGTGCGTGCGTGTGTGTGTGTGTGTGTGTGTGTGTGTGTGGTGTGTGTGTGTGTGTGTGTGTGTGTGTGTGTGTGTGTACGCATGCGTCTACTTCCTTTTTAATAAGTTAATCTGCCCCTCAAAGGAACAATAGTGTTACAAACACTTGAAGATTCAAGAGAAAGGGGCGGGTCGGTGCCGGAGAGGGCGATGCCTGGGGGTAGGGAAGTACGAGGCAGCGATTGGTGATAATGGGGAAGTAGAGGCTAGGGACGGACAGAGGTAAGTTGGAAATGACGGAGAAGAGAGAGAGAGAGAGAGAGAGAGAGAGAGAGAGAGAGAGAGGAGAGAGAGAGAGAGAGAGAGAGAGAAGGGCAATTTCGTTTCGCTTATTTTTGGGTTCAAATCCCGCTTCACCCACATACCAAATAACACCCCCCCCCCCCCTCACCCTACTCCCACGTCCCCGAACCCATTCGTCCGTAAATCCTCCCCGTAAAAAAATCTTTTTTGTTATGGCAGATCCCTTAAATGTATAAAATTCGGCTGTGTGATTTCAGTCTACTTAGTTGATCCCATAGTACAGTCAACAATTGTTGGTCACAGCTTGCCAGTTGGAAATGTAACTCTTGTATAATCATTGTAATGCAGTTGTATTGGGAAGATGTGCTAGTTTTTGGTCTCTTCCTAAACTGAGCCAGTCCATGGAGAGCGTATACTAAATTGAGTACAAAACGTTCAGCAGGCAACGCTTTGTGTCCCTCCATCAGGGGAGATTACGCATTCAAGCTGAGCACACTGTGCTGGTGGCGAGGTGAAAAGTATGACAGTTACTGATAAATGACAGAAAAATAATCTGGGGGGAAAACGATACACGACATCGTTCTGACGTTTCCTGTAACGCAATGTGCATCCTCTTCCCTACGTCCCAAATTCAGTGTCACAAGCTCGTTTACAGTGTCATTTGTTAACGGTGCGTATCTTCTTAATACACACTTTTTGCGTACCTTAGCCACGCGGGATATTCCTGTTTTGGGCACGACCGGTCTAACATTGAGATAAGGGTCTACCAATATAGGAATTGTTCATATGTTGATTTTGACAGAATGACTGATCAATACTAAGGCTCATGAGGACAAGAATGTTCGTATGTTCATATACTGTCAACATGATAATGGCGCGGGTGGGATGGGGGGGAGGGGGGGGGGTGTGGATAGGGTGGAGGTTAGAAATTGAGTTCCTCCATCTATTGATTTGTCTGAAAATTGGAAGAATCGACGCCACAGAACGTAGCATTAAATGTCCTTAAAGGATAATTATTAACAAATTGCATATTCTGTATTCTCCGACTTATGCTTAAAAAATCCTGCTTTATGGCACGTACAATAAACGCTTTGAATTTTGTTAATAACAGTCGAATAGTTGTAGAATCCCACGCTAGTTAACTGCAGACAGAAATCAAGAATGGAAACAATAATGCTGGAAATTAGTGAAAAACCTCCTCAGAACATGTCCGCATTTGAAAATTTCACGCGAATCTGGAGTAAAAGAGTCT
>CM065718.1:19875858-19883358 GCA_033310375.1 Conus canariensis
AACAATCTATGAATGGACTGCACCAGTTACTGTTTACGTGCATACGACTGTTTCAGAGCTTGCAATGAATTGAAGATGAAATTTCCTCCCTTAGGTAAAAATCTGAAACAAATACGGCATCAAATTATGAATGATTTTTTTCATCATTCGAAGCCATCAGTGAAAAAAAGCCAAATGAACATAGCTAGATATAAAGTATTTCTTTGGTATGTTTTTCACAGAGATTACTTAAAGTATGGCATATTGAACTTAACAGTTTCTTCAGACAATGGACATAACAGTTCAGTTTGGCACATAATTTCATACTGATTTCTCTATTTTCTGATTTCGGATATCCCAGGCCTAAATTCTGTCAAAACAAATCGTTGGTGAAAATCTGTTTTGAAGAAAATACATTTTTTGTGTTTTGTGTGTTTGTTTTGTAATTTTTTTTTTCTTTTGGTTGGCAGTGCAGATAATCTGATTTTGCTCTTGTTATTTACGAAATGAGTGGAGATAAAACTTCGGTATATAGCAATCTTGTCATAAGAATGGACATGGCGTTTTCAGTTTTGCCATTTACAATCTGCCAGCCTTTGACGTTAAATTTGCACAAACACATTTTCTTCAACTAGTCCTGAATCATGATACGTACGTCTAAAACTATGTTCACACAGATATGCATTACCTAGTCACTTTTACCCTTTAGGTCTGGATCAAAGAGCATTCGCTTATAGCGAATAGATCTTATAGCAGAGTTTACATACATCAGATATCCATTTGCTTCGACATACACAAGTGTTTGAGAATGCTTCTGTCAACACCCAGAACTCTTCTTTAAGTCCAAATGAATTAAGAGATTCACAACGAAGGTCAGCTTTCTTATACCACATATATAACCATGAACCTTATTGTACAATCGGTGGTATCTGATTGCCAAAGCTTTGACAAAGGGTTCAAGTGACTTATAATTCAATCAAAAAACTTCATGTCAAATAGGAGTGAACTTCTCAGCTTCATAAAAAGGTCATTAAAGGCTACAATTAAACTTAAACGACTTAGGAACAATCTTCCAAGATAGTGATAGACTTTGACATTGCTTCTAGATGGTTCCCTGTTCTAAAAAAAGTTATGTCACCATTATTAGAATTAATTTTTATCTGCAATTTATTGGTTGAGTTTATCAAATCATTTAAAGTGCGCTTGCAAACCAACAGCTGTTTCTTACAGTGATGCTACATCATCAACAAGAAACAAAATAAACTATTTCAAAACGCCCACTGGAAACCTATCATAATGTCTTCCTTGATCTATTGCTTTTGAGGCTAATTTACTTATGAGCAATATAAATCAAAATAGAGTTAGAAACGTTTCCCTATTTCACACCTTTTATGTAATTTATACAATCAGTGAGTTTGCCAGTGCATCTAATTCTTATTTGAGCCACATCATACACACCTGTGAGCTAATTGAGTAGCCTTTTCCTGACTTGTTTTTATCAATGATGGCCACAATAGATTTCTATTAATGGAGTCAAACGCGTTTTCAAAGTCAATAACATTGAAAGGAGATTGCGATAAGAAGAAAGTTGTTTTTGAATAAACGCCAAAGGTTGGGCATGTGCTCTACTATAGAGTACCTCTTTCAAAGGTAGCATGATTTTCACCTGTTACGTTGTCATAGTCTATGCATTTTTTGCGTCTACAATTTAAGGTAACACTGAATGCCTCACTATCAATACTAGAACATAAAATGCTTCTATAATTATCAGTGTATTTAACGTTTCTTTTCTGTTTAAAATGTTAGAGTATTAGATTGGACCCAACTTTCACAGAAAGTAGCTCTTTCAAGCAATATATATTAAAATATTGTAAAAGAAATCTGTAATTTGTTATTATTATTATTATTATGAACATTTATGACGCCTAATCAATTGAATGCCCTAGGCGTTTACAATATCACAACAGACATCAAATCACACAATATATAACAATCATACATGAGAAAAAGGCATCAAAATCCAAAGCAAGGACACAAACTCACAAGCATGCATACACGCAAACACACACTCACACAGACACGAACGCACACAAAGCAGACACTCGCATCACACATTGCAAACGTCGGGTCACAGGGAAGACGAAGTTGCCTAGGAAACAGATGAGTTTTGAGAAGGCGCTTGAATGTGGGCAGTGAGGGTGAGTATCTGAGAGAGCGAGGCAATTGATTCCAGGTAGTTGGAGCTTGATAGGCAAAGGAACGTTGACCAAAGGTTTTAGTGCGAACAGTTAATGTGTAGCTTAAACACAAACGTTCCAATAATACCGTCAGGGTTTTCTGCTTTACGGTTTCGAACTGCGGTAAGAATTTCTACCCAGAAGATTAGACGATTAAATAGTTCATTCAATAAAAACACTTTCTAGGTATTGCAAAATACCATCACTGTCGCGTAATGGTAAATATTTATCCAGCAAGGATTTGGAATATCGAATCCAGTTATCAAAATGTACGTCACTTTTGGGTTGCTTCTTTCTTGAGCGAAATTTTTGTAATATGTTGCCAAATTTCGTTTTGATATTAATAGGTAACTCACCCCGAAAATTCTGGTTAAACTCATCTTTCCTTCTTAACCGCACATTTTGTATCATCTCCTAATCCTGATGCGTATATCATTGCTCTGATGTAATGTCATGTAAAACAATCTTAAAACAGTTTAAGCATTCTTTTCGTTTCACAGTTATGTTCTTTATCAAACCACGCGCACGGTGCTTGCCATGTTCTATTCAAGTACTTTCTTCTTACAAAATGCACACTCACAGATGGAATCCTAGAGCTTCGTTGATATTTACATCAATCAAGTCCATTACCATTTTCAGTTTATCAGCAGTTTCAGCTTGACATAAGCTGCTCAAGAATTCAAGACTGTTTCTTCTTTCGAGACACATTTCTGTATCGTCTGTATTGTATTACAATCAAAAACATTTAACTGTGTTTCCATTTGGAAATGCCATGAAGCACTCAAGAGGAAACGATCTGACTGGGGTTTGGTCAACAACATGCTGTTAACCATAAATATAAACACATGGTCATAAAAGGCAACATACAAATTAGAATAATAATTTACACCACTTCATGTTTTACCTGTACATAGACACCACCCTTCCTGGCCATCGTTTAACATTTCATTAAGCATTAGGAAGAAAGAAGAAGAAGAAGAAGAAGAAGAAGAAGAGCTCTGGGGCACAAGACAGATAAAGTAAAAAGATAATGTATACGCCAAAAAATCTTAACATATTCTAGATGTAACATAAAAGATGAGACTTTCTCATTGACCTACCCTCTAGATCATCGGACTCAATTATTCACTTTTCTTGTCAGATCAATCAATCAATCATCATCACCATCATCATCATCATCATCATCATCATCATCATAAAGTTCCTCCTCCTCCTCTTCTTCTTCTTCTTGTTCTTCTTCTTCATCATAATAATCATCATTATTATCAACTTCTTCTTCTTCTCTTATGTTTCCGAGTTTTCTTTTCCCGTCGCAGATCGTTTATATTGTCTTCAGGTCCACACACTAGTTCGCGTAGGACACCGTATTCCTGAGGTATTTGACACACTGCAACTTTCCCATCGTCTGTCTTGCTGCTCAGAGAACTATATAATTATGTGAAAGCGTCAACATCACATCAACATACACACACACACACACACACACACACACACACACACAGAGAGAGAGAGAGAGAGAGACAGAGAGAGAGAGAGAGAGAGAGAGAGAGAGAGAGAGAGAGAGAGAGAGCAATGAATTAAATCTGTTGGCCACTTTTCGCCAGGAAAAGTTAGTTAAGTGTAATTAGTGACTAACTTACGACCAATCACTTGAATCTGCAAGACCAGACCACTTAACTCATAAAGTCGGAGTGAAGGGCTCATGCCTTTTACAGATTTTCGTTATAGGAAGATCATGGGATCCCATCTTTCTGAGAAACTGGGCTGCAGAAATCCAGCTGGAAGGAACGGGACAGATCCTCTACATCCGGGAATATCAGCAGTTTCATCCAAAATCCCCTGTGACCAGGGGATTTTGGCATATTCATTACAAGACACCATCATCACGACTTGCCACGAAAGATAAACACCGACTACCTACGAACGAAAATTTTCACCCACGTTTCTACCTGGGGGAACCGACTCCACTGGGTACCTTCTCCCCACCGCAGATACTGACTCCAACCAAGCCTGCCAGCTGACAAGTCCGCTGGGCAGCTGACTCTTATTTGCTGCAGCTTGCCACAGCAAACAACTTGTCCTTAAACGAATCTGCTATGAGGTCGTGAAGCTCAACCTACTGGTTCTCATCCATAAACCCATCACACATGCGTCAGGTTCTTCACGCGTTAACGCTAAATAATTGTCCGAGTCTGGCGAGTCTGACACTCTAACTGGCTTGTGTTAAGGCTAACAACATGCAAAGCATATAAACATACTTCCAGTATGTCACACACCCATGTTTGTGCACATACACGCTTGCATTCACAAACACAGTATGCTTACTTCGTACGCAACACGCAATCACTCCATTCACCCAAAGGAGCACTATCACAATTGAATTAAGTTTTCTATAAAACGCTGCCTTTACTCAATAAAGAAAAGGGTCTTAATTCTTCTTTTCACTTCACTGCATTTTCCAACAATTATTTCTTCTCTTTACAAGATAATTCCCCACATACAAACAATAATACAATATTCAAAGTTTTATCAAAGATCAAACACACTCACACACATGTTACACTATCAGTTCTTTTTATATTAAACAATGGCAGTAAAGACAAGTCATCTTCTTGACTTGTCGAGCTTTCGTGCACTTGGCTGTACCACCTCTGGACCACCACAGCCTGGACCCTCACTAGGCTGGTACACCTCAAGTCTGGTACACCACTGGACGCTGAGGGATTCTGTAACGAAACCCTAGGTCCAGGGTTAACCTCTAAAAATGAATGTTATTTATTTTTTCTCTTTCTCTCTTATTATTCATAGCTCCTTTTTAACTCCCTTCACATTCACTCTAAAATCAATACAGAATACTCACATGAGTCTTGTTCCACCAACCTATTCCTACCTACAGTTGGGGTACAGAAAGAAATCTTTATACAACAATATTTTATTTATTTATTTTTCAATTCTTCTTTTCTTTTCGCGTTCAACATTCATCTTTCTCTTTTTCCCAAATAGCGCAGTATCATCAAATCTTTATAATTATCAAACTTCTGTTATCATTACAATTACACCTTTACTGTAATTGCTTTAACCAGTTTACAACCCCAACTGGTACTCACCTTCTAGGGAATAAGCGACAAGCCTACCCTAGTAGACTTCCAGTCTACATCTACACTCTGTACTCGAGTGAAACTTGCCACACCAGGCATATTACACCCACCAAGGGTTAAGCACACCCAAACCAGGGTTGCATCGGACAAACCAGTCCAATCGTATAGCACACCCAACCCAGGGTTGCATAGGACAATCCTAGTCCTACCTATGTTAAAGCCCAACGAGGGTTACAATCAGACATCCTCCTATGTCTGTGTGCAGAGCTCCTCTGAAGTAACAATAGTCTTCCACCCTTCCTGACATTGGGTGAACACACTTCACAATCCACTCAGCGTCCTACTCTTCCGCATCACTGGCGGTTGCACTCCATGAATACAAAAAAGCATCAAAACCGTAGGTTCCATTCCACAATTGCAAAAATTACAAAATCTCTTAACACTCTTTTCTTTGACATGAAACTTTTCCATTCACATAACACTTTTCTCATTTTACATGACACAGTAAGTGGTACAAAAAAGAAATAAATATATATATATATATATATATGTATATATGAAAAGAAAAAGAAACAGCCGAAGGTGCTGGGGAGGACCCAGAGAAGCACTGTCTTCACCTGCCTTTAGAGCAGTCCTGTACCACCCTTGGAGGCCTGCGCTGTGTTGACGATGGGTACAGGCACGCGCAGGACACTCCATTAAGATATCAAGGGACATAACTGCTCCTGAACAGAGGTAAATCAGACTACAGGATGCAGCTCATAACAGCCTTAAAGTAGCATCCCCATGGGTGCACCAGCCCGTATTTCATGACTGCAGAGCCCACCGCCGAAAAACACCACCCTCCAGCTGCCGAGCACACCCCACAGACCCAACCACCCCTGCCCACGGACAGATGAAGACAGTGCCACTCCAGACACAGCCAAGCTTTCGCCATACGGTCTTATGTGCCCTCAAGAGAGAATCCAAAGTTGTAGTCTTTTCCACTGTCAACAGGACTTTCCCTGTGGTCAGTGGGTCTTTCCTCACCGTCACTGGACCTTTCTCCAGGGTCAGCCTAGTTAAGGCAAAGAAGAAAAAGAAACAGCCGAAGGTGCTGGGGAGGACCCAGAGAAGCACTGTCTTCACCTGCCTTTAGAGCAGTCCTGTACCACCCTTGGAGGCCTGCGCTGTGTTGACGATGGGTACAGGCACGCGCAGGACACTCCATTGAGATATCAAGGGACATAACTGCTCCTGAACAGAGGTAAATCAGACTACAGGATGCAGCTCATAACAGTCTTAAAGTAGCATCCCCATGGGTGTACCAGCCCATATTGGTCAGCTTCTTCATTTCCATATAGTGCAGTGAAAATACTCCCATCCAGTGAATACCTTCACACTGCACTATATGAAGAAGCTGACCAACTGACAAAGGAAGGACAGCAGCCCCAACTGTAAAAGGTAGTCTCCTTGGAATAAATCTAAAATATTTCCAAGGAGACAAATAGGAAGATGACTTGAGCAGCACCCAGACTTCAACAAGAGGGATGCATACTACCGGACGCCCAAATCAGACCAAGTGAACATTGTTGGACTGAGGATAAGGCTCCCCTGACCTCAACATCACAGGTCCACTATACTCCACACCTGTGAGTCTTTCAAACCATCAATGCAGTGCAGCCCCAGAGACAGCGGAGCATTCCCAGCTTGGCCCAAAGTGGAAACCTGGCCTGCCAACTCACCAATGAGTGCAAAACCATACTGACCACTGGAGGGTCTTCACCATACAGCAGCCTCCGTCAGTACCTCCAGGATTCCGACCTAAGTAAACGAAGAAGAAGACCATCATTGTGATACTGAGAACCGGGCACTCCAGAGTATGACATAACATCTCTGCAATACTCCACCCTGGCGGGTCTGCGATTCATCCATGCAGCCCCAATGACGGTGGAACAGTCCCAACAACACCAAAAGAAGAATCCTGGCCTGCCAACACACTGATGAATGCAAAACCTTATTGACCACTGGAGGGCCTTTACCATACAGAAGCCCTTGCCAGTACCTCCACCATTCCTGCCTAAGGGAACGGAGAAGAATCTCTTCCTACACTACCGTTGATCTCATATGATCATCACCCATCAGTGACTGATTAATGATAACAATTTTTACCCCTCTTTGTGTGTGTGTGTGTGTGTGTGTGTGTT
>CM065718.1:19888358-19930858 GCA_033310375.1 Conus canariensis
CACACACACACACACACACACACACACACACACACACACACACACACACACACACCCACACACACACACACACACACACACACACACACACACACACACACACACACACACACACACACACCTACCGACACAGGCGCACTTATCAAGTTCATCGGTTCAAGCGTAAAAAATACAGTTATGCATGCAGTACATAAAAAGTCAGGTCAGAATAACAGACACAGCATTTAGATATTATGGTTGAAGAAGGCTTTCCTAAGGAAGTATGTTTTTAACTCTGACTTGAATTTAGATAATGTAGGCAGATCACGTAAGCTGTCAGGAAGAGAATTCCAAAGAGTGGGCGCACTAAAGCTAAATGCTCTCTCACCGACTGTCTTTAACGAGCGCCTAGGAATTTTCAGAAGTTTTTGAGAAGATGAGCGAAGAGACCGAGAAGTTTGATAGGTGGACAGAGAAGCAGAAAGATACTGTGGGAGTGTCCCATCAAAGTAACGATAGGCAAAAACTGCGATTTTGAACTGCCATCGATATTTGATGGGAAGCCACTGGAGTTCACGTAACAAAGGTGTAATATGCTCATTTTTACGCTTTTTGAGAACAAGCCGAGCTGCACTGTTTTGCACCCTTTTTAATCGTGCAAGCTGTTCTGAAGGAAGTCCTGCTAACACAGAGTTACAGTAGTCTAGTCGGGACATTACCATGGCGGTGGTGAGTCTGATTGTTGCCTGTGTGGAGAGGTAAGACCGGATAGAAGCAATACGTCGCAATTCCAGGAAGCATGCACGACAAACATTAGATATTTGGTTCTGCATAGAGAGCGTTTGATCAATGCTGACACCTAAATATTTCACTGACTCTTTGAAAGGTAAAACAACACCATCAATTTCTGCTGACTCAGCTTTAACCATCTTGACACGAGAGGAGGTACCAACAGCCATGATCTCGGTTTTGTCACTATTCAGCTTGAGTTTGTTGCTGGTCATCCACACTTTCACATCCCTAAAACATGCGGTAATATCTGATTGAGAGTAGAGATCCAAACCATAACGTAGTTATTGTTATGTTTCTGAAACGCATGTGCATTTCAAGCTATTCTCGCATGGGCTTATAATGGCACGAATACTTTATTATTATTACATTTGTGAATATACTTTTGTTTCAAGACTGAGATTACAGTTTATGTTTCATATACCATGTTAATCATCTTTTGCATTCTTCACTGCTATCTTTCTGCTTACGCTGCCTTCTTTTGAATCACACAAACTGATGACACATAAGCTCAAGTTAATTAACAAAATCATCCGTAGGTTCAGGAAGCAACATCCCCAGACATACCAGACACTAACGTGAAGATTTCAACACAGCAATTCTTCCCAAGTTGTGTGGCGCTCTTTTTAGTCCAGATTTTAAACGCATTCGAATCTCGGAGAAATCATTTGTCAGTGCAGCAAGAATTATGACTGAGCAGTTTCCATTGTTATCTCTGTTAACGTGTTTAATTTTGAAATGATAATTGTTGGCAAAGAATGTTGCTACACCCTTTGAGTTACTTCTAAAAAAGCTGTTCACATTGTAATAGACTTTACACAGTGCTTTTTTCATGGAAACGTGTATCCTGTAAACAATAATTTGAAAAAAGATAGAAAAAGAAATCCTCTTAAGGTCAATTAAGCCTGAGAATATAATGACAAAATCAAAAACCTGTCCCTTTGGGGGCTTAATTTTAAACAAATATGCGCATAGAGCAACATCCACATGCAGAACACACGAGTATACAGCCTGTTCAAAATATGGTTCAGCATGTGATGAACCAGAGCAACAGCTAAACATAGTTTCTACACACTTTTTGGACATGAAACAGTTCAAAGAGATGATAAAAGATGACCACTGTCACTTCTTCATTTCGAGATAATAAAATCGTTCACAGTTCTGAGTTCTAAAGTAAAAAAAATGTCTCAAACACACGCAAAGACGCTCGTAAGTCACAGAACCATGCATAGTGTAGTTTACAAAATATGGGTAAAGAAAAACAGTACATACCTTTTCGAAAAACAAACAAACAAACAAACAAATCTACTTGACTAACATTTACAGTCTTGCAGGCTCTTTGATATATTTATATTTTTTAGATGAAAGAAAGAACAAAGACAAGTTTTTACCGTGTAAACGTTTTTCGTACCTCGGCTAGAACCCTGAGATTCGCTTCCAGTAACGTTCTTTGCGTGTGTAACGTTTTGAATTCTGTCATAAGATTAAAGCAAGGACAATGAGGGACCATTTTCAGAGTGTAAACATTTTTTGCACCACAGCTAGAACCAAGAGATTAACCTTTTGTGTGTGCGAGACTGTTTCAAAAATAAAGTACCATTAGAAAAGCCACGTTAATTCCTTGCGGGTATTCATTTTTTCCATAAAGATGTACCCTAACACGAGTGAAGAGCTCGCGGTGGCAGACTTCAGGTTGCAGGACAGCACCAACTCCTCCTCTGAAGCCGGGGCTGAGTTGCCTAACACCCTGAACGTCTCTCTCCTGCGTGCCCTATCTTCTGCCATCATCGTCACAGTCAACATCCTGACCATGGTCGCTTTCACCAGGGTCAGGTCATTGAGGACCTTGTCCAACAACCTGGTCATCTGCCTCGCCAGCACCGATCTGATGGTCGGGGTGATCACCTTCGTCAGCGCCCTCGTCTGGCTGCCTCGGCTGGGAGAGATTCTCCACTTCTCTCCCGAATCGTGTGTGTTTCGGATCTGCTGGTTCCTCGTCTGCTGCGCGGCTTCTATGGTGAACATCTCCTTCATTGCCGCGGAGCGGTACCTGTACATCGTACATCCCTACCTTCACGTGCAGTACGTCACACCTGCGGTGAGTGTGTTTGGCTGGATTCATGAGTTTGGAGGATAATGACCAGATCGAACTGGAAAAAAAGTTATTGATCATATGTTGTAAATAGATATTATGACTGAAGGTAGAACTGTACACATTACTGGAAATAGCCACTCTTTCATGTAGATAGAAGAGCTGGATACTGACAGTTCCGAAACCTGTGTGTTGAACGTTATGATGGATTCTCCATCATCTCGCACAAAAGGCACACAAGTCAAATGACCTTCAGGAAGCTCTTCCCACATACGCTGTCAGATAAAGGTCTTTCATCGCAGTTACCCCGCGAGCTATAAGGTTGCTTAGTATGGCCACATCTGCCTCCGTGACTCCCAGTCCAAAACCAGACAACATGGTACAGTAGAGGGTGACCATCCCAAAGGCAGACTGAAGTTCTGGATGGATAACACAAAGGACTGGAAACTCTACCCTGTTGCGGGCGATTGAGAACAGAAGTTTCGAAGTGGGATGACTGCAGGCAGAAATTGAAATAAGAACAAAATCACGTTTTGCACTCTGATGGAAGAAATAAGTTATAGTTCGTTCTTTGTCTTCGATGTTTCAGATGTTTTTTTGTTGTTGTTGTTGTTCCACCTGAAGAAGACCCAACAGGTCGAAACGCGTTGGGTTTGTTTCGTAGTTTGTTTGTTCCCTCGCTTGATAACCCTGCAATTCTGTTTGCTTTTTTTTGTTCATGCGGACGGAGAGGTGTGGAAATCCCTGGCTCTCCCCGTGTTCGTCGCGGGCATAACGCTTATTGTCAGGGTGCAATCGATGATGAAAATAAATACATCAACTCGAGGGTCAGAACTGACAAACTTTAAAAAAATCTATGCAGTAAAATATATATGGAAATCAGATAGTTAACCACAGGCACATCTGTCTTGAAACATTTCATTATAAAACAACCGCGAACAGAAATACAAAAACATTTACCCCCACCACTACTTAATCAAATGAAACATATCAATTCACCGTATTGCGAAGCTTTGTTCGATACCTGTCATTTTGATTTTAAGTTAATGTTAACTTTTCTTTTATTTCTGCCAGAGGTTTGAAACAAAGCCACGTCTTTGGAAATGTGACTCTTGACCCATCGTTCTCTCTCTCTCTCTCTCTCTTCTCTCTCTCTCTCTCTCTCTCTCTCTCTCTCTCTCTCTCTCTCTCTCTCTCTCTGTGTCAGTCAGTCTATCGGTCTGTCTGTCTCTTCTCTCTCTCTTTGAGACGTCTGTTGGCAAAAGACAACAAATTAACCCCAATAAAGAGAACATCTTTGAATGAAAATAAGCGATACACCCAACGCTTCTTAAACATTGCGAGAAAGCATGGATGGAGCCTTTATGTTTTCTCGCTTTGTGTAAGGACGCGTGGAATTTCGAGAAAGAGCGGGCTGAAAACGAGCCACAGAATCGAGTAAATTCTTGTAGAGCAGAGATCCATAGCTTCATCTTCATCGGTTTTACGCATTCTTGTGGTACCCGGATACTATTTTGTTTTCATCGCCCCCCCCCCCCCCTTTTTTTTTTTTTAACAAGTGATGATCAGTCCAACAGGTTAGCTAGGGTCTTCAACACGTTCGAGTCTATGTTGCCAACCAATGAAAAACTATAAGAATAATGTCAGTAGATTTGCAGTGAACGTTGGTTTTTGATTTCAGAAAGGCACAGTTTGTTAAAAGGAGACGGACACGGCACATACTGTTGTTGTTGTTGTTGTTGTTGTTGTTGTTTGGCAAACAGCCACCCTGAGGGAAGCCTTTGTGGTCTGTTGGCTATGCTCAAACTGACACTGACACTGATATAGATCAAAGTCAGAGTACGAATTTCTTTTTTTTTTTTCTCTATATTTATAGATTTATGTTAGTTTCAGCCCAGCTGACCGCAACGCGGAGTCGTATCAGGGCCCTGTGACCATGTGAAAAATCGGTTCTCTACGTGATTGTACTGAAAAGAAGCACAATAAAACAATTCATTAAAAAATATAACACGTCAAATATGTCAAGCTTGATTTTGTACTAAATGAGAGAGAGAGAGAGAGAGAGAGAGAGAGAGAGAGAGAGAGAGAGAGAGAGAGACATACATACAGACTGACAGACTGATAGACTGACAGACACAGAGAGAGAGAGAGAGAGAGAGAGAGGAGAGAGAGAGAGAGAGAGAGAGAGAGAGAGAGAGAGAGAGAGGAACGAACGAACGAACGAACGAATTTTTATTTTCAGAGGGTAATAGGATAAGCATCACTGCTTTTTTACATCCAGCCCTCCGGGGCCAAAAGAAATTTAAGAAAGGAAAAGAAAAAAACACAAAAATATTGATTAATATAAAATAATGAAAAATCACTCTTAAATATGAAATATGAAAATACAAAAGGATACAAAATCTATGTACAGAGGGAACACCGACAGAAGGTGTGGGAGACGGTGGGGGTGGGAGTGGGATGGGGTGGGATGGGGGACAATTAAAATGAGAGGAGGGGGGATGGAAGAAAAGGAAGAACTGATAAGGAAAATGAAACATTTACACAGAACAGTTATTGGTACATCTTTGGGCAAAGTGGTGTAAGATCAGACAGATACATCAAGTACGTAAAAAGATTGGATTTAAACTTACTACTGTTTGGTTCGTTTTTCAGTTTTTCTGGGATATTATTCCACAGCCAGCCCCCAGAATAAGCAAGGCTTGATTTGCATAAATCAATAGATGGGAAAGGGAGATTTATTTTATACGAATGACGATGATCATTAGAAGTAAATATATTCATTAAATAGGAAGGAGCACTGCCGTGTAGTATTTTATGCATAAAGAGTGCTTTATTGTACAATAGTTGGTCTTGAATGGAAGGATACCTACTCGTTCATAATCAGGGTGCCCTAGCGAGGGCGAGAATACTTCACTTTGTCTTTTGCACTGATATTTTGCCTTTGTTACTGCTGGGATTTCTTTCAGCGCTTTGTTTATTGCTGCTTTGGAATTTGTATTGTTGTTTGCGTTACAGTATTCACTGATCTTTGTATTTTTTTCCTTGTTGGCCTGTATAATGTCAGAACGTGGTAGCCCTTGGCTAACCGAGGATGGACTTAGAGTGGGGCAGCTAAATATTAATCATGTTATAAATAAGATTACTGAAATATCATCCATATTATCAAATTTGGGCAAACATTTTCACATATTTGGTTTTTCAGAATCCCATTTATCTCCTTTCATATCTAATAGTGACCTTTCAATTCCAGGCTATAATATACTTCGTAAAGACCCCATTCAAAAAAAAAAAAAAAGAAACTGGCATAATAGTGTATGTCCATCAGTCAATTAAAGTTGAAAGAATTGATCACCTTGAACAGCATCACGTAGAAACTATTTGGATCGAAATACAGCTGAAGTATAACAAGCCCATACCTCTATGTTTTCTATACAAGAATCCAGCCGAACATGTCGACTGGATCGACCGCTTCATTTCAATGTTGGAAAATGCTAATGAAGATGTCATAATATTAGGTGATTTTAATATGGGTTTATTCAAAACTGATAATCACTGGACTCAAACGTTTGAATCATTTGGTTTGACACAATTAATAAAATCAGCTACCCGTGTAACCAATTCTTCTGAAACATTAATAGATCATATATATGTTACCAATTCAGAAACAATAGTAGAATCAGTTGCTCCTGCTTATGGCTGCAGTGACCATTTTCCGATTTGTTTTACGTGGACCAAAAAGGGTGTCAAAATACCCAAGTTAAATCATAAAACGATTACATTCAGGTACTTTTCTAAATTTGATCGTGACAATATTCTCTCAGAACTTTTAAATTCCCCTTTAAATGACGTGTATCAGTATACTGACCCCAATCAAGCTCTGCAAGTATGGTATAACATCTTCCATGACGTATACAATAAACATGCCCCTCTTCAAACTAAAAGAGTAAAATATCGGATAAAACCACCTTGGCTTACAAAAGAAATACAGGACACTATATATCAAAGGGATCATCTGTTAAAAAATGGCTCTCGCGAAGAATTAAAAAAGTACAGAAATAAGGTGACCTCCCTAATACGATCAGAGAAAAGGAAATATTTCTTGGACCTTATTAATAGAAAGAAAGACAGTAAATCTATTTGGAAAGCTATACATGGCTTAACCAAGAACAATTCTGACCCTGTATTAAACTTAACAAAAGACATATCTGCAAGTGAACTGAACGCCCATTTTGCAAGTATAGCAAATCAAATCATACGAAACGATGAATCAAAACGTAACGATCTACAAGAATTACTGAAATACTGCCACCAGAAGAATATCCATTCAGCTTTGGATATTAGTGCCATGGATGTCCACGAAGTTTTCTCTTCTCTTAGACGGTTAAAACAGACAGCAACTCGTGAAATTGATGGAATTGACGGAAAATTCTTAAGCTATCAGCATCTGTTATAGTAGAAACTCTCACATATATTTATAATCTCTGCATTGATAAGCATTGCTTTCCTGATGCTTTTAAACAAGCTAAAGTCATACCATTGTACAAATCAGGAAATATGACTGATCCTTCTAACTATCGACCTATCTCTATTCTATCAGTTCTTTCAAAACCATTAGAACAACACATAAGAAAGTGTCTTCTTTCTCATGTAAAAAAATTCGATCTACTACACCCTAATCAATCCGGATTTAGAGAGAATCATTCTTGTCAAACAGCTCTTACCAAGATAGTTGATCGATGGCTTTCAAACATAAACAACAAACACTTTTCTGGAGTACTCTTCGTGGATTTTGCTAAAGCTTTCGATGTCATTAATCATGAACTTTTGCTCAGAAAGTTAACTATTTATCGAGAGAGAGAGAGAGAGAGAGAGAGAGAGAGAGAGAGAGAGAGAGAGGAGAGAGAGAGAGAGAGAGAGAGAGAGAGAACGAACGAACGAACGAAATTTTGTTTATTCAGGGATATGAGATAAGCATACAAGCGTGCTTTTTTACACTCAGCCCTGAGGCTAAACAAAAAGTCACAACAATAGTGCAGAAAGTAAATTGTCCATATATGTAACAAGTATAGCAAAGAAGAGGAGGAGGAGGAGGAGGAGGAGGAGGAGGAGGAGGAGGAAGAAGAAGAAGAAGAAGAAGAAGAAGAAGAAGAAGAAGAAGAGAAGAAGAAGAAGAAGAAGAATGTATGAGAAACATAGATGCACAATATAGTCTACGCCAATTATTTACACGACTGACAAGGCCACAGGAGGTAATTCGGTGATCAATTAAAGAAAAGAATAAGACAGAACAAATGCTAGTTTAACCGTGAATTAAAAAAAAAATAAAGATGATAATGGAAAATAATACATACATACGAAATAATGAGTAAAAAGATCAAATATGCAGGGTTCAATTTCTGAATAACAACAGTTGCTGACATTTATACTTGTGATATTAGCTCAGACTGAATACTAGCGAACTGTTAAAATACGTTGTTTTTCATTTTTTGAAATAGAAGGCGTTTATACGCAACTTTAAACGAATTAATGCTTTTCTTCTGTTTAACATATGTTGGCATTGAATTCCAAAGTGTTCCACCAGAGTAAACTAAGGTATTTTTAAAAAGATCGATTCTTGGTTTCAGTATGAGTATGTTATTAGTATATCTTGATTGATTGATGGGAAATCTTGCAGATATATTTCAGGGTGCTAATTGGTTCATAATTCTGAACATCATTATTGCTTTATTATATTCACATTTATAAGAAAGGGGCAATATATCTACTTCGAGGTAATCTTGAGTAGTTAATGTTGATGTTTTTTGAAGTACTGTTTTGATAGCCCACTTATGGGCCCTGCGCAACGGTTTTAACGTGATTGCATTGGAAGAATCATAGAGAGTAGAAGAATAGTCAATGTAGGACTGGATATATGCATGATAAAAATGTTTACGAGAGTTTATATCTATGAATTTTTTAAATTTAAAAAAGCTGAAAAATTTTCTGAGAAACTCGTTTGCTTAAGTTGGAAACATGTGGCGACCAGGAAAGATTATTATCAATAGTGACACCTAAAGCTTTATGAGTGCTAACTTCTTCTAGCTTGTTGTTATTAATAAATATAGGGGGCATTGGAGTACTTAAATTTTGTCTTTTTTGACGGAAGTAATAAGCATGTACTTTGTTTTCTGATCATTTAAGGACATGTGATTCAATTCTGTCCAGTTAATTACTTGAGTTACATTTTCTTGCAGGTTATCTGATAAGTGTTTCAAATCAGTATGTTTTGAATTGATTGATGCGTCATCTGCAAAAAGTTGAGATGAGTCATTAATATGCAGAGGGAGATCGTTTATATAGACTAAAAAAAAGAAGCGGACCGAGTACTGACCCTTGTGGTACACCAAATTTTAGGGGTAAACAACTGGACTGAGTGTTGTTAATGAGAAGATTGTTGTCGATTAATGAGGAATGACTTAATGAGAGAAAGAACAGGGTCAGCGATTTTGTAAGAGCCAGTTTACGTAATAATAGATGATGATTTATGCCATCAAAGGCTTTACAGAAATCAACAAAGAGGACTCCATTGAATTCTAAATTACTGATAGCCGCTAGCCATTGATCAAGTAAGTTTATTAATGCAGTATGACAAGAGTGATTCGATCGAAATTCACATTGGCTGGGATAGATTAGATTATATTTAAAGAAATGGGAAGACAAATGTTTATGTATGTGTTGTTCAAGAGGTTTAGATAGAAGAGAAATGATAGAAATTGGTCTGTAGTTTGAGGGGTCTATTTTATTTCCAGATTTAAAAAGAGGTATGACTTTAGCTTTCTTAAGAATATTAGGAAAATAACATTTATTTAAACACAAATTGTATAAATACGTAAGTGAATGAGAAACAATTTGGGCACTTAGTTTTAAAATGATACCATCTATGTTATCAAGACCTCTAGTTCCATTTTGCTTCATATGTATAAGAGAAAAATAAACATCATATAGAGATATTGGAGGAATGATTAATTCCGTTTCTATTGATTTTGAGTTACAGAAGTCAGAAAGAAGTTTCAAATCATTATTGTCTGATTTGTAATTTTTTTTTATTGTTATATCAGCTATATCACAAAAATGTTTGTTTAGAGTCTCGGCAGACATTTCCTTAGGAATAACAGTTGCCTTGTCAATACATTTATTGGTAAGAATATTTATGGCTTTCCAAATAGGTTTGGAATTATTCTGGGGACAGCTGAAGATTAAGTTTTTGAAATAATTCCTTTTTGAATATCGCAACATAGATGTAACCTTGTTTTTTTGTTTCTTATATTCTTCAAATTGTTTAGTTTTCAAGAGATTATTCCTTATATGTATGGCTACTTCAATTTCTTTAGATAACCATGGGGGTTTGAGTGAATATCTTACCCTTTTGGTGACAAATGGGGCATGTTTATTGTATATATCAATGAAAATTTTGTGCCAGAGTTCAAAGGCTTGGTCAGGGTCTGTGTACTGATAAACATGGGATAATTGTGATTCTGCTAAATCTCTAACGAAAACATTCTTATCAAAACTGCTAAAAGATTATAACAGTTTTATGTCCAGGTTTAGGAATTTTTATGTTCTTTTTAAACCAAGTTACGCATATGGGTAAATGATCACTACAACCACAGTAGGGGTACATATTTCAATAATATTTTGTACTTGGTTAACATAAATATGATCGATTAAAGTTTCCGATGGAGAAGTAATGCGGGTAGGAGAATTAACTGATTGTGACAGCCCAAAATTTACGAAAAGTTGATTCCATTGGGAATTACTTTTACAAAGATCTATATTAAAATCTCCTAAGAGGACGACTTCGTAATTTGTGAGTGAAACGTCTTCCATCATGTTGTTAAACTTATCATACCAATTGACATGTTCCGCTGGGTTCCTATACAGAAATCCAATAAGTAATGTTTTGTTGTTTTTAATCTTAACTTCAATCCAAATCGACTCAACGCCATGACTTTCGAAAGCTGTTACACGTTGTTAAGTTAGAGAAAGACTAGAATAAAGTATCAAACCTGTTTGTAAAGAACCTACTGGGTCAAGGCGAATGTGATGGTACCCTGGTATTGAAAGCTCAGAATCAGATATATGATTTGCTAGTCTTGTTTCAGCACAGCAAAATATATGGAACTGCTTTCCAGAATTAAATAAGATAGAGGAAAGTTCATCACGCTTGTTACGTATATGATTAATATTTAAGTAGCCTATTCTAAGACCCTCTTTATTTGGCCAATCATGTACAGTCGACATTTTAGACGAGAAAACAATTTGCCACAGATACTAGATCAGTGAAATTCGATTTACAATCTAAAAGAAAACAACAATCAAAACAAACGAATTGGCAAGGTCACACTAGAGGTCCAAGCATACAAAGTCCATGTATGGCAATGAAAAAGAATGCAAAAATAAATCTATTATAGTAACTCATCAAGTCATCAAAGAAAGTTATTTTAGACTGACCGCCAAAATCCTCAATAACTAGAAAAGGCAAGAATCCAATCATAATAGTCCCGGTCCGAGGGAGACAGTTCAATGCCGACACGACTGTGATAACATGAGCACAACCTTAAAACAAAACACAAGCAGTTAATAACATACATATAGTGTGATAAAAAGGGAAGAAAAGCATACTTTTTTTTCCTTTCTTTACCCACCACATGAACATCAAAGACATATACGTTTAAACTAGTTTAGCAATATCCATAAAGAATAGTTTACAACTACCATGCTGATTTTGGTTTTTTGGTAAACCAGCTATGATGCCATGTTCAGAATTTGTTGGGCATACTGACCAACACGGTTGTAAGGTTGGGGCCAGTCCTTATGATTATAAGGGACTGAGGCCACATAGGCGAGGAAATAGGATTCATAGAATTTCCTCCATGGGACTGTCTTGGATAGTGGGCCATATCTGGCAACCATTGCAAGTGGTGGAGATGGGGATCGGAAGAATTGGGGGGTGGGGGGGGGGTGGTGGTGGTAAGAAGCCAATCGATTTTGTCTATCAAAGGAACATGAAAAGGAAAGAGAAGAAGTTGGAGCTTCAAAAAGGGCATTGGGATTTCCTCTTTCTGACAACTGGCCACCTTTGGGCAAACAAGCCGACATATCTGAGACCTCTCGTTCTCTCTGGAGGATTACTTTCATGAGGAGGACCTACAAGGTCAGGGGCCATCCTGTCAGGGCCTATCCATGTCCTGGGTCATCCTGTTAGGTGCCAACCTGTCAGAGATTATCTGGCCATTAGGGTGGGAAGGGTAACATGGGGAAATGGGAGGAGGAGTACAATGGAGGAACACGCATATTCCTAGGGTGCCTGAATTGGGGCCAATGCAGACATCTGACACTGTTTCGCTGTAATTGGGAGTGGTTCTCACCATGTCGCCATTGTTAGCCACATGGTTAGGTTGTCGCTGATAAATCTCAGAGTAACCATCGGAGAACTTTACACTCTGAGAAAAGTCTTGAACTCCCGATTGAATGGACTGTGGAAGGACTTTTCTGAAATTTACAGCCAGAGGCGTTGTCCCTTTCTGATTGGGGTGAGTGGCATCACTGTATGCCGCTTTTCGTGGGGCACCACTTCTGGCCACAAAGGCATCGTGATTGTCAACTTTCATGCTTGTACAGGCCGAGTACATGTTTTTGTTGGATGGCACTATGCTGTTATTAGCTGGTGTCGGCCTTGGGCAGGAATGATAGAGCTCAGAGCAATATAAGCAGCAGGAAAACAGGTCTGACACAGCTCAATGAGTTCACGTCGTACCTGAATAGTAATAGGACCACTAGGACAATCATTTACTCCAACATGACGAATGAGAGTCTTAATGTGTTCGTGTTTCTCTGTGTCTTTTAACCACTGAATCATGTCCTGAACTGTAAGGCCTGGTATACAGACGTTAAATAAGGGGTCTGTGTTGGTCTGAAGCCTCTTTGGGTTTATGTATCTGATGACTGAATCGCCTATCAGTAGGGATGAAGTTCTGTTTGGAACTTTAATGTGAGCCAGAATCTGTTGCGGGGATTTCTTTGGTTCATCTGAACTTGCACTTTGTACAGAACCCTGTATCCGTGAAAAGCCTTCAACGTTATCCTCTATTTTTTTTCCAGAGACTGCTGGCTCTTTTCAGCATTAGCTAATGGGTCTTCACTGGCTAGGACCTCAAAAGGATTATGGACTGACAAGTTAGGCATCAAGACTGTCGATGGAAATGAAGGACTGGAGTTGGAATCATTGACAATGTGATTTCGATTTAACACATTTTTCGGAGACTTCATTTTGGAAGCACTATCCACATCAGTGTTAGTAAAACCAGGAGAAAGGGCTGTAGCACTGAGTGTGTTGGGGGAGGAAACAGGAGAGAAGTCAGTGTCTGCAGGAAAAGACATTGTGTTTCTGTTGTACCTGTACACTGGGGTTAGGACATTTCACAATCTCAGAATCACAGTGTGTGGACATATTTTCTGACAGCACAGCGTGTGCTGGAGAGTCAACATCAGAGGGGTCATACTGGGTAGAAACACTTATCCCTGCAGTGCCATTTGGATAGTTAACGTCATTAAGATCACATTGGATACAAACACTCATGGACTTAGTTTTCTTAGCTAATTGCTTAATATCAGAATAAAGAGTGCCAACTTGAGTTTTTAACAAATGATTTTCATTTGATAGACTTTGAATGATCGTGTCTAGTTTTGAAATGGAAACTTCAAGAGCATGAATGCGTGAATCCAATGACTTTGTTTTGTTATCAAAATGGAGCTTAAGTTCATTTGTGATAGCAGTTTTGGAATCTTCAAGCTTTGATACAAACTGGTCCACAAGTTCTTTCTGTTGGATAAGTAAATGATCAAGAGTGGTTTCAATGCTAGTCAGTTTGTCATGCACAGAACTGTCTGCGGGCTTAATGAAGCAGAGTGCTCGTCTACGGATTCCTTTCGAGTGTTTATGTTTTCTTGCCTTTGGAGTAGACTGACTGCTTTTGGTGTGTGTGTGTGTGTGTGTGTGTGTGTGTGTGTGTGTGTGTGTGTGTGTGTGTGTGTGTGTGTGTGTGTCCTTGAGTGTGCTATTGCACGTGTTTGCCTGTCTTTTCCATGTACTGTTAACTGAATGAGATTTTCATCTGAAGAAGGAGAATCAGACAAGAGGTCACTCACACAATCGTCAGATGCATTTTCCTTTTCTGGGGAGGAGGGAGTAGAAGGGGGGAGGAGGATTTTGACTGCGTCATCAATGCACACGGGTGATGCAAAATGAATATCATGGTCATCTGCCAAGAAAGTCAATGGAATTGATGTGAGGACTTTCCTTAACAAACTTGTGTCTTTGTCCACGCAATGGGTCGCGATATCGTTTTTCAAAGCTTCACATTCTTCCCTGTCCCATTTGATACAGTCGGCTCCTTGACACAGCATAGTTCCGTTTTTCTGCCTGGTGAAATAGAGAGTCACGGTAATGCGTTTGCTGTTCTGGTAATACAGACGTAGAACAGACTTTGCCAGACATGGTGGTGTGGTATCGCTTATCCAGCGTGGCAGACTGACACGATTTCCATCACTGTCATAGTCACTGAATTCTGTTACAATGGAGTCATTAATAATGGCTGAATAGCGATAAAACAGGGCGTTTCTCCTCACTAGAAGTTCATGTTGAAAACAGGAAAACTTTTTTCTGAATGCAGTCAAGTGTGGGCTGTAGTTTATTACACGTGAGCTGTGGTGAGTCAGTCTTGATAACTTAATTAGATATAATCATGACAACATAGTCCAGTCCCACTCGGACACGGGGCACAGAGCGAAAGAACTCAGCACTTCATGACCAGGTTACGACGGCTCTCACTGGCGATCAACATCGCACGCACACAATTGTCTCCACAGCACGTGCAGTTCACATTACCTTCACGTCCACTGTAGGACTTGTAAACACGGTTCTCTATTTTTTTTTTCAATTTGTTCTTTACTCTTAGTAAATTATTAAATCGCTAATTAAGAAACAAACCTAGTTAATCACATCCACATTTTTGCACCATTCCATTCACATCACCTTCACACACCTTCATGAAAAATATCAATACGGTACACCGCCTACATACTGGTAAATTTTAAATTTGACCATTTTCGTGGACAACAAATGAAAGCGACCACTCGGCAGGCAGGCAGGTTTGAAAGAGAGAGAGAGAGAGAGAGAGAGAGAGAGAGAGAGAGAGAGAGAGAGAGAGAGTATTGCAAACCGTGCCACAAAGCCAATACTTTATACTAAATTCGATTGTCTTACCTGCAACTGTGGTATACCTAGGTGATCAAGGGCTGCATGTGCTTCGTGTGGGTGTTTGGCATCACTGTCGGCGGAACCCCAGCCATTTTCGCTAAATACAAAACCGACTGGGGCTGCGATCTCTATCTGGTTGTGGGTTCTGACGTCACTGTCTGGGTCACCTGCATCGTCTTCTTCACCACCTCCCTCCTGACTCTCTTCTTCTATTCGCTCATCGCTCGTTTTACGTTGAAGGTGAGGTGCCAGGGTGAATTAATTCTCACGATTATTTGATATTTCAAATGATAGTTGACTGGCTTCTGTTTTGCATTCCTACATTCAAAGCTGCAGATAAACTGAGGGGGAAAAAGTGAGTTTAAAACGAAAGTTTTAGACATAGTGTACACGGCGCGCTCTTTGACGAGATGGCGGTTAAGACTGCTGTGGACATTCCGTTGAAAAACAAACAAACAAACAAAAATGCCCGGACGGGCAGTGTGCGACAAGCCTAACTAACGATTACTGTCTTGTCTTTCAAGCCTGCTATGGACGAATATTATGTTTTAAAAGGAAAAGAGGCTTAAGTATGTGTTTGTTTGTGTGCTGTTTTGCTCGCGCATGTTCAATGAGCGACCGAGCGAGAGAGAGAGAGAGAGCGAGATAGATAGAGAGAGAGAGAGAGAGAGAGAGAGAGAGGGGAGGGGGGGGGATTGAGGTGGGGATTCAATGTAGGCGGATGGATAGATGTGTGTGAGTGAGCGCGATGAATAAACAGACACACAGACCGGCAAATAGACAGGTTTAGACGGATAGGTAGACGGACAGTAATTTAACGACATGGATAATGGATATTCTGACCAAAAAATGTTTGATGCACTGATTGACTGAGGAAGAAAGTGGACACGATGGAGTCGAGTTGTTCTGCATACTTCTCATACCAGATATGGACAATGTTAAACCCGGAACAGCATCACAGCTATTCATTTGATATTGACTAAATGCGTTGGAAATGTAACAGAAAGGTTAAGGAGCTTTGACAGTGGAGGTCACAGCAGCACTGCTGAGAGAGAGAGAGAGAGAGAGAGAGAGAGAGAGAGAGAGAGAGAGAGAGAGAGAGAGAGAGAGACTGACCCTGACACAGTTTTTATTGCCAATAGCAAACAAACAGAATGCGTCAAATATCTGCCATTGAAAGACATAGAAATCGAACAGTTTAACCAGAAATTCAAATCTACAATCGGCAACACAAACGTTCACGGATAAACACACTCACACATATATACACCGCACGTGCGCAAGCACGCGCACCCGCATACACACACACGCGCACACACACACACACACACACACACACACACACACACACACACACACACACACACACACACACACACACACACTCACTCACTGTCTCACTCCGCACACTTCAGTAATCCATTGTCTTCGACCATCAAGCCATGAAAAAATACATGATAAGCGCTAACAGTGGATTCATGCATCGTCACACATTTTGGCTCAACAAATTGTATGTGATAGTTTTTCAAAACAACTGAGAGAGAGAGAGAGAGAGAGAGAGAGAGAGAGAGAGAGAGAGAGAGAGAGAGAGAGAGAGAGAGAGAGAGACGTTATACAGCATACCTCTGTCTCATGAATCTCCTCCCTCTCCTACCTTCCCCTCTCCCCCATCCCCTTCCCTTCTTCCAACCTAGATGCGTCGAGCGGTGGGAACCTTCCAGCACACAACGGCAGCCTCCAACGCCGCCCGTCTCGCCTCGCTGCGCATTGTCTTGACCTCCATCAAAGCCCCGGTCGTGGTCTACGGCGTCTTCGTGCTCTGCTGGTCGCCTCACATCGTCGTCTATCTCGTGCACCACTTCGGACAGCCTCTGCCCCAGAAGTTCCGCGGCTGGTTCACCACTGTGGGTCTCTTCAACTCCGCCATGAACTTCTTCGTCTACCTCTGCTTCAACGCCCAGTTTCGCCGCACCGTGCTGGGCTACTTCACAAAGGGGGCTCGCGGAGGCGCTACCAATTCGGGGGGCTGTTCTCAGTCGTCATCCTCGGCCAGGAGGCAGGCTGTCTTTATGGTGATGCCTGCCATACAACAGCAGTCGTGGCAAGAGGAGGAGAAGGAGATGCATGAGATGGGGTGCAATCCGCCGTCATCTGCCGCTGGTGGGAGTGAGAATAGGGGATGGATGGTTCATTGTAGTGAAGACTTGGATGAAGGTTTGAAGCAGACCTAAACAAGTTAAATCTACACGAATATAAACTATTAATTAACAAAAAAAATAGGTGGGTGGTGAAGGAAAAGAAGACCAAAAAAGGGTCAAACCTCGCGGCTGTTGAAAGTCCAGACAATAATCAACACACACACACACCACACACACACACACACACACACACACACACACACACACACCACACACACACACACACACAACACACACACACACACCACCACACACACACACACACACACACACACCCACACACACCACGCACGCACACAACACACACACACACCCCTTCCACCAACACACACAACACACACACACACACACACATGCGCGCGCGCGCGCGCGCGCACTCACACAATACACAACACAACACAACACAACACACACATGCACACACATACACACACACACACACACACCACACCACACACACACACAACACATACACACACACACACACACAACCACACACACACACACAACACGCACAACCAACACACACACACACACACACACACACACACACACACACACACACACCACTCTCTCCTCTCTCTCTCTCTCTCTACCCACACACTCACCCCCAACCCCCCCTCCCCTCCACACACACATACGTACAACGGACACACACACACACACACACACACACACACACACACACACACACACACACACACACACATACACACACACACACACACACACACACACACACATACACACACACACACGCACGCACGCACACACTCACACACACACACACACACGCGCGCGCGCACGCACGCACACACACACACACACACACACACACACACACACACACACACACACACACACACACACTCGCGCACGAAACAGAATAACTCCTCCAAAATGCGTCTGTCAATACTTTCTTCTAGATTCCCTTTGAACCGAGGGTCTTGCTAATCAGAATCCCCTGGCTTTCGCCTGTGCCGCCTCATGAAATGTTTGAAGCACTGAATGGAACACACAGCATTGTGAAATAGTAAACACAAAAAGTAATTGATGGACTCAGAAGAAAGGTCGATGGACAGTGACTGTATTTCATTTGAGGATATTTTCCTTCTTCATACTCTCAGGCAGGAACCCCAGAGTCACCGACGAAGGTTTTTGTGCGACGGAGCCCCACCACTGATCCATAGAGCTTCTCCCTCATATTTGGCGATATAATTATTCTAAACGGGTCGGGATGATTAGAGTATTACAGTGACAGCCTTCAAGGACTTCACATTGTTTGGTTAAGAAGTATGTTATTATGAGTGTCTGTCGGTTTCTTTTGTGGCAAATGAAAGACATTTATAACCCCGTTCACCGATTTATTTCAACAGGATGTCTACGTTGTTTGAGAAGGATTCCATTGAATTCCAGAAATTGTCATAAGAAAAACCGCTGGTCTTCATTTGAGGGAGGCCATGTTGTCTAGAGGGAGTATTAAGATTTTCAGAACCGGGTGATCAGTCAAAATGATGGCATCTATCAGCTGTGGACACGCGGACATACTACTTTTAACCCGAGTCCTGGCTTTCTTTCTTTCTTTATTTGTGTTTCTTTCTTCCTTGCTTTCTTTCTTCCTTTCTTTCCTTCTTTCTTTTTCTTTCGTTCGTCTTTTCCATCTTCCTTCCTTCCTTGCTTTCTTTCTTGTTTTGTTTCTTTCTTTCCTTTATCGTTTGTAATGTTTTTTTTTTCCTTCGTCCTTTATCTTATTCACTTCTTCTGTTTTCCATTCACACATTTTACCTTTCCGTCTTTCTTTTCAAATCACTTTAGATTTAAACAAAATAATACCTGGAGAATTATGCGTCACAAAACAACAGCAACAACAAAAAAAGGACAGGCACACTCACGAATCTAACGAGCCTATACAATTTATACATGTGTATCCCTTACATTTCTTTGGACGAAGAGAGAGAGAGAGAGAGAGAGAGAGGAGAGAGAGGGAGAGGAGAGAGAGAGGAGAGAGAGAGAGAGAGAGAGAGAGAGAGAGAGAGAGAGAGAGAGGGCTGTTAGTCTTTCAATTGTTCCACAGTGAATCAAAGTCATAAAATCATCGGCCATTTTGAATCTGACGGACAAAGGGCAACACTGCTACAGTAGAGAGACCGAAGGCAATGCAAAAAGGAACATCAGTTACTGGAATGACCGAAAGATTTCGGCAACAGCACTGTAAACCTGGGGATACAACTAAATGATTCTGGCATCGCGTTCTTCTGTGGTATATCGTTATTTCATACATTCTGGAAAGCAGTGATGTATGATTTTATGTTATTCAACCTACGTATAAACATGTAAGACTTGGCAAACATTATAGTGAAATCGAGCATCGTTTACGTTCTTATTTTAGAATAACTACCAAAGATGACCAGATTTTCATCTGAGTTCATACCGGAGGACAATGCACATTTTTCATCTAGTACTTTCTCAAATTCGGACCAAAACCGATGTCTAGTTTCACGCTTCTACAAAAATTGTTCCAACGCATCATTTTGGTCATAACAAAAGCAACATTTATCATCTTCAACCATTTTTATTCTTTTCAAAACAATATTGGTTGAACATATTCTATGTGTCATTCGAATTGAAGCTATTTCAGCTTAAAATCTTTTATTCTATGAGTTGTGATTTAGATTTTATTCATGATTATTTTTTATGCCATTTTCTGCGTCCGTCTAAAACAGATATTTAATTTCTTACGATTTAAGATTAACACATGACAGTGAAGTTTCATTCTCTCTACATGAAGAACAGTGTTTTGCGCCGTATTTGTTTCCCACGACTTATATTCCGTAACCTGGATATTAAGTCACTGAATATGGTCAAACTGATGCAACACTACCTTAATACGTAAAAATTATCCTGTGTCCAGATTCTATTTTCTTGAACATTCTGCGTGACTAAAACATTTTATGATTATTTCAAAATTGCAAAGAGTGAACAACACTTCCTGTATCAGTTCTTTGTGCTTTACTGTTTAGCTACCAACGAATTTTATTTTTGTCTAAGAATACTGGTTCGTCAGACAATTGTGATCTTTGAGGATTTGTTTTGTTACATAAATTGAGCAGCAAGTGTACGTAACAAAACTTGTCACTTTTCTTGGAACTTGCAATTTTCATATCACAAAGCAGTAAACTGCATTAACAAAGGATTACTCGCAGTTATACTTCCCGTTTATTACTACTGTTCACAAGTCTTCTTATCCATGCTGAGTTTGAGGAAATAAACTCTACTCGCCCCATTTTGGACATCTTTTACCGCTCTGTTTCTGTTAATCGTTTCATGTTTGCTAATTCACAAAAACTGGGAGTACACTGTTTCAAGGATGTTTGTATCTAGGTGATGCGTTCAGTCATGCATGAGTCTTGAGTATTTGATCATCCCTCTGTTCCATTTTCTATTGACCTCATTGACACATCGATCACTCTATCTTCTTCCTCTCGTAACCTTTGTGTGACACTGTATCAAACTCTTTCCGTTCCACAATATATATATATATATATATATATATATATATATATATACACACACCCACACACACCACACACACATCACAAACACATATATAATATATATATATATATATATATATATATAAACTGACTTCCATAAAAAACGCGAACAATTGAAAGGCTATTTTTCGGGTGAAAAGGGGTGAATATACAATATTGAACCATTGTGGCAAGTTGTTTGGGTCCAAGACTCACGTGCAGTGAAAAAATTGTGTGAGCAACACATCATTCCCGGCATTGGAGGGTCAACAAAAATGGCAAACTGGTTGCTGCATGTGAGGCACGTGCACACCATGCAGAGCAAAGTTAACCAGCGACAAGTACGCAGGCATGCAGCCTTTATAAAGCCGCGCTACAAGGTTCAGGTAACGACTTGCCGTCTGAGCGCTACAGAGATGCCAAGACTACGAGCAGAAGAACGCAGTCGTGCCCTAGGCCATCTGGAGGCTGGTGTGGATGCCAGGTAGGTCGCCAACATCTTTAACGTCCACATCTCAACCATATATCGCCTGCAGCACCGCATGCGAGTCACTGGCACCACTGATGATCGTCCCCGGCCAGGCCGTCCTCGGGTCACCACACCAAGAGAGGATCGCCATCTTGTTCGAACCCATCTGCGGGACAGGCGGCAAACAGCCGCTAACACTGCTCGACAGGTGCCTGGGAATCTCCAGCAATGAATCAGCCTCAACACTGCGGCGGCGTCTTCAGGAGAATGGGCTGGCATGTAGGCGTCCTCACAGAGGTTCGGTACTGACACCAAGACACCGGCAGGACAGGCTGCAGTGGGCACAAGCCCGAATCAACTGGCGCAGGCAGCAGTGGGGACGCATACTGTTCTCAGATGAGAGCTGTTTTTGTATTGACATGGCTGACGGTCGTGTCAGAATATGGCGTCGACCTTGTGAACGCTATGCTGACTCCTGTGTGGTAGAGCGGAGCCCCTGGGGAGGCCCGAACGCTATGATATGGGGTGCAATTGGCATTAACCACGCCATAGGATCAGTCATCTTTCAGAACATTGGTCCTGGTCGTGGACAGGGTGTCAATGCACAGCGCTACATCAACCAGGTGCTCAGACCCCATGTCGTTCCTTTTTTTGCGCAACACCCAAACTGGACATTCCAACAGGACAATGCAAGACCACACACCGCCAGGGCCACCCAGCAATTTCTTCAGCATAACAACGTCAATGTGCTGCCCTGGCCAGCCCTCAGTCCCGATTTAAACCGAATAGAACATTTTTGGGATGAACTTGGCAGACGGTTGGACCTCCTGCGTCCACCACCAGCAATTGCGGCTCAACTTCACCAGGCCATTGATGAGTCCATGTGTGGGCTGGTGTGCCAAGGGGACGCATCAACCACCTGGTCCACTCAATGAGCCGCAGGTGTCAAGCAGTTGTCAACGCAAATGGTGGCCACACACAGTATTAGGACTTCAAGCTGGTTTGTCACGTGACCATGGATTTTCCACACAAAAGACATATTGCTGATGACATTTTCACACATTACCGGTGTAATGAATCAAATCACGTTGAATTCTCGCTTCCACTCTGTACAATTGTGACCAATAAAATTCACCCCCAACCTTCAGCTTGTTTTGTTTTCGCGTTTTTTATGGAAGTCGTATATATTGCGAATGTCGTTCGGATTTTTTAAAACTCCATGGCAGTGCCTCAATCCATTACTTCCTTTCCGAAGACACCACTAAAAGCCTTGTCTGTGCCTTTGTCTCTCTCTCCCTTGGATTACTGTGATGCTCTTTTGCCATGTTGTCTCATCAATAAATTTCAGAAGATCCGAAATCATGCTGCCTGCCTCATCTTTCACTCATTTGCGCTTGACCGTATTTGTCCTTTCTTTCGTTCTCTTTACTGGCTCTCAGTTCAGCAAGGTATCTCCTACAGAGTTTCGTCTCTGTAACCAATAATTTGAAACCTCCTGTCCTCAATATGTGTTTTGTTGCACTTACATACCACATCACTTGAATTCCTTTCTTTATCTAACATTTGTCTCCACCGCTTTGGCTGTTGTTTTGCATTAAAACACTTAATCAGTGCTCATTTGTCTATCAGGCCCCTTACGGTTGAGCGCTCTGTCACACCAACACAGATACTCTGCCTTTCTGCCCTCTTTTAGATCAAACTTGAAAACGGTTTCTTTTCCCCATCTGATTGACAGATACAAATGTGTGCCAGTACTGTTTTAAGGTGCATCATACGTGTATATCTTTGGACGCCTGTGGTTCTTTATGTAGCAGTGACTGTTTTTGTTTGAGAGGTGGGTGATGGGTGGAGAGAGAGAGTGTGAGGAATCGAAGCTGGGAGACGGTAAATATGGATGTAGAGCAAGCTTGTGACTGTGGGTGCATTTGTGTGGATTGCCTGCTGTTCTAGTTTACCTGGCTCGTAACTTGATGTGTGGTCCTGTGTCTTATAAACGCCTAGGGCATTGAATTGATAAGGCATATAAATGTTACAAGTAGTACTGCTACTACTACTGCTGCTGCTACAAGATGATCCTATTTTGCATGTGGTATCTAAAAGGGAAACTAATCTCAAGTTCTTCAGACTGCCCCCCCCCCCCCCCTCATCTCCCCCCACCTTTTTTATATAGATAGTGATAGTTTATCATCGCAAAATGAGTCTTCAATCTTCACGTCCGTCTGCACATGCTTGATCCTGTTTGAAATGTAAAATTAACATACAGTATTATGTTCCTTTTCTATGGAATTTGAAACACTGAGAATGTTTATATTGATGTTGGAAGGAAATGTAAGGAGTATTGTGAATTCCTTAAAAAGAGATGACAACATGTAATTGAAAAATCACACACCTACATTCACACGTTACTGACAATGCCCTTCTGGTCATCAGACAAAATATGATTTAAATTGCCAATTCTTTTTTTCTTTATTTATGTTTATCTCCTGAAAGTTTCAGACAACTTAGAATGCCACATGGAGGTGGTGATGTTCATTATGGCGGCTGGTTGACGTGCGTTTTCTCCACACTAATTGTTATTTTTTAAATGTGTGGTTTATTTTGCTGTGCTTTAACGTCCAATGTATTTTGGGTGACGTGTTTTTCCCCGGACAGGGTGAAGTATTTTTGTTATGATATTCTTTGCAATATTTCCACATTTTATGATATTCTTTGCAATATTTCCAAATATCTGGTTAATTTTCGTGGTTCGCGAAAGCTCCAGTGCTTGAATGAGTGCATGTGCACCCATAACGTACTTTTAGAAAATTGATGTTTCTGGTGATATCTTTATCAAACATCCTGTATGATGCCTGTCTGAAAATGATTAACTGTATTTTGTTTCCCAGGCATGTTCACGTTTTACCCACTATTCTCAAGTGCCCTGTGGTGTGGTGGTGGTTGTGTGGTGGTGGTGGTGTGTGTGGTGTTGTTGTTGTTGTTGTGTGGTGGTGGTGGTGGTGGTGGTGTGTGTGTGTGTGTGTGTGTGTGTGTGTGTGTGTGTGTGTGTGTGTGTGTTTCTGCATGTATGTCATCTGTTCACAAGCCTTCTAAACATGATAATAGTTCGTTTCCGTCCATTTCAGGCCATTTTGATCGTGCGCGAATAGATTATGAGAAGATAAGTGGTTTCTCGTTCGTCGGTTTCATTGCCCTAAATGTTATTTGCTTTTGCCTGAAGAAGACCCAAGAGGTCAAAATGCATTGTGTCTTGTCCTGTACTTTGTCTGTGTCGTTGGTGGTAAACAACCCCCTCTCTTTCTAAATAATTATAGCAGTTTCTCCCCTGAATGAAAGAACAGACAAGACGTTCTTTTCTGACACAGCCAATACGGTGGAGGAAAATCACGTAGACGCTGACGAGACAAGTATCACTGACTATACAGATCCTTTCGCCTGTACCATTCCTGAAAGCCCTGCTGAAACAAGTCCACCTATTAGCTGTCAATAAGAGAGGAAATCAGATCAGCATTGTACAATCCCAACATTTAAAACCTTTTGAACTAAAGCTTTAGCTGCACAAGCTAGAGTTGAGCAGAGGCAAGAGCAATCTAGTTTAAAAGTGCAGCTATCGAGGTGAGATCAGGACATTTTAAATCTCATCGAGTAGTTGATAGAAAACAAAGAGATTCTGACATTCAAAGACCATTCAGTTTAAAAGAGCAGATGTTGAGGCGAGTTCAAGAATTTTTTTTTATTTTGTTCAGTGGTTAATAGCAAACAAAGACATATTGACACTCAAAGACCAATAGCTTAAAAGAGCAGCTATCGAGGTGATATCAGGAAATCTGAAATCTCACATAATTATTAGGTAATTGTAACCAAGGTGATACTGAATCTCAAAGACAAGATCGACTCACTAGAGGAGCATGGAAGGGAAATAAAGAACGGGTAAGCGGGGTTCTGAAATGTGCGAGGGGAGAACATTGATGACATTACTAAGGGGGCGACTAAGGGTATTGGTGTTCAATTCATGACGATGCCATAGACCGGAGTCACAGAGAGGGAAGAAAGCCGACACCGTAGGCTGGCAGTAAGCCGATTTCAATGAAACTGGCTTCTTGCAGACGCAAGGCAGCCATCATCGAGGCCAGGAATAGCCTGCGACAGATGATGTAACCAGGCTGTTTCTTAGTGCATTGCTTTCTGTCCATCCAGTAACAGGATCCAGTGCCCTTGTCAGTGTCGGCGATCCAACCGGGTTTCCCCATAATCTTCATTGACAAGGATCTTACCAGGATTAGGGCTCACGTGGCTCCAAGGACCAGGCTGTTTCAGCGTCAAATTGCAATGAAGTTATTGTCATGAAGAAAAGTAACATACATATGTCAACATTGATGTTCTAACTTATACAGGGTATAAGTTAGCAATAATTGAATTCATAAAGAAATTTGACATTACCATCGAAAACAACAAATGTATTACTTCTCCACTCTGTTATAAGATATTGTTTGCCACTTGTAAAGGTTCAAAAGATATATTACGTTATAATGATTGATAATCAGTTGAGAGCTCCGTGCTGTGACAAATTGGACATAGAACTTTCACAAGCACATGACTGGAATTCATGCTTCTTTTATGCACATAAGTTTACAGATGTAAACCTTTAGAGGGTTCAGTTGAGATTAATTCACAGGTCCTTAGGTACAAATGTTATTTTCAAAGAAATAGGAGTTACTGATAATGATAAATGCAGTTTTAGCGGATTATGTAAAGATTCTAATGGTCATATGTTTTGGAAATGTACTCATGTCAAATGTTTTTGGAGTAGGTGTATTGAGTTGATAATAAAAGAGAACTGATGCACACACGCACAAAATACATGCCTAACAAACTCTCTTATACGTTTGGGTTTCGACATAACGATCGCAATTGATTACATTTTTACTTCCATTATTCTTTTAGCAAAACATTACTTATAGAAGTAGCAGTTTTCTTGAAAATTTGAACTATAGATATAGAATTGAAAAATATAACTCATACTTAACCATGAACCACATGGATTGTCATGCCAGACGACTAGCATATGGATATTTAATACATAAACATGCTGTGCTGAACCTCTCTCCTTTTTGCCTTTTTTTCATGTGTGTGTGTGTGTGGTGTGTGTGTGTTGTGTGTGTGTGTGTGTGTGTGTGTGGTTTGTTTTTGTTTTTTGTTGTTTTTTGTTTTGCTTGCTTTATACCTGACTTCTAGTTATGACTGTTCCTGTTCATTGCTTTTTTCTGTTTGGCTTTTTTTCTTTTTGTATGTTGAACAACAATAAAAGCAAATGCAAATGTGAAAAAAAAAATCACGATCGAGCACTGAAAGTAGGGTCTACAACTCGCTAGATATCCCCAAGACTAATTATAGAAGTTTTCTTCCTCAAGACAATTTCAAGGAATGTGTAGGAATTTTTCATGTTCCCGTCCACCGATAGTGGCGGACACGGCAGAATGTACTGTCTGCCCATCCGCCGGCCTTGGCTGACGCGGCTGCAAGGGAAAGAATTCCCGACACGGCTGGTTAAAAGTTTTAATGAGTGATTCCACAATTCCGTTATGAACGTTTCACTTGTCTTGGCTTACTTTGAATGATTTGTGTCTTATTAATGTTTGATCTCTTCCCATATGAAAGTATTCCTCATGTTGAATATCTATGTTTTTCCTGCATATGTTTATATATATATATATATATATATATATATATATTATATATGTTAAAAGGACATCTTGCAACTGCACTAAAAAAGAACAGTGCCCCCTAAGCAACAAATGTCTTCACAGCAACATTGTATACCAAGCTACGGTAACATCAGAAAATGAAAAAGAAACATATATAGGGATTACTGAAAACACCTTCAAAACCAGATATGCAAACCACAAACAGTCATTCAAAAATGAAAAATACAAAAATCAAACAGAGCTGAGTAAATACATTTGGAGACTCAAAGATAAAAAAAGACTACAACATATCATGGAAAATCATAAAAAGAGCAACACCATACAACAATATTTCAAAAAGATGCAATCTATGCTCAACAGAAAAATGGTTGATATTATGTAAACCACACTTAGCAACTCTGAACACAAAAGTAGAAATTGTAAACAATTGCAGGCACAAGTGGAAATCTTTGCTAGCACATTCCATCTGAACAGGCCCCAATAAGAACCACAGGCCGCACGTGCAGCAAATGAGATCCACCTGCACACACAGAGTTGAAATCAAGCCCCGCACGCCATAAAAGATCGTTGGCGTGCCCCCCAGAAAGATATCCTGATGATAGCAAGGCTTGAAACAAGCTTGTAGATTTTTACACTTCATTTAAAAAAAATATTTTTAACAGATGTTGCTCCCCAAGGGGTTGAGCATTTTCAGATTTTTTAAGGACATTTTTATATTGTTCATGATATATATATATATATATATATATATATATATATATATATATATATATATATATATAATGCTGAACAACTAAGTAGTGGGGGAAAACAAGTGCAGGCTAACAATTCTTCAGTCATTATAGTAATGACTTGGCAAGATTGAACATTGGGGGGGGGGGGGGGGGGGGGGGAGGAGGGGGGGGGGGAGAATGAAGATGAAGAAAATGGGGGAATATATTATAAATAATGAAAAACTCTTCACTAGCTGCCTGAGGGAACCATCATAAACCCTCTCAAAGGCAGCTCTATTTGTATTGCCTGTTCCTAGGCCTTTCGTCTGCTGGATCGGACTCATCAGGGAGACACGGCTGATTGTGTCTGCGCTCCTGGTGTCAAATAGAGATACACCACAGTCCATAATTCTGTGGTGTTCTCACCACCAAGAGTTCAAAAAAGAATCCAACAGCACCCCCAAAGCAGCCAGCGAAGGATACTACAATGGAATAAAACGAAAGTGTGGAGAGGAAAACAGTTGCTGAAAAACTAAAAGCATTATGCAAACATTATAAAATGTAGGGGACAATCTTTGAGCCTGTAACAACCCAAAAGTACTCCCCGACCAGAAGTACTCCCGGGGGGTACTTCTGGGGCCGCGCCAGAATGACTCCCGGGAGTACTTCTGGGTCGGGTAAAAAATGGACCCCCCTGTTTTCATAAGGTACTCCCGGGAGTCATTCTGGGCCGTTCCCAGAAGTACCCCCCTTGCATATCTCCTTTGTTGATGTGTTGAGGGTTGATTATTTACTGGTCATAGACTCACACAAGGACATTCCATCTGAGTCAACATTGAAAACGAGTCTGAATCAACTTTAGGGGGAGTACTTCTGGGCCGGTCCCAGAAGTACCCCCTTGCATATCTCCTTTATTGATCTGTTCAGGGTTGTTATTTACTGGTCATAATCTCATACATGGACATTCTATTTGAATCAACATAGAAATATAGTTTGAATCAACTTTAGGGGGAGTACTTCTGGGCCAGTCTCAGAAGTAACCCCCTAGCATATCTCCTTTATTAATGTGTTCAGGGCTGTTATTTACTGGTCATAAACTCGCACATGGAACATTCTATCTGAATGAACAATGAAATATAGTCTGACTCAACTTTAGGGGAGTACTGCTGGGCGTGCCCCCCTTACATATCTCCTTTTTAATGTGTTGGGGGTTGTTATTTAAATGTCATAAACTCACACATAGACATTCAATCTGAATCAACATTGAAAACGAGTCTTAATCAACTTTAGGGGGAGTACTTCTTGGCCGGTCGCAGAAGTACTCCCCTTGCATATCTCCTTCGTTAGTGTGCCCATTTTGTGAAATAAGCGAACCCTATGCATATTTCATGAAATGAGCAAAAGCAGCTTTTTTAATAGCAAAATAAGCAACAACAAAAAAGATTTGAGAAAAACTCTTTGAACTCTGTGTGTGTGTGTGTGTGTGTGTGTGTGTGTGTGTGGTGTGTGTGTGTGGCGTGTGCGTGTATGTGTGTGTGTGTGTATGTGTGTGTGTGTGTGTGTGTGTGTGTGTGTGTGTGTGTGTGTGTGTGTGTGTGTGTTCAGTGTAGTTAACTACCTAACATATTAACGAGAACATGCATTGAATTGTGGAATACAGATCTGGATCGCGTGAAGTGAAAAGAAAACTGCTGTTCAGTGTGACACTGCTCTATTGTATTCTTGTGGGTATGTATCGACACTTGTCTGCACACGTGTGAGTATGTGTAGTGACGTGTTTGTGCCAAACCCATAGTGGATGAGCACCTGCAACATGCAACAAAAATTATACTACATACCTTCAGGCAACAACAACACCGGCATTCTGTCTCTCTTGTTCAGCCCCCCCCCCCCCCCCCCTCCCCTCGCTGATGGGTTAATGATACAATGGTGTTCAAAGACTAATGGAAGAAACTATATATAAAACCTCCTCGAAGCTGGTCTGCTTTTCAAAATGTGAAAAAACAAAGCTATTAATCTCAACAAGTAACAAGTCTTCAAAGATTGTCTTGGGCAGATCGCCGAATTCATTCTGCCGATGATACAGAATCGAAATGTGCAATGTACCCAATTCTTCCACCTTAAGACGGAAAGAGGTTTTCGAACGATGTTATGGGAATTTGGATTCTCTATGACACGTTGACTAATTTTGATGGGAATTGTGCAGAGAGAGAGAGAGAGAGGAGAGAGAGAGAGAGAGAGAGAGAGAGAGAGAGAGAGAGAGAGAGAGAGAGAGAACATGATCAGTTTCCACGAGTCTTTCAAATGATGTAGGCTTGCGTCCATTCATTTTTTAACACCCCTTGTGCAAAAATGTCAAGGTCAATAATTTGAGTTTCCTTTCTCCTGTAATTGAAAATATAACTGGTACAAGAAATCGCACAGCACAGTCAAGGTAACATGTATGAAATGAAATAACAGGTGATAAAGCAAAGCAATACCTGAAAGAGAGAGAATAATAATAAAAGAAAAAGAAGGAAAGAAAGGAAGAAAGAGAGAAAGAAAGACAGAAAAAAGACAAACAGAAAGAAAGAAAGGAAGGAAGAAAGAAAGAAAGGAAGAAAGAAAGAAAGAAAGAAAGAAAGAAAAGAGAAGAAGAAGAAGACGGATTTCCTAGTCTCAGGGTAGCTAAATCCTTCTTGTGCCCCCTCTCAAGTGTGTACAGAAGTTAGTTCCCTTGCTGCACTTTTTTCCACTGTCAACAGCCGCAGCGACTGCACGTTTTCTTTGACAATGTAATAATAATTATAATCATAAAAGAATGATAACAATAGTAATAAATAGTAATAATACAACTAAATAATAATATAAATAATAATAATAACAACAACAACAACAAAGAACAATGGTAGATAATACACTTAGGTCTGGTAGAGGCGTTTGCTAACCTTACGTGCGGTTTAAAATAAGCATATCACATACATACACGTTGAGAGGAGGAATAGTATTGAACCATGCACATTCACACATCAAGAATCTGTCTAACTCCCTTACTCCATGATTGGCAAAACAGCATTTATTTAGACACGTATCTCCACCCACCAGGGGACAGACCTCTAACCCCCCCCCCCCCCCCCCCCCCCCCCTTTAGAACCAACACACTCTCAAATAAACCTGATTAAACCCTGCTTTGTTTCACAAACTTTAATCTAGGTGACAACATTAGTCGCTTTAAAATGTTCCAGTGCATCGAATGTTTTGAACAGGTTGTAGAACAGCTAAAAACTTCTTCGAGCCAAATAGTGTGCAAGTTGATATGTTTAAACTGAACAACATCACTTCTGAAATAATTGCATGAAACGGCAAGCAAAACGCAGATAGAATATATAATTTTCAAGGTTTTACGGGGAAATTCAAATGACACTAAAGGGCTTGATGTGTAGGATATACCTGCTCCCTGACACGTGCTGTTACGAGACCACCGGCCGCGACACAACAAGGGTTTCCATGTTATCGCCACAATAGGTGTACCAGACCATATGTTATATGACCTAAAAACCCATCGCAGAAGAGGAGGAGAGAGGGTCAACATGCAAACAAAGAAGTTAAGATGCAATGACACATGCACAGGGACAGAGAAACATAGGGCAGAGAGGCAAAAGAAACAGAACATAGCGACAAAACAGAAAAAAAAAATATAAAGCACACACATACAGGGGGAGGGTGAAAGCAGGAGAATAAAGTAGGGATGCAGAAGAGAGAGAGAGAGAGAGAGAGAGAGAGGGAGATACGGACAGAGAGGCAGCGAGCCAGACAGATAACAACAGAGATAGGCACAAACCCTGACAGAAAGGCGCAAAAACTGGTTGTATGATAGGAAAATAAATTATGTTCACGTGTGCACGCCCACACATCCATACATGCTTGAACGCGCGCGCGCGCACACACACACACACAGAGATAGATACACACTCACACACACACACACACACACACACACACACACACACCACACACACACACACACACACACACACTTTTTATAGAGATAAATAGAGAGAGACTCAGAGACAGAGTCAGACCAAGATAAGAAGACAGATCAGCCAAGGACAGCATTGAGAACAGGGATGCCGCAGAAGGCGGAAATGCTTTCAGTCGTGCCTTAACACCCCCCCCCCCCCCCACTTCCTCCCAGAGGTCCATCCTTACCGGTAGCCACCCGTCTGTCTTTGTCTCTACGTGTCCCCGCGTCCACCTCGCAAAGGGAATGAGGGAGAAAGGGTAGAGAATGAAGGTCAAGTAGGGGGTGCTTCAGGAGAGAGAGAGAGAGAGAGAGAGAGAGAGAGAGAGAGAGAGAGAAGAGAGAGAGTCAGCAAGACAACACCAGAGATAAGCAGATACCCAGACAGGAGGGCATAGAGACTGTGATTGTGTGATGAGAAAATGCATTCACAAGTTAGACAGTCAGCAAGAAAACAACAGAGACAAGCAGATACCGAGGCAGGAGGGCATACACTGATTGTATAATGAGAAAATACATTCACAGGTACACGCATGCGTGCTCCTGTGCTTGTGTGCGGCCAAGACACACACTCACGTACAGACAAACAGACAGACAAACAGACAGACAGACCCCCCACCACCACTACCCCCACACTTACACACTCATGCACACACACACACACACACACACACACGCCGCGCGCGCACACACACACACACACACACACACACAGAGAGAGAGAGAGAGAGAGAGAGAGAGAGAGAGAGAGAGAGAGAGAGAGAGAACTCGTGAACTCGCGAACTCGTGAACTCGTGACTTTAATGTGAGGCCTCCAGCCTATCCACATGAGACACGTAACATGAAATTGTTTATGCTGTTGAAAATGAATGATTTAAAACAATTCAAAAAGAAGGATGCTCATTAGGCGATAACAAAAGCAACAAACTTAGGTTTATCACATTTCATTAGAGAGAGAGAGAGAAGAGAGAGAGAGAGAGAGAGAGAGAGAGAGAGAGAGAGAGAGAGAGAGAGAGAGACTCTAAGGGACAAAGTTAGACAAGAAAGAAAGACAGATCAACCAAGGACAGTAGTCAGAGGGCAGACAGAAGACTAACAGGGCTGCTGCAGAAGCGACCTCCCAGGGGAAATTGGCGGAAATGCTTTCAGGTCCCGCCTTAACCCCCCAGAGGTCCACCCATACCGGTAGCCATTCGTCTACCTTGTGCCTCTCCCTGTCCCCACGTCCATCTCTCTGAGTACTCGCGGTTGCACGTGATCAATTCATAGGAGCGGATCATTTTATCCAAAAGATGAAGCGAGGTGCATGTTGGATAGGGGTCAGGGAGGTGTGGGGATGTGAGGGTGGGGTAAGCGAGGATGGGGGAGTTTTTTTTCTTCAGTGTCCTAAAGGTTGGAGGGTGGAATGAGATAGGTATGGGGAGTGACCGAAGAATGTCATTCTTATTTGACAAAGGAAGTATATTCATTAACAAGTTATCGAAGAGGAGATGAGGGATGGTAGTGGTGGTGTGAAAGAGGGGATGACGGGATAGGGAGAATAGGGACCTGGGGAGAGTTGTGCATGGTCCAAAACTAGTCCTACCTCCCCCCCCTCCCCACCCGCAAGTTGTTGAGCAAGAAGAACCCTCGCCAGAATAGTGTTGGGGTTGATGAGTTGGAGGTGGTAATAGACAGTGGTGGAGGGAGGGGAGAAGGTTATGACATTTCCCTGTCTTCCTTTCCTCCCTCACCACCCTATCTACCCTCTGCACCCCTTGTCTTCAGAAGGCGGCATTTAATGTGTGCTCAAGCATCTTTTATGTTGTAGTAAACTCCTACTCGTTGTTAAATGCAAACACTGCGGAACACATCTTTTTTAACCACCCAATAATTCTGTTTATCTGAGAAGAGATACAGCTGGTAAGAATTCAACAGGCTTCCCCTATTTCCATACCTGAAATATTCGGATTTCCAGCTGTAATTTTCATTAAAAAGATAAGAAACCCTTGAATCCGTATTACTGTATGCCATTACTTCTCTTCAGATTTTTTTTTTGGTTTGCAATAGCCTACATTGTGCACCTCACCAAAAAAGGGCAACACAAGTAGCAATATATATTGCCGGAAGGTGACAGAGGCAAGCTTAACAATATGCAAATGAAATAGTAGATAAGTGGGAACATTAACTTAGGAAGGGCGTGAAACAACTGTCAAGAAAATAAAACAAAGGAGAAAAGCAGTAACGTACAAGGAAGGTAATGAGAAAGAAAGGCTGACAAAGTACGAAAAATAATAGAAAGTAGGCACAATGATAGAAAGTAGGTTTAGTGATAGAAAGTAGGCACAATGATAGAAAGTAGGTTTAGTAATAGAAAGTAGGCACAATGACTAGAAAGTAGGTTTAGTAATAGAAAGTAGGCACAATGATAGAAAGTAGGTTTAGTAATAGAAAGTAGGCACAATGATAGAAAGTAGGTTTAGTAATAGAAAGTAGGCACAATGATAGAAAGTAGGTTTAGTAATAGAAAGTAGGCACAATGATAGAAAGTAGGTTTAGTAATAGAAAGTAGGCACAGTAATAATAAGTGGGAAAAAAAAAGAAAACAGAAAAATAGTAGACAGCAGGAACCGTATAGAAAGTATGGAAAAGAAAGATTAAGTAAGAAAAGTAACAGCAAGTCAGAAAACTAATGCAAAGTGGGAAAAGTAATAGAAAGTAGATAAAGGTAATGGAAAGCAGGAACACAAACAGAAAGTAGGAACAGTAATAGAAAGCAGAAAAAGGTAAAGGAAAGCAGGAACACAAACAGAAAGTAGGAACAGTAATAGAAAGCAGGACCTGGGATTCACAGTGGTAAAAGTGATCAGTAAAGTCGAGGTGAAAGTTGGAACACTTGTAACAAACAGGAAAAGTAGAGAAGAAAAGTTCTATGAAAGAATAATTCCAAAACAAAATGGGAAAGAAGTAAGATAAGACAGGAAAGTTAGTCAAGATAAAGGGGGAAGGGAAAGGGTGGGAGGGTGGAGAAGGTAGATCTCCAATCAGTAAGAAATTGTATGAAAAAACAAGATGTAAAGCATATAAACGTACTCCCAGTACAGTGAGAGACAGGGGAGACAGTTTCCAGTTAGTGGAAGAAAAAAAAAACTCGACAGTGCGGTGGTTATTTCCCTTATCGGACTTGATTTTTAAAAATTATCTTGTATAGCCGTTTGTAACAGACAGACACATACACAGACAGCATTTCTTCGTTCCCATTCTAAAGTACTCCCTGTCCTATAAGAACAGGGAGTACAAAAACAGGAGCAAACGGAGTTTTAAAAAAAACAAAAAAACAGTAGAAGAAGTCAAAAGTGAGGAAAACGGTAAAATGCTACGAAACCTAGGAAACGTTAAAGACACGTAGCCAGTAGTAGGAAACGTGGCGAAGGATGGTGCACACTCAACACGCCCCAAGATGCCAAATCTCTGCTGACAGCAACATTTAACTCACATGGCGTGCAGCCTTCTAAGCTGCGCATTGCGTGACAGCGTTTCCAAAATGGTTACCATTTAGCACGAGAGGTGATGCTTTGTCTTAACCTTTACCAGCCGAGTCATCCAGTGGTGGACGACAGGATTTCTCTCCCTTGAGCCGAGTCATCCAAGTCCGGACGACGGACAGACAGCAGTACAGTCTGCCGTGTCGTCCACAGTCAGACGACGGGAACATAAAAAATTCCTACACTTTCCATGAAATGATCCAAGGGAAATAAGCTCTGTAACTAGTCTTGGGGATGTTGGAGCGAGTTGTAGACCATACTTTCAGTGGCCTATTGTGAACTTGGCTGACCCCAGGAGCTTTGAAACAAAGAAACTAGCGGCACCGGCACGCCGCGCGCGGCACGTATTTCCTGTGCCAGAAAAAATGTCGGTCAGGCGAAGGGGTGGTAGCGATTTCTCGCTCAATGAAGCGCTTGAAATCATATTACAAAGTGGATCTGGTGATGAGGGGAGTGATAGAGAGATAGAAAACTTTGAAAGAGAATAGGAAAGTGAATTGTTTGAAGATGCAGCCATCCCTTCATCTTCCGATTTGGTGTTGTAAACGAACGGAATAGAATGCAAACAAAGCATTTTTTCTACTAGTCAGACATGTTTTTCAACGCACAGTCGTGTGTACACATTGAAAGTAAATGATTTGAAATTACTATGTTCGATTAGTTGAGTGTTTGTTCTTTCCTGTGACACCCAACACAAGACCGTCAGGTGTTGTCTAGCTACCTAAAAATAAATTAAAAAGTGGCCAAATATGTGCGTCGGCAGGGAATGAGCCTGTGCGCGAGCGTGCGGCAGCAGGGAATCGTGCTGTCCGTGCCGCTCTCGGCTGGATGTAAACTGTTTTGAAGTGGGCGATTTCCTTTTTCTTACAAAACATGGTTGTAGATCGGTCTCTGGAGAAATGTTCAGCTTCTCTGCATTTCCGAGGCTGGTAGACATAGAAACTGTGTTAGCAAGGGACAAGGGGCGGTAGCAGTTGAAGTAGTAGTGGTAGTAGCTTAGTTGCAGTATTAGTTTCAGTGTGTTTGACTGTTCTTTCTTTTAATTTCTATAGCTTGCGTACGCAGTGCGACTTACGCACTGTACAGACTTGATGCTTACTAAGAGACAGTGAAGCGAATCTAAAAGACAGCAAAAATAAAGGAGGATGGACGAGTCCCCTCTACACTCCCCTCCGCCATTCCAAAAAAGGAGGGGAGGAAAAGAAAACAAGAAAAGCCTGCGTAACACGGAGAAAAACTCTTACACAGCTCAGACCACATCATTGATGAGCTCCCATGGTCCTGAAGTGCACGAGGACCAGTCACAATGGCCACGCGCATGTGAGTGGAGGGCGGGGGCGGCGTGCGTGCGTGCGTGCGTGCGTGTGGTGTGTGTGTGTGTGTGTGTGTGTGTGTGTGTGTGTGTGTATCAGTGTGTGTGTGTGGTGTGTGTGTATAGTGTGTGTGTGTGTGTGTGTGTGTGTGTGTGTGTGTGTGTGTGTGTGTTGTTGTTGTTCTTCGATTTGACGACAACGTCCAACGTTGTCAATGTGTGCGTGTGTGTGTGTGTGTGTGTGTGTGTGGCGCGCGCGCGCGCGCGCGCGTGCGTGCGCATGTGTTTGCGTTAAGCGGAGGGTGAAAACAAGAGCAAGCTAACAATTTATGTATTGTTCATTTTTCAGATTCATATATGGGTAAATATATAGCTAAGTGTGTGTGGGAGTGGGGATGGGTGTGTGTGGGGGGGGGGGGGGGAAATGTACGTGAAAAGGAAACTGTGTACTTCAGCGTCAAATAGATATCAAGCACACTTATAAATCACCTCAATACAGGATAATTATGCTTTTTTGCGCCCGAGTCTTTCTATCTGTAACTGTTTAAAAGCTCGTGTGTGTGTGTGTGTGGGGTGTGTGTGTGTGTGTGTGTGTGTAGTGCGTCTGTGTGTGTGTGCGTGTGCGCGCGCGCGTGTGTATGTGTGGTGTGTGTGTGTGTGTGTGTGTGTGTGTGTGTGTGTGTGTGTGTGTTTGTGCATACGCTCATGTCTCAATGTACCTAAATACAGTAATTCAGTATCAACCATACTCTTCAGGGTTACAGTTACTGATATAACTATCACTGCAACACACACACACACACACACACACACACACACACACAGAGAGAGAGAGAGAGAGAGAGAGAGAGAGAGAGAGAGAGAGAGAGAGAGAGACGCACAAAACTACCCATTAAGTCTTCCAACTTTGGAACTTCGAGATTCCTTAATTGCATCGCACTCTAGGCTGAATAATACCAGTCTTGGGCTATTTCTGTGCTGAGGTGAGCATGCCAGTCCATAATTTGCATCGGCAGTTCAGCAAGCAACCCATCTCTAGAGCTTCTCTATCCTTTCTACTGTCCTCTTAAAGGAACGACAGTTTACAGCGATGCACAACGCCATTTCCTCAACCCGTACGAATCAAGTGCCTTCGGTGTCATTGCAGATAACCTCATTGATGTTAACATCAATAAAAGTTTGAAAGATTTCAACATTGACGTCAAAGATGCTGCAGTGTGTACTAAGGAAGATAAAAACCCTATTGGTATCTATTTGAAATCTGAAGATTGGATTGAAGCCCCACATTGTTCGATCAGATATATATATATATATATATATATATATATATATATATATATATCAACGTGGCATTTACTGACGAGCATAAAATCGGTTCATTTCCTCTTTCACTTTAAACCTGCGTAATCCTAACCAGCGAACAGGATAATATTTAACTCAGGGTACCCGTTGCACGCGTCCTTGTTTTTTGTTTTCAAAGCAAAGATACGCACTTGTGATCACATTCACTAAAGTTTGTCCGTAAAGTATAGACAGCTTTGTTTAGGCGGTCTGCGCTGAGAAAACCATGGAATCCTTTTCTCCAAAAGTGCATGGGAAAGTACGGGGGTGGGGGGGGGGGGGGGGGGAGCAAGTGGGGAGGAAGGATGGACTGAGGAAAGTAAGTGGGGAGAGACTTTGAAAATCACTTGGTGGAAGCTGTACTCCTCTTTCTCTTTGTCAGTGTCCAGACCATAATTGTGAAACAGCTGGTGAGGCTTCAGTATACGACCTGCACACGTGCTTGTTGTTCTGCAGGTTCTGTTGTTGCAGCCTTTATCATCTGGCATCTGACCGATTATATCATCCTCGTCTTATTTTTGCCATTCTTTATTATTTATTCATTTGACCTCTGGCAAGAGAAAAGGGACAAACAAACTGGTAATGGACATTTATTATTATTGTATGTCAGACCCATTCCAAATCCCATTAAAACTTCCTCAGGTCGTGTTTTTGACAGTGTGGTAGTTATGGTATGTGAAACCGGAGATGCCATGTTGGCTCAGTGATTTGATACTGTGGGTAACTGACAGAAACCTTAGGTGAAGTCGTGGGCCTCGGGATTCTGGCATGGTTCAAATCATGATGTGATGCATGCACGTCTCGTGATGTTGATGTGACAAAGAATGAGGTTTGCTTGCTGTTTGTTTTTAATTTTGGGTCTCCTTTTTATATCCTGCTGAGTAGATTTGTTTATCTGCAGTCAGATTGCTGAATCTTTGTCGTAAGCATCATTTTGAACCTGTGTAGTTGACATACATAATTAAAAAAAACACTGCTCAGAAACCATTTGCTCACCTGTGCCCACGTTGTTGTGCGCATCTGAGGAACTGTCTTCAAATCAAGATTAACATAGACTGAAAAGCGGCGAAACATTCTCTCTTTAAAAAGGAAAGATAAAAAGCCTGTTTGCTTGGTCTCAGTATCTCTTGACTTTCTCCTTACTTGTCTTCTGACTTTCCTCCTGAAAAACGCCAGCTGAAACAAACATACCAATGTTCTCATCCAACTGTGTCTCTCATTCCCACAACCTGTTCCCATCCACCTGTATCTTCAGCCTGACGAACTGTGTTAATGAATACATAAAAACTAGTTTTGAGGATGTTCAGAAGAATTGCAACAGAAAACAACAACAATAACAACAACAACAACAACAACAACAACAACAGCAGCAGCAACAACAACAACAACAACAAAACAGAACCGAAATCGTCAACGTTTCTAGACGATCTACGACCTAAACGTTGACGATCTGTGTGTGTGTGTGTGTTTTCTATCGCTAATCTTCTAAAACATCCTCAAATATAGTTTTTATTTGCGACAAAGAAGATCAGCAGTCAAGAATCATATTCATGTATCAACGAACAAATTTTCTTCAGCGTCAAGTTCTCCCCCAAGTGTGTGCCATAAACAGCTGGAAACGGAACACGCCCATGCTTAGCTGAACATACGCAGTAAACAGCTGTTTTCTGCCTTACGTGACACGGTTTTTGCTAAAGCCATACAATGATGAGTTCGTGATTACACAGGCGTTTTTCGTGGATGGAGGATGGCGCTGTTTTCTTCTAGAGTCAAGTGTTGATGGAAGCGCACCTTTACCCGCGGTCAGAGCCATGGTGTTTTGTCCCTTCCACGTCAAGGGACTGAATACATTAGTCTCTAGAGCACCAGTTTAGCGATCCTGGTAGTACTTGGGTTGTGATTTCAAATCTTTGCTGGGGCGTTTCGATACAGGGTGAATTTTCCTTCGGAGTGAATATTGCTTCTCACTGGATTTCCCCAAAAGAGTTTTGAATGAGACTATAAAGTGCAGTCTCTGTGTGCGAAGGAACGCAAAATATCTTTCACACACATAGAATCCCATCACCAGTTTCTGGAATAGACGGCAACTTTGTCCGTTGGTATGGATGACTCATAAAGACATAGTGTGCACCAGAAAAATGAAGATATGAATGAAAAACAAATGGACTGACTGCAGATTACTACTACTACTACTACTATTACTACTACTACGACTACTAATTTAAAAACAAGTGTTATTTTTTCGGCTGGACTTAAAACGACAAACAAAGTACGAAACAAAACACTTGTAGTTTGTTTGCCCTTTTTTGTCTAACGGAATAATAATGATTTTTCTTTTAATTTTTTTTTCAGTTTCAGCCTGCAATCACCTTACTTTAAAACTACCACTACTACCACCTCTTACTACTACTACTACTACTACTACTACTATGATGATGATAATGATAATGTAATAATTATTATAATGGTAAATGTTGGCCTATATTACTTCTTGCACGCAAAGAGGGCTGTATGGTAATGTCTGGATAGGACTGAGGTGAGGGAGTCGTGGGAGGGGGTGGCGGTAGGGGGTACGTGAGGGGGTCGATAGGAGGTGTGAAAAGTCGTGGGGAAGGAGGGGGTGGGAAGGTGGGAGAGTCGGGGCAATTGAATGTCCAAGGAAAAAATGTCTCAAGTGGCATGTCCCTGTTACAGTCGGATACTGCATCTTGTGCATCCTGAGATTGATCTATCTATCTATCCATTTATCTGTCTATCTATCTATCTATCTATCTATCTGCCCGTGCCCGTGTGTGTGTGTGTGTGTGTGCGTGCGTGCGTGCGTGCGTGCGTGCGTGCGTGCGTGTGTGTGTGTGTGTGTGTGTGTGTGTGTGTGTGTGTGCGCGCGCGCGCACAGACATAAGTATAGGCCTTACCCACAAGAAAGAATTCACATTTAACGCTCAAAGACTAAAACCCAGTATGCAAACCTATAATAAAGCTGAAATCCTAATGAAAGGTGGTCAAGGGATAACTCACCTGGTGTAAGACATATTGGAATGTGAGCAATTTCAGGTGCAAGCCCAAGCACCAGGATGACAATGGCGAAAGACTGAGATGATGACCACTCTACCCTGCTGCACATGATAGAGAGCGAGATTTCTGACTGCCCCATATCTGTCGCCCCTTTAAAGACAGTTACACACACTGAAAAAGAACTCTCTCTCTCTCTGTGTGTGTCTGTGTCTGTGTCTGTCTGTCTGTCTGTCTGTCTCTCACTCACTCACTCACTCTCTCTCTCTCTCTCTCTCTCTCTCTCTCTCTCTCCCCCCCCCCCCTCTCTCTCTCTCTCTCTCCCCAAGTCGCACGGTAGTTCACGTTAACATCTAATTTAAAACAAAACCAATGTATGGGATTGAAACTGTGTCATAGTGCTGGTTGAAGACAATTTTAACAGCTGTGTATCTCAGTAGTCTGAGAACTGATATGCCAGTGTTTATTCCAGTATCATTTCCATTCTTTTGAGTCTGAACGTGGTCGGTTAAAATGGTATGTGCATCTTACATTCGACCATGTAAACCTCGGCCCAGTAGCTGAACGAGTCATGTTTCCCATCTGTACAAGGATTCCACGTGTTACAAGGAACCAACCGAAGGCACCAGTAAAGCTGGTATGGGTGAGTTGTGGCTGACATGGCCGATCCAGAACACGTTGTGAACAGGGAGATTAACGACAGGTGAGGATGCTGTCGTACTGGTTAAGCTGCCCTCAAGTGGACCCGGGCAAAAGTAGGGTCATGGGTTATGGTCAAGGAGTGTTGAGAAGTGTCGTCGTCAGTGGTCAGGGTCCCTATGGATCAATCAAAGAAGGCGAGGGATCAACACACTCAGGCAGGGGATCAACACACGGAGGTGAAGGATCAATCACCTGATGAGAGGGATCAATAAACAGGGGTGTGCTGTCAGTCGTATTTCTGGGTGTCACTGCTACACTTGCTGGACTGGCGCCGGAGAGAGGGTTAACTTCAGTCTGAGGGGAACCCCCCTCTCTCCTCTCTCTCTCTCCTCTCTCTCTCTTCTAACGAAATGTACGAATTATTTGTTTTTGTATTTTGTGTACACACTAGGAATGAAAGTGTACTATTTGTTTGCAGAAGGAGAGGGAAATGTTTTTGTTCTGTTACCTCTCCCCCTTGTCAAGACCTCTTGGTATGACAATAAATTCAAAGTGTCAAGTGTCAAAGTCCTCTCTCTCTCTCTCTCTCTCTCTCTCTCTCTCTCTCTCTCCTCACACCAACACACACCAACAGAAAATAAATCTGAAATGCTCTCTCTCTCTGTATGTCTCTGTGTCTCTGTCTGTCTGTCTGTCTCTCTCTCTCTGTCTCTCTGTCTCTCTGCCTGTCTGTCTGTCTGTCTGTCTGTCTGTCTGTCTGTCTGTCTGTCTCTCTCTCTCTCTCGTGTCTCTGTTCAATTCACACACTCTTCCTTGGTTCCCTCACTCATCGTTATCAGTTGATGCATTGTCTTTGTCATATCTACTATTTTCGTGGTCTTACTTTGTGTGTT
>CM065718.1:19933358-19938358 GCA_033310375.1 Conus canariensis
TAGCTGACGGATGGCGCTGTTTCCTCTCAGACGCATGTTGTGGTGGAAGCGGAACCCTGGCTGTGGTGAAAGCACGTATCTGTCTCCCCGATTAGATCGTTTAGTGTGACCGCCAAATGGCGTTATGGTGGGGATGGGCCTATACTGGTCACAGTGTGTAAACAAGGCTGCAAAAGTGTGTGTGTGTGTGTGTGTGTGTGTGTGTGTGTGTGTGTGTGTGTGTGTGTGTGTATGGGTGTGTGTGTGTGTGAGTGTGTATGGGTGTGTGTGTGTGTGTGTGTGTGTGTATGGGTGTGTGTGGTGTGTGTGTGTGTGTGTGTGTGTGTGTTGTGTGGAGAGAGAGTGAGAGAGAGAGAGAGATTTAAGAAGGTGTGGGAAGGAGAGGGACCAGGGGAAGGGTAGTGGTGGCAAGGGATGAGGGAGTTTTAAATGTTTCATGCCACATTCCACTGACACGGATATCGCGCTTCATACATCTTCAAAACAATGATGAATGAGAGGACCCAGACATGATGAAATAAATGCAATGAACTAGCATATATTAAATCAATGAAGAAATGAACACACACACACACACACACACACACACACACACACACACACACACACACACACACACATGAATTGTTAGATAATTTAATACGCAAATTGTGAATTCTAACCTTTCCAGATTACTAACATTTTTTGCTCAAAGGCAGGTCCACCACTCCACAGTTACAGTTACATTCAACCTGCTATTGTAGTGTTCAATTACTTCTGTCGGGATTTTTTGAGGGCTGCATTCTGTCCCACACACTTCAACATACCCCTGGGATGTATCATGACCGATCCACTCAAGAATCATGATAGCACAGTGAACATTGGAGGAAGAATCGTCACGAACTTTCGCTTTGCCGACAACATCAATGGCCTGGAGGCAGGTAACAACATCTCACAAAACTAAGTAAGATATTGGAAATTAGTATCATGAATATCCAGGTGATGATCAGCCACAATACCGTCACCAATACTGGCATAACTGTCCATGGATAGAACCTAGAATCTGGTCAACCATTCGCTTACCCAATACCTTTATTTGCAAGTTAAAATCCAGTCTGGAAATCCTCCCAAAGGTGGCAAAGAGAATATCGGCACTATTCAGACTGAAACTTTTATGGACGGACAACATTTTCATGAAAGATAAGATCAGGTTCTTAAGTGCACTGGTCTATTCCATCTTACCTACACATATGCGTGATAGCTCCTCACAGTGGATCTTGATAGGAAACACTGGCCATGGAATCAGGGTGTTACTGGAAAATATACTGATCATATTAAAAATGAAAGGAGTGTGTCAAACGATTGAACCGTACCCCAGACCAAATGAAGATGCACTAACATCAGCTAAGAAGAAAATCTAGGTTTTGAGATCTAACAAGATCTAATGGCTTAGGTAAAATAACTGCTTATGGAACTGTTGAGAGTGAAAGAGAAGAAGACAAAAGACCAAGACTAACAACACTGCAGATGTTAACGGACATAGAAAACATTGGCACAGACACAAGTCTTGGTACACTACCAAAAACGACTTGAAGAACCTGAGGAGCTGTTCTTCGGTGTGGCACCACAATGACTCATCGGGAGGAAGAAGAAGAAGAAGAAGAAGAAGAAGAAGAAGAAGAAGAAGGAGGAGAAGAAGAAGAAGAAGAAGAAGAATAGAAGAAGAAGAAGAAGAGGAGGAAGAGGAGGAGGAGGAAGAAGAAGAAGAAGAAGAGAGGAGGAGGAGAGAAGAAGTGAAGAAGTAGAAGAAGAGAGAAGAAGAAGAAGAAGATAAAGAAGAAGAAGAAGAAGAAGAAGAGAGGGAGGAAGAGGAGGAAGAGGAGGAGGAGGAGGAGAAGAAGAAGAAGAAGAGAGACCTCTAAATGAAGCTAGATCAGCATATCCCTTCCTGGAGAAAGTGATCCACCCCTATTACACGTGCATTTGCGTGATGGGGCACGGTGGATGTGGGAGGGGTCACCGCCGCACAGAAGAAATGGAGAGGAGAAAGTTAGAAGGGGAAAAGGGGGAGTAGAGGGTGGAGGAAGGGGTAAGCGGGCGACGGAGAAATATCGCCGATCTCTTGTCAGGCAGACATGCCCAAGTCCCAAGACACCAGCACGTATCCCTCGTGTTACCACCATGAACATGATCCCTAACCGCCCCCTACCCTCCGTTCCCAACCCTATAACCCAATTCTGCTAAATCACAGTGAAAAACGACCGTGGGCTTCCAAATAAAAACAATTATCATTATGCAGCTTCAGGGACATTGATGAAGTCACTCTTCCTGGACATTGTGAAGAAAGTGTGCCAGCCGAAATCCCGCCAACACTATGCAGACTCACGTAGGACAATAATGCCCTTATTTCTCCTTTCTGTTAAAAACATTCATCTGAAGAGAATAAAGTCCTGTATCCTTTTTTAAAAGTTGTCTTTAGGTTAAGGCTATATGATGATTTTTTCACGAGAATCGTAAAAACATGATATAGGTATTAAACATGAAACTAAACCCTTTACTAGTAAGCAAATTATTTATTTGAAAATGTCTATTGCGAATAAATGAATCAATCCTTAATATGCTCTTGATTTTGTTGTTCTGATACTTTTGCTGCCTGAAGTTTGCAGCTCCAAACTCGCTGAGATATACACAGACGTTCCGGGAAGGTTAGATGACCATTGCCAGGTGTAGAGATGCCCCCCACCCCACCCCCCTCTCCGGGCTCAAAACATCCGCTCTGCACCATGCTCTTCATAAGCAACTCTGCTGTTTGCTCTTGTAGCATCCACCTAAGGTGGTGTAACGCATGTCTTCTTCCCCAGCATGATGACGTCCACCAGAAGCTACATGTAGAATCTTGGCCGGACACACTGTCGCGGGAGTTACACTTTTAACCTGTGAAAGAGTTGTGCTGAACTGTCACATTCAGCAGAGCCACTGCTGTTCCTGTCTGCATGAGCATCAACAGAAAAGAAAAATACATTTCATGTGCTTCATGAAAGCTGTAGAGAGATGGACAAATCGAGAACGAAAAGGACACTTATTTTTTTCCATGCTATTCAAGTTCGTAATAACCGCGAGAGACAAGCACGAAAATTGAACATGTTTCTTGTCTTTTCCCTTGCACACATTTTAACATAAAATTCTGTAGCTAATGATTATTGATGGACACCCCCCCCCTCTCTCTCTCTCCCTATGTGTGTGTGTGTGTGTGTGTGCGCGCGCGCGCGCGCGCGTGTGTGTGTGTGTGTACGTGCACGTGAATGTGTGTGTGTGTGTGTGCGCGCGCGCGCGCGCACGCGTGTGTGTGTGCGTGTGTACGTGCACGTGAATGTGTGTGTGGTGTGTGTGTGTGTGTGTGTGGTGTGTGTGTGTGTGTGTGTGCGCGCGTGCGCGCGTGCGTGCGTTCATGCAGGGACGCGTGCATGTGTTAGTGCGTGCGCGCATACATGCGTATAAAAAAAGAAGAAAAAGGGAATAGTGTAGTGGGAGGGAGTAGATTTGTGCAAAATGAGAGGTGAGGATGAAGGAAAAATCTGGGGCAGGAGGGAAGAGATGATTATGAAGGTTCCTGATCCCTTGAAAGAGGACGTATTGAACATCCAAGACATCAGCATGCATCTCGCACTCTCCGATCTTGGAAGACCCCCCCCCCCCTCCCCATCCCTCCCTTCAACACCACCTCCTTTCACCAGCATTAAAATGCCGTCATGAAACCTAACATCGGCTTCTCTGCAAATAATATAATGAGCTGTATATATATATATATATATATATATATATATAAGCTGTAATGAAATGAAATCAGTTCTTTGTGCATTTGTCTCCTTCCCTTAAAATTCTTTTGAACCCTTGTGTTCTTATCACTTTCTTTCCTATTTGACCCTGATTTTGTACTTCTTTGTCATATTCGTTGTACGAATATAAACTAAAGTTTGTTCAATTGTTCTTTTTCTCTTCTGGTCTGCAGTCCCAGTATTTCTGTGAACTGAGTACAGGACTCCCGAAGTCTACCCTGCACCTCTCTAAGGCTGTACAGTGTGCCAAGGCATAGCGCACAGGAGGACTGACATCTCACGGATGCAGACCGAAGTCCTGGATGGACAATCTGAAGAGTTGATCTGGTTACAGCACCTCCATCCTGTTGAGTCTGATTTGGGAAAGAGATCTGTAACGAGTTCTGACTGCTTTAGCATCTTGGGAGAAATTAATGATGGAGGTGATGACAAATGCCCAGGATGATACTGTTGCTTTGCTTTGGATGAATGGTATGCGTCCAATTACATGCAGAAGAGAGAGAGAGAGAGAGAGAGAGAGAGAGAGAGAGAGAGAGACAGACAGACAGACAGACAGAGACAGAGACAGACAGACAGACAGAGACGGAGACAGAGAGACAGAGACAGAGACAGGAGAAAGAAAGAAGAAACAGAGACAAACACATATTCAAAAGAACAGAGAAATACAGAGACAGGAAAAGAGAAGGCTGGAACCGAGACACACAGAGACAGGTATGACGATTTGAAAAGGATGATGACGACGGTAACAATAATGAATGTGTCCGGAGTCATTCGAAGAGACACAATGCGCATGCAGTTGTTCAACGATTGTTTTTGACAGAAACATCCCCTTCTCTTTGCTGACCGAGAGCCCTTATTTCTTCATCTCCTGCCACGCCTCCATCATCAGCGCCAGTCGCTGCCATGGATGAGAAATCCCACACAGCGAACATGGACGATAATTCCTTCTATCCTTTCTTCCCCCAACCTCCACCTTTGTAATTCCTCTTTCCGTATATAGAGCGCCGGACTCGTGATCCTGAGGTTACGGGCTCAAATTTCGGTGCAGGGGGATTTTTCCCTCGGAGTTAACATTGGTTCTGACTCCATTCCCCATACAGTCCTTCGAGTGAGACTATAAACCGAGGTTCCGTGTGTGAACGCACGCATAACATCTTGCACACACGTAAAATCCCATCACCAACT
>CM065718.1:19940858-19948358 GCA_033310375.1 Conus canariensis
TCATAATGTATGGGTGGTACACCCAAGGGAAAACTCCTGTGGAGGTTTTTCCATGTCATGTCCTGTGGCCATTACACAATGGCATCTACCAGGAGTAACTGTGTCCCTTGACGTCTTAATGGAATGCTCAGTTTTTGCTGCGCCTTATGTGAACACAGCGAAAGCATCCAAGGGTGGTACAGGATTGCTCTCAGCTGGTTTGTTTGGCATTGCAGACAGTACGTCTCTGGGTCCCAGTCGTATCTTCGGGTGTGTCTTTTTATTTCTTCTTCTACTATTGCGACTAAAACTGAACTGGTTTACATTCACAGTGACGCATTTGACGAATGCCAGCACCACCACAACAATTATTCTCTGACGAACACACAGATGGGAAAGAGTCCAGATGCACCTCAACTCCATAGTGACCTGTTGGTTACTGATGCGTACCAAATAGGATATTTACCAGGGCGGCTAAAATGTTTATACAATCACACTGACGAGTGCTAAATCGGCCTCACCGCCACTTCCACTTTAAACCAAGCATGAAAGTCTATGATTTAGAGGTCCGTGCTATCCTAAACACCAAACACTCGGTCATTCAACGGGCCACCCGTTCGCACCTGTTCTTGTTTCTAAACGAACTATGCGTGAGAGATCACGCTCTTAACGCTTGTCCGGACAGTACAGATAACATTGTTCTGGCAGTCTGCGCAAGAAAACCATGAAATCCGTTCCTCCAAGGGCGGATGGGGCAAAAGGAGGCGGGTGCAGGAGGGAAACGTGGTGGGGAGAGATTAAATGGAGCAGAGATTTCAGAAATTACCCTAAGGAAGTTCTACTCCTCTCTCTTGTTTGTCAGTATCCAAAGCATATAAGACAGTTGCTGGGACTTTAGGATAATATTTGTACATGTGTTCCGTCAGCTTTGCGTTTTCTGTTCCAGCAGTCTGACCATCCAGATCATCTTTATCTTCTGACTACCACTATTTCTCTAGTAATTGATTTGGCCTCTGGCAAGAGAAAAGTGACCAATGAACTCACAATGTACATTTCCGTATTTGCTTGGTCTTAAAAAAAGAGTTCCTGACAAAAGAAAAAAAAAGATAAAGAGTAAATGGTGCTGTGCCAACGAGGTCTGAATATTCATCACGTCTTTCTTACGCAAGCTGACTGTTTTAAGGGTGAAGAAGCTTCGTGGAGTCAAGTCAGGTCAAACGTATCTATACTGAGGAGAAAAGGATACGCTTCTCAACCTCTCTCTCTCTCTCTCTCTCTCTCTCTCTCTCTCTCTCTCTCTCTCTCTCTCTCTCTCTCTCTCTCTCTGTGCACTGAAAATCCCTTGAAGGTTGGTTTGAGAAAGAAAATGATGAAATACTATAATAAATTCAATCATTTTTTTTAAAGATTGCAAGAAGTAAAAAAAGAATTACACGAATAAAAAGAACTGCATTTATGATCAAGGCATCAATCAAAATATAGATATATGATGAGAACGGATAAAAAAAAACCCGATGTATTGCGCAAAATCAATAAAAATGAAACGCATGCAAATAAAAAGAGCAAAGTGGTAGGTAGATCAATGAAATGCTCAAAATGCACAAGTAGGTGAGCACAAGCCATGAAGAAGCATGGACTCAACTGAGGAGCATAGGCCAGGACGGGGACGGCACCACAGACCTGGGTACTTATAGTCTTGCTTTTCTGTTTCTGCATCCCTCCTTGGTCTTTGTCCTTCCTCTCTCCTTTTTCTCCCTTCACTCCACTCTTTCTTTCAACCCTTCTGTCCCATTTTGTGCAGTTTCTTTTTTACTTACAAAATCATAAGATAGTCGGACAGATAAAGCCAAACCAAAGTATACAAAAAGGTGGATTGAATATTATACAACAAAGCCGAACTGAACCAGGTAAGTGTCGAGGAAACAAACGCGCGTGGGTTTTTGTTGCTTCGTGTTGAGTTTGCCCTTTTGTGTGTGTGTGTGTGTGTGTGTGTGTGTGTGTGTGTGTGTGTGTGTGTGTGTGTGTGTGTGTGTGTGTGTGTGTGTGTGTGTGTGTGTCTGTCTTCGTCTGTCTCGTCTGTGGGCTCACTCACGCCGGCTCCGCGACTAAGCAATTATCGTCTCAGTAGGAGGCTTAGTAGGTGGTGTCCTGCGTATGTTAGATCAGAACAGGCGCCACTGAACACCACCGAAGTGACTCGGCAGCAGTGCAGTGTCTCCTCCGGCGGGTTGCCTCTTGACGACTTGACATTGGCTGCTCCTTGTGGATTGATGGTGCCGGGGCTGTGGCGGGGCCGACCGGGCTGTGGCTGTGGACGGGGTGTCGGAATGAGCGGCGTGGGTGCACTGCCTCTGAGGTGGCGCAGAGGTTGGGACAGCAACCCCCCCCCCCCCCCCAAAAAAAAAAAAAAAAAAAAAAAAAAAGCCAACCCCCCCAAAAAAAACACACAAAAAAAACCCCAACCAACAACAACAACAACAACAAACAACACACACACACAACAACAACAACAACAAAAACACACACACACACACACACACACAAAACTGAAACAAATCTTAGGGAAGTCAGGGCATAAAGAACCTGACGAGTCAAAACATGATGTAGTACAGGTACGTCTCTTGATGGTGCGTGAAAACCCTTGACGAGGTGGACTTGACCTCTGTGTTATATGGACGGTGCAAAGAAATGTTTGGGCTTTTTTAAACGAAGAAGTTCCCTGAACATCAACTGTTGGCTTTACCTCAGAATTTCTTCCACTATGATTTATCCTTGCTTTATTTCCGGCTGCCTACCTAAAACGTCACGCAGCACAGAACATGTCAATTTTTGATCCAAACATATCATCCAGCACCTCCGTTCTACCTCCCCCCCCCCCCACCTTCTCCGAAATAAACCCTCCCCCTCCTCACCCCCTAACTCCCCCTCCCCAACGTCCCCACCCCTGACACCTTCAGTCTGACTTCTTATTACTAACAAAACATCTTCCCTTTAGCGTCAGGTTCTATCCGGACCTGTGCCATAATCCACCAGAAGCGGAACGCACCTGCATTTAGACAAACAGGCAACAAGCTATTTTTGTCGGACACGACACATTTCTTTGACAGTGTCATTTCTGATGGGGGAGTGATTACGCAGGCTGTTCATCGTGCCTGGTGAAGGGAGGTGTTTCCTTCCAGAACGGCATGTCTGTGGACTAGGACTTCCTCCCATGGACAGAGCGCATTGTTATTCCCCATTTGTAGCGTTCAGTGCTTTTGTCCCCCTGTCATGAATGTGAAGGCATACTGGAACGGTTAGGTCCGTGCTGGTTCTTGCATTAAACAGGGCTGCTAGATTACATCAGGGTGGTGGTGAGATTAGGAATTTGTGGGTGAGGATGGGTAGGTGGCCTGAGACGCCAGTGGGAAGGAGGGAGTGTGGGGAAAGGGGAAGTGTGTGTGTGTGTGTGTGTGTGTGTGTGTGTGTGTGTGTGTGTGTGTGTGTGTGTGTGTATTGAGGCAATTAAGTTTCACAGGGTAACATGTCTTAAGCGGCTTACTTCTGACAGATTCAGATGTTGCATCTCGTGCATTTTCACACGCGAATGATCTATAGGACTGAGGTGTAGCAAAATGAACAAAGAAATAGGTTACGATGAATAAACAAATCAACAAATAAAAAAGTAACAAGTAGACGAATAAAAAATAAATAGATAAAGAAATGAGCCAATGAACAAATACATCAATACTTACACAAATGAAGAAATAATTTTCAAAATGAATGAATAAATGACGATTTTAATTAAAACCGAAAACAAACAAACATGCAATTAATAAAGAAACCCAGATCTTAAATTACCAAAAGTCATTTAGCATTTATTGCTCAAAGTATGCCAGTGCCTAACGAATCAGTCCTCCTATCTGTGCATGCATTCCACGTACCAAACAAAACCCATAGATCGAATCACTCAACTTGAACGTATGAGGAGTGGGACATAACACCGATTAATAAACATTGTCGACAGAAGACTGACAACATATCAAGTTGATATTATTACGGTCAAGGTGTCCTCAAGGCGACGTATCAATGCAGAGCCGGGGGTGATCGTTAAGGAGTATCGAGGAATGCCATTCATAGGGAAGACTTCCAAGTGATGAACAAAGGAGCGGGCAAGGGATCACTCCATTCAAGTGAGTGGTCATTACCTTTCGGTGAAGGATCAATCAACTGATGGGAGGGATCGATAAACAGGAGCTGCGCTATCAGCTGCATTCCAAAATACTACCACAATAGCAAAACTGGCACTCTTCCAGGGGAAGGCAACATATCATCTCTCTCTCTCTCTCTCTCTCTCTCTCTCTCTCTCTCTCTCTCTCTCTCTCTCTCTCTCTCTCTCTCTCTCTTCCTTGATCCCATTCCATAGATGAAAGTAAAGAAACTCTGTTTAAAGCTTGCATTGTGTTTCAAAAACAAAAAAAGAAAACTACAGACAAAAAGAAATCAATCACACACACACACACACACACACACACACACACACACACACACACACACACACACCACACACACATGCACACGCACACACCACACACACGCACACCACACACACACACACACCACACACACACACACACACACACACACACACACACACACACACACACACACACACACACACACACACACCAGCAAAATACAAAACAAAACAAATAAAAACAAACACTCACACAAAAAAAAATCCAGCCAACATGCCGTCAGCTCCCAACATTGCACGCATTATACATAACATGCCACTTCACCCAACCCACACCCTACTATTTATCAAAACACATTTTGCGACCAGTCTCCATCTACTCAACAAAGGCATTAGCCCACCACCCCCGCCACCCACCCTTGGACGTTAATGACCCAATTCCCCTTCTCTCTTCCCCTCGGCTCCCAATGAATGGCAAGGATGCTTTAACTGATACACCACAATATAACGTTCCACTCTCTCCCCGCTTCCCTTCCACAGCCTATAATCCTCTCTCTACGTACATCCCTAACTCAATACATTTGGCTACTTAACACCTCTAACATTGTCAAGGCAGCGGTTTTCCTCTTCCAGCTATGTAACCCTTTACAATCTGCTGCATGTGAGGAGGAAACCCAACAAGAAATCCGGCCTGGAGGGGTGTACTCTCCGCGAGGTTAGATTTGACACTACCTGAAGGAAGAAACTATAGAAATCAGAGATATCCCTCCTGATTTTCTGAAAGCGATTAACATTTTTCTATTTGATCTAAGATTTTACCGAAGAAAGATTTCTTAACGAAGTTTCTGGTGCGTTTTTAGAAGGTGTATTTTAAAGAGATGTGTGAATTTTTTTTTGATGACTTGTGATTTGGCTTCAACGTGGTGACAGCACTGATATGGCCCTTTGCGGTCGGCTGGGCTGTAAACAACATTACCTTAGCCTTACCTTATCCCAGCTCAGGTCAACAAAGCCACGCTATCCGTCGACCTCTACCAGGGTAGACGGGAAAAACGTATTACTGTGAGAACACAACAGAGCAGTTGTGGAAGAACCGTGATCACATTCACCACCTGGAGCATACCAACACTCAGGCAGGCTGGAAAATTGAAAGAACTGACCCACGAGATGGATAGATGCTCCTGGCACATTCTCGGCCTCTACAAGTGTAGATGGAAAAACAGTGGAGAAATGCAGAAATGCCTTGTATTGTTGTGGAGAAGACGAAAATGCACGTGGAGTGGGGTTTTTAGTTAAAAACAACACGAGGAACTCTGTGCTGGAATGCTGTGTTTTTTTTTCAGCCAGATCTGATTATCCGCTAGAGTGAAACCATTCAACATCAAGATATTACAAATATATGCTCCCACATCAGAATATAATAATGTCCAGGTTAAAAAAAAACCCTACTCTTTGCACCAATAATAGGGGACCATGAATTCTAGATTTTGCCAGTGACAATTTGGTCCTTGTCAACACTTGGTGAGCGTAAGGAATCTCGAAGGATGGACAAGGCGCTCCACAAATGATCAGTATTACAATCTGATAAACGATATCCTTGTGAAGAATTGGAAGTAGTCTGACATCATCAGGAGTACAATATTTCCAGGAACTGACGTTGGTAGTGACCAAACACTTGTCAGGAATAATTTCAAAGTATGTTTGAAGAATTACAAGAGAACGGAAAACAGCCGCCTGAAATTCAGTCTTGACGACGTGAAAGTTTCCTGATGTCGCTGACCAGTTCCAAATGGCTATAGAAGGATTTTAAAGCTCCTATTAACAATTTAAACCAGATGATGATTAAAATTCCAGACGAGAGGAAATCGAAGCCATTGATCAGTAGCGATATTTTGAAGATGTTTAACAAGGAAAAAAGTTAGAACCGCCCAGAGAATACTGAGGGGCGACATTATAGCTCTACAAACAACAGGACCAGTGAGGAAATGAAGAATATAAAAGAAAACTGAATCAAACAACAGTCTGAGGACAGGGAGCCATGACCAAAGATGACGGCAATGATAAAAAAAGCGCTTTTCAGATTACACAAACACGATAAACAAACACAATGTAAAGTCAGCAAAATTAGGGACTAAGGCAAATGATTCCACGGAGAAGAAGCAGAAGGAGAAGAAGAAGGAATACCTCATTCCGGGAGAAAGTGGTTCACTCCTGGTGTGCGTACGTTAATGTGAAGGGACATCGTGAATTTTGGAGGAGTCAGATTTGCATTAAAGGAGTGAAACAAGGAGGAGATGAAACGGGAAACGGTGATTGAGAAAGGAGGGAGAGAAAGACGTTGGCAATGGAGAAATATTGCCGATCCCGTGTCAAGCGCCCATGCTTAAATCCCAAGACACCAGCACATATCCCTCGTGAATACTCACCACCCTAATCCCCCTCAGCCCCCACCATCCCCCACACCTTTCTGCTAAGCGACAGAGAAGACCGACGTGGACTTTTAAGTGTCAGACAATAACATCAAGCCGCTCCAAGGACATTGATGACGTTTTTGTCCCTGGAAACTGTACAGATAATATGGCGGCAGGAAGCTCGCTAACTCGATGCTTATCTTGTGGAACTGTAGCACATTTCTTTTTTCCCCTCTCTTTTCTAAAGCATTTGTTTGAAAGAATAAAGTACACGATCTTCTTTTAAGTCGCCATCAGGTCAGGTTTATATATGATTTTTTTTTCAATTACAAAACGTACGTGTCATTCAACATTGTACAAAACCGTTTATTAATAACATGGAACCGTTAAGGGGTAAACCAATATGGAGCTTAAAATATTAATGTGGACTAAACCAACCAACTGATCTGTACTGCGCTTTTTTCTGATGATTTGATAGCTTCCAAATCATCGTGACGACAAGCGATCATGTGTGTAGAGCTTGACTCTGCTGACGTACACACCACTGTTCACCATGTTCATCGTCAGCAGCTTTGCTGCACGTACCCGTTATGGTGTAACACTTGCCTCCTTCCCCAACATGATTATATCCATCAGTTAATAGAAACTCTTGAC
>CM065718.1:19953358-19958358 GCA_033310375.1 Conus canariensis
ACAAAGAGTGATAGAAATAGCAGACTGATAGGGAGGCAGACAGTGACAAAAAGGGACAAAGACAGAGACATGTAAATATGATTATTTGAAAGGGCGATGACGACGACAGTGACAATAACGATGGTGGCGCATGCCATTCCAAACACGACAATGCACACACATTTCTTCAATGACTGTTTCCGACGGAAACATCCTATCCCATTCGCTGGCTGAAGTGCACCCGCTCTGCATTCCCTGCCACGTTTCCATCATTAGTGTCAATCATTATCACGGACAACACATCCTCCACAGCGAACGTATACGATAATTCCCTCTATTCCATCTTCAAACCCCTATTCTCTCGTTCCGAACATATAATAAATCCAGTGTATGATGAGGACTGGACATATCCTGGCGAGAAGATGAGGAGGGGAAAGTTGATACACATATTAAAGGGATGATCAAGTATCGACAGGTTGTCAGATCTCGACGTGGCTCCAATACGTTAAGAATATGTCGGTGACAGGGCAGGAGGGGATGGAGGTAGGAAAGGGGAAAGGCATAGTGAGGGGCAAGGGGAACGGGAAGATGGAAAAGGAGAGAAGATGCTCTGTCTGTCTGTCTGTCTGCCTGTCTGTCTATCTGTCTGTCTGTCTGTCTGTCTCTGTCTCTGTCTCTGTCTCTTCTCTCTCTCTCTCTCTCTCTCTCTCTCTCTCTCTCTCTCACCCTCATATCCAGCTAGTAGACTTCATTTCCGTTGTTATATTGCATTCATGTACCCTTCATAAGGGGAGCAGGTCTAAATATGAATAAAATATCTGAATCTGAAATCTCTTTTCTCTCTCTCTCTCTCTCTCTCTCTCTCTCTCTCTCTCTCTCTCTCTCTCTCTCTCTCTCAGCAGTCACAAGTATTTGCAAGTGTATGATTCCCATTCATACTGAGGACCATGTTATGTGCTGTGAACGCTAGTGTCAGCAGGGAGGAATGTTGACGCGGCTGTGTCACTCGTCCCAACCAGAACTACACAAGATATTTCACCCCTTCTGACCCGTGTCAGCGGCGTTAACCATTTTGTCTGTTTCCTCCAAACACTGATGGACAGGAGAAGACTAGCCGGCATCATGTTGACTGCCAAAGATCGTCTCCAAACTGTCTCCAGAACACACAATTTTACTTAGCAATCAGAGCTGCTGCCATTCACTGTCTACTCTTTGGTAGAAGAAGAAGAAGAAGAAGAAGAAGAAGAAGAAGAAGAAGAAGAAGAAGAAGAAGAGAAGAAGAAGAAGAAGAAGACGACGACGACGACGACGACGACGACGACGACGACGACGACGAGAAGAAGAAGAAGAAGAAGAAGAAGAAGAAGAAGAGAAGACGATGACGACAACGAGACGACGAGACGACGAGACGACGACGAGAAGAAGAAGAGAAGAAGAAGAAGAAGAGAAGAAGAAGAAGAAGAGAAGAAGAGAGAGAGAGAGAGAGAGAGAGAGGAGAGAGAGGAGGGAGAGGAGACTACACACACACACACACACACACACACACACACACACACACACACACACACACACACACACACACACACACACACCATGCGGTGATGACAGACTGGCCAACGAACAAACACACAGACAGACAGAACGACGCACGATCAGACAAATAAACAAACAACTTTTATGGATGAAGCATTCATCCTTTGCGCTTTTGCTGCCAACATTCTGGATCAGTCTGTATACAGGAAGACGGACAGTCCAATTGGCATGCCGAATCTTTGACTGGGATCATAAAACGATGCTCATGTTCCTGTTAGTCAAGAAGGATCAAAGACAAAACATATTACATGAAATAGTACCAGCATGGCAAAACCTGTGCAATGGAAAGGGTCATGAAGGTGTGTACCTACCTAAGTACTTGAAGGCCCTCCATATGGTGAAGAAAAAATGTCATTTACTCTCTGGGTGGAAGGAGAATAGAGTTATTTTTTTTGAATAATATTTTCATTTCAAAACTTAAAAACGCACACAGCAACACACACACACACACACACACACACACACACACACACACACACACACACACACACACACACACACACACAGAGTTATTGACAAGGTATCTACTTTTACTGAAATTGCATTCTTACGCTCTTGAAGTTAGAAAACATATCCTATTTCAGATGATCGATTTATTAAATGAACAATTGTTGTTTGTGTCTTTTTGGTGTAGAACAAAATGGTAATTCAATCCAGCTTTCATCTAACTTCTTTTTTTTTCTTTTTTTACATCTTATCTTTTGTGCTACCTCAGTGGCACCGTGCCCACGCCGCTTATCCCCACCCTCCCCTCCACCTTTCCACAGCTACAGCCCGATCCGGAGATACAGACACCTGCAGTGTTGGTTTGGAAATTTCAGAGACGCATCCATTAAGAGGATAAAACTCTACTGTGTGGTCCCAGTCTTCCCAGCTGAGCCCGTAGCAAAATCATCTCTAGATAGAGGCCAACCGGGGCAGAAAAGTCCTACATGGCTCTGATGGGAATTGAACCCACGACCTCCCAGCCGGGTGTCCGCGACGCTAACCACTTTGCCATGGCGGCTTGTGACTTTCATTTAACTTCTTTATCACATTCATTGTACAACTGTGAAATAAAAGTTTATCTAAATGTTCTGTTCTCTTCTGGTCTGTGGTCTTCGTGGGTTGGCTAAGTGTGTGAAGGACTCCCAAATTCTACCCTGCTCTTCTCTAAGGCTGCAAAGAGTAGCATAGCATAGTGTAGAGGACGGTGTACGTTCCGCAGATGCAGAACGAAGAAGACCTGTAAGGGAAACCTGAAAACTTATCAGTATTCATCACGGCACCGTTGCGACCCGTTTTCGTGGAGAAGTGTAACGATAGTGATGATGACAAATGCCAAGGAGATTGTTGTTGCTTTGTGTTTACCTGTGATGAATTGTATGGCGTCACATTCCAGACAGAAGAGAAAGAGAGAGAGAGAGAGAGAGAGAGAGAGAGAGAGAGAGAGAGAGAGGGTGAGAGAGAGAGACAGACAGACAGACAGACAGACAGACAGACAAAGACAGAGGAAGAGACAGACAGACAGACAGAGACAGAGACAGAAAGAGACCAACGGAGAGAGACAGATTGACAAACAGATAGAAACAGAGACAAAGAGTGATAGAAATAGTCAGACTGATAGGGAGGCAGACAGAGATAAAAAGGGACAAAGACAGAGACATGTAAATATGATTATTGAAAGGGCGATGACAACGACAGTGACAATAACGATGGTGGCGCATGCCATTCCAAACACGACAATGCACACATTTCTTCAATGACTGTTTCCGACGGAAACATCCTATCCCATTCGCTGGTTGAAGAGCACCCGCTCTGCATTCCCTGCCACGTTTCCATCATTAGTGTCAATCATTATCACGGACAACACATCCTCCACAGCGAACGTATACGATAATTCCCTCTATTCCATCTTCAAACCCCTATTCTCTCGTTCCGAACATATAATAAATCCAGTGTATGATGAGGACTGGACATATCCTGGCGAGAAGATGAGGAGGGGGAAAGTTGATACACATATTAAAGGGATGATCAAGTATCGACAGGTTGTCAGATCTCGACGTGGCTCCAATACGTTAAGAATATGTCGGTGACAGGGCAGGAGGGGATGGAGGTAGGAAAGGGGAAAGGCATAGTGAGGGGCAAGGGGAAACGGGATGGTTGGAAAAGGAGAGAAGATGCTCTGTCTGTCTGTCTGTCTGTCTGTCTGTCTGTCTGTCTGTCTGTCTCTCTCTCTCTCTCTCTCTCTCTCTCTCTCTCTCTCTCTCTCTCACACACCCTCATATCCAGCTAGTAGACTTCATTTCCGTGGTTATATTGCATTCATGTACCCGTTCATAAGGGGAGCAGGCATAAATATGAATAAAATATCTGAATCTGAAATCTCTCTCTCTCTCTCTCTCTCTCTCTCTCTCTCTCTCTCTCTCTCTCTCTCTCTCTCTCTCTCTCTCTCAGCAGTCACAAGTATTTGCACGTGTATGATTCCCATTCATACTGAGGACCATGTTATGTGCTGTGAACGCTAGTGTCAGTAGGGAGGAATGTTGACGCGGCTGTGTCACTCGTCCGAACCAGAACTACACGAGATATTTCACCCCTTCTGACCCGTTTCAGCGGCGACAACCATTTTTTCTGCTTCCTCCAAACACTGATGGACAGGAGAAGACTAGCTGGCATCATGTTGACTGCCAAAGATCGTCTCCAAACTGTCTCCAGAACACACAATTTTACTTAGCAATCAGAGCTCCTGCCGTTCACTGTCTGCTCTTTGGAAGAAGAAGAAGAAGAAGAAGAAGAAGAAGAAGAAGAAGAAGACGACGATGACGACAACGACGACGACGACGACGAAGAAGAAGAAGAAGAAGAAGAAGAAGAAGAAGAGAGAGAGAGAGAGAGAGAGAGAGAGAGAGAGAGAGACAGACAGACAGACAGACAGACAGACAGACAGACAGACTCACACACACACACACACACACACACACACACACACATACATACCGAGAGAGAGAGAGAGAGAGAGAGAGAGAGAGAGAGAGAGAGACAGAGAGAGAGAGAGACAGAGAGAGACAGAGAGAGAGAGAGAGTGAGAGTGAGAGAGAGATTGTGCATGTTCCTTCAATGCGTATACGTGGCTTTGTTACGCGGTTTTCCCCTATATTCAGCCAAATGACTTTAGGATCTTCAATACCAACAATGCTCCATGACAACTGGTCATAGGAGTACTTTAACAACAGAGGGTTTGGCTGTCAGAGATGTCTCTCTTTGTCCCTTGTCATGCGCAGCAGGGCAAAGGTTTTACACACAGCCCAGTTGTACTCACTGCTCATCTAAGATTTCTTTACTTTCCGTTTGGGACGTATTATCCTTAGATGCATGCCATAGAATGATATTGCATTGTGAATTGCTTTGCGGTGTCACACACACACACACACACACACACACACACA
>CM065718.1:19968358-19970858 GCA_033310375.1 Conus canariensis
CTATGGCATTACCATCACCCACACCCTCACTTATCATCATCGAGAGAGAGCGAGAGAGAGAGAGAGAGAGAGAGAGAGAGAGAGAGAGAGAGAGAGAGAGAGAGAGAGAGAGGGAGAGATGTCTGGAATACTCTTGTTCTTCCTGTCCTGTTCGCGTGGTAACCCCAGTTTCGATTTCCTCTTAAATCCAAGCACGTGGCACGCACATGACACATTTTCCATCGACAAGCATACACAAGATCGGTCGCTATCCGGGCGTAGTAGCAACGTAGAGATTCAGACCTTCATTCACACCGACCTTGCGACCAAACAATTATTCTCCCCGGGAGGGGGCTGAGTAGCTGGTATCCTGCGTATGTCAGATCGGCATAGGCAGTCCTGACCAGTACATAAGCGACTCAGCAGTAGTAAACCGCATTCATCGGTTGGTGTCTAATGACCATATGCTGTTGACAACTCCCTGTTGACTGCCAATACTGGGGCTGTAAGGAACAGTCCTGGGTGCAGCTAAGGACGGTTTGTTGAAAAGACCGAAGCGGAAATAATAAAGTTGACGGTACAAATGACGTTAAGTGAGTGTATGGAAACAATATTAAGTAATTTAGTAAATAAGCAAACAAACAAACAAACCAATGAGTGAATAAACAGTTAATCAAATAAACAAAAGAATAAAACAATGAATAAACAAATAAGTAGGTAAATAAATGAATAAACAAATATACAAATAAATAGCATTGCGGAAATGATAATACGGAAGGGACACAAGACACTATGTTGAATGACAAATCAGAAGAAATCAGAGAAATCGAAGAAGAAAACAACAAAGACCAGACAAAATAAATAGAAAAACTGCTCACAAAAGTATTCAAAACGGTGGTCTTGGACTACCAGAATTAAAAACGTTTGCTTCTTCCCTAAAATTGACGTGGCTGCAAAAAGTTCAGACTACACACCACAAATGGAAAACTATTACAACATCTAACTTTCCACTTTTAAGCGATATTGAGAAATATGGACCAGAAATACTTTCTTCCTTCTGTAAATCAAATGTATTTTGGACAGAGGTATTTATGGCGTACAAACATTTTTTCTACAAAGTTAACTGTAAGACTTCATATGAACTCCTTGCGGAACCAGTCTTCTATACAAACAGAATACAAGTTGGGAAAAAGACTATTTCGGGAAAAGCATGGATCAACAAGGGCATATATTGCATTGCTCATTTTTTGCTTGACAATGGCCAGTTTATTTCTTACGAACAATTTAAACAAAAGTATGATGTAAATATTAATTTTGTCACTTTTTTCTGGTATTAAAGCAGCTATTACTGAATATATACAAAAAACAAAAATCAAAGTTGAAAATACAAATGAATGTTTAAATATGCATGTATGTTACAAAAAGTTAACGTCAGTTTGTAAAGGGTCAAGATTATATTATGACATTTTTATAGATAATCATACACACCCGAAAATCTGTACGAACTGGGATATAAAACTGAACGTTGAAAATGACTGGAAAAACTGTTTTCTTTATCTGAGTAAAATTTCTGACATAAAAATGAAGTGGTTACAGTTACGAATAATACACAGATGTCTTGGTACTAATGTTGTGCTGAAAAAAATGGGTGTATTGAACAGCGATGTTTGTACTTTCTGTACCTCTGTTAAGGACAGTATTACACATATGTTTTGGTATTGTACGGTCATACAACGTTTTTGGGAAACGCTGGTGGTTTTGATGAATGAAAAATGTATGTGTGCATTTAATTTGCAGATAACTGAACCATTAGCCATAGTTGGATTTGATAAAGATATACATATAGACCATGTATTTTATTTTATTGTATTATTTGCAAAACACAATTTATATCAGTGTAGAACAGAACAGAAATCACCCAGACTTCAGGTTTTTCTAAATAAGCTAAAATACAGATATAAAACTGAAGAATACATTGCTCGAAAAAATTCTGTATATAACGATTTCCTTTCCAAATGGCACCCATATACGCCGATGTTCGCAGGCTCAGAATGAATTACGAATGATTATGACATTGTACATTATACGAGTACAAGTATGATTATAGTACCCTAAAACTCTTACACCGCCTAAAACAGCCCCTTTGGATATAATACAGAACCTTCAATATGTGTATGTATATGTATATATATATATGTGTGTGTATATATATATATGTATGTATGTGTGTATATGTATGTATGTATGTGTATGTGTGTGCATATGCATGTGTGTGTATGTATATTTTATATATATATATATATATATATATATATATATATATATATATATATATATATATATATATAGAAAACAAAGACAAATATGTAAAATTTCATAATGCACTAGGCTTGCCTCATGTGTACTCTCTCTCTCTCTCTCTCTCTCTCTCTCTCTCTCTCTCTCTCTCTCTCTCTACCACGTAAAGAGGCTGTAACCGTGCCTTAAAAATGTAGAATGGTATTGTAGCTGTGCTTAGTAT
>CM065718.1:19980858-19983358 GCA_033310375.1 Conus canariensis
GAGAAGGAGAAGAATTATGCCACTGAAGAAATGAAATAATGTAAAAAATGTAAAAAAAAAAAAAAAAAAAAATTCCCCCAGGGAGTCGATTGCTGTTAGAATATCGCTGACTGTAGAGAAGAATATATCTTTTTTGTGTTTCTTTTTGATTTCTTTTTTTTCCTGTGTAACCTCCCCTGTTTTCCCAATGGCATCGCCCTCAGGCCGCTTCAAGACCCCCCCCCCCTCATTTCCCTCCCTCCCCCACCACTCCCCCCCCTCCCCCCTTTCACGTTCAAGGACACATCACGTTGCACCTAGGTCTTTTTCCTGTGCGTCATTGCATTGGTTCCCTTTCCAGAACTCTGAAAAAAAATCAAATCTAAGAGTAACATTTGATCAAAAATGAATTCTTACTGCTCATTCAAAGTTTTTTGTAGAGGGCTACATGCCGATGTGACCACATGCCGATGTGACCACATGTCGATGCCAATGTGACCACATGCCGATGTGACCACATGTCGATGCCAATGTGACCACATGCTGATGTGACCACATGCCGATGTGACCGATGTGGTCACATGCCGATGCCAATGTGACCACATGCCGATGTGACCACATGTCGATGTGACCACATGACGATGTGACCACATGCCGATGTGACCACATGTCGTTGTGGGCCATTGGGTCACAACGGCATGTGGTCACATCGGCGTGTGGTCACATCGGTATGTGGTCACATCAGCAAGTCTGCCATTCTTTGGGAAAATACTGAACATCATGGTCACAACGACACTTGGTCACAACGACACTTGGTCACAACGACACTTGGTCACGACACTTGGTCACAACGACACGTGGTCACAACGACACTTGGTCACAACGACACGTGGTCACAACAACACATGGTCAAAACAACATGTGGTCACAACGGCACGTGGTCACAACGACACTTGGTCACAACGAGAAGTGGTCACAACAACATGTGGTCACAACGACACGTGGTCACAACGACACTTGGTCACAACGACACGTGGTACACAACAACACGTGGTCAAAACAACATGGGGTCACAACGACACTTGGTCACAATTACACTTGGTCACAACGACATGTGGTCACAACGACACTTGCTCACAACGACACGTGGTCACAACGACAGGCGGTCACAACGACATTTCGTCACAACGACACTTGGTCACAACGACACGTGGTCACAACGACACTTGGTCACAACGACACTTGGTCACAACGACACGTGGTCACAACGACATGACGCTTCTGTTAGAGCACAAACAGAAGACGTTATTTGTGAAGCATGCGATACACACACGGCGGCACACAACTGACATGATAATCTGTACAATATCTAGCGACATGTGTCTTTGCTTACATCGGAGATTGCTAAACGGAAACGAGGTGAAGCAATGACTGAGTTGTTCAACGTTCTCTTTGCTTTCATCTCTGTATTGTGTGATACAGGTGTTATGTCTGCAATGCGTTTTGGCAATATTTTTTTTCTTAAGCTCCTCACAAATGGTGCTTATCAAGATTCCTTTCAGACCTCCTGTCCACAATGTTAGCATTCTGTCTGTGTGTGTGTGTGTGTGTGTGTGTGTGTGTGTGTGTGTGTGTGTGTGTGTGTGTGTGTGTGTGTTTGAGTGAGTGAGTGTGTGTGTGTGTGTGTGTGTGTGTGTGTGTGTGTGTGTGTGTGTGTGTGTGTGGCGCGCGCGCGCGCGCGCGTGTGTGTATGTGTGTGTATTTGAAGAGAGTGACAGAGAGATACAGAGAGGGGGGGGGGGGGGCGGTGGGGTCGTGATGATGATTATGATGACGATGATGATGACAATGATCATTATGCGCGCTCACACACACACACACGCAAGTCTCTCTCTCTCTCTCTCTCTCTCTCTCTCTCCTCTCTCTCTCTCTCTCTCTCTCTCTCTCTTTCTCAATGACACTTTGTTGTGTATCCATCCACTGTGTGTGCGCTTATGTACATGCGTGCGTGCGTGCGTGCGAGAGAGGAGAGAGAGAGAGAGAGAGAGAGAGAGAGAGAGAGAGAGAGAGACAAACAGACAGACACACAGACAGACACACAGACAGACAGACAGAGGGAAGGAGGGAGTTTACGAATGGTGCACACATACCCCTGAATCTCTCTCTCTCTCTCTCTCTCTCTCTCTCTCTCTCCTCTCTCTCTCTCTCTCTCTCCTGATCTTTTTACTATGACTATCTTTCTGCCTGTGCATCTGTCTGTCTGTCTCTCTATCTCTGTCTCTGTCTGTCTGTCTCTGTCTGTCTGTTTGTCTGTCTGTCTGTCTGTCTGTCTCTGTCTCTCTGTCTCTGTCTCTCTCTCTCTCTCTCTCTCTCTCTCTCTCTCTCTCTCTCTCTCTTCTCGCTGTGTGTGTGTGTTGCTGTCTCAGTCTACGTGTGTATGTGTACGTGTGTGTGTTTTGTTGTGTGTTGTGTGTGTGTGTGTGTGTGTGTGTGTGTGTGTGTGGTGGTGTGGGGATGGAGT
>CM065718.1:19990858-19995858 GCA_033310375.1 Conus canariensis
GTATCCATTTTTGAAAATCAACACCAAAACCAAACATGTCAAACGAGTGTAAAAGATATGTTTTAGAAATGGAATCAAAAGCTTTGTAGTAGTCTAATGCTAGCAAATAACCCGTTTTTCCTGTTTTATTTAGACAATTTATTACATCATCTATAGTCCTTATAACAGTTGTAATATTTCTACCTTTAATGTATCCCACTTGGTCTTCATCAATTAATCCACAAATAACGTTTCCTAATCTTTCTGCCATAACTTTAGCCAAAACTTTATAGTCTGAGTTTGTTAAAGTGACAGGTCTCCAACTGTTAAGTTTGTCTCTGTCTAATTCCTTACCTTTGTGAATGAGAGTTATGATGCCTTGCCTTTGTGTGAATGAGAGTTCTCCTTTTTGAAATGACTCATTGAATGAGCTAGTAATCATGCAGCCTATTTTGTTCCAAAAAAATTTCAAGAATTCTGTCGTTAATCCATCACTGCCTGGGGCTGATCCATTTTTCATATTCCTTAGCGCGGCAGTGGTTTCTTCTAAAGTGATCATACTTTCACTTAAATCAGCATCATCTTTGTGTATTTTTTTCAAATTTTCGTCTTTCAGAAACGAGTTGGCAGCATCTTTAACATCCGCAGTATTTGTCTTTTGATTTTACAAATATTTGTAAAATGCTACTTGTTCCTGCAACATGTCTTTTTGATCAGTTATAATTTCTCCTGACTCTTTACACAGTCTAGTAATCATATTTTTCTTACTACGTGCTTTCTCTAAATTGCAAAAATATTTACTGTTTTTCTCCCCTTCTTCAATCCATTTTATTCTAGCTCTGATCTGGGCACCTCAAGTTTTCTCCATTTGTAGAAGTTCTATTTTCTGTTTTACTATCAGATAATTAGAGTGTAATTGTTTGTTTTGAGGATCAGTCATTAGTTTTCCCTCTAAGTCCTTTAACTGCATTTGCAATGTTAACGATTCGTTTCGTTTTTGACACGCTAATGATTTACCAAATTCGCTGCAAAAGTTTCTGATTTCCACTTTGCATAGCTCCCATTTTTCAACACAGCTTACCTCTGCGTTTTCCTTAACAAAGTCATCTAAGAGTGTGTTCAATGTTTCAACAAATGATTTGTTCTTTAAATAACTATTGTTAAAACGCCAATATCCTGGACCACGAACAAAACTACTATCGTCGTTTAATTCTAACACTACACCTTTATGATCCGAGCCTGGGACAGTTACGTGGTCAGATAACGAACAAAGATGTAGAATGTTTTCAGAAGAAAACCCGTAATCTAGTCGACGTGCAATAAATGGGTTTAGTCTACTCCAAGTAAACGATTTTTCAGTTGGATGATGCAATCTCCAAACATCAGTTAAACCCAACGTATTTATTGTTTTGTTTAAGGCTTCAATTTCTGACTTGTCATGGGGTTTACCAGATATTATATCTAGGTCAGTGTTGAGTGAACAATTGAAATCACCTAAAAGTATGAGGTCTCCATTCAGATCATTCAATATTTCATTCAGATATTGAAAATGATATATTTTTTCGTTAATGTTGTTTGTAGCGTAAGTGTTGGCAACCATTAAACTGTATTTATCGTTAAGTACAAAGACAACCAAAATTCTTTGCTGTGAAAGTACTAAGTCTACTTGTCCAGAAAAATGTTTTGAAACCAAGATAACCTCGCCTCTACTTCTATTTGTGCCTTCATTGAAGAATATTTTACCACCCCACTCTTTTTCCCATGTTCTTATATCAGTCTTAGTAACATGCGATTCCTGTAAACATATCACGTCAAAACGATTCTTCTTTAAAAACGTAAACAAAGATTTCCTTTTCAACCTGTTTTTTTAGACCCCTAGCGTTCAAAGAAATTATATGTAGTTTTCCCATTATAACAAATGTTTTAGCGTGAAATCAATGAACAAAGATTTGTTTTTAAAAAAAAAAAAAGGGGGGGGGGGGGGGGGGGGGGGGGGGGGGGGGGGGGGGGGGGGGGGGGGCAACGGATGCAAAGGGAATCGGATACGAGAAAGTGCGGGGACTTTAGAAACGTAGGGGGGAGGGGGGGGGGCTTTTGGAAGTTTTTTTTTCTTTTCTTTTCTCCGGCTCCACTCTTTTTTTTTTTTTTTTAAAGAGTTCGGGGAGGGGAACATTCAAAAATCCTTCCTGTAACAAAAGTAGCGAGCCACAATAACACATTTGTCACAATTACCATGATACCAAAAATGCAGTTGTTGTCGACAGGACTGTCCTACTGCCACTGGTCAACCGTACAGCGCTCGGGCGAGGGGTCGTCAGGTCCCGTGGACGTTGTAGCCGGGTTGTCCGGACGTCCGTTGTCGCAGCGGCGCTGTTTGCCTGTCCTCTGCCTCGGACTGTCCCGCTCTTTGGATCTGTTCCGCTTGGGGGTAGCAGATCTGTCCCGGGGGGAGCGGTCCAGGGAGGAGAGGAGAGTATGCAGCTGAAAAAAGCCTCACCACTTCACGCCAAGATGCCCTAGCTCCAAAATCGCACTCAAGTACAGCAGACCGCCCAATTCTGACAATCACATACCATCCCCTCAACATCCCTATCAAAAACATTCTTCTGCGGAATTTTTCAATTCTGCAGTCTCACCCCTTTCTAAAAACAGTGTTCACATCCCCCATCCCCCCTTGTAGCATACGAAAGAGACACAAACCTCCGTGACCATCTCGTGCATGCATGTTTGCCTTCCACTTCCACACTTCCACAGCCGCACTTCCAGGAACCCATCCTTGCAACACTCTTCGATGTAAATGCTAGGGGAGCTAGGGGGTTTGTAGGAACGTCTGCATACAGTCTCATGAAACAGCTCTCAGTTGCAGGGAGGCAAAAAACCAGAGCCCTGAAAGCAATGGCAGAAGCGGCAGAGAGGCGTTCAAGCTGGATCTGGTCAAGGAGGAACAAAAGTGAACTTCATAAGGCTTAACTTTCCTACAAATATCAGGTGTCCCTGTGGCTCAGTGGTTAGAGCGCGAGTCATTAAGTGGAAAATGAGCATATCCAGAGGGTCATGGGTTCGAATCCCGGCCATCACCATTGAACGTTGAAGGCAAAAACTTCATCTCTGTCATGGCAGCAAGGCTGACCAAGTACCTCATGGAAAACAAGTACTTGGATGGGTCAGTCCAGAAAGGTGGCATCCCAGGTGTGGCTGGCTGTGTAGAACAGCCACAATGATCTGGGACCCAATCCAAAGAGCAAAAACAGAAAAGAGAGACCTGGACGTAGTGTGGCTTGATCTGGCAAACGCATATGGATCTGTACCCCATGAGATGATACAGTTGGCTCTTGAGATGTACCATGTGTCAAAGAACATCCGTGACATGCTCAAGAAGTACTTCAATGGCTTCTCAATACGGTTCTCTACCAAGAAGTACACAACAGATTGGATCAACTTGGAAGTGGGCATTGCAATGGGCTGTGCAATTTCCCCAATACTGTTCGTGTTGGCAATGAAGTCATCTTGAAAGCAGCAACAAGCAACGCAAGACAAACAGACCTTGGCGATGGATACAAGATGCCCCTCTCAAGGCCTTCATGGATGACACTACAGTGATTTCATCCAGAGAAGACGAGACACGTCATGTGCTGGAAAGGCTGGACGACATAGTATCCTCATCCAGAATTAAGTTCAAGCCAAAGAAATCACGGAGTCTCTCAATGAGGAAAGGGGGTGGGGAGGGGCAGAGATGACGGTAAGGGAGGAGACCAAGATCCGGTTGCTGTAAAAGTCGGTAAAACCACGTACGTAGTTCATTCACACAAAAACCGAAAACCAGCCCGTTTCTAAATTCAGTACGTACGCGTGCATACCCATATACTCAGGCAGCCACACACACACACACACACACACACACACCCCCCCCCCCCCCCCCCCCACACACACACACGTAAGAAAGACCCACGATAAACTGATCCTGTTTATCCCCGTTGGGTTACAGAATGCACGGGCCTATGGGACAGTCGTTAGAACTTGTACATAGGCAAGTAAATGTGTGCTTTTTCCACTATGTGCACAAGTCATCAAATACCCAAACGTGCGCATATCGTATCCAAACCCAGCAGCGACAATGATCCATTTGGTGTATATATATATATATATATATATATATATATATATCTGTGTGTGTGTGTATGTTATCATTATTATTAATAATAATAATAATAATCATACTTATATAGCGCCTATCCTCGGCAAGAGACCAAGCTCTAAGCGATTTACAATCCACACTTGTTATATACGACTGGCTCCCTACCTGGGTAGCGCCGACTGAAGAGCTGCCAGCTGGCGCTCATTCTGTCGTTTCCCGTGTCATCCAGTCAATACCGTTCACTCAGTTTCCTTACTTCCTTCATTCTTTCCATTTCTCACAGAGTGCATGCTATGTGTAACGTGTTATCCATACCAACGGCCAAACTGGTCTTCTCTTCCTAAAGTTGGTGATGGTGTTTTACGTGTGTGCAAGAAGTTATGCGTATGTTCACACACGGAACCTCGGTTTACAGTCTCATTCGAAGGACTGTGTGGGAAATGGAGTCAAAACCAATGTTAACTCGGAGGGAAAAATTACAACTGTACCGAAACGGCCCGGCGGAGATTCGAACCTACATCTCCAGCATCACGAGTCCAGTGCTCTAACACTGAGCCACTCCGGCCTCTCTCTCTCTCTCTCTCTCTCTATATAAAATAATGCTGAACAATTAAGTAGTGGGGCAAAGCAAGTGCACGTTAACAATTCTTCTCTCATTATAGTAATGACTTGGCAAAGATCTGAAATTTAATACAAAGTTGAAGAAAATGGAACTATATACAATTACAAATATGAAAACACTTCCCTGGCTGCATGAGGAAACCATTATAATCCCTCTGAAGCTAGATCTATATGGTTTGCCTGCTCCTAGACCTTTCGTCCACTGGATCGCACTCATCAGGGAGACACGGCGGATTGCGTTTGTACTCTTGGCGTCAGTTAGAGA
>CM065718.1:19998358-20000858 GCA_033310375.1 Conus canariensis
TGTGCCACGTCTATCCAGGTCAGAAACATACGACGATTGTGTCACAACTGTTCTTGGTTTGCAAGGATCAGTGCCAGGCAAGGTGTGGTGCCGTGATGACATTGTGCGTGCACACCGACTTGGACGACACAATGATAACAAGGGTCGCCCACCTCCAATGATTGTCGCATTCACTCGGTGGTCAGACAAAATGGCAGTCCTGACCCACGGCAAGGAAGTACTGCGGCGGAAGAACGTGACAGTGGCAGCGGACCTGACAGACAGACAGAGAGAGAGACTGTACAAGAGTACCGACTGCAAGGGGTGCACGCCTACTACAGGGGCAACAAACTGGTGGTGGAGGAGCAGAGGAAACGCCACTCCCAACTGCACAGACGACAGCACCACGATGACGGCTACTCCCAGAACCACGATACTGACTACTACCACTCCAGCAACCGCTACAGCAGAAGGGACCACAGCAGCGCCGAGCTACAGTCATGCTGTCAGATGGAGGGGTGACAGACAGAAGTCTGAGCAACAGTGGGGTCATGGTACAGTGACACCCACTATGGTGGCCGCTCATCTACAGGCTGCTACGCGCAATATGAGGGCGAAGGAGGGGGCTACGACAGGACTGGGATGCAGGACTGGAACAACGTTACCCAGCCGTACCCCTTCTATGCCTCCATGCAGCAGTTCCCACCACTGCCAGCACGAAACATCATCCTCACCGGTCAGTGTGACATGGTGGACAACTCTCTGACACTTGACAATGATACTACTGTGAATACTTCACACAAGCAACATATGACAGAACAGGTTACATGTACTGGCAAAGAGACGACAGAAAATGATAAAGAAAAAGAGCGCACAGAAAACGGTAACACAGAGACAGGGGCAGACAATGAAAACACGACAGAAACGACAGACATTTGTGGACAAGGTCAGATTCTGGATAGTGACACACACCCAGCTGAGCAGAATGTTACTGATACAAGCAGAACAGGCGGTCAGTTACAGCAGTTAAATCAGACAGAAAATACAACACCGATTTATACAGAGACAAACGACAGACACAGCTATCAACAGTCCCATACCAACATAGACAATCCAAATCAAAGAAGCAATGTGGTATTAGAACTGACTGATAATACCACAGAAACAACATGTCAGGACTCAGGAGACAAAAAGAACACTGAGACAGAACAACACACACCGCAGACAGACACTGTAACTGAACCTCACACACCGCAGACAGACATTGTGACTGAACAACATACACCGCAGACAGACACTGTGACTGAACCTCGCACACAGCAGACAGACACTGTAACTGAACCTCGCACACCACAGACAGACACTGAGCGGAGGAGCAACGAGGACACGACGCACCGGTCACGCAACAAGACAAACAAAACTGCACGTGACGGACCTACAGGTAGACTACGGAGTGCTTCGTGCGCAAGCATCCCTGCCAAACGCCAGACCACGATTCACGAAACGGCAAGTAAGCATGGAAAACAGGATACCGCATAGGGACTCGGCCAGGCCCATGTCATATCAAATGTGAAATTTATTACGTACAACATTGAAGGTCTCTCGCGTGTGTATGATAACGATCTGCGTGCTTATATTAGTGATTTTGACATTTGTCTCCTGGTGGAAACGTTCGCAACCCAATTTCCGGAACGTTTATTTCCAAACCATCACGCTTTCATTGTGTCAGGTGTTAGTCTGTCAGATGGGGTTACTGCAAGATTGTCTGGAGGTTTAGCACTTCTCGTGAAAAATGATCTCTTAAAGTATGTTGAAAAAGTGAATGTGGAGTATGATAATATTATTGTATTGAAACCAAGGATTTGTTGGGAACAGAATCACCGGTAATTCTAGTTGGTGTGTACTTGCCTCCAAGCTCTTCTGCATATTACCAAACTATTGATGTATCCAATGGTATTACCATTTTGGAGCAATGTATCATGGATTTAATAGAATCTCTTGGAAATTTGCCGTTGTTGTTACTGGGGGATTTCAATGCTCGCACTGGGGGCAAGAATGCAAAAGAGTATGATGATGATCTGAACATGGAAATGTTTCAGGACAGAGTCTGTGAACATGAGGTATACCGTTCATCAAAAGATAAGATTCAAAATGACTTTGGCACGCACCTGTTAGATCTTTGCAATTATTTTCATCTTTTCATTTTGAATGGTGCAATTTCAGAAGATTTAGATTATGGTCACTATACTTATATTTCACCAACAGGCTGTAGTATTGTTGACTATGCCATAGTATCAAGATGTTTATTGAAATATTGTGTTTCTTTGAATGTTACACCAAGAACAGAATCAAAACACATGCCTGTTGAAGTTGTGTTTGACTGTCAATTAGAAAGAGCTGATCAGCATGACATGGCTCAAAATATTTACAAAATTGACAAAATAGTTTGTGATGAAGAAAAAGTCTATGAATTTAAGGAAAATATATCAAGTGACGAGTTTCAAAGTCATATGAGGCAGGC
>CM065718.1:20008358-20050858 GCA_033310375.1 Conus canariensis
CTTTCATTTGTATTGTCTATAAATTTTCCTGTGCTGTTGAGGAACATCAGCGCGCGCGCGCGCGTATGTGTGTGTGTGTGTGTAGGCGCGCGCGCGCGCGCGCGCGCGCGTGTGTGTGTGTGTGTGTGTGTTCTGTCTTTGTAACCCTATATTACCTTTTATGAATGGCTTCCTTGGCGGTTATCGAATATCAGCCAAGGCTGACATTAGGCGTTTCCTTGTTCCGGTAATCGCGCAAAATACTTTTCCTCTATCAAAGATTGGCACCAATATAGTTATTGTCAGTAATAAGCAAACTGATATGATGGAAGCTGTGATAATCTAATTCATACCAACTTTGCATACTTGTCAATATCTGCCTCTAGAATCGGTGCTGGAATGAAGGCAAATGAAAGGTAACTTAAAAGGATTTAACTGATTTTTTTTTTTCATTTCATTTAATGTTATTTGTTTAGTTATTTACTTATTTATTTATTCATCTATCTATTTATCTATTCACTTATTTATTTTGCTGTTTCAGGATCAAAAGTGCTTCGTAATGTCTAGCCTTGCAATCGTGCTGTTCATCGTTCTGGTTCTGTTTCCCCTGGCAACTCTTCAGCTGGATGCAGGTGAAACATTCAATTTGACGGGTTGTTTTGTCTGCCTGACTGTTTGACTGACTTTCAGATTGCGTCTGTTTCATTATCTCTCTTTTTTGTACGTATTTATTTTGACTGCACGTCGTGTGTGTGTGTGTGTGTGTGTGGAAGGGGAGGGGGGGGTGAGGAGAGGGATGGGGAGGGGAACGGTGAGATGTTATCAGGAGACAGACTCTGACTCATCAACTAAACGAAATATAAAGCCACCGACCTGTGAGCCTGAAAGATACACTTGATGTGTGCATTAATCAAGGATAAAATGGATTGAGAAGACCTGATGATACAGAGGAACAGAAGCCAACAGACCGACAAGACAGAAACACAGTGGGGAGAATGATGAGGACAGACCAGACAGAGGCACAGAAGGAAGTGGTCAGAAGACGGGGCAGACAACACAGAAAATATGGAGGAGAGTCAGAAGACAGGTAACGCATAGGGACCATAGTGAGGAGCCAGAGGACAGCACAAGACAGAGTGACAGTGGGGAGAAACCAGACGACGGACATCACGGAGGGACTGTGGGAGGTGCTAGGATACAGACATCTCACAGGGTCAGTGGGGTAAGGTCAGAAGACGAAACACGCAGAGAGACAATGGAGAGAGGCCAGAGGACAGGCACCGCACAGGAGCAGCAAGGAGGATCGAGAAGACAGACAACACAGAGGTACAGAGGGGAGGGGCCAGTAGACAATGGACATGAAGAGTGGGGACAGGCCGAAAGACATCGCAGAGGAACAGTGGAAAGGCCAGAGGACAGACAACCCAGAAGGACAGTCGGGGGGAGCCAGACTACATACATAGCAGAAGTAACAGTGGAGATGAGTCAGAAGAGAGAACACACAGAGACGGTGGCGATGGGACAGGAGACAGAAAATGCAAAGGGGCAATGGGAGGGATGGTCAGAAGACAGACATTCAAAAGGGAACAGTTGTGAGGGAGCAGAAGACAGACAACACAGGCGGACAGCAGGGAAGAGCCAGAAGTCAGACAACACAGACTATTAGTGAAGAGTGAGCATTAAGTGGAAAATGAGCATGTCCAGAGGGTCATGGGTTCGAATCCCAGCCATGGCTCGTCCCAAGATGGGAAAAAAGGGGGCAGCAGAGGGACATCCGGAGTCATGAACCGGGTGTGGCCCAACCCCCCTAGAGTGTCAGGAGATAAGGGCCGAAACACTTGCTTGAAGGGGGCTTCTCTTCTGAGGACTCTCTGCTGCCACGCTCTCCACGAGTTTCTTTCTACTGATGCATGGGTAAACCATTGACTTCCGGGAATAGGCCGGAGGACGTCCGGGAAAGACCGGAGGACACTGGGAAAGACCAGAACCAAGGGCTCTGTGGGCTGGCTCCCCACTTTGCCTTAAACATGTGGCTACAAAGAATAAAAGGAAAAGATGCCCCAGGATTCACCGAAAGGGGGAGAGAATGATGAATCCATCGGTGCTCAACCAATCATGACTGCAAATCCCAAACGGACTATGAACATGGACCAAATGGAATATCCATGTGTCTGTGGAAAGCGTTTCGCTACCACCCGTGGCATGAAGATCCACAGAACAAAGATGGGATGTGTGAAGACTCATCTGAATGAGCAGCAGCGCACTGCATCAGCAGATAAGACGTCGGAAGACCAAGGCCAGGATTTAAACCACAGTGCCAAGGACATCCACGCTGTTGGTTCGGATGAGGAATTTGCACAGGCCCTCGATGCCAGGCGCCTGAAACTCAACCTGCCACGAGCAAACGAAACTGAAGATTGGGAGAAACTGGATGCAAAAATCGTCCAAAGACTCGATGCACTGATAGGGAAAAGCACCCTGGAACACAAACTAGCCACATATGGGGACATTGTGTATGCCACATGTAGAGACGCCTATGGAGCAAAACTACCCAAAGAGAAAACACCTCCAAAGAAATCCAGACGCCAAGAAAAGATGGACAAGATCAGGGTCCAAAAGAAAAACCTCAAGATGCAAATGAAGACCGCACTGCCAGCTGAAAAACAAGGCTTGGAAAAACTGTGGAAAGACTTGAAAGAAAAACACAGTGCCCTCAGCAAAGCGGAATCTGCGAGGAGGAGGAAGAGCAAAAAGAAGAAGACACAAGAGCGCTTCTTCAGAGACCCCTTCCAGTTTGCCAGAACACTGTTTGCGCAGCCAAAATCTGGGACCCTAAGTGTGGACAAAGGAGTTCTTGAGCAGCATCTGAGGAAAACATACTCTGACCCACAGAGCAAAGCACCACTCGACATTCAAGGTCTGGTGTGGCCAACCAACCCTGAGGAACAGTTCAATGGCAAGCCTCCAACGTTGGCGGAAATCAAGAAGGTGGTCGACAAAGCCAGAGCCAAATCATCACCAGGGCCAAACGGAATACCTTACCAGCTTTATAAGAAATGTCCCAAGGTGCTGGAGTGGCTCCACAGGCTGCTGCGATCGGCTTGGAGAAACCAGAAGATCAGCGGCCAGTGGATGACGGCAGATGGTGTGTACATCCCCAAAGAGCAAAACTCAAATGACATTAGCCAGTTCAGGCCAATATCACTACTGAACGTCGAAGGGAAAATCTTCTTCTCTGTCATGGCAGCAAGGCTGACCAAGTACCTGATGGAAAACAAGTACTTGGATGTGTCGGTCCAGAAAGGTGGCATCCCAGGCGTGGCTGGCTGTGTAGAACACGCCACAATGATCTGGGACGCAATCCAAAAAGCAAAAACAGAAAAGAGAGACCTGGACGTAGTGTGGCTTGATCTGGCAAACGCCTATGGATCTGTGCCCCATGAGATGATACAGTTGGCTCTTGAGATGTACCATGTGCCAAAGAACATCCGCGACATGCTCAAGAAGTACTTCAATGGCTTCTCAATGCGGTTCTCTACCAAGGAGTACACAACAGACTGGATCAACTTGGAAGTGGGTATTGCAATGGGCTGTGCAATTTCCCCAATACTGTTCGTGCTGGCAATGGAACTCATCTTGAAAGCAGCAACAAACAACGCGAGACAAACAGACCTTGGCGATGGATACAAGATGCCTCCTCTCAAGGCCTTCATGGATGACACTACAGTGATTTCATCCAGAGAAGACGAGACACGTCATGTGCTGGAGAGGCTGGACGACATAGTTGCCTCATCCAGAATGAAGTTCAAGCCAAAGAAATCACGGAGTCTCTCACTGAGGAAAGGAAAAGTGGCCGGATCTGTGGTCTTCAGTGTTGCCAACCAGGCCATTCCAACAGTCACAGAAGAACCAGTCAAGAGCCTTGGAAGATGGTATGATGATACGCTGAAAGACACACAAAGAGCAAAAGAAACCAAGCAGATGGCGGAGGAAGGCTTGGAGACCATTGACCAGTGTGGGCTCCCTGGCAAATACAAGGTCTGGTGTCTGCAGTTCATGCTGATACCAAAGCTGCTATGGCCTCTGATGATATACGACATCTGCACCAGCATAGTGGAGGCAATGGAAGCCAAAATCAACAAGTTCACAAGGAAATGGCTTGGTGTCCCACCCTGTCTGACTGACATAGCGCTGTACTGTCGCCAAGCAAAGCTGAAACTACCCCTGAAATCCATCCTGGAGGAATACAAAGCAGGGAAGATCAGACTTCAAAGCATGCTGGAGGACTCAGGAGACAAGGTGGTAGAAGCAATCAAGCCCCAGCTGAAGACAGGCAGAAAATGGAAAGTTCAAGAGGCGATGGATTCTGCAAAAGAAAGTCAAGATCAGAGAAATAACAGGACACACACAGACCAACAGACAAGGACTGGGGGTGACCAAAACTGAATGGTGGTCAAAGGCCAAAGGAAAAGCCAAAAGAGACATGATGATTCAGGAGATGAGAAAAGAAGACCAAAAAAGACTCCAAAAAGCAGTCCAGCAGAGCCAGCAAGGGCAATGGACAACGTGGGAGAATGCACTCCAAAGAAGTCTCACTTGGAATGACATTTGGCACATGGCCCCTCTCAGGATCAGCTTCATTCTCAGATCTGCATATGACCTTCTGCCCTCAAATGCAAACCTGGTGAAGTGGGGGAAAACAGACGATCCTGCATGCCCCCTCTGCCATGAAAAACAAACAGTGGAGCATGTCCTAAGCTCATGTAAAGTAGCCCTGGCTCAAGGAAGGTACACATGGAGGCACAACCAAGTGCTCAAAGAAATTGTACAAGTAGTCTGGGCTAGTACCAACACCACAAAAGGGAAAATCAGGACTCCAAAAGCACCCGCAACATTCTTCACGGCAGGAGGCAGCAAATCATGGCCAAGAACAACAGTGCCACTCGAAACATGCAGGCAGAGTCTGCTGGACGGGGCAGATGACTGGGAGTGCACTGCAGACCTCCCAGAATGGAAGAGTCACCCAGAGATCATCAGCAAGAGTGGCATGAGACCAGACATAGTAGTCCACTCTAAGTCAACCAAGCAGCTGATCATGATCGAGCTCACGGTGCCATATGAGAACAGAATGGAGGCAGCTCAAATCTACAAGACTGAAAAGTATGCTGATCTGGCAAACAGCCTGAGGAGAGAAGGCTATCAGGTCAAAGTCCTCACTGCAGAAATTGGAGCTAGGGGGTTTGTAGGAACGTCTGCATACAGCCTCATGAAACAGCTCTCAGTTGCAGGGAAGGAAAAAACCAGAGCCCTGAAAGCAATGGCAGAAGCGGCAGAGAGGTGTTCAAGCTGGATCTGGTCAAGGAGGAACAAAAGTGAACTTCATAAGGCTTAATTTCCCTACAAATATCAGGTGTCCCTGTGGCTCAGTGGTTAAAGCGCGAGTCATTAAGTGGAAAATGAGCATGTCCAGAGGGTCATGGGTTCGAATCCCAACCATGGCTCGTCCCAAGATGGGAAAAAAGGGGCAGCAGAGGGACATCCGGAGTCATGAACCGGGTGTGGCCCAACCCCCCTAGAGTGTCAGGAGATAAGGGCCGAAACACTTGCTTGAAGGGGGCTTCTCTTCTGAGGACTCTCTGCTGCCACGCTCTCCACGAGTTTCTTTCTACTGAGCAGAACTCGTACAACGTAAAGCTACGGTGTGAGGAGATAGTAGAAAACAAGACATAACAGTGGGACAGCGTGAGAGAGCCAGAAGACGGACAAGAGAGGACAGAGAGAAGCCAGAGAACAGACAACACAAAGGACGTGGGGAGGGGCCACGCAAAAAAGACAACAGAGACGGAAAGCGGCGATGGGCCACACGACCTACGTCACAGAGGGGCAGAAAGAAGAGGCTCAAAGACAGACGATACAAAGGGACAATGGGGCGAAGCCAGAAAACAGACATTATGGAGCGACAGCAGCTGACAGACAATTGATACGGACAATGTTAGTTTCAAAACGAGGTGACAAAGGGCGGAAAATGAAGCATTTTTTTAAAGACATGGTATTGGCTCCGCCAGACGATACAGACAAACAGATTACAAGACAAAACACAATGCGTTTCGATCTCTTGGGTCTCCTTCAGGCAAAAACGAACAACATTTTAGGACAATGAAAACGAAGATCAAGCTGTCGCTATTCTTCTCATATTCGGCGCAAAATGGCTGTTGGATGAAAACGAGGCTGCAGAGAAGGGGATCATGGGAGTTGAAATAATAATGATGATAATGATAATGGTAACAAAACCAATGATAGTGATAATAGTGACGATGATGAATATATGTAAATGATAGGAGGAATACTGTTAATTTGTTGGTGATAATATGACGATAATAGTTGCAGTGTTAATGGTGGCTAAACATTAAAGGGGAGAGAGAAAAGGTGTTGAAGGGTAGTAAAAAGGTAGAGTTTGTTTGTTCTGTAATCATTGTTTAATGGCATGATATATTAGTGATGGTAGTGATTACGGCAGATTGATAATAGTGCTGAGTAGCTAGGATTAGAAATGAAACGCACAAAAAGAGTAGTGGGTGGTGATTATGATGATGGTAGTGATATGTGGGGATGTTAGTAATGATAATAATGATTGGAAAGGAATGGAAATGATCAATGGGTGAAGGGCTATTACTGCTGCTGGAAAAAAAGCAAAGGGGGGGGGGGAGGGGGGGAGGCTCATATCCCTCCAACTACGCATACGTGTGCGCAGGGGGGAGGGAAGGGAAACTCGTGCAAAAAAAAATGTTGCTGGAAAAGTAAACGGTATTGTTGGATGGTGATCATTGTCGTAAGTGAAATAATGTGTTGGCATTGATATGATAATGCTGGTTGGGAAGAAATGGACATGCTCAATGATCACAAAAGATGGTCAGTGGAAAGGGGCCAAAAGTCAGACAACAGAGAGGCACGGGGAGGGGGAGGGGGAGGGGGTTAGAGCACACAGAGCGACAGAGCAAAGGGGTTAGAAAGACAGACTGTACAGAGGGACAATAATCAACGGCTAGAAAATAGATAGTCCAGAGGTATATTGAGAAAAGGTGGAAGACGGACAGTGGAGAGGCACTGTGGGAAGGGGTCACTAGACATGCATCGTAAAGAGCATATTGGGAAAGGCCAGAAGACCGGACAGGAGAGAGAGGCCAGAAAGACGGACAACAGAAAAACATACGGAGGAGAACCCAGAAGACTGACAATGGAAAGGGACAGTGCTCAGAAGGCAGGAGACAGACAACACAGAGGCACCGTGGGTGGGTGGGAAAGGGGTCTAAAGGCAGACATGACAGAGATACGGGTGTCGGGAACCAGAAGACACACATCACAGATGGGTAATGTAGAGTGGCAGAAGATCGACATCACCAGGAAAAAGTTGAGAGGCCAGAGGACAAACATCACCGAGAGACAGTGTGGAGGGGGCAAGAGACCGACATCAAAGAGGGACAATAGAAGGAAACCAGACGAAAGAAAACAGAAGAATAGAATGGAGAGACAAGAAGACAGACAACGCACAGGCACATTCAGGAGGGTCCCGAATACAAACAGAGAAGTACAATATTAAGGGCAGAAGATAGGCATCACAGAGAGACAAATTAGGGAGGGTGTGTGTGTGTGTGTGTGTGTGTGTGTGTGTGTGTAAAAATACAGAGGAAGCAGAAAGAGAGTGCAGAGGGTTAGAAGACAGAAAACATACTAGAAAGCTGGGGAGGAGCCAGAAGAGAGAGAGAGAGAGATCGCAGAACAAGAGAGGGGAGAGGCCAACAGATGGACGGCACAGAGCGACAATGATTAGAAGTCAGAAGACAATCATCACAGACGGACTGTGGGGAGAGGCCAGAAGACAGACGCCACAGACGGATAGTGTGAGGGTCAGAAGACAGGCAACGTGTGGATACAATGAGGTATGCCCAGAGGAAAGACAACACAGAGGGACAGTGGTGTGCAGCTGGACAACGCAGGCGGACTGTGGGGAGGGACAACACAAGACAGACGGCAGAGATGGTCCATGGTTATGAGCCATAAGACAGACAACACAGGGAGACAAACGACACGGAGGGACAATGGTGAGGGATCAGATAACACAGACGGGTTGTGGGGGGGAAAGCAAAAGGCAGACGACATAGATGGTCAAAGGTTATGTGCCAGAAGACAAACAACAAAGCGGGACAAGAAGGAAGAGCCAAAATACAGACAACAGAGAGGGAACTTTGGGAGACGTCAAAAGACAGAAAACACAAAGGCTTATTGGGGAGCAGCCAGAGGATAGACAATGAAGAGGTAAACTGGAGAGCGGCTAGAGGATAGACAAAAAGACACCGTCGGCAGTGGCTAGCACACTGACAATACAAAGGCATTGTGGAGAGTTGTTAGCGGACAGACAACACAGGTGCACAATGGGGAGGAATCAGAATAATACTACACTAAGGGACATAGGGAGGCGTTAGAACTCGGACAACAATCACAGGGAGTGGTGAGAGGTCAGAAGACAGAAAACACAGAGGGGCAGGACAATGTGTGGGGGGACGGTGGGGGTGGAATACAAACAACACAGACAGACAGTGCAGGGGGATGGTGAGGATTGAATACAAACATCTCGGAGGGACAGGAAGGGGGTTGGGTGTCGGGGTTGCAGAATAGAGACAAGAATGAGGGATAGTGTGGGTGGGATGGAGGGGAGGGGGCGGTGGTGAAGGGCAGAAGACAGATAACGCAGAAGGGCAGAGGGAAGTGACCAGAAGACAGACGGCACAGCGGGACAATGGTGGAAGGGAGAAGGACAACATATAGGAACAGTGGAGAAGGGTTTAAAGACAGTACAGAGGGCGACGATGATAAGAGGCGAGAAGACTGACTACACAGTCGGACTTGGAGGGAGTAGGTATACTGAACAGGAGACGGACTAGACAGAGCGACACAAAAGAGAGCTTAGAGGACAGACAATACACGGAACAGTTGGGAAGGATAGAAGGCAGAGAACACAGAGGGAAAGTAAGGAGAGATCAGAATACAGACATTACCGAGAGGTGGCGGGGGGAACAACAGAGAACAGATAAGTCTTAGGGACAGTGGGTGGGGGTGGCGGAAAAAAAAAACATAGTGAAGGAGTGACGAGAGAAGCCAAGGGGAGTGCACAGAGAGCGACAGTGTAGAGAGGCTAGAAACCAGACAACATAGAGGGACAACTTGGAGGCCACAGTAAAGGGACATCATAAAGAGTGGAAGGTAAACGGCCACAGGACAGACCACACAGAGGGATGATAGCGAGGGTGCGAAAGACAGGCAAACACCACGGAGGGACGGTTGGGATGGTTAGAAGACAAACAACACAGAACAATAGTTGAGAGGAGCTAGAAGACAGACAACACAGAGATACAAGGTGAGGGGCCAGATGAGAGGTAACACAGGACAATGTGAAGACACCACTAAGTACAGGCGTGGCCAGCTGATGTGTGAGCGCAGATAGTGAGACAATGAGATGGGACACAGGGGCCAGCGAAAGCTACTGAAAGTAGGGAAACTGCATTTAAAAAAGGATATATGGCCAACGCATGGCCTGAAATTGTATGGTATTGATAAATGAGGTAGTGCATGGGCCAGCGCACGGCTAGCTATTATATGAGTGTGGTTGGGTGGGGGGAGGGGGGCACGACTTGTGCAATCAGTCCTATGGTAAGCTGATGACTAAATGATTTAAGTCACGGATTCACGAAAAGGCTAGCTGATGTGTAAGTATAGGAAGAGATGTAGTCGTTGGGGCCGTCAAACGGCCAGCTGACGAATTATTGTGCTGAGGGAAGTACTCTATGTAGCCATCACATTGTCAGTGGTTTGCCTGTCTGGTGATTGAACTAGTCTTTGTAGCCATCACGGGCCAGCTGATGAGCAAATGTGATGAGAGAAGTAATCCATATGCTCATCATAATTATGACGAGCTATTGCATTAGTGTGGTGAGAGTAGTAGTCTGTGGGGCCAACACATGGCCAGCTGTTGTATCAGTGTGGCTAGAGAAGTAGTCCCTGTGTCTGTTACATCGCTAGCTGTTGTATCAGTGTGGTGAGAGAAGTAGTCTGTGGGGCCAACACATGGCCAGCTGTTGTATTAGTGTGGCTAGAGAAGCAGTCCCTGTGTCTGTCACATCGCTAGCTGTTGTATCAGTGTGGTGAGAAAAGTAGTCTATATGTCCATCACGCGGCCAGCTGTTGTATTTGACTGGTGAGAGAAATAGTCAATGCGGTCACCGCACGGCCAGCTAAAAAGTGGCGGCGGTGAGTTTGGTAGTATACGGGACCACCGGCTGATGTATGGGCGTGTCTTACTCTATATCGGATTTGTAATGTGAAAGAAATGCTCAAATGAAATAACTTTGAAAACTTTGCAGATCAACCCGCTGATCGTCATCCAGAGAAAAGGGGCCAGGACCAAAATGAAATGTATCAAAACTTGAAGCGAGTTCTTCTGAAAAGGTGACGTTCCCCCCCCCCCCCCTGTCTCTCTCTCTCTGAAAGAGAGAGAGACAGACTATATATATATATAAAATATTACTAAAAAACAAAATTGAAGGTCTCACCCCTTTTTGGGAGCAAATTGTTAAAAATTTTATAAAATGAAGTTAAAATCTAAAGTTGTTATAGCTTTCTTCTTTGGATGCTTTGGCCGTCCAAATCTATTTATGCGTGCACTTATTTATTGTGTGTAAGGCGGTCACATTATCTGCACCGGCGTGGTCTGGCTTTCATGGAAGGCTAGCAAAACACTGTGCCGAAGTTACAATTATCTACTTTGTGTCAGTGCTAATTTTTGCATAAATTACATTCTAGCAAGAAACAAAATATGTGTATGGGTTTCATGACAGATATGGTTCTTTTTCTGAGCTAGATTATTGCTCAGTTAGCATTTGATTTTGTATTTTATAAAAGTGGAAGTTTGGATGTTTGAAAGTGTTCTCAGACAACGACTACAAGTTCTTCTCATTCTGATGAACGAGCGGTATACATGTACGAAGAAGTTATTGCTTGAGGGGCACTGTTCTTTTTAGGCATTGGAGTGTTCCACCTCAGTCATTTTGTTAGATGGGATCAATAGTGAGGTTGGCATAAACACAGTTAATGTGTTGTAGAAATTGACAGTGTGTACGTGGGAATGACAGAGAAAGACACTTTTCCTACATTTGTACTTGCCCTCGATGGTGGGTTGTCATATGTTATCTGCTTGTCTGACGAGACGTTTGTAATTGTCCACAGTAACTCTGAATCGTGCTAGACAAAGCCATGCAACGGTGCAACGTCTCGTAACCAGTATGTTCGGAACCGGCTCCACGACGCCAACTTGAGGTCAAGGTCCCCAGCAGTGAGATCAATACTGACCCCAGCGCATCGAGCTCATCGTCGGGCCTGGGCAGCATGTCATAGAAGGTGGACAAGAGCTGAATGGGTAACAGTACTCTTCACAGACGAGTCAAGGTTCACCCTCAGGTTCAACGACGGGCGAGTTCGCGTCTGGCGACGTCCTGGAGAACGCTACGTTGATGCTGCCGTCAGGGAGCATGACCGCTATGGAGGTGGGTCCGTGATGGTGTGGGGTGGGTTCAGCCTACGTCACAGGACCCCCCTACACCGTGTTGAAGGCCGCCTGACCGGTGCCACCTACCGCGACACCATCATCCGCCCCCTTGTGATGCCCGCCCTGAGGGCAGTTGGCCAGGGCGCCCAGTTCCAGGACGACAACGCGCCGTGCCACCGCGCCGCCATCGTGAATCAGTTCCTACAAGGGCAGCAGGTGACAAGAATGGACTGGCCGGCCAGGTCACCAGATTTGAACCCCATAGAGCATCTGTGGGACGTGCTGGGGAGGCGAGTGCGGGCCCACAACCCTCCAGCAGACACCGTGGACCAGCTGTTTCAGTTGCTGGAGCAGGAGTGGCAGGCGATCCCCAGGACACTCTCCGCCGCCTGGTGCACTCCATGAGACGTCGATGTGACGCTTGTTTGAACGCGAACGGTGGTCATACCCGTTATTAACATCATGACATCTACCATAGACTCTTGTTACTTTTCATTTTGGGGGTATGCCTCTTTAATCAAGTGTAAAACAAAGATAATTTTTTGTCACGGTGTTTGAATAAATTTGAATGGATTGAGGAATAATAAAAATAAAATATTCAATCATTAAATTATGTTCAGTTTTGTTTTCTTTCGAATGACAGCAGTTTTCCTAAGTGGTACTTCAATTGTTTTGAGTAGTGTATATATATATATATATATATATATATATTATGAACAATATAAAAAAGTTCTTAAAAAATCTGAAGGTGCTCAACCCCTTGGGGAGCAACATCTGTTAAAAAATATTTTTAAAATGAAGTGGTAAAATCTACAAGCTTGTTTCTAGCGTTGCTATCTTCAGGATGTCTTTTGGGGCACGCCAACGATCTTTTATGGCGTGCGGGACTTGATTTCAACTCTGTGTGTGCAGGCGGATCTCATTTGCTGCACGTGCGGCCTGTGGTTCTTATTGGGGCCTGTTCAGGTGGAATGTGCTAGCAAAGATTTCCACTTGTGCCTGCAATTGTTTACAATTTCTACTTTTGTGTTCAGAGTTGCTAAGTGTGGTTTGCATAATATTAACCATTTTTCTGTGGAGCATAGATTGCATCTTTTTGAAATATTGTTGTATGGTGTTGCTCTTTTTATGATTTTCCATGATATGTTGTAGTCTATTTTTTTATCTTTGAGTCTCCAGATATATTTGCTCAGCTCTGTTTGATTTTTGTATTTTTCATTTTTGAATGACTGTTTGTGGTTTGCGTATCTGGTTTTGAAAGTGTTTTCAGTAATCCCTACATATGTTTCTTCTTCATTTTCTGATGTTACCGTAGCTTGGTATACAATGTTGCTGTGAAGACATTTATTGCTCAGGGGGCACTGTTCTTTTTTAGTGCAGTTGCAAGATGTCCTTTCGGCACCCTTCTCTTTTATGTTGCTTTTCATTTTGTTAGATGAATCAATCATGTTTTTGAGGTTGGGCATACATGAGTATGACAGTTTAATGGTGTTTTTGTTGAATATTTTGGACAGTTTGTGTTCTTTTGGGAATGATGTTGCCAAGATTTTAAAGAATTCTTTTCCTACATTTGTTTTTACTTGTCCATCGTATGGTGGGTTGTACCATATGATCTTTCTTTTCCTATTTTTCTTAATTCTGTTCGTGTTGTTGTCTGGACTGTATTGTAGTTTGTAATTGTAACCACTTTTTTGTAATGCTTCTTGATATTCTGTTGCTGCATCATTGAATGCGTTTTCATTGCATGACAGGTTGGATAGTCTCTTGTTTATACCATTGGGTATTGTTTTTAGTATAGATGGTGGGTGGTTGCTTTTGATGTTTACGTAGACTGGTATGTCATTGGGTTTTTTGTATGGTTTGTACACATGGTCATTGAGGTCTAATGTTATGTCTAGGTAATTCACTACTTTTTTGTTTGCTTCTATTGTGATTTTTAAGTTGTGGTTTTTAAAGATTTTACATAATTCTTTTTTCTTGTTTTCAATGGTTCTTGGATTGTTGTTTAATGCAGCGAGGCCGTCATCTCTGTATAAACCGGCCTGTTTTCCAAGTTGTTTTTGGATGTTGGATAGCATGAATAGTCCGACTAGTTCACATGTTTCGGCACCATCATACGATCCCATGGTTACATCAAATGTGGAGTTTTTGCTCGTTTTTTTAATCCAAGTTTCATTTCTGCTATGGAGTAAGGTTTTTTTGGTGTGGAAAATAATCTCCATTTCTGACTGTTATATTTGTGTATTTGTTGGCAAATTTCAAAGCTTTGTTGAGTAGTTCTTCATCTATGGATGGATAGAAGTCTACTATGTCAAATGTAATGAACATTGTATTTCTCTGTTTGTTGAGTTTCTTAAACCATTGTATGACTTCATAGCTGTTTTTCCAAGGTTGTATTCGGTGTTTGATTTTATATCTTCTATAGCCTTTTCCAAAATTCTCTTGCTTATTTTGCCCAGTTCGGATTTAGATGGGTTTATTAGTCTACATGTTGGGTTGTTTTGGAAGTTAGGCTTGTGGTCTTTAAGTGTTATGAAGGCCTCCTTTGTTGCTGTTGTCTCTACCCTATCACTTAACTCCATGCGATGTGCAAGCTCTTTTTCTTTTTTGCGGATGTTGCTATGTGTAATTTTATCAGCTTTCTTGTAGTTTTTCTGGATGTTTTTGTTTAAGAGTTGAGAGTATTCGTTTGGTTCCATTTTGTAAAAATTGCTCGTTTTGTCAGCCTTTACGAATATCTTTTTATCATTTTGGATTTGTTTTATATCATTTGCCTTACTCCATAGCAGAAATGAAACTTGGATTAAAAAAACGAGCAAAAACTCCACATTTGATGTAACCATGGGATCGTATGATGGTGCCGAAACATGTGAACTAGTCGGACTATTCATGCTATCCAACATCCAAAAACAACTTGGAAAACAGGCCGGTTTATACAGAGATGACGGCCTCGCTGCATTAAACAACAATCCAAGAACCATTGAAAACAAGAAAATAGAATTATGTAAAATCTTTAAAAACCACAACTTAAAAATTACAATAGAAGCAAACAAAAAAGTAGTGAATTACCTAGACATAACATTAGACCTCAATGACCATGTGTACAAACCATACAAAAAACCCAATGACATACCAGTCTACGTAAACATCAAAAGCAACCACCCACCATCTATACTAAAAACAATACCCAATGGTATAAACAAGAGACTATCCAACCTGTCATGCAATGAAAACGCATTCAATGATGCAGCAACAGAATATCAAGAAGCATTACAAAAAAGTGGTTAAATTACAAACTACAATACAGTCCAGACAACAACACGAACAGAATTAAGAAAAATAGGAAAAGAAAGATCATATGGTACAACCCACCATACGATGGACAAGTAAAAACAAATGTAGGAAAAGAATTCTTTAAAATCTTGGCAACATCATTCCCAAAAGAACACAAACTGTCCAAAATATTCAACAAAAACACCATTAAACTGTCATACTCGTGTATGCCCAACCTCAAAAACATGATTGATTCATCTAACAAAATGAAAAGCAACATAAAAGAGAAGGGTGCCGAAAGGACATCTTGCAACTGCACTAAAAAAGAACAGTGCCCCCTGAGCAATAAATGTCTTCACAGCAACATTGTATACCAAGCTACGGTAACATCAGAAAATGAAGAAGAAACATATGTAGGGATTACTGAAAACACTTTCAAAACCAGATACGCAAACCACAAACAGTCATTCAAAAATGAAAAATACAAAAATCAAACAGAGCTGAGCAAATACATCTGGAGACTCAAAGATAAAAAAATAGACTACAACATATCATGGAAAATCATAAAAAGAGCAACACCATACAACAATATTTCAAAAAGATGCAATCTATGCTCCACAGAAAAATGGTTAATATTATGCAAACCACACTTAGCAACTCTGAACACAAAAGTAGAAATTGTAAACAAATGCAGGCACAAGTGGAAATCTTTGCTAGCACATTCCACCTGAACAGGCCCCAATAAGAACCACAGGCCGCACGTGCAGCAAATGAGATCCGCCTGCACACACAGAGTTGAAATCAAGTCCCGCACGCCATAAAAGATCGTTGGCGTGCCCCAAAAGACATCCTGAAGATAGCAACGCTAGAAACAAGCTTGTAGATTTTACCACTTCATTTTAAAAATATTTTTTAACAAATATATATATATATATATATATATATATATATATAACTTCATTAAAAAAAAAAATATATATATATATATATATATACTTCATTTTAAAAATAAAAATATTTTAAAAAGATGTTGCTCCCTAGAAGGTTGAGCCCTTTCAGATTTTTAAAGGACATTTTTATATTGTTCGTGATATATATATATATATATATATATATATATATATATATATATTTTTTGTGTATGGATATAATCATGTGACTCTTAAGATTACACATGTCTGTAGTTCTCTTGACATGTTTATCTTTGCTCTCAGTAATTTAAAGTATGGATTTCTTTTCATTTTTTTCCTTCCCTATTTGATGAGGGAATGGTCAAAGAAAAGCTTGAATTGTATTCTTTTCTCTCTCTCTCTCTCTCTCTCTCTCTCTCTCTCTCTCTCTCTCTCTCTCTCTCTCTCTCCACTGTGCCATATTTCTCTTATTTTCGTTTTCGTAAACCAAAAGTAATGGGTGTTCGGCGAGTTATGAGAAAGAATGATCTATGAGTATTGTCAGACTTGAAGGACGTGTCTTCCTTTTGGAACCGTTGTAAGGGTTCTTAAAATGGCTTCTAAGTGAGGAGCTGGAAGCAAACACCAAATTTGTTGGCTTTCCTCTGTGTGAACTGATTCAAAACATGAGGTTGTGATCTCTAAACTTTGAAGTATTTACGCAGACCTTGGATCTTGCATTCAAGTCGTCATGTAGTTCGCAGCCGTGACATTAGGGGAACATTCTGGCGTAAATTATCTCGCATTTCTAACGTGCCCTTTTTTGCAAAATGTGCGAACGAATTAGGATGCCTCTACGGCGAAGTCGGCGACAATATGTCGCACGTCACCAATGGTGCCATCACAATTTATTTCTGTCAGATTTACTTGGTAGGTTTGCAGTTCCACCGGTCGTAGCGTAGATCAATTATTTTGCTTTCCAGTTCTGCAAGAACGCCATTCCGAATAGAATGTCCTGGTCTGTGTTCTATCTAAAGTCGCAGCTTGAAGGGTTATCTGAGCCCGTAGGGATACTTTAAATCGGTCTGGGTCTTTGCCTTTCTGATGTTCTGTTGTTGGTGGTGGTGGTGGTGGTGGTGGTGGTGTGTGTGTGTGTGTGTGTGTGTGTGTGTGTGTGTGTGTGTGTGGATCACTGCTTCAGAGCAGTCTGTGAGCCTGTGCCTTATTTCATCTTGGCTCAGGAATTAGACGTACGTCCCTTCACTTTTATTGCACTCCCAGTTCTTATAGAACGGGGAGTACTTTACAATGGAACGAGGAAATGCTGTCTGTCTGTCTGTCTGTCCGTGGTCAAAATGTGTTCCACTCGCTCCAGACAAAACTTCTGGGCCGATCTTTCGGAAAATGTGTAGGTATGTTCATTATGGGTCACGGATGATACCCGATGTTTTATTTTACCAGAATAGCCGTTACTAACGGCTATAACAGCCCCAAATGGTTTTTCTTCTTTATGGAATATCTGAGAAAGTACTTGGCCGATATATAAACGGTTTGGATGATTTTATGACAAATCGGAGCCTCTTTCCACATGTAAGTGATGTAATGCTGAAAATTGATTAAACAACCGTTAAAAACCGTTATTTTGCCGTTATTTCTTATATATCGGTGGATTTTAATGAAATTTGGTATACTGAAAGGTTATCACACACAAACGGCACTTCTGTATAGTGTTTCAAAATTTGACCGTTAAAAACCGTAATTCTTGACGTATTGTCCGAGTTGGATGAAATTTGGTATATACACAGGCTTTAGCCCAATGAGGACTAAGATACCAGTTTCAAAAGTGTACATCGGTTATATAACCGTTAAAACCGTTATTTGGCCGTTGCTTTTTTATATATTGGTGGATTTTAATGAAATTCGGTATATAGAAAGGTTATTACACACACATGGCACTTCCATATAGTGTTTCAAAATTTGACCATTAAAAACCATTGTTCTTGACATATTGTCCGATCAGGATGAAATTTGGTAGGTACATAGGCTTTAGCCCAGTGAGGACTGAAATACCAGTTTCAAAAATGTACCTCGGTTAAACAAACGTTAAAACCGTTATTTCATTTTCATAGTAAACATGCTCTTGACAAGTACACGCGTATTTAAGATAAACTGGGAGAACGTTTATATGCGTTGCATCTTGTTGTTACCATGATGAAGCTGTGATTTTCTGGCCGTTCAACTTTCTGCATGTTGTCACGAAATGTCTTTATGTTGCTATTGTTGTTGTACCCTGGTTAAAAGACTCCAGAGATCATTCGAACAGCCAAAGTAGTTGAACACTATGGTACAAATGCATCAGCTGGGGGTGAGAACATTGCGTGTGTGACCGTTTTTGATCACCCTGCCACGTGGGCAGCCACACTCCGACTTCGGGGGAAGTGTCTTTAAAGATTCATCTCCTCCAGGGTCAGCCCTTACTTCCTGGGCTTGGCTGACTAGAGCCAGTCTTGCCCGATGGAAGATGAGAGCGAGAACAATTAGCTGTCTGCCCTCAGTCTGTTGGGCGATGACCACGTTTTGTTGGACTGGAAAAAGCGTGGTAGGTGGCTGCGTACTCACCTTTGCAGTTTAATCAGCATCAATCCCTCGAGATGCATATTATTTTCTTACAGTGGTTGCCGCCGATAGAGTGTTTTAGTGTTTGTTATGGAAGACGTTCCTGTCAGAAGAAAGGAGTTCAAAGATTGAAAAGCTCACATCAGGTTGCACGCGTGTAAAAATTCCACAAGCGGACAAAGCTTTGTGGCACACACAGAATCATATTATTAATACTCATAAATCTGCCTAGTGTACCACGAACTCACTCACTCCAAAAGGGCCAAGCGCAACAAAAGGGTTGCAATCATGGAGTCTGCACCAGTCGGGAATCTTCCCGGTGAGGAAAATATGGTAGTTCACGATACGGGACTGGCTTGACAGGAAGATATGTAATCCACACTGTGCAATGGAATAGCTGGCAAGATGGATAATCCACGTGCGTGTAATGAGTCTGTAGGAAGATTAGTAGTCCACGTCATGCAATGGATCAGACAGGAAAACTGCTGTCTTGCAATATGATACGGTTCATATCAGAAGGTTGGTAATTGACAGTGTGTACCTGAAAGACAGGAAGGCTGATCATCCTTGGTTTTATGTGGGACAGATGAGAAGACAGGTAATTCACAATTTGGTATGGTGCAGATATGAAGAGTAGTGTCTCAGTGTGTGCTATTGGTCAGATAGGAGGATTAGTAATCCACACTGTGCCATAGGTCAGTTAGAACTAGTAGCAATATGCAGTTTGTTATAAGTCAGATGTGGTGTTTTGTAATACACGTTGTGTCATGGATCAAATGGGAGGATTATTAATCCACAATGTGCAGGAGGTCAGAGAGGAAGATTGATAGTGCACAGCGCTATGGATCAGATCTGACGATTGGTAATACAGTATACTATAGGTCAGATAGTAAGATTGGTCATCCACAATTTAGTATGGTCAGATATGAAGACTGGCGTTGCAGTTGCAGGTCAGACTGAAAGACTGGTCATTAACAGAGTGTCATCTTCAAATTGAGAAATGTATGGCCCGTTTCATTTATAAAGATCATCTTTAGGTCTTTGTTTTCACGAATCAGTATTGCCACTATCTCACCACACAAAATAAATGAATAAGGGGAGATGGAGTCCCCTTGTCTACATTCACGTTGCACAGTCAACCATTCTGTTTTCTGCACATTAACTGTAACGGTTGACTTTATGTTTTTGTAAGATATTTAGATCCCTCTTAAATTGTTTTCACAAACCCAAATACTTTTAGAACTTTATACATAAATTCCCAATTTCAAGAATGAAAAGCTTTAAAAAAAATCTAAACAAATCAAAAACCCGGGTAGGTCTTCAGCATTTAAGTAGTGAATTCAATCATAAATAGCCTTACGTTATCACCAATATAACGGTTTCGCCATAAGACCCGTTTGATCCTCGTGGATGATCGAAGGTAATGCGGGTTTAATTTTATTGCTGTACCAGATGAACTAATTTTGTATATAACGTTTAAAAAGGAAATGGGTCTCCAATTTCGTATGCATTGCTTAAGTTTGTCGTCCTTTGGTATGCAGACTATTATTCTCTCTCTCTCTTGTATGGAAAGGCTTACCACCTTACAACTATCATTTAGTGCTCTCACAATAATAGGGCCAAGGTCCTTCAAAACAGAAAAAAAGGAATTCAGCATTGAAGCCATCTGTCCCTGGATTTTTACGAATTTTGCCATATTTTTTTTAATGCAAACGATACTTTGTCAAGTGTGATGTCGCCTTCCAGTGACTGCTGTTTCTTCCGTGAACTGGGGTAAATCAGTAATTTTAAATTTTCAATTTGACATTTTTTGACATTTCTATCTGAATAAAGTGTTTGAAAAAAATGCACGTCCCTTCATATTTCACGTTGGTCATGCAACACATTCCCATCTTTATCCACAAGATTAAACATTATTTTGCTCAGATAATTTCTTTTCTCTAGATTAAAAAAAATGTGGTGTGATCTTTTTCCCTTCTGCAATCCATCTAGCCCTAGATCTTTTCAATACTCCTTCCATTTTCTTTTTGTGCAATGCCTCAAGTTCATCATTCATCAGTTTTACATTCACTTTTCTCCAAATGTTCTATGTCTTTAATACAAATGTCTTTATCTGTTCTTATTTTATACTTTTTTTCATAGTAGCAAAAGCAATGGTCTTGGCACGGATTTTCCTCAGCAGAAAGTCCAGAAAAAGTTTGTCCGAAACAGTAAGCTGAATATCAAATGTTGAATTATTTTCAAATATATTTTCGTTCGTGTCTGCCACGGCCGACTCTCTTATGACACAATGATTCTGCTCCTTAGTTTCCTGAACATGCTGGCTATCCCTTAAAAGTGAACTATTAAACTTCTAAAACGTATTCTGGTTTTCAGCTTTACCTATATTAGGTTTCAAATAAATCATTGAATGGTCTATCCTGTAACCCGGGTGAATGTCTGTTTTATCTGCATACCAGATTAGGAAGTCAGATAGTAGAAAAAAAATCCAAGTCTTCACTACTTTAGCGGGTTCAGTTTTCTCCAAGTGTAGCGCTTAGGATGAGGGTTTTGTGTCGCCAGATATCTGACATCGTTGATTCTACTTGTTCTTTTTCTTTAGGGTTCTTTATTTGCTTGTAGTTTAAATACTTGGATCTGGAACCAAATTCCAGTCACCGACCGCAGTTACATTTGTATTATTGAATGTTTTTAATTAGACGTATTATATTTTCATAGAAGTTGGGGTGATCCTTATTGGGACCATAATAATAAAATATAATTATATAAATATATATATCAAGCAGAATGATTTTTGTACCCTGGTTGTAAAACAAACGATAAGATGTCATCATCTCTTACTACTTCATCGATTGTGAATTCAAAATTGCTAATAAACATGACAGCAACACTTTTTGACTTTAATATGTATGGAGCAAAAAAAAGCACTTGTACCCCCTTTCAGAGTAAACATATTTTTCTAACTTGGGCTCAAAATGGGTATCTTGTAAACAATAAATTGAAAACTGTTTCTGCCACACACAAAAAAAAATTGAAAACGTCTTTTCTTTTCTGTGCATCTCCCAGTCCTTGACAATTTTGTGAAATGTTTGAACCGTATCCGGCAATGGCTTGTAATAGATTTGCCTTTGAGCTGGCATTTTGCATGAACATTGTGTATGCTACAAACCATCCAAATACTGCACAATGATAAAAACAAAGGCCAGGCATCCGTTCTAGGCGCTCGGCTTCCCACCTCCCATATCAGCTCAAAACAAGAGAAAAGAACGAAAAAATGTATGTACATACATACAAATGAACAAGAACAGAGTAAACTGTGAAAAAGTAGGGGAAAATCATATCTTAAGTTGACAACCCTCATTGGACTGATGTCAGGCGTATAAATAAGAAAGAGGCATGGAAGTCAAAAAAGAACATTCACTGGTACAAATCTCTTGCTCAGTGACACCAGTTCCCAAATAACAGAAGAAAAAAACCTTTGAGTGCGTTATATTTGTGGTCGGACAGCAATTTCTATTATTTTAATTACATCATTTCCATGAAGATTCGTGCATAGGTCTTTCTCATTAAGTTCTTTCTATTCGCTGTCCGATCCACATGCATAAAATGGTGATTATCAACACATAGTCAGGGTAAAGTGAATGAATGGAAATAAGTGCAATATCTACACTTATCCCCGCGGATCCCACTGCCCGAAGCACGGAAAAACAATTCACTCCAAACCGCCATGTACTCGTGGGTATGGCACCTTGAAAAAAGGATGGTATGTGTATATATATATATATATATATATTTTTTTTTTTTTTATTGTGTGTGTGTGTGTGTGTGTGTTGGGAACCAATAACATTCCTTTTCTTCCTGTTAGCACAGTGTGAAAGAGAATCAGGTGGATTTTTTTGGTGTTGTTAATTATTTGCTTCCAATGCGTCAGATCTGTGCTGAATGTCTACAGACTAATTGACCAGTGTTAGTGCCCACACGGGAGGGAAAGCCTTTTTTTTCATATGGGAAGGTTGGCTTATATGCGTATAATAGTGGAAAAAGGCCTGAAGCTTCATGGTTGTTTAATGCCCTGCTCTCATAATGGCCCCGGTCTACTCCTTCGTATCTCTGGTGATGTCACGCCAAGGTAGTTGGTATTAGCAGAGCCAGGGTGACCGAAGACAGAACACAGTCACCGAGCCAGACTCCACAATTAACCAGCAGGGGTATTATAGACCGTGCCCGGATTAAGTTGTCTTCATCCGAGTTTGTGTAACTAAACTGTGCTAAGGGAAAGTATACTTTTCTTTCTTCCATCTCTTTCGCCATCCCCCATCTGACCTGCAGCATGTGTCCAACAGCACAGAAACAGGTCACGTTGTTTGCTTAGCGTGATCACTACGACTAAATGTCTTTTCTCACTCTGTTGACGGGGGGTGAGATGCAATGGTTCTTGCACCGATGACGTCTGTTGCAAAAGGAAGTTTTTGAGAGGCATCAAGCTGATTGCTCCAGAAAAGAGGCGTAGGTGAACAGCTATGTTATAGTGGTCATCCCCTTCCCTTTTTCGTCTTATGATTTTATGAAGTGATCACTACAGGGAATAAAAGCTTCCCAAGAAAACTTCCAAACTCTTAGTTAAGAGAGAGAGAGAGAGAGAGAGAGAGAGAGGAGATGGGCACGAACACATTTTACTTGAAAATGGTTTGGAAAAGTACGAGTACATTTTTTTGCAGCCAGACCTCTGGGCAAGCCTGAAAGAAAAGGGTAAAAAATGTATACTAAATATAAAAAGGCATGTTCGTGCATCCAGCCTTCAACACCCACTTCCACATCCAACCTTTCCTCCTACAGCCATCGCCCCCCCCCCCCCCCCCCCCCTCCTCAATCTCGCTTCTGACTGCAATCCCCATCTATGATTCCCCTTCCCAATCACACTTACGCACACGCACAAGCGCACGCACGCAGGCACGCGCGCACAAACACACACACACACACACGCGCGCGCGCGGCGCGCGCACGCACACGCACGCACACATGAACCAAATAATCATCACAGTATTCCACAATTTCCTACACAATACACAATTGCGTGGTGACTAATGAATCGAACAACGATATCATACTGAGATAAAGACAAAGAAACAAACAAAAACAAGAAATAAAACGATTCGGTGTACACATACCTACATTTGAAGTGCAGCGGTGGTACCCGCATACAAAATGCACGGGAAAGAACGAACGTTTTTCAAATTTTTGCGCCAGAAAGAGTTTTCCAATTTATTGTTTACATGGTACCCATTTTGAGCTTAGGTTAGAAAAATATGCTTACTCTGAATGGGGGTATAAGGGCTTTTTGTGCTTCGTACAAATATCCAGAGGTGTTGCTGTCATGGTTTAACAACAATTTTGAATTCACAATCGATGAATAGAAGAGATGACACTGGCAATTATATCATCGTTTGCTTTATAACCAAGGTACACAAATCATTCTGCTTAATGTATATTATGGTCTCGATAAAGATGATCCCAACTTTTATACAAATCTTACACTTCTGATCAAAAACGTTCAATACTACAATTACTGTAACTGCGGTCAGTGACTGAAATGCGGTTCCAGATCCAGTTAAAGACTATTACAATTACTGTAACTGCGGTCAGTGACTGAAATGCGGTTCCAGATCCAGTTAAAGACTATTACAATTACTGTAACTGCGGTCAGTGACTGAAATGCGGTTCCAGATCCAGTTAAAGACTATTACAATTACTGTAACTGCGGTCAGTGACTGAAATGTGGTTCCAGATCCAGTTAAAGACTATTACAATTACTGTAACTGCGGTCAGTGACTGAAATGTGGTTCCAGATCCAGTTAAAGACTATTACAATTACTGTAACTGCGGTCAGTGACTGAAATGTGGTTCCAGATCCAGCTAAAGACTATTACAATTACTGTAACTGCGGTCAGTGACTGAAATGTGGTTCCAGATCCAGCTAAAGACTATTACAATTACTGTAACTGCGGTCAGTGACTGACATGTGGTTCCAGATCCAGTTAAAGACTATTACAATTACTGTAACTGCGGTCAGTGACTGACATGTGGTTCCAGATCCAGTTAAAGACTATTACAATTACTGTAACTGCGGTCAGTGACTGAAATGTGGTTCCAGATCCAGTTAAAGACTATTACAATTACAAGGAAATAAACGATCCTAATGAAAAAGAGCAAGCAGAATTAATGATGTCAGAGATAGAATTGGCAGATATTTGGCGACATGAAAAGCCTCATGCTAAGTGCTACACTTGGAGAAAACCCAATCTGCTAAAGCAGAGTAGACAGGATTTTTTTTTTTTACCTATTATCTGAAAAGGGGAAAGGCATTAAATAATGAACACTAAGGATCAGTGTCATTTTATGTACATCACAGTCACATTTGAGAAAGCGAAAGTGCTTAGCAAATGCAGTATTTTACGTAGAACGCATGAACAACAAACAGTAGTTATCAATAAGAAACACTGGTGGCGATTTCACTTTTTCTCTTAGAAAATACGTCCCATATTAAGTTTGTATGTTTCTAATACGAAACAAGGATATATCATAAATGAAACGTCACACGTTCCACAACTTCTCTAGAAAATTTCTCGGATAATCTTCACTGATATTTGCAAGACATCTTGTTGATTTCATATGATAAGCATTGCAAACGTGTCTTTGCTAGAAACGGTCGTTGCATTATCTCCACAGCAATGATTCAAACCGTCGAAGATAACAGACCTCCATCCCTCATCCCAAACCCCATCCTCACCCCACCCTCCGCTGATCAAGAAGTCTTCTTATGGCCACATTGCCTATGACATTTGATCATGCATCATGGATGATCATATGCACGAAGTTACTCAGGTAACATAATCTCACATCTATATACAGAACACCCAAAGGTCACTGCTCTGCACAGCAGGAACACGCTTATGGAACCAAAACTTTTATTCAAGTGCATAATCTTATGCTAAATATAATGTAATTACATATTCTTTGAGTTAATGCAATTTTGATTGAAATCAAAGCAAAACAAACATGTGAATCCCCTTGTTTGTGATATAACGAAAGAAATGGTCAAACAAAACAAGTTCCTCAAACATAAACACTGCCTCTTCCAATTTGGAAAAAAATAAACTACTGACGACTGGCGTAATAGAACATAAAATGATGTGTTAAAGAACTGTGCACTTTGCGTTAAAAAGAAACTTTAAACAACCAGAAAACTGCTCCTACCAAGGTACACACACACACACACACACACACACACACAACACACACCTGACTGAGAAAATCATTCAACATGAAATAAATGGGAAACAAACCGATCTTTTTTTAAGAAAAGCACCGCCTCAGAGGGGAAAAAGTATAACCAAAGGTCGAATTGATAATATACAAAAGTGATAGAAAATGGAGGGTTTTTTTTTTTAATTAAATAATTGAATAGATAAATCTGATCTCAAAAAGTTTCTCAGGAAAGGTTACGCTAGTCAAGTCTCAAGAACGCATGATCGTCCTGAATATCGAGTATAGTAACCATGAGATTACAGTCGCAGATGGTTATGCTCCTAGCGATCATAAGGAAAAATACTTTTTTTTCGAAGTCTGCGGGACGACGTGGATGAGTGGGGAGGAGAGAGAATAGTGATCTGTGGAGATTTTAATTGCGTTTTAGATAATGATTTAGACATTGTATCAGGTAAACCACACAACAAAATAGAGGTAAATGAATTTAAATCAGTATTAACACAGTCAAGCTTAATCGAATCTTAGAGATTTTTAAACCCTGAAGAAAAAGAATATACCTGGAATAGATTTAACCCTTTTATAGCGAGACGGCTAGACTATTGCTTAGTGACAGGAGATTTATGCTCCTCCTTGGTTGTCAGTGAACACTGTACCATTCTGCATTCAGATCGCAGAGCGGTTGTGCTGGAGTTTAACGAAAGAGACTTTATCAGAGGTCCAGGGTACTGGCGATTTAACAATAGCTATTTACAGAATACAGAATTCGTTGAGAACATGAATCTATTGCTTGTAGAAATGGAGAATGAAGGAGATGCTATGTCTTACATGGAAAAATGGGAATGGATAAAAATGAAAATAGGGAATTATTGTATCGAGTTCGGAAAACGTCTTGCTTGTAATACACGAAACAAAAAAATCGATTTACAAAAAAGAATACAAGATCTCGAATCAAACATCCTACGTAACGTTCAAAACAAAGAACTACAGATTGATTTATTAAAAACAAAACATGAATATGAACTATTTGACTTGGAGAAGACAAAAGGAGCCCAAGTGAGATCAAGGTTGAGATGGATAGAGGAGGAGGAAAAGAATAGCAAATACTTTTGTAGCTTAGAAGAATCTAGAAGCAGAAAAAAGATCATGACACGATTGTGTAAAGACACTGGGGAGGTAGTGCATCATCAGAAAGACATTCTGAGTGAACAGGCGTTATTCTTCAAAAATCTGTATAATCAAACTACTCAAGATAATGAAGTCGCTGAGGCATGCGAAGTCTTTATTGAAAACGAAAACCTCCCGAAGCTAAACAGTGACGAATCCGAGTCATGCGAAGGGCTCATCACAGAAGCTGAAGCCACAGAGGCTCTAAGAGAGATGAAGAACGGCTCAGCTCCTGGAAGCGATCGGATCAGTATTGAATTTCTAAAGTTCTTTTGGACCAGAATAAAACGTGTTATTATTAAATCCTTCAACGAATCGTTCACCAACGGGAGTTTATCATACACCCAAAACCTTGGAGTCGTTACACTGATACATAAAGGTAAGGATTTAGACAGGGAGCACCTCAGTAATTGGCGCCCAATAACTCTTACAAACTCAGATTGCAAGTTATTAGCCAAAGTTTTAGCACTTAGAATGGAACAGTTTTACACAAGCTGATTAGTGAAGATTAGGTAGGATACATGAAAGGCAGAAATATTGCCACAATGTTGAGAACGATAGACGACGTTATAAATTACTTAAATGTAACAGGCAGAGCTGGATACATACTTGCGCTAGACTATGCCAAAGCGTTTGACTCGATATCTAGGACATACTTGTTGCACACGTTCAATGTTTTTGGTTTTGGGCCAGATTTCATACGTTGGGTGTCCGTTTTAATGAACAATAACGTAAGCTGTATCAATCATGGAGGATGGTTGTCTGAGTATTTTAAAGTCAACTGTGGCATTCGACAGGGGTGCCCATTTTCACCCCTGGCCTTTATTTTAGCGGTAGAAATATTGGCCTGTAAAGTTAGAAATAGCTCAGTCACCGGAATAAAATTGCCAAGTATACAAAACGTGAACCCAAAAAGCCTTCGTATAAAACAAATGGCAGATGACATTATCTTTTTTTTTTAAAGGTCAAACGGATTTAAAACTTGTAACGGATATAATTATGCAATTTGGAAGATTTAGTCGGTTTACTGTTGAACAATCAAAAAACTAAAATACTACGAATTGGTGTTGCTCAACTCTTGCAGGACTGCCCGTTTGAGCTTGTAGATACGATTAAGATTTTAGGCATTGTTTTTAGCCGAAATAACCTGGCTCAGGACAACGAGGAAAATTGGCACACACGAATGAACAGTCTACATCAATCGATAAGGGAGTGGAGCAAAAGGGATCTCAGCATTCAGGGAAAATTGTGATAATAAAAACATTTCTTATAAGTCAGTTCGTGTACATCATGCAGACAGCAGGTCTTTCAGTTCATGTTTTAACAAAGACTAACACCGTGCTATATAAATTTATCTGGCAACGGAAAACGTCTAACAAAAGAGCGTTCGAAAAGGTTAAACGAAAAACTATGGAGTCAGACTACATAGAGGGTGGAGTTCAAATGGTCAATATGCTAGAACTTCAACAGATATTTAACTTGCAATGGATCGGAAGATTGTTCAAAGGGGAACAAAACTGGACATGTTTGCCTAAATGGCACTTCAGCAGAGTATCATACTTCCAAAAGCTCTTTACAATTAACTGCTCTAGAAAGGAATTTATTGGAAGGGAGTATATAAAGAACCAGTTTTGGTTGGAAGCTCTCTTGACATACCTAAGTCAAAAATCAAGGATTCCGCTCAATGAAGTTTCACAGGAAAACCTGTTGGATCAAGGTCTTTTTAATAATCATCTTATTCAGTTTAAAAACAAAATGTTCTTTTCCCCACAGTGGCAAACGTCAGGCTTTAGAACACTAAGTGACATCGTTAGCTTGAATGAAAACAGACTTCTTGCTGTAGAAGTACAAGAAAGGATTAACCAAAATCCAGCTGTTACACTCTTTCAGTATAATGCGCTAGTTAATGCTTTTCCAAGGAAATGGGTCGATTGGATAGAGAGAGGTGAAGCAAATAGAGGTCTAGTAAACGAATCAGAAGCGGGTCACTTCCATAGAAAAACTAATTATATAAGAAGATACTTAGAGTCTAAAAATAACAAATCGCCAGTAACAACACATGCTATCGGCTTTTGGCAAAGAAAAGTAAATATTACAATTAACAAACACATGTGATTAATGCCCAGAAAGTCACAAACGAAGTGCGACTACGAGAGTTGCAATGGAACATTTTACATAATCTCTACCCAACTAATATTCTGCTGCAAAAAATGGGAAAGTGTAACTCACCAAACCGTTATTAGCTGTCCGGATACCCTTGATGTGTTAGAACATTTCTTCTATGATTGCCCCCTCGTAAATACATTTTGGAAGTATGTTTGAATTGAGAGTCAGTGATTTTATACACAAAGCTGTCACGTTATCTAGGGATATTGTTCTTCTTGGTTGTTATGATGTTCAGACCGCAAAGGAAGAGTGCGACCTTATAAATTGGGTATTGTTAGTGGGGAAAATGTGTATCAGTAAACTGAAAAAAAACGAAATCAATTACCCCCTTGGAAATCATATTTGAACAAGAGGCAAGACTTAGAAAAATATTCTAAACACACACGCGCGCACGAGCGCAAATGCGCACATACACACGCGCACGCGCACGCGCACACACTCACGCACACACACGCGCGCGCGCGCGCGCGCACACACACACACACACACACACACACACACACACACACGGGAACTCACGCACACACTCGCGCGCGCGCGCGCACACACACACACACACGTACACACACACTCATACACGCACACACACACACACGAACACAGATACAGTAATTTTTCTTTCGCATGTGTTTATTGACATTTCGACATCAATTAAAGCTCCGCCATGTTAACAAAAAAAAAAAAGATAAAACAAGAATGGGCAGAAAGATTTTTTTTTTAACAGAACCTCCCCCCCCCCCCCCCCCCCCCCCCTCCTTTTTTTTCCCAACTCTTCGTTATTGCGCTTCTTGGCTTTCCTCCTGCCTTCCTTGCAGCCACATTTCGTTGCCAGGATAGCTTTCCGGGAAACTGCTGACAGGTGAAATAATACATAACTCTCTTTTCTCGCCTTTTATTTTTTCTTTTCTTCCTTTTTTTTTTCTTTTTTTTTTTTTTTTGTTCTCCATCTCCGTTCACTTCTCGCGCTGTCTTTGAGTTATTTTCGATCTTTCGTCAAGGACAGCTCAGGGAGAGGTGCTCAACGTGCGGGAGGGTAGTAAGGGAAATCCAAACTTGAACACACACACAACACACACACACACGCACACGCACACGCGCACACACACATGCACACACACTTAAAACACGCAGACGCCTTACATTGTTTTAGGACTGTAATATTTATTCATGTCTTACATTATCGCTTAAATGATATTACAGAATGATTGTGTCACGTCAGCGCACCATACATCAGGTCACCAAAAAACCCAGACATTATTGTATCAAACGCACAAACATTAAAGCAGACGAGTGAATGTCCATCATTAGCACTGCGACTTAGCATACAGAACTGCATGGCGAGTGTGAAAAAAGTTGACGTGATCTTGAATCGGAAATGAAATGAGGCAGGGAACAGTAAACGATAAACAGTAAACAAGTTGGGTACTTTTTGCTCCCATAAGTTTAAAAGGCTGTGCCAGTCTTGAATAAAAGTTACTCTGTGTTAGGTTTTCTTATGGGAGCAAAAAATACCCAACTTGTTTACTGTTTATCGTTTACTGTTCCCTGCCTCATTTCATTTCCGATTTTTGTTTTGATTAAATTGAGGTTATTTGTATTTGTTTCTGTCCGTCTGTGTGTTTGTCTTTTGATCTCCCTTGCATCTTTGGGTGGATCCTCAAGCGTAGGCTCAAAGATTGTCCCCTTTATTTTATACTGTTTGCATAATGTCTTTAGTTTTTCAGCAACTTTTTTCCTCCCCACACTTTCGTTTGGTTTCATTTACTACTCTTTGCTGGCTGCTTTGGGAGTGCTATTGGATTCTTTTTTGCACTCTTGGTGGTGAGAACACCACAGTATTATGGACTGTGGTGTGTCTCTATTTGACGCCAGGAGCGCAGACACAACCAGCCGTGTCTCCCTGATGAGTCCGACCCAGCGGACGAAAGGCCTCGGAGCAGGCAATACAAATATATCTGCCTTCGAAAGAGATTGCGATGGTTCCCTTATGCAGCTAGTGAAGAGTTTTCATATCTGTAACATATTTTCTTAATTTCATGTTCCCAGTTTCTCCATCTTCAAATTACCCCCCCCCCCCCCCCCCCCCCTCTCCTTAAGTCCAAATCTTTGCCAAGTCATTACTATGAAGATAGTTCAGTTGTTGGCCTGCGCTTGTTTTTTCCCCCACTATTAGATTGTTCGTCTATGTATTTGTCTGACTTTATTCAAGTTTAAAAGGCTGTGCCAGTCTTGAATAAAAGTTACTCTGTGTTAGGTTTTCTTATGGGAGCAAAAAATACCCAACTTGTTTACTGTGATCTTGAATGTAAAAAAAAAGTGAGAAAAGTGAAAAAAAAGAAGGAAAAAAAAAGAATAGGAAGTATGAGTGTTAAAATGAGTGTGTGTGTGTGTGTGTGTGTGTGTGTGTGTAAATATGTCAGCACACCATGAGTGTGAATATGTGAAGATAATAGGAAAGAATATTCTTGTATGTATTCATTTTTTTTCAGTGCTCGAATGTAAATGTGTGTTCGGATCAGCAGTAAGAGCTAACTATGTGAATGTAATTTGTGCGTGGGTAACGAGAAAAATTTATAGTTTTGATATCATTATATGTCAGGAAGAACAAAATCCACATTAAATGTGATTTTTATATAGGCAGGTGGGATTATTGTTTTAAGGCAACGAGGATATGTCACTGTGAATGTGATTTATGGTGTGATGAGGACATGTCACTGTGAATGTGATTTATGGTGTGATGAGGACATCTCAGTGGGAATGTGATTTTTGTATAGGCAGTAAGAACATTTCAGTGCGAATGTGATTTTTGTATAGGCAGTAAGAACATTTCAGTGTGAATGTGATCTCTGCGTGGGTAATGAGTAAGGTTCTGTGTTAATATCATTTGTGTCTAGGCGATGAAAAAAGAATAGTCTGATTATGATTTAAAAAAAAAAAAGATAAATAAAAGCTTGTCTTCATCCAACTAAAAGCCACTGTGTGGGCATTACAAAAGACCAGAAAGTAATATTGAGCAAACAGAAATTTGAGTTTTCATATATAAAACACTGAATCCATCAAGGAAATAAAAAAAAATGGTTTGCAAAATCAAAGAACAGAAAATAGTAATGAACAAGTAGCAACTTGAAGTTGTGTGTGTGTGTGTGTGTGTGTGTGTGTGTGTGTTGTGTGTGTGTGTGTGTGTGTGTGCGAGTGTGTGTGTGTGTGTGTGTGTGTGTGCGTGCGTGCGTGCGTGCGTATGTGTGTGTGTGTGTGTGTGTGCGTGTGTATGTGTGCGCGTGCGTGCGTGCGTGCTGTGTGTGTGTGTGTGTGTGTGTGTGTGTGTGTGTGTGTGTGTGTGTGTGTGTGTGTGTTCAAACTGAACCATCCCCACCAACGGTCACTGTGCACACAACTGCCACATGTGTAGGACAGCACTGTGCAACCTTGAGTGCCCGCACAGGCCTCATGAACCCACTGCAGACAACATCCACACTGGGTCATAGCTTCTTCTGAAGCCTCGTCACACAAAGGACAGTACCACGACGATATGCTTCAATGGACTTACTTCTCTGTGCATGCTTCTCCTTCCTTTTCTCATTCTGCTGGTCAGTGAACCAAACCTGTTTCTTGCTAGAAGGTTTGTACACACTGCCTGTCTCTGTAAGGACTCCGTCAGTGTTTTGTTTGCACGGACTTGAAGTCCAGATCTGCGATTCGGTTTTTCTGGCACCTCTTTTCTGCACCTCTACAGAACTCACAGGGACAGGCGATGTTTCATTGATGTGGAGTATCTCTGTTGGCGAGCAAGCTTCGAGAACAGGCCTGGGGCAGTCGTAGTGACCAGCGCAGTCCCCAAACACACACACACACACACACACACACACACACACACACACACACACACACGCACGCACGCACGCACGCACGCACGCACGCACGCACGCACCACACACACACACACACACACACACACACACACACACACACACTCACAAACGAATTGTGATAGGAACGGCACTATTATGCTTATCCTCTTTGTATTTGATGACAGTTCCACTTGCTGCTTGTGCACCGTAGATTGGTCTCTGTAAGACCTCACACGTACCGGATATTTCCATTTCTCCAACCGCTGCTGTAGGAGCAGACACGTGAAGGATTGTCTTGGAGTGACAAAAACTGATGGTCAGGCGGTTTGGCATGTCAGCACTGACAGCAGCGTTAATTTCCTGACAATCTGACATGTTGTCAAGCATGTATTGGATCGTTTCTGCTCTTAGAAGATCTGCTTTGCACTGCTCTTGTATTTGCAGCACCGCTTCAACAGGACGCCCGTTTCTGTCACAACGTATATCTTGCAAAGCAGGAGTTGATGCAATGATGACGCTCCTGAAAGAAGCAGCGTTCATCTGGCACAGCCTTTATAACTGTGTGCTGAGAGAGCCGTGCAGGCTTCAGACAAGAACGTAATGCATGCGTTGATTTTTTTTTTTTTTTGGAGCCCTCGGGGGAAGAGGAGGATGTTTCAAATTAGGCGCTGCGGTTGGTTTGGGATGGAATGGTGGAACACATGGATATGGGCCAATTCTCACAGATCTAGGTGGTTGAGAAGGAGTGGGCTGATGATCTGACACAGGAGTGGGCTGATGGTCTGACACAGGAGAGGGCTGACGCTGTGACACAAGAGGGGGCTGATGATCTGACACAGGAGTGGGCTGATGGTCTGACACAGGAGGGGCTGATGCTCTGACACAGGAGGGGGCTGATGTTCTGACACAGGAGTGGGCTGATGATCTGACACAGGAGGGGGCTGATGGTCAGACACAGGAGGGGGCTGATGTTCTGACACAGGAGGGGGCTGATAGTCTGACACAGGAGAGGGCTGATGATCTGACACAGGAGGGGGCTGATGGTGTGACACATGAGGGGGCTGATGATCTGACACAGGAGGGGGCTGATGGTCTGACGCAGGAGGGGGCTGATGGTCTGACACACGAGGGGACTGTGGCTCTGATATGAATAAGGAATCAGACACGAAGTGTGTTTCATCAAGAGCATTTCTGTTACAAGGCCAAATTCCTGTTTTGCTGAATCCGTTCATGGCATTATCTACGACGGCAGCCTTCATGTGCGTGTGTGAGGGGCTGATGCTCTGACACAGGAAGGGGCTGATGGTCTGACACAGGACCATCAATTCTTTCCCTATGTTTGTTTTGAGTTTCCCGTCGTAACACAAAAAAGAGGACAAAAACACCTACGATTTCAAATCATGGCGATCACCACCAGCCATAGACGAAATGAAACCTTTTGAAGATAAAATGAAAAGAATGATAGCCAATATTGAATTTAAAAAATCTAACAACAATTTCCAAACAACATTAAAAAAAAAAAAAAAAACAAGTACAAAATGACCAAAAAAAAAATTGTGAAGGCAGATAAAACTAGCAATTACTACAAAATGGAACCAAAGGAATACTCTCAACTCCTTGACAAAAACATCCAGAAAAACTAAAAAAAAGCCAACAAAAATATACATGACAGTATCCGCACTAAAGAAAAAGAACTTGCACAGCGCATAGACCTAAGTGACAGGATAGAAGCGACAGCAACAAAAGAAGCGTTCATAACACTCAAAGACCACAAGCCCAACTTTCATAACAATCCAACATGTAGACTCATAAATCCATCCAAATCTGAATTAGGCAAAATAAGCAAGAAAATTCTGGAAAAAATAATAAAGAACATAAAACCAAACTCTGAATACAACCTCTGGAAGAACACATACGAAGTTATCCAATGGTTAAAAAAACTCAATAAACAAAATAATAGAGTATTCATCACATTTGACATAGTAGACTTTTACCCATCTATAGATGAGGAACTACTCAACAAAGCACTGAAGTTTGCCAGTAACCACACAGACATAACAGGGTCAGAAATGGAAATCATTCTCCACACCAAGAAAACTTTACTGCACAGCAAAAATGAAACCTGGATCAAGAAAACGAACAGAAACTCAACATTTGACGTAACCATGGGATCATATGATGGTGCAGAAACATGCAAACTGGTCGGGCTATTCATACTATCCAGCATCAAGAAAAAACTCGGAAAGCAAGTCGGACTATACAGAGATGATGGCCTTGCTGCACTAACCAACAACCCAAGAACCATTGAAAATAAGAAAAAAGAACTATGCAAAATCTTCCAAAATCACAACTTAAAAATTACCATTGAAGCAAACAAAAAGGTAGTGAACTACTTGGACATAACACTGGATCTCAATAATCACATATATAAACCATACAAGAAACCCAACGACACACCTCTTTATGTACACATCAAAAGTAACCATCCACCATCTGTATTAAAGACCATACCCCACGGCATAAACAAGAGACTATCAAACCTGTCATGCAGTGAGAAAGTGTTCAACCAATGCAGCAGTAGACTACCAGGAGGCACTACAAAGAAGTGGATACAATTACAAACTACAATACAACCCAGATAACAACACAAATAAAAACAAGAAAAATAGAAAAAGAAAAATCATATGGTACACCCCCCCCCCCCCCCCCCCCCCCCCCCATACGACGGGAAACTCAAACCAAACATAGGGAAAGAATTCTTCAAAATCTTACAACTTCATTTCCAAAAGAACACAAACTGTCCAAAATATTTAACAAAAACACTGTCAAACTATCGTACTCATGTATGCCCAACCTCAAAAACCTAATTGATGCATCCAACAAAATGAAAACCAACACAGCAAAGAAGGGTGAAGAAAGGAAATCTTGTAATTGCACCATAAAAGAGCAGTGTCCACTAAGCAATAAATGTCTTCACAACAATATTGTATACCAGGCTACCGTGACATCAGAAAATGAAAAAGAAACACACATATGTATCACTGAAAACCACTTCAAAGCCAGATATGCAAACCACAAACTGTCATTCAACAAAGAAAAATACAAAAACCAACTGAATTGAGCAAATACATTTGGAAACTTAAAGACGCAAAAATAAACTATAACATATCCTGGGAAATCATAAAAAGGGCATCACCATACAGCAATATTTCAAAAAGATGCAACCTATGCCTAACTGAAAAAATGGCTAATACTATGTAAACCACACTTAGCAACTCTTAATACTAAAACAGAAATAGTAACCAACTGCAGGCACAAATGGAAATCGTTGCTAGTAAACACACCCCATACAACAACCTGAAAACCCAAAAAAAACACGTGCAACCAACACGCACGTAAAAACAGCTGCAACCGGGCCCCACACGCTATATAACACCGGCGGTGGGCAACACAAACTCCATCCTGACGATAGCCAAGCGCTAGAAACAAATTTGTAGATAATTTTAATATTCCTCTTAACTCTTGTTTTAATGTTGCTCCCCAAGGGGTTGAGCACTTGTAGAATTGTTTTAGGCTTTTTAACCACACTGATCTATCTATCTATCTATCTATCTATCTATCATATCTATCTATATCTATTATTTTAATAATATATATATATATATATGTATGTATGTATGTATGTATATATATATATATATATATATATATATATATTATGTGGTGTGTGTGTGTGTGTTGTGTGTTTGAGCACTGTTTTTAAGATTGCGCTGATCCTCAGTACCATTATATAATATATATATATATATATATATATATATATATATATATATATAATAATGCTGAACAATCAAGTAGCGGGAGAATACAAGTGCAGGCCAACAATTCTTCCGTCATTAGAGTATGACCTGGCAAAGATTTGGAGTAAAAATAAAAAAAAATAAAAAAAATGAAGATGAGGGGAATATATTACAATATGAGAAACCCTTCACTAGCCGCCTGAGGGAACCATCGCACCCCCCCCCCCCCCCCCCCCCCCCCTCGAAGGCAGACCCATCTGCGCCGCCTGCCCCACAAATATATAAATAGATCTGCCTTCCAGAGGAATTGCGGTGGTTCCCTCATGCAGCTGGTGAAGGGTTTTCATATATTAATCATAGATTTTCTTAATTTTGCGTTCCCATTTTCTTCATCTACATCTTTGCGTTCCCATTTTCTTCATTATATAGTATATATATATATATACAATGCTTAGGTTTATTGAACAGCAGAGCTGACCACTCAGACTGTTCTATATCTGTTGATCTCCCCTGCATCCTTGAATGGATCCTCAAACATAGGCTCAAAGATTGTCCCCTACATTTTATACTGTTTGCATAATGTTTTTAGTTTGTCAGCAACTTTTTTCCTCTCAACGCATTCGTTTTGTTTCGTTTACTACCCTTCGCTGGCTGCTTTGGGGGTGCAGTTGGATTCTTTTTCTAGCCCTTGGTGGTGAGAACACCACAGAATTTTGGACTGTGTTGTGTCTCTATTTGACGTCAAGAGCACAAACACAATCAGCCCCGTCTCCCTGATGAGTCCGATTCAGCAGATGAAAGGACTAGAAGCAGGGACTATAAATAGATCTGCCTTCCAGAGGAATTGCGGTGGTTCCCTCATGCAGCTGGTGAAGGGTTTTCATATTAATCATAGATTTTCTTAATTTTGCGTTCCCATTTTCTTCATCTTTAACGCCCCCCCCCCCCCCCCCCCCACACACACACACACTCCCCTTTTTTTGTAAATTCAACTCTGTGCCAAGTCATTACTATAATGATGGACAAATTGTTAACCAGCACTTGTTTTCCCCCACTACTTGATTGTTCAGTATTAGAGAGAGAGTCAAAACCCGCATGCACTGAATTGTCTCTCTGACGTACTAGAAATACGAAATCACTGGCATAAAACGAGGTGTATTATCATTTCTCAGTACAGTTTTACTTGTCCACTACAATCACTAATCATGTTTTATCATAATTTCTGTTCAGTGGGTCATTCTTTTCTTCATTTCTCTCAGCTCATGCTTTTTCATTAGCTTTTCCCTGTTTGTTACACACACCTCGTAACCATTTTAACTTTAATTCATTTTTCCCTTTAGCTTCATCATCAATTTGTTCATGAACCACCCCTTTCTGTATTTCCTTCTGCTTCTTTCCTGATCCGCCAAGAGAAAATAACTCTCTATCACAATTCCTGAACGATCTATTGACAAGACTCTGTCCACTACCACAAAGGCTGATTTTTTTTTTCCTGCGTGGGTTTGTCTTGCCTGTAGAGAGGTCTTGCAAGTAGGTTCAAACGCTTTCATTTTGTATCGTTTCCCCTTTCCTTCTTCTTTTGACTTAAAACACCAATTTCTTTCTTCTTTTTCGGCTGCAGTCCCACTGTTTTACAAGCTAAATCTGTACTTGTATTTTGTTAAAGTGCTAGTTCAGAGTGCTCCGGTTTTCTGCATCTCGATGGTTCACGAAAGGAAAAACAAACAAAACAAAACGAAAGGAAAAAACATTGATGTGAAGACGACGGGGGGATTCTAACTTTAGACTTTGCATTTGGTAGGTACGTCATTCCATTACTGTTATTTAGTCTGTGGTCAGTCACTGGCTGGGAAGGAAACAATTAACGGGATTTATTGGCTCGTAAGTGTTCGTTAGTCTGTTAATTACTTACTTATCCAGTTTGCTGCACGTCAGTTTCAGGTTACTAGCCTGCTCTTGTACAATTTAGTGTCCACACCTCCTCTCTCATCCTCTCTCTCTCTCTCTCTCTCTCTCTCGCTTTGCGTGTGTGAATGTGTGCGTGCGTGTGTGTGTGTGTGTGTGTGTGTGTGTGCCTGCATGGTGCTGAATATGACTAAATGGGCAATGGAAATACCATAGGATTAGAGAGAGAGAGAGAGAGAGAGAGAGAGAGAGAGAGAGAGAGATAGAGAGAGAGATCAATAGATACTACTGTTAGTACGCTGAAAAATAGACATATAAAAAAGACACATATCGACTACAGCGACAGACACGGACTTAACACAAAAGTGAAACACCTGAATTCACCAATACCTATGCAGGGAATTTTAACCTAACTTTCAACCATACTTTAATTCAGTATAAATTTTCGCACTCAGTCACTCCGTTTTGAAACAAACTTTCACCCTCCCCCCCCCCCCCCCACACACACACACGCACACGCATATCTACCTCTTCTCTCTCTCTCTCTCTCTCTCCTCTCTCTCTCCTCTCACACACACACACACACACACACACACACACATACATACATACATACATACATACATACATACATACACAGACACACAGACAGACAGCGAACGCATGCACTCACGCACGCACGGACGCACGTACTCAAGCACTCACGTATAATATAGTACAGTAGGCACAGTCCGTAGCGCACCCACACCCATCCACACACACACACACACACACACACACACACACACACACACACACACCACGCACACACCACACACACACACACACACACACCTCTCTCTCTCTCTCTCTCTCTCTCTCTCTCTCTCTCTCTCTCCTCACTCAAACGCACCATATGTTTCTGTCTTCTGTCAGACAACTGTGTCTGCAGGTAAACATAGCTTTTCAAAATGATGCAACAACTATTCGTTGATGTTTTGAAGTTGTACAGTCGGAGACTTCTCGGACAATGAAATTCCAGGATTCTGCTCTGATACAGGACGCCCCTGCTTTCCTTAAATCAATTCCAGTGAGATCCCACATCCTACGTTATGGCTGTCGTTCCTCTAAGTCTTCTATCTCGTCTCTCCTGTGTCATCAAGTGACCCGGCAGTAAATCGAATCGAGACGAAACTTCCTTTGTTACGTATGGGTGGAGGGGTGGGGTGGGGGAGTGGTAAGGGGGTACGTCACATTTCGCCCTCTCACGTGTCGCCCCATCCTCTGTTTTCATACCTAACTGTGAGTGTTTCCTTTCATGAGGTCTAAACCTCTCAAGTGTGATGTTACGTCTAAATTTTGCTGCATGGTCTGCCGAAAAGTATTTGTGATGAAAAAAGGTGTATATAACAAGAGAAGATATCTGTTCTACCTCCAGCGATATCATCCTGTTTGTTTTGAAAATGGTGGTCTAGTCAACCCCTTCATTGATGAAAACATCGAGGCAGTGGAAAAGATTCAGCGACGGGCGGCAAGATGGGTCTCGCACCGATTCCGGCAAACACCCAGCGTTGAAGAGATGCTCAGCGATCTAGAATGGCCAACGTTGCAGACTCGCAGGAAAAGAGCGAGACTCACCATGTTTTACAAAATCCACCACGACATGGCCTGCGTCAGCTCTCAGCACCTTCCCCGCGTCAGCGCCAGAAGACGTTCTTCAAGGCGCGCCCACCACCTCCACTATGACGTCCCACAGAGCCGCACTGAATACCGTCACAAATCCTTTTTCCCAAGGACCATTCCGGAGTGGAACAGCCTTCCTGCAGAGACTGTGTCGGCGCCATCCCTGGCTGCCTTCCAGGCCAGGATGGCACGCCTCCACTAGCCCCTCCCCCAAGAAACCCCCTCCCTCCGCCCCCCCCCCCCCCTCCCCATCACTGGTAACGGATTTGGCAATACCCCTGGACTTTGAAAACTTTAATATGTGTTCACTCGGGTGGAACGGAAGCTTTTTCTCTAAAATTAGTGCGGCTGATTCGTCTGACTGTAGATGTTGGCTGCCTAAACACAAGAAGAAGAAGAAAGGCAGGAGAAAAACTGAATCAGATTGTTTCAGAGGTCTCTTTGTTGTGCGTCTCAGTCTTTTATAATATGTACGAATAAATATGTCGGGTTGAGCGATTCTCCGAATTTTGTTCACTTCCCCGCAGTTCCCGTTGAACTAGCTTTCTGTTCAACTGCTGTTAGTTTTCCTTGTCCCCATTAGTGTGTGTGTGTGTGTGTGTGTGGTGTGTGTGTGTGTGTGTGTGTAATACAGTCAATGATATCACACATATTACTTATGCCTGATTTCGGGCCAAACCTGATGCACATGTGGAAGTAAAGTCGGTCAGGGTGAAATGTAACTGGGAAAAACACGATTGGGTGAAACGTGATTGGACAAAACGTGACCAGTGCACCGGAACAGGGGAAGTTACCAGTTCAACCCGCTGTGAGAACTCTCCTGCGTGGGAGTTAACGAGGATTTTGCCGTAGGCAGTTTTGTCACGTTCGTCACAGAACAAATGAAGCGCAAGAGGCATGCTAGCAATATGGGCGATGAAGCGACCTTCTGGGCATTTCCCCTGCATTCTTAAAGCTCCGCGCTGCTGCACGATGTGTAAATTTTATTACGGTCATTGGCTGCTAAACGAAGACGTCGCATTGCACTACTGGGCTACTTGCATGGCAATGGGCGAGAAAATTACCCATAGTTCTTTTTTGAAGACCTCGCACTGCAACGTAGCTTCACACAAACACCTGATGCTCATTTTTTTTAGCGGTGTTCGCTAACTGGTGAAACGTTCCGTAATAACCCCACACCTAAAATATCTCCCCAGCAGAGGAAAAATGCCCAGAACTTATCCCATCCCCACCTCCACTGCCTTCCTGGGGATTACACAAATCCAGACCAACCTCCCCTTTGTTCCATAATTCTTCCCCTCCTTCAAAATCTTCAAAGAGTTCCAAACAACATGACATATGGTAAGTAAAGCACATTCCACTAGAATTCGAGAGGGGAATGACTGGAACTAAGCCATGGATATATCATGGGGCGCGTCCAATCCCACCTCGCTGTGACTTAGGGCAGCTGCCTATGTTCACTTTATGGGGAGTTTCTGGACCAAGTCTCTAATCACTCACCAGGAAATGCTTTTGGAGCAGGGTACGGGGGAGGGGGGGGGGTACTTCTGTCTCGGGTCCAGAGCCACCTTCCCCACAAACTCACGTGCATCGTGCTTTGACTGAGACATTTTGTCCACTTAAGATACTCTAAGAAGTTTGAAACGTGGACGGTGCACTGGAAATGAAGGAGGAGGTTGGTCTGGATTTACTCCCCCGGGGGAGCAGGTGGGGGGAGGTTCCGGGCAGGTGCAGGTAAGGGAGGGGGGGGGACGGGGGGAGTTTGAGCATGTGACCGTTCTCACCCGCTGTGGTGAGAATTCAGGCATGGAGTGATTACAAAAATGAATCTAAGAACTCCTCTGACGTAAGGCCTTTTTGCCCCCGATTCGTCCGCTATCTGCATGTCAATCGAAGCACAGTCAAGTGCTTGCCAGCAGCATCGCTCAATGGCTCGTGATGCCAAATGCAAGAAACCTCTTTCGCCAAAGCAGGTCACGTTTGTGAAATAAGAGCATGCGCTACATGATTTGGAAACTCCTATAATTACTACAGATGTGAGACGGTAGAGGCAAGACATTCCGTGCTCACACTGCTTTCGGTGTGAAATATTGTTTCATGACTCTCGTGACACAAGTCTAGGGCTACATTATATTACTAACAGTCCTATCTACTGTGTTCAACATTTATCCCTAAAACGTCAGGGGTAACGGGCACTTGAATGATTAACGCACTGACTGGCTGAATGACTGATTGAGCCGGTTTCCTCATCATCTATCATCGTCATCATTGTCGTCATATCATCGTCGTCATATCATAATCGTCATAATCATCGTCATCATTCATCATCATCATC
>CM065718.1:20060858-20063358 GCA_033310375.1 Conus canariensis
TGAAGACAGTCACCACAATCATTTGAAGAATCACCTTCTTGATAGTAAAGTGACACCACAGTGCAAACAACCGCCATCTTAATAAAGACAGTCACCATCACGATGAGAATACCACGACGTGGAAGACCGCGATAATATGTAGATGCTACTCCATGGGTTGCACTGCTTTAATTGTAGGTACCACTGGAACGATAGCTTAACTGCAAGCAGCATTCACATCTCCACTTATATTTCTAACACCCTCTAGTCGTAAAGTTCAAGGCGGTCTTGTTTAATCTAGAACGTACTTTAGGGCATCTGATAATCCTCCTGTGATGTTCTTCTGGTCTTCCTTGATGTACATCCTAAAAAAAAAAATCTGCCAACATTTCTTAGTCGTTGTCACTGAATCCAAAATTTCATGCCAGTAATTCTGTCTGGAATAATGATGGTTTAGCCTGTGATTGTGAACTCTCTGAATTTAAACACTGTGTAGGTCTTGTTCCCCTTTGGAGCAGAGTATTCGGGAAGAGTATTCTGGCTACTCGTCTTGAATATTTTCCTAATCAATCACTCCTCAACGTGGACACTTACGAGAAGGATCTCAGTACTGATCTTATCTAGTTTATTTCAGGTTTAAATTCCTTCGCCTAATTGAGAAGGTTTTTTGTCTTTATTCATGTGGAACGACACAATACAGAACTGACTTTTTCGTCCATGTTTTCCACCTGTGTCTGGACGGATTTTCATCGATGTTCACTGTGAACGATAGCAGCAAACTTAAGACCTAGGAACACACCTTGAGTTCGCGGGTTCTCCTTTCCAACATTTTGTCGTAACGTCCTTGCTCACAAGAGGCAACACAGCTGTGTGAAGAGGTGTTGATGTGCAGCTTAATAATACAAATAAACTCCGCGGCTTCATGGCGGATGCAGACAAACAAGTAGCCAATGCTGTGCATCTGATTATACGGCAGGCCGACTGCTTTCTATGGCCTACTAGTATACGCTGTGACACACACTGAAAATGAGAACACAGCAAGCTCCAGCCCATGTTTAAAACTGAAAGAGCCTTCAATGAGACAGCGGTATGTAATGGCAGTTCGGTAGTTACTCAAAATCCATATTTGACACTGCTTTAACAAATATCACGTGTGTGCTGTTGGCGTTAACATGTTACAGATGTCCTTCAGTGGTATACTACAACTCTCTTCATAGTGTGCCATTGTTCATACAACCCAGGGTTTTTCTCTTTTCTTTCCTTCTCTCTTTCTTTTCTTTCTTCCTCCTTTTTTCTTCTTCTTTTTTTTTTTTTGCTTTCGAATTTTGCAATTAATCAGAAGAAATGTTTGATTACATTTCATAATACTGAAAAATAAAACAAAGGTAGAAAGCCTACCCCTCTCTTAGCTTCTTACTCCTGCCACTTAGGCCTATTTGAAGAGAGAGGGCGAGACAGAAACAAGAGAGAGGAGTGAGTGAGTGTGTGTGTGTGTGTGTGTGTGTGTGTGTGTGTGTGTGTGTGTGTGTGTGTGTGTGTGTGTGTGAAAAACCGAAAACGACACAACTCTAACAAGAGATTAAATGCAACCAGCTTTAACTTTCCCGTGACTCTTTATGAAAGCTGACAACACCTTCTTGCTTAAGATGAAAGTGTATTTCTTTGCCACCACGTTATGGTCTAGTGTTCGTGGTGGACACAGCTCTTTAGCAATTCCATTGATTTCTGCGTTCTTTGCACGATGATTGGTTGTGTTGTCGTCCACGGGCATGAAGTTCCGGTAGAAGGTAGGACCTCAGCTCATGGAGTGTTACCCCTCTTTGTCGTACTGAGTTAGCAATCAGTGACTATTATGGGTAATCTTGCGCTCATGTGCAAAACAGGCGTATACGAAAATACACCTGGCGTGCACTAGTAGTGTCTTTTTATTACGTAAATGTTAGTCCCGCTGGACGGTATATCAATGCAGAGGCATTATGTGGGCACTCACACACATTGCTTTTAATGCACATTCGTGAGCCTCGTTACGTACTAACCATTCTCTACAGCAATATTGCTTGCAGATGGTAAGCAGTCGTACTAATCAGTCTGAGGCATCTGATAAAGTGACACTTTTTTAATGTCCTGAGTTAATATCATCCGACACTCAGCCAGCTGTTGTCATGCAATGAAGCATGTCCAATCTGACCTTTGATTTTTCTGGCACATTGCATTTTCACGCACTAAAAAACTGTGAGCGGATAGCTTCTCCTTCTTATCAATATGAAAGGGGGGAAAAATTGAACAGAAGGCAAAGCAGGGATAACCTTTTGTTAACTTTGTATTTCATGACTGCTGACCCTTACCACACACACACACACACACACAACACACACACACACCGTCATAACCAGTATGGTTTGCTGATGAAAGCTTTTATCAACTGGTGTTCTTGCCATAAAATTCAAAGTTTGTCCATTCAAAAACTTAGCCCAGTTTTGGGCCTCCAATGCGTAGTGCATGTACTGCGTTCAATGTAAGT
>CM065718.1:20075858-20085858 GCA_033310375.1 Conus canariensis
CGCACGCAACGCACGCACACACACACACACACACACACACACACACACACACACACAAACTAGCGGACAAATAAACAAATGAATAAGCGAATAAATACATTTGTTCTCAACAGAAAATTACGAGGACAGTGTAAAAGAAAAAAAAACCAGTCGTGTCATACTCATATAAGATTCTTCAATTATGAACAAATTTGTCTTGGCTACACGGAACGTTGAAAGCTATTTTCCTCTTTTTTGGTGATTGCAAACACGTAAAACAGGGAAACAAATGATAGCTATAATTCTGGTGAGCGTCATTATCTTTTTCCAGGTGATTTATAAAATCATAAACGTGTATGAGTACACACAAGAGAGAGAGAGAGAGAGAGAGAGAGAGAGAGAGAGAGAGAGAGAGAGAGAGAGAGAGAGAGAGAGATGACATACGTAGACGTTGACGGCTGGAAAGAAAAACGATAAAAAACAGGACAACAACAATACTTGATGAAGAGACAATTTCTCAGTAACATACAGAAATGAAAAAAACAAAAGTTTTATCTGAACAGCCCCCACCCCACTCCGCCTTCCACACCCTCCCCTCCTTGTCCCTTCCCCCATCCCCACCAGAGCTGGCATTATGTGAGGGATGGGGGGAGGGGCACAGGCAAGGAGGTGCGGACAAATCTGAGGGTGGGAATGGGAGTAGGGTGGGGCTGGATGGGAAGATGGGGGGGGGGGGTGCAGCACTCAAATTAGGGTGATGGTTAGGGGGGAGGCGGAGGGTGGGGGGAGGGGAGGGGGGACGTGAGTAGGGTGTGCCGTTTTGAATGTTAGTGGCTCACCGATTTCCGTCGTGTGGACATCACTGCTGTGGCGGGCTTGAGTCTGAGTCGGCGTTGGTACAGTGAGAAAGGTTACAGTGAGATATCCAGCGTTGAGTGTGTTGTAGAGTTATATTCACGTTTGACGTCCACAACCTCAATGGTAGGGTTCACTTGTGCTCTCTGTCTCTGTCTCTCCGTCTGTCTCTTACTCTGTCTCTGTTTCGGTGTATCTGTCTGTCTGTCTGTCTGTCTGTCTGTCTGTCTTCTGTCTCTGTCTCTCTCTCTCTCTCTCTCTCTCTCTCTCTCTCTCTCTCTCTCTCTCTCTCTGTATACTGACGCTCCCTCACACACACAAAACACACACACGCGCGCGAACGAGTTTTTGTTGTTGAGAATCTCTCTCTGTCTCTGTCTCTCTCTCTTTCTCTCTCTCTCTCTTATTGACACACACACACACGCACGCACGCACGCGCACACGTACACACACACGCAGGCATGCACGCATGCTCGCGCTCGCGCGCGCGCGCACATACACACACACACACCACACACACACACACCACACACACACACACACACACACACACAACACACACACATACATCTCTTCTTCAGCACTTGAAATAAATCTTTGTGTCTTTTCTTCTTCTGATCAGCCGCTGTTACCATGCATTTCCCTGCAAACGATTTTCTTCTATTTGTTTGTTTGTTTGGGTGTTTATTGTGTGTTATTTGTATTATTAGATGTAGACTGCCAGCCGTTGTAGATTTCACAAACTTGATTAGACATTTCACAAACTTGATTAAAGTCGGGGTATTTTGTGCCCTCTCTCTCTCTTCTCTCTCTCTCTCTCTCTCTCTCTCTCTCTCTCTCTCTCTCTCTCTCTCTCTCTCTCTCTCTCTCTCTCTCTCGTTTATATTGTTGTCGCCCGCTTCGTACGGGGCCATGGCCTTAAATGAATAAATCATCTGAATCTGAATCTCTGTCTGTCTGTCAGTCTGTCTGTCTGTCTCTGTCTGTCTGTCTGTCTGTCTCTGTCTCTCTGTCTGTCTGTCTGTCTGTCTCTCTCTCTCTCGCCCCTCTCTCTCTCTCTCTCTCTCTCTCTCTCGCGCGCGCGCGCCCTGTCAACAAGATTTTGAAGATGATCTAGCACCACTAACCATGTTTTTGCTCTATTTGCAGAAACAGTTATCTTTATAAACTGTACACAGCCTTGATTGCTTTTAAAAGCCATTTATTTTTGTTGATAGGAAATGCCTTTGGCTGATGTCACGAAGAATGGGCATTCTTGGAAAAAAATGTAGAGAGCAATAAAGAGTATGTTGTTGTTAAAAGCAAAAATGCGAGAGAACAAAGCTGTAACAGCGATTTTTCTCTTTCTGCATGGTTTAAAACAATGTGATAATAGCAGATCGAATTTGTTTTTATTCCATATTTATGAACCTGCTGATGAAATTGTGCAGTTACGTCAAGATAGCTTGACACCTAATTCCTAATAACACACAAAGTCCATTACGCTTTCGGCAGATGGTGTGATTCTTCTCTCTGATTCGATTAGTGGTCTCCACTTCCAACTGCATGTATCCAGCAACACTGCAAAATCACTAAAACTTACAATAATCATCGGAAACGTTTAAGTTTATACAAAGAAACGAAAGAAAAACAGCTTCAAAACAAACATGTTTTTCAATTACAGCAACAAAAAAAATCCAAACCCAGAATACTTAATTACCACAAATATCTGGGGTTTACATGTTCCACAGGTTCTGACATTTTCATATGCAATGGGGGGGGGGGGGGGGGGGGGGGGGGGTGACATGTTCCTAAAAGCCAGAAAAGATGGTTATGGAATTCCTATATTCCTTTGGTGTTTGGGGGGAAATCTGCTCCGAACTCTATTCTTTAAAATATTTGAGTGTCAAAGTGAACCCATGCTCAGCTAAGGTTCAGAAGTTTGGAAGCGATGCCAGACCAGACTGACAGGCTACATCTATTTGCTATCATATGTTGACTAGAAAATAGCACGTGGAAAAAATACGCACTTCATGTTATTGGAAAATAATGGGGATATCCTAAACACATGACAAATGTTTCATACATTTTCTAGACTTACCAGGATGCAAGAAGACCACACTCCACCAAGGCATAGGGAATGTTGTATGCCCACTGCTGTAAAAATAAAACATTTGTTTGCACATTTGTTTAACATTGTACAGATAAGCGTTTGGTGACGTTTGGAAAAATTACTGCATGGAAAATATGAATGAATTTCTGCGTGCTGTCACACAGAGATTATTGAACTGTCATCTGCAAGACTTGAAGGGCGCTATAATGTCATGCGATCGAGTTACATTGTATTCCATCTTCAGACAACTGCATGATTCACCATATGACTTAACGTAGTTAAGAATACTGCTTTAGCGAAAATTCTTACGAGTCAGGCTTGGTGTATCTCCATGGAAACCAAATCGCCTAAGATATTCAAGAATACATGTGGATCTGTTGAGCTTGTTTTGCACAAAAGTGCGGGAACCTGGACTTCACGTTATTTTTTTACGAGTGAAGGCTATGAAAATCTTAGAGAACAGTCAATTCCGACTGAGCCCCTGTGCAATGTTCATGATGTTGTGTATTTATTAAGAAGATCAACGAAAATCTGTTCAGTGACTGGCACAACAATACCCAAACCATTCCCAGTTGTGATGGGCAGGCTGGGTGTAATATCTGACACAAATCAAAGCATAATTTCACATTCGGCCACATGCTATCTTTTTACCAAGTTTTGTTCTGAAAATCAGTTTAGTAGGTCTTTCTAATTTTACACAATATTACTAGCACACGATTGCAAAACCCATCGGACGCGGGTAAAAGCAGCTCTTTGGTGGAAATCATAATCAACAGCACCATATTGGTCTATGTAAAGTATGATTATAATTGTTACGCTCAAGAAACAATACAAATACAAACTATACAGACACACATACTACCCGCCACAAAATGAACTTGTTATATTATCTACCACTACGCACAGACAAGCAGACAACTACTACACAGTCTAAAGACCAAGTAAAACAAAGAGTGTGCACAAACGAGATTAAGCACATACATCTAACACCATCCTCAGTAATTTACACGTCTGACTTCTCTCTAACACTGGTGATCTTTGCCTCTTCCTGGAAGAAACCGAGGCACCGGTGCGTGTGGTGCTATCCTCCCTATCTTCAGCGAGGAAACCACAGACTGAGTCTGGTACGGCCCCTGTCTGATGGTACCTGAATCTTCCTCCTGAGTTGAACTGGGTAGCATTTATCGCCTGACTATCAGGCGCCTCGTTCGTACCGAAGGTAAGATGGGGTGGGGATGGGAGGGGGGTGGGGGGTGGGGGGTGGGGGTGGGGATTGGGGGGGGGGGGGCGGGCAGTCCGGATGGTCACTATCTTTATTCGTCCTCCATCATCTGGCGACAGAAAGTCGGATCTCACTCACTGGGAGTAGTTTTAGTGCCATTTTGATCATCTCTTTGACACACTGCACCCCCTCTCTCTCTCTCTCTCTCTCTCTCTCTCTCTCTCTCTCTCTCTCTCTCCTCTCTCTCTCTCTCCTCTCTCTCTGTTGTGTACTACATAGATAATGGGGCTTTGGGGTGAGGGGGTCAGATCTGGCACTGCTCTAAATTAAGTCCAGTGTTACATTTGACGCCAAAAAGATCACGGGGGGATTTGTGTCTTGGGTGAGTGGCTCAGAGTAGGCCCCCTCCTTTCAAATTACAATGATGATAATGACGATGACGATGACGATGACAATGACGATGATGATGATGATGATGATGATGATGATGATAATGATGATGATCGTTATTGATATTATTAGTATTATCACTGTCGTCGTCATCGCTGTGTACATCATCTCTTTTATCAAAGTGTCGTAATCTGTCTTTATTTCTGTTCTCCCCTCTGTCTGTTTCTTTTCTTTATTTTGTCTTTTCTTCAGTCAGCCAGCGTGTGTGTGTGTGTGTGTGTGTGTGTGTGTGTGTGTGTGTGTGTGTGTGTGTGTGTGTGTGTGTGTGGTGTGTGTGTGTGTGTGTGTGTGTGTGTGTGTGTGTGTGTGTGTGTGTGTGTGTGTGTGTGTGTGTGTGTGTTTACTGGTTTGTTCATGTAACCATCTATGTCTTCTGGTACCCTTTGTATTGCATTGTGACAGTAATAACTCCTTACAACTCATTGCTATGCATATCATCATATAGGGATGCGTATGTATGCATATTCAATTATATGTGACACAAGTAAACATTCCTTGTTATCGATTATCATGTTCTTTTGCCATTCATGGGTGAAAATATGTAAAACGTAAGTGAAAATATATTTTACACACACACACACACACACACACACACACACACACACAACACACACACACACACACACACACACACACACAAGCACATATACACGCACGTACGCGCGCGTGCACACACACACACACACACACACACACACACACACACACACACACACACACACACACACACACACACCACACACACACACATCCCAATCTCCTTCAACACAAGAATTAATTCTTTGTTTCTTTTACTCTGCTGCTCAGCCGCTGTTACAATGTATTTCCCTATGAACAATTTTCTTCTGTGTGTTTGTTTGTTTTGTGTGGCTTTTTTGTTGTTGTTTGTTTGTGTGGCTTTTTGTTGTTGTTTGTTTTGTGTGGCTTTTTGTTGTTGTTTGTTTTGTGTGGCTTTTTGTTGTGTTTGTTTTGTGTGGCTTTTTGTTGTCGTTTGTTTTGTGTGGCTTTTTGTTGTGTTTGTTTTGTGTGGCTTTTTGTTGTTGTTTGTTTTGTGTGGCTTTTTGTTGTTGTTTGTTTTGTGTGGCTTTTTGTTGTTGTCGTTTGTTTTGTGTGGCTTTTTGTTGTTGTTTGTTTTGTGTGGCTTTTTTTGTTGTGTTTGTTTTGTGTGGCTTTTTGTTGTTGTTTGTTTTTGTGGCTTTTTGTTGTTGTTTGTTTTGTGTGGCTTTTTTGTTGTTGTTTGTTTTGTGTGGCTTTTTGTTGTTGTTTGTTTTGTGTGGCTTTTTGTTGTCGTTTGTTTTGTGTGGCTTTTTTGTTGTTGTTTGTTTTGTGTGGCTTTTTGTTGTTGTTTGTTTTGTGTGGCTTTTTGTTGTCGTTTGTTTTGTGTGGCTTTTTGTTGTCGTTTGTTAGTGGGTGGTGTTTTCTTGTTGTATGTATTATTGCAACTTGACTGCCAACGTTTGTCGATTTGTTTTGCTCTCTCTCTCTCTCTCTCTCTCTCTCTCTCTCTCTCTCTCTCTCTCTCTCTCTCTCTCTTTCTCTCTCTCTCTCATGAGCGAGGTTTTGAAGATGATCTAATACCAATAACCATTTTTCATTTTACTTGCAGAAATACTGAGCGAGTCAAAGTGAACTTTATGCAGTCTTGGTTGATTTTCAAAGCCTTTTGATACCACTTATAGGATAAGTCTCTGGCTAGTGTAACAAAGTTTGGGCATTCATGGACATTTGTATAAAGCGATATAAATTATGAATGATGTTGCTAAAAGCGAAATTGTGAATGAACGAAGATGTAGTTTTGCCATTTTTATGCCCACAGGTTTTAAAACAGTGTGATCACTGCAGATCAGTTTTGCTTTCACTGAATACAAATGAACCTGCCAATGAAATTATGTAGTTTGATAAAGATGGCAGGACACTTTCGCATAATAACATGGAACGAACGAACGAACGAATCCTTTTTAATGAGGGAAAAAGCGGAATAAGCACAAAATGGCTTTTTTTTACATCCGGCCCTCAATAAAGGGAAATATATAGAAAATACAGTAACAACAACAGCGAAGCTAATGTAGAATTGAAGTAAACATGCATAAACGCTATAAATAGAAATAGGAAATGGTTACACACAACAGAACCGAAGAAATCATTGCCTGGAAGAGAGAGAGAGAGAGAGAGAGAGAGAGAGAGAGAGAGAGAGAGAGAGAGAGGTAGACAGAGACAGAGACAGACAGACAGAGAGAGAGAGAGAGGAGAGAGAGGAGAGAGAGAGACGGAGAGAGACAAGAAGAACAGACAGAGAAACAGGCGGGGGTGGGAGGGGAGGGTTCATTATAGTTCATGAAAAAATAGATAAATATATACAGCAAACATTATCACAACAACAAAAATATAGTGGAAAGTCCGTCATGCTTTCAGCAGACGTGCAGTTTGTTTCTCTGATAGAGATAGTGTGTGCAGCTACTGACATAACAATGCACAAACCTTTTCTATCTTTTTTTTGTATGGCAGGTATGGTACAATATCTGATCTGATCGCAAAAGTTCATGTTGTGAGCCACATGCCATCTTCTCACTGAGTTTTTTTTTTTCTTCTGGAAATTGGTTCAGTAGTTCTTTCTACATTCACGTAATTTTACTAGCAAACGATAGAAAAAAAAAAACAGACGTGGGTAAAAGCAACCTCTTTCGTGTAAATCATAACCCACAGGACCAAATTAGTCTACAGGGAGCATGATGACAGATGGTAGCCTCCAGAAACGATACAAATACACAACATGATAGGCCACATCACAGCAATCCTGCAAAATAGTAAAGAAACACAAACGAACAATCCTGCAAAATACCACAGAAACGATCCAACGCAAAACGAACACATTATATTGCTAGCTACCTCTAAGCACAGACAGACAAACAGACAACAATTACACAGACAATAGACCAAGCTAAACAAGAGAGTGCGCAAGCGAGAGTAAGCACATACATCCAACACCACCCTCAGTAATTTACACGTCTTAGGTCTCCCTAACACCGGTGATCTTCGTTCTCTTCCCAGTAGAAACCCTGGCACCAATGCGTGTGGTGCTATCCTCCCTATCCTAGCGAGAAAACCACAGGCAGACTCTGGCACTGATGGTGCTCTATCTCCCTGCGCTGAACTGGTTGCACGTATCGCCTGACTGCCACTCGCCTCTTTCGTGACGAAGGCCAGAGGGGGTGGAAAGGGGGGGGGGGGGGAGGGGGGGCGGAGGGTTGGCGGGTAGTGAGGATGGTCACAATCTTCATCCCTCTTCCATCATCTGACCACAGAAAATCGGCTCTGGCCGGCGATCATTACACTGGGTGGCCCCACACTCGCGACATAGTTATCTGACTTTTTTTTTGTGCTGGTCTCACACTCCTTAAAGACCCCCTCTGGCTCAGCTTATTCCCAGGAGTCTGGTCTGGTCCTCTCCCAGATACAGTCTCAGGAGTCAGTCTGATTCTGCCACAGGTTGTCCCCCTCCCCCCCCCCCCCCCCCCCCCCCCCCCCCCCCCCCCCCCCCCCCACCACAACACACACCTTATCCTTTCCACTGCTCTACATGCACCGTCTGGCAATTTAGCTGGGTCAGGCCCAGAATAATGCACCTATCTCCTCCAATTTTGGTCTTTTAGGGTATGGATGAAGCGCCTGTCCTGGGAAGCCATGCTGGGTCTGCCCTACACTGATTTTGTTCCAGTTGCTGCTGTTTGACTCATTCACTGGGAGTCGTTTCAGAGCAACATATTTTCCTGATTTGTGTTAGGACTGCGCCAGTTTGATCGTCTCTTTGACATACTGCACCTGTCTGTCCGTCTGTCTGTCTGTTGTTATATGTGAGGGATAAGAGGGTGGAGGAAAGGGGGGGGGGGGGGGGGGGGCGGGGAGCTCAGATCTGGCACTGTTCTGCATTAATTCCAGAGAGTTATGTTTGACACCAAAAAGATCTTGTGGGGAGGAGGGGAGGGCGGGAATGGAGCAAGGGAGAGGGGTTGGGCGTTGGGGCTGTGGTGTTGGGTAGGTAAGGGATCATTTGCAGGCAGCCTAGAATAGGCCCCCTCGTTCATATTATTATTATTATTATATATTATTCATTATATATCATCATCATCATCATCATTGTTGCTGTTGTTGTCATCATTACATTTCTTCTTCTTCTTCTTCTTCTTCTTCTTCTTCTTCTTCTTCTTCTTGTGTGTGTGTGTGTGTGTGTGTGTGGTGTGTGGTGTGTGTGTGTGTGTGTGTGTGTGTGTGTGTGTGTGTGTGTGTGTGTGTGTGTGTGTGTGTGGTGTGTGTGGTGTGTGTTTGCTTGGACAAGCCCCAAATCCAACTTTTATCAGCGGTGATCAACTCTAGACAAGCCCAGAATAGTCCTCCTTCACTTTCTTTGCGTGGCCAGTTACCGTCGAGAAAAAAAGGGTCGGTCAGTGTCGCGCACTTCACTTTATGAGAATTATATGCACCCTATCAGTGATGTATTAATAAGTGGAGCAAAAGGTGTGGGACATCGCAGATTACATAAAGTGAAATTAAGACCAAAACCCCGTTAATCACCACTTGAACATCATAAGGGTGTGATAAAATGTGAGGAGACAGAGGAAGATTCGGTAGCGAGGGAAAGGGGGCTCACTACGGTTTCATCCGGAATAAATACCTGGGAGATAGTTTGGAACCGCACTCATGTCATTTGCATACATTTGACTGTAACAGAGACAGGATTAGCGTGCAGAAAATGTCTCACAGTCATTGCCTTTCACAACGCTCCGAGCAGAGTTACTGGCTTTGGGCCTTATTATGGTCTTCCACTGACATTTCGCAACTACAATTATGCCACAATGCTGTCAGTTTTTATTGTACCTATTTCTGTTTTTGTGTGTTTTATTTTCCGTGTTCTCCAGAAAAAGAAAATATGTTTCGCTGTCTACTATGTTTTGCTATGTGTGAACTAGACTGTGTTTTGATATAACCCCTAGGTTTTTGTTGTTATTGTTTTAGGTATTTCGTTTTTGTTTGTTTCCTAGGTTGTTTCTTCTTCTTCTTGTCATGAGAGAGAGAGAGAGAGAGAGAGAGAGAGAGAGAGAGAGAGAGAGAGAGAGAGAGAGAGAGAGAGAGAGAGTGAGAATCTAAACAAACGTCAGGTGATGACGTTAATCGAGATGCAATGGCCTCCATTCAACGTATCCAAAATAAGGTAGTGTTGATGATCTCAGACCGTTAATTTTCTCTGAACAGTACTTACCGTTTACACTCAATGTCGTTGTTATCTTCATGCAACAGTATGACTCCGATTGAAGTCAATTCGAATTCAGTTTTGTTTTTAATTTTTGCGCGAACCTGTCCTATGACATTCTGAAATGTCAGGTGTACAATATAAATGTAAAATCACT
>CM065718.1:20093358-20098358 GCA_033310375.1 Conus canariensis
ATGAGGCTCGAAGCCATGTGGAAGAAAAATAAAATAAGGTCGTACATTTTCGTCACTCAAAATGAATATTTTTGTAATGTTTGAGTGTGTGTTTTTTTTTAAGTCACAACATGATCGTAAACACAAGTACCTCACCCAAGTACATATATTCACTGTTAGAAATCTTTCCTGCACTGTCACATCTGTCATCACCGTCCGTTTCATCATTGAGAGAGAGAGAGAGAGAGAGAGAAGAGGAGAGAGAGAGAGAGAGAGAGAGAGAGAGGAACTCAGAAAATGTTATTCATTACAGGCTTTGGCCCCTTATGAACGGGTGTATGAACAATCTATAATCGTAAAATTTAAAACAAAAAGCGTAAGAATACGAGTTGAATTCCGTAACAAGTGCCAATAATCAAACACAGGAAGAAAAACACATACCAATGAAATACATATCTCTATGATGTTAGCAGTTCTCTTAGCTTAGATGCGTTTTACAGTTACAATTAGGAATTTCGCACATTGTGTGTGTGTGTGTGTGTGTGTGTGTGTGTGTGTGTGTGTGTGTGTGTGTGTGTGTGTGTGTGTGTGTGTGTGAGAGAGAGAGAGAGAGAGAGAGAGAGAGAGAACAATGGACAAGTGCATGACTCTTTAACTATGACGCAAATGGGCACGTCCGAGCGATGAAATTGAAAAAGGAGGCGAGGGGACGCTAAGAGAGAGAGGAGAGAGAGAGAGAAGAGAGAGAGAGAGCGACAGAGGACAGAGACAGAAGGACAGGGACAGAGAGACAGGGGGGAGGGGGGGGGGGTTAGGGGGAACAGGGAAGAGGGTTCTGTGTTCGTAACCTGACACTAAATTGCACCCAGTAGAGTCACGACCGTCGACATAGCGGCGTGAGAACAGCCAGGTGTGGAGGGGAGAAGGGGATAGCAAGAGGCACAACGTCTGTGTCAATACTGATCCACACGTTTCTCTCCCGTGGGAAGTCATCAGTTGCAAAGCAGCGAGTGTTTACTGAGAAGAAGTGGAGATTATTAGTAGTAGTAGTAGTATCATTATTACTATTATCATCATTATCATTATTATTATCATTATCGTTGCTATTATTTGTAGTAGTAGTAGTAGTAGTATGTAGTAGTAGTAGTAGTAGTATAGTAGTTAGTGTTGCTGCTGCTGCTGCTGTTGTTGTTGTTACTATGATTATCATTGTTGTTACTGTTGCTGGTATGTTGATGTAAGTTGTGAAAACTGTTATTCTATCATCATTGTGCACATTAATATTATCACCATCGCTGTTGCTATGCTCCATGGAAAGTGTTCAGTTATAGGCGTCATGAGCTAAAAAAAAAAAAAAGAAAACGATAATTTGAGATTGAAGTAGTCATAAACGTAGTACTAGTAGTAGTAGTAGTAGTTGTAGTAGTATTGCTGTTGTTGTTGTTGCTGCTGTTGTTGTTGTTGTTATTACTATTGTTATCATTGTTGTTATTGTTGCTGTTGTTGTTGATGTAGGTTGTGAATACTGTTATTTTATCATCGTTGTGCTCATTACTATCATCACCATCGTTAATGTTATGCTCTGCGGAAAGTGTTCAGTTATAGGCATCATGAGCTAAAATTTTTTTTTAGAAAACTATGATACGAGATTGAAGTGTAGTAGTAGTAGTAGTAGTAGTAGTTAGTAGTAGTAGTAGTGTAGTAGTAGTAGTAGTAATGGCAGTAGAAGTAGCAGCAGCAGCAGCAAGCAATAGAAGCGCGTTTTTTTTCTCTTTGTTGCCATCATTATGATGAGGATGGTGATGATGAGTATGAGGATGGTGATGATGATGGTGGTGGTGGTGGTGGTGGTGGGTGGTGGTAATGATGATGATGATGATGATGACGACGACAACGACGACGACGACGACGACGGATGATGATGATGATGATGATGATGATGATGATGATGGTGGTGGTGGTAGTGGTGGTGGTGGTGGTGGTGGTTGATGGTGAGAATTGTAGTTTTTGTCGTCGTCGTCGTCGTCATCATCATCATCATCATCATCATCATCATCATCATCATCATCATCATCGTTATCACCTTCACTGAAGGGTTTCTGTGTTCTCCCACATGTGCCGATTTGTCTGACTGAGGTCAAGGTCAGACAAAAACTGCTGATTCGGTCTTAAGAAGCCTCAGGGGAAAGGCTGAAGACGGCTCAAGGACAATCCCCTGAAATTTGCCGGCAGGTCTCTAGCGCTGACGTTTTCTTCCACTTGCCTGCAGATATTGGTTTGGAGTAATGAAACCATCTCCTCTCTGCCTCTGCCTCTGCGTCTGCCTCCCCCTCCCTCCCTCCGTCCCTCCCTCCCTCCCTCTCTCTCTCTCTCTGTCTGTATATGTTATCATCATCGTCATTATCATTATCGCCATTGTTCTTGTTGTATTGTTGCTGTGTTTGTTATTGTTGTTGTTGTTGCTGCTGCTGTTGTTGTTTTTTGTATAGTTCTTTTTGTAGCAGTAGCAGCAGTAGTAGTACTAGTACAAGCAGCAGCAGCAGCAGTTGAAGTAGTAGTAGTAGTAGTAGCAGCAGCAGCAGCAGCAGCAGCAGCAGCAGTAGTAGTAGTAGTAGTAGTAGTAGTAAAAGCAATGGTACTAGTAATTGTTGTTGTGGCAGTAGTAGCAGCAGCAGTAGCAACAACCCCAGCTGCATCATTGTCATCATCAACATTATCATTATGATCATCATCGTCATCATCACAATATCATTATTATTATTGTTATTATCATTATTATTATTAGTAGTAGTAGTAGTAATAGTATACTATTATATTATTCATATCATCATCCATCATCTATCATCATCATCATCATCATCATCATCATTATTGTTATTATCATTCTTATTATAATTATCATTATTATCCTTGTTGTTATAATTGTTGTTGTTGCTGTGATTGTTGTTGTTGTTATTATTATTCTTCTCCCGCTTCTTTTATCGTCATCATCATCATTGCTATTATTATTGTTACTTTATTATCATTATTATTACTATTATTACTACTACAACTATTGTCACCATTGTTATTATCATTATCAGTATTGTTATTATTATTACTATTATTATCATTCTTACTATTTTTAGTATTATTGGTAGTGGTGGTAATACTTCCATTGCGGCCGAACAAAAACAAAGAAAGAAAGGTTAACACCCGCCACAAAGGGTGTACAAGGTCTTAAAATTGCATGCTGGAACGTCAGGACCATGCTCGACAGGTCCGACAGCGGCCGCCCTGAGCGGCGTTCTGCTCTGATTGCTCATGAACTTGCCAGACGATCCATAGACATTGCTGCATTAAGCGAAGTCCGCTTTCTAGAGGAGGGCAGCCTTAAAGAACGCGGCGCCGGTTACACCCTCGACTGGTCTGGCAAATCTGCAGCAGAAAAACACCTTTCGGGAGTTGGCTTCATGGTCAGAGATTCCATTGCCTCCAAGCTAGAACACCTGCCAGCGGGGCACTCTGATCGCATCATGTCATTGCGCCTACCTTTGCATGGCAACCAGTCTGTGACACTGTTTAGTGTGTATGCCCCAACTCTACTTGCTGAGCCTGCAGAAAAGGAAAGATTCTACAGCGACCTGCGCAACATCGTACAGAGCATCCCTGCAGACGACAAGGTCATTGTCCTTGGGGATTTCAACGCCCGAGTAGGCCGAGATGCAGAAGTCCTCGGCAATCACGGTGTTGGAAACTGCAACGACAACGGGCGACTGCTGTTGGAGTTTTGCGCCGAGCTGCAACTCTCCATCACAAATACTAACTTTCAGCAGAACAGTCTCAAGACAACCTGGATGCACCCTCGGTCCAAACATTGGCACCTCCTAGACTACGTCTTAGTGCGCCAGCGAGACCTAAAGGACGTCTTGCATACCCGAGTGATGCCCAGTGCAGAGTGTCAGACAGACCACCGCCTCGTACGCTGCAAGCTGTTTAAACCCAGACCCAGGAGAGGAGGCGTCCCACGCAAGAAAATCAACATCAGTAGCCTACAGTCGGCTGAAGTGAAAGCTGACTTCCAGTCGAACCTACAGTCGAGGCTAGAAGACCCCAGACAGTCCACTGATCCCTCCCCTGACGAACTCTGGGAACACCTGAAATCCTCCATCCTACAGGCATCTGAAGAAGTCCTCGGATTCACCACAAAAAAGAACAAAGACTGATTCGACGAGAACAACCAGGAGATACAGAAGTTACTGGCGAAGAAGAGATCTGCGCACCGAGCACACCTAGCTCAGCCAGGTTGCCCTGGGAAGAAAGCCACATTCCGCCTTGCCTGTAGCAGCCTCCAGCGCATGCTTAGAGTTATACAAAACGAATGGTGGAATACCATCGCTGAGAATACTCAGCTTTGCGCCGACACTGGTAACTACAGAGGGTTCTACGAAGCCTTAAAGGCGGTGTACGGCCCCTCGTACCAGGTCCAGAGTCCCCTGCGCAGCGCAGACGGAGAAGTGCTACTCACAGACATGGCATCCATCCTGAGCCGCTGGTCGAAGCATTTTCAGGCACTCTTCAGCGCTGACCGTACAGTCCAAGATGCAGCAACTCAGCGTATCCCGCAACATCCAGTCAAGGCTGAACTTGATGAGGTGCCGACACTGGAGGAGATCACCAAAGCCATCCAACAGCTAAAGTGCGGCAAGGCTGCAGGAGTTGACGGCATACCACCAGAGATCTGGATCCATGGAGGCCCTCCTCTCCACATCAAACTCCATGAGATGCTGTCATGCTGTTGGGAGCAAGGAAAACTTTCGCAGGATCTCCGCGATGCAGTCATCATCACCCTGTATAAAAACAAGGGAGAAAAGTCAGACTGCTCCAATTACCGCGGCATCACCTTGCTTTCAATCGCAGGCAAGATCCTCGCTAGGGTTTTGCTGAACAGACTGATCCCCACCATCACCAACGAACACCTTCCTGAGAGCCGGTGTGGCTTCAGAGCCAACAGGAGCACTACCGACATGGTATTTGTCCTC
>CM065718.1:20103358-20113358 GCA_033310375.1 Conus canariensis
CATGAATGGATACCAGAACAAAAGCCTCTTAAAGCCTTAATGGATAAGACAAGAGAGTTTTCCACCAAGGAAATAACACACACAAACCAAACGAACCACGAGTCTCGTCCTGCAGAAAGGAGCGGTAGCTGGAACAGTTACATTCATTGGACCCATCAACATCGTTCCAATAGTGACAGAGGAAACAACCAGGACCAGTAAAAAGTGCTGTGGTGTCTGGTGTCTTGTGACGAGAGTTGGGGGTGGGTCGGGTTGGGTCGGGGTGGGTCGGTGTGTCTCCTAGGGGAAGGTTTTGGAATATTTTGGCTAATACAGTTGTGTTAAAATTTCACCTCCACCCTCTCTCTTACTAGTAATGGAAGGAGCAGCTTTACGGTACTAGTCATTAAAAGAAATGTTCATTTTACTCAGGACTGTTAAAATACCCCATAATGACTCAGGAATAAGTTTCCTTGGGCTTGTACTCTTAAAAGTACTTATAGCTCTGAGAGACAGTCCTAGAGAGAAGTTAAAATCATTCGATCCTGATTGAACCACAAAGAACTGATGCAAGTTAAATGCACTTTCACACATCAGCTTTGCTTGTTTACACAAGAATGAAATATTTTAGATTATTTCACAATAGGAACATCAGTTCTTATAAGCTGAGTTTTGGGTTCTCACTGTTTCATCATTAAGTGAGGGAAAGTTCTGAATGAGTTGAGTTTGAGTCCACTTGGAATGTCAGCACTTATGTGCTGTTGGGGAGGATAGTTGATCTCTTTCTTGTGGCTAGTGACTGATTCTGCTGGGCTGTGATGTCTCTTGCCTACTGGACTTGCCCAGGGTACGTAGCATCCCAGGTCTTCAACAAAGAAAACCTGGTCTGTAGTTAAGTAGCTGAGAGTCTGGCTTGTCGAGTTCACACACTTGCCTTCTATCTTTTGAGAGGATGTGTGAGATCTCAGCCAACAAAGGGTTAGACTAGCATAGTATTTCTGCTATAATTATCAGTCTCCACTGTTGTTGAAATGGTGAGTGGAGTTTACAAACGGGTAGGAGACAGTAACACAATGATAAACAACTTTAGTCATATAACTCTTCAATGTGACTTATGAATTAAATTACGTAAACTTGGAATACACTTAGCCCAAGTACACATGTGGTGACTTAGAGTCACACACTACAAAGCATTCCAACAATTGCCAGTCTTCATAAATCAACTTCACAGTTTTCACCTAGTACACGCATACTGTTTTTCTGATCAAACTTTATCATTCAGTTATCATCTTAACAGATAGAATTGCATACTGGCAAAAGTCAGATTGTACACAAAGAATGGTGGTCAGCTTGATTACAAAGAATCTTAACCACATGGTAATAGCTTTTACCACATAGTGGCAAACAAACTATTATAGCATAATACTCATTCACCATCTTGATATATGTCACCATGTATTGGCACAAAGTGACACTGTCAAACCACACGGCATACATACAATCAACGCACAGATTCAAAATGTAGAAACATAGTTTCAACTTACATTTCTGGGACTTCAGTGCAACTCAGACCGGAATTTTAGAGTAGAGTAAGATAAGCATTCACTCTCTCTGGTTTACCCCTGCAGCTTTTCTTGCTACACTGTTTTGATTTCCAGCTGGTCTTGAAAAGTCAGTGAATGTGAGTGACTATGTGTCTCCTATTTGTATGCTAACCTGTCCCGTCAGGTTCGGTGCATCACTCAGGACAATGAAGAGGGAGGGGGAGGGCCTGTCATCCCCCACCCCTTACTGTGGATTGGGCCAGTTTCGAACGTTTGAAACTACACTTGAGTGGCCGTGCCTAAGTCAATGCATGCTAATTGAAGAACGCATCAGTAGAAAGCATGCTAATTGACCAAAGGCTGGTTAACATAATTTCATCAAGCCGCACGCACGATTTCCAGCATGTGGATGGTGATTATGAAAAAGAAGGGAGGGCAGGAGGGAGAGGGAGAGAGAGAGGGGACAAGGAGAGGGTTCTTTGTAGTATGCCGACTACTAGCTGATCCCTGAGTGAGTAGATATGCAACAGAGAAGGGACAGGGAGAAGGACTGGTGATAGACTGAGAAATTGACGTCACCTTATTCAGTAAAACATGTTGCTAAGCCGGGTTGTCTGCTAGTTTCAAAGAGATTTTGGACAAGACGGAAGGGAGAGTGAGGGGATGAGGGGCAGAGAAACTGGCGACATAGTCACGATGTGACCTAAACTTTTCTTGTGAATCGCTACATCAGGGAGAGAAGGGAGGGAGGAGGGGTGAGAGGGGAGAGTTGGCATAGATTTGAATTTGTATATTGCCGTTTGTGAGATGGACGGGAAAGTAAAAATGGTAAAATGGCATGTGTGTTTGTACAGTTTGTACAAAAGGGTGGTTGGGACCGATCGGGTGGAGTTGTCAAGTGACGCGTCACATACCTGCAGTTTATGTCCATACTGAAGCTCCTCTGATACTTATACAGGACACACGTGATAGCACAATGGAATCAATGCAGGGAAACATAAGGAAGAAACAGGTAACAGCATGCTGTCTTTCCCATCTGGAATCATCTAAAGAGACAGACAGACAGACAGAGGATAGATGGACACAGAGAAAGACAGTCAAACAGACAGACATGCAGAGGCAGACAGACAGATAGCCAAACAGACGGAAGGGGGAAAAAAGCACAAGAGACAATCATTTTGTGACCAGAAACTTCACGTTCAAACCAAGGGGAGAAAACTCAAGAGATACAGTCAGTCAGACAGACAGACAGACAGACACGGGGACAGTAACTCCCAAGGGGAGAGAAGAAAGAAGACAAGTAGGAGGAGGTAACGAGGGTCTGACAAGAGCTGTATAGCATTCACTCAGGCACACACACACACACACACACACACACACACACACACACACACACACACACACACACACACACAGTCATGTTTCTGTATGCATCAAACAGTGAGAGAGAGAGAGAGAGAGAGAGAGAGAGAGAGAGAGAGACAGAGACAGCAGAGACAGAGAGAGAGAGAGAGAGAGAGAGAGAAGTAAGTTGTAAAGCTTATTCTGTAACCCTCAATAAAGATAATTTTGACTTGACTTGACTTCGCACACAACACACACACACACACACACACACACACACACACACACACACACACACACACACACACACACAAGCCACATTTCATTGAGATCGTACCCAATTTGCACTCCAGAGCGGCGAATGGCTGTGAAGTATACACTGAAGCCCCACAAGTTATACAGTGCGAACACCGACAAAGAAAGACAGTCGTGCCTGTTTATATGTGTGATAGGCTTGCTGACCACTGTGGGGTTCTAATAATGCTTAACATCGCTGACCTCTGCACGCTGGGTTCAGTTACCCGGCTGAAATGAAAGGTCTGGAACCTGGACACTGACGTACAGTGATTATTGTGGCTTTGTTGTGGCTGAGTTCTGTACTTAGTTAAGGAGGCAGAGGTGAGTTATTCCATTTCCTTTTCAGACCTGTGCACAAAACTCTTTGTCTTTTTCTCCATTTGTCTGTCTTATCATGAACAAAGAAGCAAACAAGCACACACGCCACACACACACACACACACACACACACACACACACACACACACACACACACACACACACACACACACACACAACACACACATTCGCGTGCGCGCGTGTACACACACACACACACACACACACACACACACACACACACACACACACACACACACACACACACACATATCACACGCGAGATAAAAAAAAGAAAAATAGAACGCAGCAGATGTAGATCCTATATAGCACATCACCCCATCGAGTCGTAAAAAGGGAAAAACAAACAAATAATCAAACAAACAATCAAACTTACTTACTAACAAATCGAAACAAACAATCTAAAAGGAAAAGGAATGATTCAATCCTGTACACGCCATTCGAAGAGATTGTAAATGGTTGGTTTATCAGTGGTTAGCCTTCCCACAGCATTAATCTCTATACCGGTTCTTCCCGCATCCTTTATACAATACACACGCCGCCATATGCCCTCGTAGACCCTGTGCTGGCAGCCATCAGGTGTGAAGCAATATCAAGTCGTCTTGAGGACACCCACCAGACGAGACGCAGCACTACTGGCAAGTGGTTTCAGTCTTCTCGATCGAGTACGCGGCAGGGCCTGCACCCATCTTACATTAGGAGCCCACACATGCGGGCAAAAAAAAAATAAATAAATACATGTTTCTGATGGGAATCGAACCCACGACTCTTCAGGCCACAAGTCTGTGGCTCTGACTACTGTGCAACGGCGGATCGTCACAGAAAATTTAGTGAGAGATAAAACGGAGGGAGGAAATCTAGAATTCAGGTGTCTCCTGCTCTCATATACACTCACTCAGAACACTTTTTTTTCTCCCTGGCCTATATTCTGTCCGTATTTATTGAAACATTCCCCAACAGTTCTACAAACGACAAATGAACAGCTTTTGCCTGAACAGCTTCTGCCATAACTTGAAAGTAGTGGCAGTGATTTCGGTCTTCTTTTTCTCCTTCTACTTTGTCTTCTTCTGTCTGTGTGTCTTTTTTCTTGTGTCTGTCTATCTTGCTATCTGTCTGCGTCTATCTGTCCGTCTGACTGTCTATTTCTCTCGCTTTTTCTCTCTCCGGCGCTCCTCTCTCTGTATTTATCTGTCTGTATGTCAGTCTGTATGTCAGTCTGTATGTCTGTTCTCTCTCTCTCTCTCTCTCTCTCTCTCTCTCTCTCTCTCTCTCTCTCCATCATTTTGTCTCTCTTTTCGTCCTCCAACCGTCCTCTATCTCTCTACACGAAAAACCAGATCACTCCGGATAACATGCTTCAATTCCTGTAGCAAATGGTGTGTGTATGTTTTCTCAAAACAAGACCAAAGCTTACTATGAGCAACGAAGGGACGGAGGAAGAAAAGGCATAATAGGCCATGGAATCACCGTCCCTCTACGACAACCTAAGACTGAAATAAACAATACAATCCCTGCAGAAAACACGATTCACGGGAGAGTTCAAGTCTATGACACAAAACTCCAAAACACATTTCAATGTCGCAACAGCAGCACCCAGTGAGGATCATAGCAATCTGATACATGAGAATGATGGACAGCAGTGGAAACAGCAGGTCGACCGGTGGCTGCCTGTAAGAACTCTCTGGTCTGCGAGTCACTTCCAGTTCCCGATTCTTTTGCCCACTGCCAATCAGACATAGAGTGACAGAATTGGCAGCACCTGTATATTGAACAGAACTCATTCGCAGATCACATCTCTCTGTCCCCGCTGTCTAGTCAAGACTGACTGTCTATTCCTGTCCTGGCAGCGTGTTGTCTTCAAAGCGGTACCGAGCTTCCAGAAATCTTATTTTGCCAATCCTATCAAAAGTTGAGTGACTGCAGGAGGGGGTATACTACGAGAGATCAGGATGTGTATACCAGCGTAGTATGTGTCCGCAGATGTGAACGCCTGGTGTCGATTATCTGCGAGAAAAGCGGCACAAATTATGAAAGCGGACAGAGAACCACACTTACATGTGGACGAACGCCTCTAGTTCTCGTCACACTCTCATGCATTTCCAATAATTTATTTCCACTCGACATCCTCCAAAGACACGTATATGCACATGGACACACTCCTGCAGACGCGCACTAACACGTGAAACACACACACACACACACACACATACACACACACACACACACACACACACACACACACACACACACCACACACACACACACACACACACAAAGCGCGCGCCATGAATGTACGCATGCAGATATGTACTAAGAAGCGTGTGCACGCGCTTACACACACCCATACGCACACACACACACACACACACACACACACACACACACACACACACACACACACATGAAATTGGAGAGAGAGAGAGAGAGAGAGAGAGAGAGAGAGAGAGAGAGGAGAGAGAGAGAGAGAGAGAGAGAGAGTTGTTCAGATCGAGTGAAAAAGTAGGCGGGGGAACGAAACAAACTTGAACAAACTGCACACACACACACACACACACACACACACACACACACACAACACACACCACACACACACACACTCTCTCTCTCTCTCTCTCTCTCTCTCTCTCTCTCACACACACAACACACACACACACACACACACACACACACACACATCGAATCATGTCTCCACAAGCCATGCTAGTTGATTTCGATTGTGATGGATTGTGTTCGTTTCCGGCGAATTTTGACAACTTCATTACAAACTCGAATGTGACATTAGACCCGTCCTATTAATTTCGTTGCCATGGGAAACGTGACATGACATAAACATGGGTTAGCTAGCCTGCTGGAACAACCCTAGGAAAAAGTTGCTGGTCAGAGTCAATGCGTTTCACATGCTGGGCCATCTATAGGAAGGCGAAGAAAATCTCAGACAAACAATATAACCAAGCAATCTTTGCATTTTGCATATCGCCCACATTGCCTTTGGAGCAAGCAAATTGTCTTTGTCTTCTTTTTTTTTCAATTTTTTTTTATCAGTCGGATTTGGCTTTTACTGCAGTTTTTTTTTTAACCATTTCCGCACTGATCTATTTATCCGACATAATACTTGACTTCATTTCAGAAGAGTCGATTCTTCGTGCTTGCTTGAATGTCGTTAGTTAGTACAGTGCTTTTTTTTAACGGTTAGTTCTTTTTTATATGTATATCTTCTCGCCCTGTATTTGTAACTTTACGTAATTCTGATATCGCGGTCATGCATTTCAATGCAAGATTCACACACAAAATTCGCTACTAGAAACACACATACACAATGAATCGATGCCAACACAAGCGCAGATGTTCCTTAGCTAGTCCCAGCGATACGAAGAGCTAGCACAATGCCCCATCTTGCTCTGCCTATCTGTCTGTCTGTCTGTCTGTCTGTCTGTCTGTCTGTCTGTCTGTCTCTCTCTCTCTCTCTCTCTCTCTCTCTCTCTCCTTTCCCACCTCCCTCCCTCCTTCTCTTACCACTCTCTCCCTCTCCTTCTCTTTCTCTCTCTCCTTACCCTCTCCTCTCCCCCTCTCGCCCTGTCTCTCTCTCTCTGTGTCTCATGTGTCATACTCTCAGCATTTCTAGAAGACATGTGACAAGGACCACTCTAGTAAAATACCCCCAAAAAGACCCTGTCTCTGCCTGCGTCTCGCAATCTCTGTCTCTGTCTCGGTCTCTATGTCTTCCTACCTGTCTGTCTGTCTGTCTGTCTGTCTCTGCTCTGTCTCTCTCTCTCTCTCTCTCTCTCTCTCTCTCTCTCTCTCTCTCTCCTCTCTCTCTCTCTCTCGCTCTGTCGTGTATTATTCTCTCTTGCATTTCCAGAAGACATGTGATACAGGTCATTCCAGAAAAAAAAAAATCATTTCAGAAAAAAGCAGCCTGTCCCAACTCTTTGGGTTTCGGTGCAGCAGAAGAGCAGAGCAGAGCAGAAATACTCCGGGCCTAATAAGATTTATAGAATGCCATACATTCGGTAATGGAAGATATTGCAATGCGTCTGGGATTTATCACATGCTGTCTGACGGTCTCCTGGCTCTCCAGGAGATTGCGGAAGCAAAACAACAATAATTCCGGTGGGTGTCATTTTCCTCAGAGCTATCTTCTGGAAATTGGTGGACGTCACTGTTACTTTAGTGCAGAAGAAGACTGGCTGGTTTGCCCAGACCTTGAGGTTTAGCAGAGGTACTTCATGGTTCATATATTGTTCTCTCTCTCTCTCTCTCTCTCTCTCTCTCTCTCTCTCTCTCTCTCTCTCTCTCTCTCTCTCTCTCTGTGTGTGTGTGTGTGTGTGTGTGTGTGTGTGTGTGTGTGTGTGTGCGCGGGCGCGCGCGCGTGTGCGTGCCTGCGTGCGTGCGTGTGTGTGTGTGTGTGTGTGTATATGTGTGTGTGTGTGTGTGTGTGTGTGTGTGTGTGTGCGTGTGGGTATGGGTGTGTGTGTGTGTGATGTGTTGTGTTCTGTTGCATTGTGTTGTTTACCACAATAACCTCCTTCGTAGTTTAAAGGAATTTTTAGCATTCATTGTCATTTAAACACCAGTGAGCGAGCATGAGACTGAGCGAGTAAATCAATGTGTGAGGTAGTGTATGAGTGTCAAAGGTAGAACGTTGATATGTCTGGTCCTGCTTATGGAGGTAAGAGACAAATTTTATCCCGCCTCCCCGTCACCCTCTCCTGCACTTCCCACCAGTCAGTAATAATGTATGATCATATAATGCTCTGAATGACAAAGAAACTGGAACACACAATGCGCATAACTATGGCCAGAATTAGACAACCTGTGTGGTCCATTCCAACCGGTCAATGCTTTCTGATCTTGCCAATTACCTGGAGCACTACATTAGGAAGACGATGTCGTAAACAGTAACGTAAAAATGGTTGTGTTCACATTGCGAAATCTGTGGCTGTTACGATGATAATCCAGCATTGGTAAAATTGCGCTTAATCTCTGTACGTTTGAAAAAATATTGCTCTTGCTCAAAGGGCAAATTGTAGCCCCCACATATGCCCGACACGTGTGGTCAACCTCGGGCAGTCGGACAGCGCTTAATGTCCTGTCACGGTATAGGATTGAGTCTGTTGGGTTGTTTGTTCTTGGCTCAGTCTGTCTGATCTTGGGGGGGGGGGGGGGGTACCATCAAGAATGTTGCAAAGAAAGACCGAATTGTTAACGGGAGTTCGATTCTACAGTTTTTTGTGCAAAACAAAAAAGTGACAATCGTTGTCGAAACACAGGAACACGTTTTTGTGCAAGAAATGTGACAATCGTTTTGGAAACAAAGGAACATATTCTAAGTGCTCTTGTTTGTTGTTGTTGTTGTTGTCGTTGCTGTTGTTTCTATTTGGACATAGCATTTTGCAATTTGGGATGGTCGATGTGGGATCTCGTGCACACACACACACACACACACACACACACACACACACACACACACACACACACACACACACACACACACACACACACACACACACACACACACACACACACACACACACACACACACACACACACACACTTCATTACTAGGTTCATTATAGATGTGGAGTCTCTCCATCCATCCACGCGTTCAACGATTATTCAGTCAATCAAACACTCAAATGAATGAAACTTGAACACATCAAAGTTCCATCTATACACGCGTTCAACAACAATTCAGTCAATCCAGTACTCAAGTAAATTAAACCTGAACACATCAAAGTCATGAAAACGTAAAAGAACGACAACAACATTTCTACTTCTAGTGTATTCGCAGCAACCGCCGCAGCCACCGCCATTCCCGCCACTGCTATGTCTATTTTCATTAACAATGAGTCCTGTTCTACATCCAGCCAACGGTCTTTCAAATTATTCCTGAGAGAGAGAGAGAGAGAGAGAGAGAGAGAGAGAGAGAGAGAGAGATAGAGAGAGAGAGAGAGAGAGAGAGAGAGAGAGAGAGAGAGAGAGAGATTACCATGGCCAGAAATAGAACTCCAAACAGTCTTACAAAAGTCTGAACAGTTTCCTTTTTGCGACACATGCAGGTCTCGTCCGCTACCTAGTGGCCATGGATGGAAAATTCCGGTAGTTAGACAAGGGGCAGATTGTGTGTTGGTGCATAGTGGGAGGTGTGTGTGTGTGTGTGTGTGTGTGTGTGTGTGTGTGTGTGTGTGTGTGTGTGTGTGTGTGTGTGTGTGTGTGTGTGACACGTCTGTGAAGAATGCTGGCCTGTAATTGACATGAAAATACTGACGGTTTTTGCTACAAGTTAAAAGACATTATCATTTGGGATTATAGGGGGAAAGCTAAATATGACCAGAAATGATTCCCCCCCCCCCCCCCCCACCTTTAAACCAAAAATGCAACACTGTTCTTGTTTGCGTCCAAGGGAAAGTTGATTTAAACAGAAAACTGAATTAAACTGTACACTGCTTGAATTCCGTCTTTGTTTTTCATGTCTTTGTCTTTTATTTGTCAATGAA
>CM065718.1:20118358-20128358 GCA_033310375.1 Conus canariensis
TACTACTGTTACTTCTACTGCTACTACTACTACTACTACTACTACTAACTACTACTACAACTACTAGTGCCATTGCTGCCAATACTGCATGCTGCATTGCTGCCACTACTGTTGTTGCTGCTGCTAGTAGTGCCGTTACTTCTACTGTTGCTGCCATTATTCCTGCTGCTGCTGCTGCTGCTGCTGCTGCTGTTGTTGTTGCTGACATACCACAACTACTACTGCTGATGTTTCATTGATCCACGGTGGCTGAAGCTGATGCCATTATTTGGCAGTACAGACAGCGAGAGTGGGGGGGGGGGGGGGGGGGCAGAGTGATGCCCATCAAGGAGAACCCAGGGCACAATTCCAGCGTCTGAATGTGTCCCACGACACGTGTCCCATAGTCCAACAGACCACTTCCTCCAGGACAGAGAGGAGGGGTCGAAGTTCCTCTTAAAGGCCCTAAAGTTGTTGAGCGACAGTGGTGGGAAAAGGAGAGGAGAAGTGAGGATTGGGGAGAGAGTGGGCGCGGAAGAATGAGGGAGGATAGTATGGGGATGAGTGTGGAGAGTGGATGGAGGGGGTGGTAGGATGGATGGGGGATGCGGGGTGGTCAGAACGGTACTTACTTTCGTTCTGTGAATGAAGAGAACACGCTAAAACATCGCACAGTAGAGGGGAAGAGGGTGTGAGAAGGGTGTTTGTGTGGATAGGGTTTTGCGTTTATCATGAAAACAGCCGTCAACATGTTGATGGATAGACGCATCGTACAGTCCCATACATTGTCTGCTCTGCTATGTTGTTGTTGTTTTTCTGGTAACGATTTTAAAGTCATTACTTCTCTGTTGTCTTTTTCCCCACATGCATAGATTAAGACGCTTTCACATATAGCATTCATCAGATTAGGACCGTAAGGGAGGGGAAATGCGAGGGAAAGGGGGATGAAGGCTGGGGATCTGGATCATGTGTACTCCCTAAGCCCTTTGCAATGTTTGCAATGTGTGATGCGAGTGTCTGCTTTGTGTGCGTTCGTGTCTGTGTGAGTGTGTGTTTGCGTGTATGCATGCTTGTGAGTTTGTGTCCTTGCTTTGGATTTTGATGCCTTTTTCTCATGTATGATTGTTATATATTGTGTGATTTGATGTCTGTTGTGATATTGTAAACGCCTAGGCATTCAATTGATTAGGCGTCATAAATGTTCATAATAATAATAATGATAATAATAAGCCCCTCATCTTGGATATCCTGATCATGCACATACAGAATATTGGTGGGAGTGAAAATATTAAAAGAAACTGTAGTTGTGATGAAAAAACGTTGTGTTTTTTTTCTTCAGTTCTGCTTTTAGCTCTTCTGTTTGTTGATGAGAAAACACTTTTTAACTGTTTTAATGGATAATGGGGGGGGGGGGGGGGGGGGGGGGGGGGGGGGGTGGACAAGCTTTGCTTTTTGATAGGGTGATAGAAAAATACTGTTATAAAGATTTTGCTTACTCCATTCGGTGATGTGAAAACTCTCTGTGCCATCTACTGGGAGTTGGGAAATAATTTGTTTGCTAGTCTGCACAGAGACGGAAAAAAACACCTCCGCTATTACAGTGACTGCTGATTCTGATCTACATGATAGGAAAATATTTCACTAATTCTCTGGACGATGGAAAAATAGTCTGTCGTTCCAAACAGGAAAATGAGGAAAGGTCTCTGCTATTCTATTGGTTGAAAAAAAAAACCACTTTTGACTACTCTACTTGGTGTTGGAAAAACGTCTTTTGCTCTTTTAATTGATGATGGGAAAATACATTCTGCTACTTCACACTTTCATTGTTCTGTTACGTCCTGCGAAACACTTTCCGATATTCTATTGGATGATGGAAATGTTTTGCTTTGCTGTTCTACTGGGTAATACCAAAACATGTTATTATTAGGTTGGATAATACAGACATCCTCTTTGCTGATATATTCGATAATGATGAAATGCATATGTTCAGTAATTGTGTGATGGGAAAACTCGTTTTGCTGTTGAACCGGGTACTTTTGTACGAGATGATACTCATTATTATTACTATTTCGCTATTCGAGAATAAATCACTTTTTGTTATTCGAGTTACGATTACACAAAAAGCATTGTGCTGTTGTCGTTAACGGCTGCAAAAAGGGGAAAAATAGCTTATTTCTGAAGAAGAAATCGAAGTTTCAGTTTCCAAGAAACAATTCCGTTCTTGTCTGTCCACGTCCAGTCTAACTGGTTACTTTCGTACACGACGTTTTGAAAAACAACATTGTGCGAATCATTTAATCAAACAATGCCTTGTGATTTATATTGGCGTCGAGCCCACATGCAATACATATTGTCGATGAAGCTGTTTGTCTGTCCGTCCGTCTGTCTCTCTTTTTGTTTCTGTCTGTTTCATTCTCTCTCTCTCTCTCTCTCTCTCTCTCTCTCTCTCTCACTCTGTGTTGTGTTGTTGTTTGTGTGTGTGTGTGTGTGTGTGTGTGTGTGTGTGTGTGTGTGTGTGTGTTTTCTTTGTCTCAAATCACAGAAAAAAAGATAATAAGATAAAGTCATTAAATTAATGTCTTCGAGTGACGTCAAAGATAATGTAAGCACATCAATAAATCATGTTGAAAAAAGCGGATGAAAAAAATAATGACCGATATTTCTTGTCGGAATATTTCATTTGTGTGTTCTTTTGTTGACTATGAAATATTTCAACAGTAATGTATGCCTGTGCAAGTGCGGCGCGCGCGCGTGGTGTGTGGTGTGTGTGGTGTGTGTGTGTGTGTGTGTGTGTGTGTGTGTGTGTGCTGCGTGCGTGCGTGCGTGCGTGCGTGCGTGTGTGCGTGCGTGCGTGCGTGCGTGCGTGTGTGTGTGTGTGTGTGTGTGTGTGTGTGTGTGTGTGTGTGTGTACATGCGTGCGTGTGTGCATGATTGGCTTTGGGTGGACCTGCACTGTCTCTCCTTTAACCTCAATTTCATTCCCTAGTATAACTCCAGACCGCATTATGCACCAACATCGAAGAGATAAGTGACTGTCTGTTCGAACATTTGTTTTTGCTGTTTTGACTTTATTTGTACTGCCTGAAGAAGACACTATATTCCATAATGCACTGTGTTTGTTTCATGATTTGTTTGTTCCTTTGTTTGACGACCCAGTTATTCTGAGTTTGCTCTTAAACCACCCCTGTCGAAACCCATTTTCACACAAGCAGATATTTAGAGAGGGTGTTAGTTACCGCCAATGACATTGACAAACAAAGCACATGACAAGACACGATGCATTTCAACCTCTTGGGTCTTCTTCAGGCGAAAAATAAATCACATTTAACATTTAAGACAGTACAAACAAAGAACGAAAATGACTCATCTGTTGTTGTCCATGTAGTGGGGAGAATAGCCGCTAGGCGGAAATGACAAGGGGGATTATGGGAGAGGAAAAGGAGGGGGGGGGGGTCTGGGGGGAGGGGGGGTTGTGTGATACGATAGGGTTGTGTGTCTAGTTTAGTGGGGTGGTGTGATATCTTTGTGACAGTTGTGGTAATGGTGGATTGATAATAATGGTAAGGGGGGGGGGGGGGGAGGCAAACTGGAAAAAAAAAATTATATATAGAAGGGGTAAATAAGTACATGAACAGAAGAAACGGAAAAAAAAAGAAGAAGAACAAGAACGTTTAGGTGAATAAAATAAATGATTTCGCTGGGTGGTGAAAGAGGTGGTGGTAGTTATGCGTGGGTAGTTGTGAAAAGTGTGTGGGTAATGTTAATAAGGGAGGGAAGGGGATGGAAGATAAATGGGTGATAAGGTATGATTGGGAGGGGGGGGGGGGGGAGGGGGTTGAGGAAAAAAAAGGAAGGAGGAGGGTAATGTGTGTGGGTGTGGGGGGGGGGGAGGGAAGGGGGCCAAGAGAAGGAGAGCTCATATCTCTTCATCCACTATGGGGTGGGGGTGGGAGGTTGGGAGGTTCATATTAATAGTGTTGTTTAAAAAAGTAAACAATGCTGTGGGATGATGTTCATTGTAACAGGTGAAATAATGTGTTGGCATCAATATGCTGCTGTTTGTTGAGAGAAGATAGCAGTGATCAATGAAAAGCAGGGTATCATGTGTTGCAACACACACCACACACACCACACACACACACACACACACACACACACACACACACACACACACACACACACACACACACACACACACACACCACACAAAAAAGGGCCAGGTTCCCCCCCTTTCCTCTTTTTTTTTTTTCTTCACTGACCACTTCCTTTCCTTTGTCCCCATTGTATCTTGTATCTCATGATCACCCCTAGACAGACAGGTATGCTTGGATGCATGTACATGTGTTTGTCGGGTGTGTGTGTGTGTGTGTGTGTGTGTGTGTGTGTGTGTGTGTGTCTTTTTTGTTTGTCTTCTTTTTTTTTTCTTTCTCCCACATTCCCATATATGACCACCATCATCATTACATTATTACCACCACTCATAAGATATAAGATGTCCTATGTATAACATTTTTTTTTTTTTTACATGTGTGTATATGTTTGCATATGTGTGTGTGTGTGGATGTGCCTGTGTACATATGTACCTGCCCATGTACAGTGTGTGCGTGCATGTATTACGCATGCTCGTGTGTGTGTGGACGGTGATAATTTCATCTATACAACCTTCACCATCAACTGAGTCATTGATCATTGCCCCCCCCCCCCCCAAAAAAAAAAAGTTGCTGCTGTTGTTGTTGGTTGTTTTTTTTTTTTTAACTCAACTGGCATTATCATGCCAATGCCATCATGCTATTTCACTTATGGCAATGAACAACATCCTATAGCACTGTTTATCCCACTCAAGACAATGACCAATTATCCATTATTCTTCATCCTTTTTTTTTTTTTCCAACCGACATTACTACATCAATGCCATGACATTACTTCACTTATAACAACTGCCACCCCCTACAGTACTGTAGATCTCATCACAGCTATCAACATCCATCAGTCTTTAATCATTTCCTTTACTCCTCTACTGGCATTATCACACTTACTAATGCACTCTCCTACTCCTTTTACAAAAATGACCATCATCCTACACCACTATGACCATACCTACACCTTTACCACATCATCATCCACCCATCTTTAAACACCTGCCCCATTCCCCCACCAGCACTTTACACCATGCCACAACATCATCCCACTTATACCAACAATTATCATCATCCTACAGTATCTCCAATGAAACATGACCATCACCCACCAGTCATCTACCCCAACCCCCCTCCACCCACTTTCTCAACCTGCAATATTATACCAATGCCACCTTATTATTCCACTTACCTCAGTGACTATCATCCTACAGTACCATTGATCTCACCCATGCCAGTGAGCATCACCCACAGGTCATTGGTATTTTCCTATGCCCCCCCACCTTGCACCATTGCACCATCACCACTGCATTTTTCCACTTGTATAACAATGGTCACCACCCTGTGGTACTACTGATTTAAAATTATTACCATTATCAGTCACTGAAAATACTCCCATCCAGTGAATACCTTCACACTGCACTATATGGAAATGAAGAAGCTGACCAACTGACAAAGGAAGGACAGCAGCCCCAACTGTAAAAGGTGGTCTCCTTGGAATAACTCTAAAATATTTCCAAGGAGACAAATAGGAAGATGACTTGAGCAGCACCCAGACTTCAACAAGAGGGATGCATACTACCGGACGCCCAGATCAGACCAAGTGAACATTGTTGGACTGAGGATAAGGCTCCCCTGACCTCAACATCACAGGTCCACTATACTCCACACCTGTGAGTCTTTCAAACCATCAATGCAGTGCAGCCCCAGAGACAGCGGAGCATTCCCAGCTAGGCCCAAAGTGGAAACCTGGCCTGCCAACTCACCAATGAGTGCAAAACCATACTGACCACTGGAGGGTCTTCACCATACAGCAGCCTCCGTCAGTACCTCCAGGATTCCGACCTACGTAAACGAAGAAGAAGACCATCATTGTGATACTGAGAACCGGGCACTCCAGACTATGACATAACATCTCTGCAATACTCCACCCTGGCGGGTCTCCAATTTATCCATGCAGCCCCAATGACGGTGGAACAGTCCCAACAACACCAAAAGAAGAATTCTGGCCTGCCAACACACTGATGAATGCAAAACCTTATTGACCACTGGAGGGCCTTCACCATACAGAAGCCCTTGCCAGTACCTCCACCATTCCTGCCTAAGGGAACGGAGAAGAATCTCTTCCTACACTACCGTTGATCTCATATGATCATCACCCATCAGTGACTGATTAATGATAATAATTTTTACCCTTTGTGTGTGTGTGTGTGTGTGTGTGTGTGTGTGTGTGTGTGTGTGTGTGTGTGTGTGTGTGTGTGTGTGTGAAACGGTGTATGTATGTATGAATATGTGTGTGAAAACTTTCCACAGTTAGTCTCATTATGATCACATGATCTTAACTCACCCAGAACATTGTTTACATGTGGTCCCCCCCCCTTTTGTGTGTGTGTGTGTGTGTTGTGTGTGTGTGTGTGTGTGTGTGTGTGTGGTGTGTGTGTGTGTGTGTGTGTGTGTGTGTGTGTGTGTTGTGTGTGTTGTGTGTGTGTGTGTGTTGTGTGTGTGTGTGTGTGGTGTGTGGTGTGTGTGTGTGTGCAACACATGATACCCTGTTTTCATTGATCACTGCTATCTTCTCTCAACAAACAGCAGCATATTGATGCCAACACATTATTTCACCTGTTACAATGAACATCATCCCACAGCATTGTTTACTTTTTTAAACAACACTATTAATATGAACCTCCCAACCCCCCCCCCCCCCACCCCCCCCCCCCATAGTGGATGAAGAGATATGAGCTCTCCTTCTCTTGCCCCCTTCCCTCCCCCCCCCCCCACACACATTACCCTCCTCCTTCCTTTTTTTCCCCTCAACCCCCCCCCACCCCTCCCAATCATACCTTATCACCCATTTATCTTCCATCCCCTTCCCTCCCTTATTAACATTACCCACACACCTTTCACAACTACCCACGCATAACTACCACCACCTCTTTCACCACCCAGCAAAATCATTTATTTTATTCACCTAAACTTTCTTCTTCTTCTTCTTTTTTTTTCCGTTTCTTCTGTTCATGTACTTATTTACCCCTTCTATATATAATTTTTTTTTTCCAGTTTACCTTCCCCCCCCTTACCATTATTATCAATCCACCATTACTACGACTGTCACAAAGATATCACACCACCCCACTAAACTAGACACACAACCCTATCGTATCACACAACCCCCCTCCCCCCTCCCCCCACGAACCCCCCCCCCTCCTTTTCCTCTCCCATAATCCCCCTTGTCATTTCCGCCTAGCGGCTATTCTCCCCACTACATGGACAACAACAGATGAGTCATTTTCGTTCTTTGTTTGTACTGTCTTAAATGTTAAATGTGATTTATTTTTTCGCCTGAAGAAGACCCAAGAGGTTGAAATGCATCGTGTCTTGTCATGTGCTTTGTTTGTCAATGTCATTGGCTGTAACTAACACCCTCTCTTTCTAAATTTTGCTTCGTTCGCCGCCGTCAGTCACTCCAGTTTGAAACAAGCAGATATGTATTTTAACCATCCGTTGATATTACCACTGGCTCTAGATAGTATTCACCAAACAGCTTTACATGGTAGTTCAATGCTTTTTAAGCAGAATTGACAGGAGAATATAGGATGGGAATCTGGACAGAAAGAAACAGGAGCACTCAGAGCGATTTATTGTCCAGTTCTTTCTTTGCTGCGACTTTTCATTGGACAAAGATGAGTAGGAACATATAATACCAAGCTGTTTCATAGTCCAGTTCTTTGTTTGATCGGTTGTGGGCAAGACCGTTGAAGAAGCGAGGCTTAAAGCCAACAAGGGAGGTTGATGTCTCTCGTGCACAGGTCCAGACCTCTCATCTGTACGGTTGCGAAACCTGCACGCCTTACCGCAAGCCCATCCAGAAACGTGATCAGCTTCACCTCCTCTACCTCCACAAGATCATGAAGACATCTTGGCAAGACAGGTGTTAGACACTGATGTTCTCAGGCAGGCAAACTCGTCCGGTATCGAGGCACTCAGCGTGAAAGCCTAACTGAAGTGGACAGGCCATGTCGTGAGGATGGGCGGCGACTGTTTACCAATTAACACCTCTTCTTCTCTTAACTGGCCACTGGCGTACGCCATCCAGGGGGACAGCTGACAACGCTTCAAGGACGTCCTGAAATGTAATGACAGGGCATGCAGCATCACCTTCATCGGATTGGCAAAAGCTGGCATCGGATCGTGATGCCTGGAGATGAGCTGTTCACATGGGGACCCTGCAGTTTGAAGAAAAGCACCTGGACGGACCTCGACAGCAGACGCTAAGCCTGCAAAGAGAAGAGATCAGATCCAACTGCTGCTGTGGCCTGCCCGCTCCCAGAGAGACGACTGATTTACTGTAAACGGCAGCACTGATCAGTCTTCACATATCAGAATCATATCCCACAAACGGTTTCGCTTCTAGTCACTCAACTATAAAACTTTAAAAATATCATAGATACTGCTTTTATCCCTTAAAGCAGAAAAAGGAATCGTTTACTGTCGCCAGTTAAGACAGTTTTCATAATTTTGATTGGTAGGTGCTTGCTATGCCATTTTGTTTGTTTTGTTTCGGTCTGTTTAGTATCCCCTGTCCCCATACTCATACACCATGTCACCCTCCTAACTGCATAATTCTCTTTGTTCTATTGCTTCTTTTGTGTACTGACAAAAGTTCACAAAAGAAGCAACAGAACAGAGAACTGAACGAATTAATCTGAGAAATTGTGATTAAATTTGATGTCTTTGGAGACGTGTACAACCTTTCATGCATGTTGCATTAAATAACAAACAAGTAGAATAACTCTTACCTTCATGATGAAATAATCACAGGCTTAAAGCTCCAAAAGAAGATAATGCTTACGACACCAAATCGCCTAGCTAAACTGACAACACAGAGCACGCAGAAAAAAAGGATGTCTCCTTTGTTTGTTCTGTGTTCTAGGTGATGCCATTTCTGCTAGGCTATTTGGTGTCGTAAGCATTATTCTTTCGGAGTTATGGGCCTGTCATTATTTCATGTTGGAAGAAAGAGTTATCCTACTTATTTGATATTTAAGCTTAAACAATAGGGGCCTAAGTACTGACCACGCTAGGTACTGAATATAACTAAGACTCGCCAGACTACAACAAAACATATATTTCTGTTTGACAGGAGGCTTATTAACGATGGATTTGTTCTGTATGACGTTGAATGCGAATCCCATTTGATAAAAATTCGTTAGAGATTTAAGTTTCTTTCTGTGAAGGAACCCATAAAATATTAAATACGATACTTCAGGATGAGTATGTAGGTTAAATTCGCTCGTCAACATTTGGATGAGACAGAAACCTGTCTTTTCACACAATTCACTTTGCATACGAGCAGCGGCGATCAATAGAAATAACTGCGTTGTAAAAACGCTATGAAGCATTCTCAAGACGTATATTTTCGGTTGAAATTGACAGATTAGTATAGTGGGGAATTTCAGTGAGTAACCTGTGCCAAAACAAAAACTGATTGCTATTATATGATACTTTTTTTAACGGAAAAAACATTCATCGATGTGGCAGGATAAACACAAAACACTTTCTATGAAAAGTAATTAGGCTCCAGAGTTGTATCATAAATGAGAAAGCAGTCTATCTTGAATCTGGATCACCAGTCAAGTGAAGGAAAGCATGTATACTGTCCCTAAAATGTTATGCTTTGGTGTTCTGCTCCAACAAAGTGTGTCTGCTTTAGTCTGGAGTTTCTTTGTGATGGGAAAGTGAGAAGAAGAGGCATACAACTATCAGAAACATGTGTGTGAGAGAAAGCTTACTGTCATGTGTGTGTGTGTGTGTGTGTGTGTGTGTGTGTGTGTGTGTGTGTGTGTGTGTGTGTGTGTGTGTGAGAGAGAGAGAGAGAGAGAGAGAGA
>CM065718.1:20135858-20143358 GCA_033310375.1 Conus canariensis
ATTTTTTAACAACTCTCCAGTTATTCCATCCGGCCCAGCAGCTTTTCTAATCTTTATCTTTCTAATTGCTAAAATAACTTCTTCCTTTGATATTGGTCGGTTGAAATAAACATCATTACCATCAACATTCAATTCGTCCTCGTCTGGTTCACTTTCTTTTTCGAGCAAAGTTTTGAAGTGTTCAAACCAGTTGTCCAAAGTGATATCGTTGCTAACGTGTTTCCGTTTACATGAAAGTTTATTGACATTTTCCCAAAATTGCTTTTGATTATTCACCGAAGATAACAGTTCATCTAAAAACGATTTGTGGAAATCCTTCTCTTTGCGCTTTAACAAATGTTTGTACTCTCTACGTGCAATACAAAAAGCATTTCCGTCTTCAGAATATCCTGTTCGACGGGATATTCTGTAAAGCTTTCTTAAATTTTTCTTTGCTGCCTTACATTCATGATCATACCAGTCATCTAATTTATCATTATCACCAATTCTGATCTGCCTATTCATGCATTCAGCACTTCGTTTAATGCAATCGTTAAATATAGACAAAGCTTCGTCAATATCATAATCAATTAAACTTACAGCTAACTCTAGCATTCTACGAGATTCCTCAGACTGCATTGAGTCAATAAACACCGGTGATGCATTATTGTTCCAAACTATCCTATTTAAAGTTTGTTTCTCTTCTTGAGATTTCATACTGTCATGCTCTCCCGAAAAAGTTAAATGTAATTCAAGTGGCATATGATCTGAATGAAACATATCACGAATATTAAGTTCACAGAAAGATTCAAACATAGCAAACATGTCACTCGACATTAAAAAGTAATCGTTAACACTACTACCTGAATCTGAGATGTATGTGTAGCAACCATAGCGGTCGCCATTACATGCACCATTCAGAATACGTAAATCAAATGTAGTACATAAATTCAACATAAGTTTACCATAACTATTCAACACTTTGTCTTGAGATTTCCTGTTTGCGTTGATCGAACTACTTGTTTTTAATGACTCAACAAAATTTTCACTGCATAAATCATTTATATTTATATCGGCAGTTCGACTGTTGAAATCCCCTGACAACACTAAGTAAACATCATGAAATGCAACAGAACAATCTGCCAGGCATTCTTCCAAAAGACTAATGCCATTGTGTACATCCAAAAAAGAATAAAATGGTGACCCTTCAGGCGGAACATATACACACATATACAACATATCCTTCATGGTGCCTAATACAGCTCTGTCTATGTGAAAAACAATAATATTATTGTAATCTACGTCAAGAGAACGAACAAACGGGGCATACACTCTCTTTATTAGGCACACAACTCCACCCGAAAAACGACCATGTTTAGAAAACTTAATAGCAGGTTTACCGAAAATTATGTAATCAACAAATAAATCTGATTGAAATGTTTCTATAAAGGTTTCAGCAAGACAAATTATGTCAAAGGAACGAACATAAGAAAGGAAATCTTTATGTCTTAGTTTAGGAAGCAGGCCGTTGACATTCCATTGCAAGACTTTAAAATGCTTAACTGAAAATGCACGTGCGTTACAATCGGAATCAAGTTGACCTGACACAGAATGCGTTCCTGAACTTTTTTGCACGGCTGCACGGCCTGTACCCTGTTTGTTCACACTTTCCTCTCTGTCACTGACAACTTCACGAGCATTCAACATACAGGCACGTGCAGTGTCAGCCACATAACAGCTCACAAATGGTTCCGCAACCGGTGTCCGTTTTTTGGTTGCTCCCTCTAAATTAAATGCAGAAGAGAAACTATTTACAGAACAAAAATTTGAAAAAACACCTCCACAAGAAGAGCGGCCGATATCCTATTTGATATCTTTCAGGTTGCCCTCTGAGTCCACAGAAAATTTAGTTCCATCTATTACAAGATGGTTGAAAACCATAGACGCCTTTTTGTTTTCTGCTCTAGCTTTCTTCAAATGGGGCAGCAGTTTGCGTCTTACTTCCCTCACCCTGAAAGAAAAATCTTCTCCAATAAAAATACTAGTACCTTTTAGTTTCCCTCTTGCCCTGAGTATGTCCACCTTGTCCTTGAAGAAGGTACAGCACCCGATTATTGGAGAGTTGGGCCTCTGGTTCAGGCGATGCAGGCGGTCAAAACGAACGTCTTTGGCCAGCTCCAGCCTGTCAGTGAAGAGTTCCCTGACTGCAGCCTCCAGGTCATCTGCCGTCTCCTTCTCTGCTTTCTGAAGTCCGTGGATGATGACGTTATTTCGCTTCGACCTGCATTCCAAATCGTCGGTCTTCCTCTCCATCTCTTCGATCCTCTTCTCCAGGCGGACGTTACTCTCCCTCAGTGCGGCATTTTCCTCTCGTAGACGGGTACATTCTTCCTTCATGCTCTTCATTTCCGCATGCAGCACATCAAAACCGTCTTTGAGGCCTCTGATGTCATCCCTCACCGCGTCAAACTTCATGTTCAGCTGATAGAGCATGGACATGACATCGTTGGAACTCTGATCTCGGTTCTGGGATGAAGCATCCGGTGCTGGTGTGTCTCCAACACTAGCACGAGGCGAACGTGATGACTGGGATCCAAGTTGTGTTTGTTTCGTAGAAGTACGGGGTCCTGGATTTAATTCGACGTCGCCGCATTGAAACAACAACAAACTCCCCAGAAGAAATACGAGAGGAGGAAACCACACACGACACCGGTAGTCTTGGTTTTCAATGTCAGTCCCAGTCTTGGTAATCTTGAATTTGCGCGTTTCTTCATAAATGCTATAAAAACAAAAAGAAAGAGTCCACATCGCTGCCTGAAAACCAATGTTTCTGAAGGCATGGCACCTAATTACAATGTCTGCCACAGATTAAGCAACAACAACGCGTATAACGCTTACAGTTGGCTAATTTCCGTCAGACGCGATCGCAAAGCCTGCTCACCGGCTGACTTCCACTCCAGCTCCCCCGAGAGAGAGAGAGAGAGAGAGAGAGAGAGAGAGAGAGAGAGAGAGAGAGAGGGAGAGAGAGAGAAAAAAAACAGACAGAGAGAGAGAGAGAGACAGACAGACAGACAGACAGACAGAGAGAGACAGAGAGACAGAGAGAGAATGAAACCATAGTCAATCTACAGTGATCTACACTACAGTGATCTACAGTGTCGAAAGCAATTCATGCACAATATGCATGTTGTTAGGATTAACACAAACCTCATATATATATATATATATATATATATATGTGTGTGTGTGTGTGTGTGTGTGTGTGTGTGTGTGTGTGTGTGTGTGTGTGTGTGTGTGTGTACATACATATATATATATATATATATATATATATAGAGAATGGTACTGAGGATCAGCGCAATCTTAAAAAAAGTGCTCAACCACAGTGGGAGCGACATTTGTTACATTAAAAGCAAGTTAAAATCAAGCTTCTAAAAACATCTACAAATTTGTTTCACGCTGTGCGGTCGTCAGGATGTGATGAGCTTGTGTTGCCAGTGCCACGTATATATATAGCTAGCTGGTTTGCTGTTGTTTTTTCCCGTGCTACATGTGTTTCTCAGGTGTTGGTTTTTTTCGCTGATAGAAACTTCCATCTGTGTCTGCAATTGTTAACCATTTCTGTTCTAACATTTAGAGTTGCCAACTGTGGTTTACATAGTATAATGTATTTCTCTGTTAGGCATAGATTGCATTTTTTTGAAATGTTGTTGTATGATGCTGCTCTTTTTAAAATTTTCCAAGATATGTTGTAGTCTATGTTTTTTTCTTTAAGTTTCCAAATGTATTTACTCAATTCTGTTTGGTTTTTGTATCTTTCTTTGTTGAATGATTGTTTATGGTTTGCATATCTAGTTTTGAATTGGTTTTCCGTGATACCTACATATGATTCTTTTGCGTTCTCTGATGTTACAGTGGCTTGGTACACAATGTTGTTATAAAGGCATTTGTTGCTTAGGGGGCACTGTTCTTTTTTGGTACAGTTACAAGATTTCCTTTCGTTACCCTCCTTTTTTTCTGTGCTGCTTTTCATTTTGTTTGCTGAATCGATGGCATTTTTAAGGTTTGGCATACATGAATATGATAATTTGATGTTGTTTTTGTTGAATATCTTGAATAATTTATGGTCTTTTGGGAAAGATGATGTCAAGATTTTAAAGAATTCTTTCCCTACATTTGTTTTAACTCTTGCATCATATGGGGGATTGTACCATATGATATTCCTTTTCCTGTTCTTTCTGCATCTTTTTGTATCATTGTCTGGATCGTATCTTAGTTTGTATCTTATGCCTTTATAACAACATTGTGTACCAAGCCACTGTAACATCAGAGAACGCAAAAGAATCATATGTAGGTATCACGGAAAACCAATTCAAAACTAGATATGCAAACCATAAACAATCATTCAACAAAGAAAGATACAAAAACCAAACAGAATTGAGTAAATACATTTGGAAACTTAAAGAAAAAAACATAGACTACAACATATCTTGGAAAATTTTAAAAAGAGCAGCATCATACAACAACATTTCAAAAAAATGCAATCTATGCCTAACAGAGAAATACATTATACTATGTAAACCACAGTTGGCAACTCTAAATGTTAGAACAGAAATGGTTAACAATTGCAGACACAGATGGAAGTTTCTATCAGCGAAAAAAACCAACACCTGAGAAACACATGTAGCACGGGAAAAAACAACAGCAAACCAGCTAGCTATATATATACGTGGCACTGGCAACACAAGCTCATCACATCCTGACGACCGCACAGCGTGAAACAAATTTGTAGATGTTTTTAGAAGCTTGATTTTAACTTGCTTTTAATGTATATATATATATATATATATATATATATTGAATATTGAATTGAATATATATATATATTATGAACAATATAAAAAAAAGTCCTTAAAAATCTGAAGGTGCTCAACCCCTTGGGGAGCAACATCTGTTAAAAAATATTTTAAAAAATGAAGTATTAAAATCTACAAGCTTGTTTCTAGCGTTGCTATCTTCAGGATATATACATACATATATATATTATATATATATATATACATAATTTCATGACAATATGTACAGCCTAACAGAGAGAGGTATTTCAAATGCGGTTGGGAAAATACAAATAATCACCTATCTAATAGAAACCTTCTTTGAGTTCTTTTAAACTGGATTTTATTCCTCATAGTTTTCGAATTTGTTGGTTATCTGGACTGTATGTTTCTACGTTTTTGGTTGTTTTTTTTGCAACTATATTCAAACATATCATTTCTTGGTATAGCGAAGATAATAAATGATTGTGGTCTTTGGTGAATACTTTTAAATGTGTCTTTTATAATCTTAAGAGCCTTTTCGTTTATAACATCATGTATACATTGTTCCTTAACGAACTAAAGTCTGTTGTGGAAAAGTAGTACTTTGGAATCTCCAAAAGTTAAGAAGCATTATTTTAGCACCACTAATTTTAATTCTCTGATATACATAATTATTTTCCATGAATAATTTCGGGATGTCTTCTCTGTAGCTGTGACATACTATTGATTCGTGACCGATTATTGATAGATTGGGAACACACAAGAAGAGCTTTTGAGAATGGGTAACAATGACATTTTCAATCTTGACCAACTCAAGTTCTTTCAAAGACGATTACACTGGGAAGCTGTGTGGTCGGTTCATGATAAATCCGCGTCTATAAATGTCCCAGTCAAATGTCCATGAGTAATCTTTGTCCATGATAAATTTATGATAATCTTTTAATGGATGCTCGACATCTAGTATTTTATGAGAGATGATTTTCTTTTTGCTCAGTTGTATTGTCCTATATGAACAATGGGTGACATTTTTACTTCATCTTTCGCCTTTTTTTTCGTACACTTACATACATGAATTTAGTTCTCTTTGCATATTAAGACATGATGTAGCTGGGTCCAGTTAATTACTATATGTCATTTTGGAGTTTCTTTGCAAGTCCACGGATATCTGAATCGGTGGAATAGAGAGATGTATCATCTGCAAACATTTCGCATTTACATGTAACAAAAAGGCAAACCATCGATCGAGACAGAGAACAAAAGAGGGCCTAACACAGACCCTTGTCGTACTCCATACCTGAAAAACATAGTTTGACATCGTATTATGAACTACCACTGATTGGTTCCCAACATGATTGATAATGGAATATTAATTAATTCATTTCTTGTGTGTGTGTGTGTGTGTGTGGTGTGTGTGTGTGTGTGTGTGGTGCGTGCGGCGGTGGTGTGTGGTGCGCTGCACTATGTGATCTCTGTGCACATGCCAACTCAGATCTGCATGCTGAACCCACGCGCCGCACACACACACACACACACACACACACACACACACACACACACACACACACACACACCAATCTGTGATCGTCATCAGAATGTACATGCATCCTGCTCTGGAATCACAAATCTGGTGAAGTGGTGGAATAAGAGGACATCAAGTGTTAACTCAGTAAAGGTACAAAAAAGTGGAACTTACCCTGGGCTTACACCAACCAGCACTAACACCAAGGAAGGCACACATGGATACACAACCAAGTGCGTAAGGAGATCGTGCATGCAGATAGTACTGCCAGAAGAAACACTTCAACACCAGAAGATCTGGCAATGACGTTGTACACGGCGGCAGGCCACACACAAAAAAAATCATGGTCGGGAGGACTCGTGACTTCTGCAGCATGGAAGTGTGGTTTACTGGATAGAGTGGATGACTGAGAATGCACGACAATGCACAAGAGACCTACAGAATGAGGAAAACAAAAACATCCAGGGGTCATCAGGAAGGTGATCATGCATGAGTCCACGCACAAAACTTCACTCAGCTTCACCAGTCAAAAAAACAAAAAGGATTCTGACTGACCTCACCCTGCCACATGAAAGCAGAGGGAGGAAACTCACATCTGCCAAACTGAGAAGTATGCAAGTCTGGCCAGCAGCTTTGGGAATTTGACATCCCAGCCGAAGCCCTCTTTATAAATGTTTGGTTGGGAGACAAGGTTCTCGCTTTGGAGGTTGGAGGCTTGTGAGAAAACCACATCCTTAAAGTCAATGGTGGAAGTGGCTGAAAAAAGATTCAGCAAAATCTGTTAGAGGAGGAACAAAATAAAGAATTTAAAAGACTTAAATTCCCAACTTAGAACAGGTGTCCAGTATATATGTGGATGAGCGTTTCCATGGAGGACAAACGAAGCACTACAAACACACACTTAAACCCTCACCCAAATGCTGTAACATCGCCCCTGCCTCCTGGAAAAAAAGCTAGGCAAGATCGCTCAACCTGGCGCTCCATGATCAAATCCGGAGTGAAAGACTTTGAAACGAGCCTAGTTGAGGCACAGATGCAAAAAAAAACATCTCGAAAAAAAAACAACACAACAACAGAGCAAGCACCAATTTTAGTCTGGCTCACCTCCAAGTTTGCCCAGTCGACACTGCAACAGACAAGTCAATGCGAGGATCGGCCATGTTCGTACCTACACCACCACCTAGT
>CM065718.1:20145858-20148358 GCA_033310375.1 Conus canariensis
AGAGAGAGAGAGAGAGAGACGGGGATATTAAGGAATTGACATTTACCAGCCAAAGGCCGCTTACTCAGTGTTTATCTCGTTCAGGGATTAGAGCAATAGGTCTGGACATACTCAAGTTGAATTACACATTCATCTCTCTCTCTCTCTCTCTCTCTCTCTCTCTCTCTCTCTCTCTCTCTCTCTCTCTTTTCAAATAAGATATCAAAACTTGTAATGCCCAAGCATGGTCTCCTCTCTCTCTCTCTCTCTCTCTCTCTCTCTCTCTCTCTCTCTTCTTTTCAAATAAGATATCAAAACTTGTAATGCCCAAGCATGTGTCTCTCTCTCCTCTCTCTCTCTCTCTCTCTCTCTCTCTCTCTCTCTCTCTTCTTGTTAGAATAGAAGTAAAGTTATAGGTGCGTTGGAATGTGTTTTGTTTTTCTTGGTGAGGGTGTAGGTTTCATTGTTGCTTGTTTGTGATCCCTAGAAGTGGGTGTTAAAATGTACAAGGCAAAAGAAAGTGTTTGTGTTCGAGAATGCATGTATTTGAAAGAGAGAGAGAGAGAGAGAGAGAGAGAGAGAGAGAGAGAGAGAGAGAGAGAGAGAGCCCAGACGAGTATGTGTGTGTGTGTGTGTGTGTGTGTGTGTGTGTGTGTGTGTGTGTGTGTGTGTGTGTGTGTGTGTGTGTGTGCGTGCATATTTGAATCATTAAATGAGAGACAGAGGGAAGGAGAGAAAGAGAAAGAGACAGAAGCAGAGACAGAAACAGAGGGAGAGGGAAAGTCGTATGTTTTTAACCCATCATAACATAAACAAACTGAAGTGAAGTACACAAGTTTTTTTTTCTTAACTTACGAAAATCCTCAATGAAGTTTCCCTTGGTGTGTATCTGAGTCGGTACATGGAACGTAGTAGGGGGACACGCAGCTTTCACTACATCCAATATATATATATATATATATATATATATATTATATATAGGACAACCGTAGGCGAAAATTATGGTGTACCCCCAGCTCTCAAAACGTCGACTTTTGGCAAGTGAAATCGAATTTGTTCGTTCCTACTTTCAACATGCCTAAGGGGTCTTTCCGTGTTAGTCTTGGGTACAAGAATCTAAAAACGACAAGCAAAAGGTCTTTCCAATTTACCAAAGTAAAAGTCAACTGACAGACACACTGAGAGGATAATATGTATAAGAAGCCTCCATCGTTCTAAGGGTAATATAATTAGCCAGTAGGAACAGACTCTTTAGTCTGGCTAATCAGTGCACAACTGCGTATAGTAACGTCTCCTGCCACAACTGTAACACATTTCATGGAGGAAAAGGTCAGGCATCCAGCTGATCATGCTACCAATTGCATACAGTCTAAAACCATGTTTGCAAAAACAAACATGCATGTGTCTTTTTTGCTGTTGTGTGTATGTAATTGAGTGTTAAAAAAAGCCGTTTCTTTGCAAGGTGCTTCTGAGTTGATTTGCACTTCAGCTTCTTTTCAGGCACACTTCAATCTCTTTCACTCTTTGACTTACAATTGCTAACAATCACATCAAGACAAAACACACAAGCAAAAAAGGACAACATGAATCACTTCTTCACTTGTAGGTCTAAGCTGAAAAAACATGTTTCTGTATTCTCAATTTACAAGTGTTTTAACCCCTCACCCCCATTGCCCAGGAAGACAGTAACACACTTCATACTTCAATTCTTTTTTGTCCAAACACTTCTGTCACGGTTGGTTATTCCTCCTTATACGGTCCTAGACCAGTAGCTAGAGAGATCTGCGGCCCACCCACCCTTCACCTAGACCCCCACTCTACTCCATATCCACCCTTTTTTTTTTTTAAAGAATTGTGGCGGCATTCTCATGTCAGATGACAGTTTTCAGACGAAGCTGAGAATAACACACCCTTCACAGCTGGTTTTTGTGGATGGTCTTTTGACAGCCATATGTGATCATGTCCCATAAGGGTGATGATTTATATGAGGCAGTTTTTAGCTCCTTCTTTTTTTTCTTCTTTTTTTTCTTCATTTGTTTCTTCTTGTTGTTACTTGCTTATGCTTTTTGTGATTTATTTTCAGATATATTTGAAAATAGTTGGACATTTGAGAAAGCTCAAATCTTTGTCAAGTCAAACAGCCGTCTTTGTTTTTAGTTCAGTCCAGGATGCATCTCTTGCAAAATTCCAAAAATGACCACACCTTAGTCAAAACTGTTTTAAGTGAAAACTCTTTGTTAAAGCAGTACTACATTACGGGAGTATGCAGCAACTAATTTAAAAATGCCTTTTCAAACGTCTGCTTTAAAAATAAATACTTGCAGGATATAGGGTGTAATCAGATTGATACCAAATTTTCTAACATTACTCTTGATAAGCCTGATTGTTAATTCAATTGAGGTCTTGCGTTTCCTTGTAGAATTGAAAAAAAGAAAAACCCTGTCACATCATTGTGAGAGAAAGTGTCCGTTTTCCTAATCCTTGTTAATTCACTGCAGCTTGATGGATTTCTCCTTGAGTT
>CM065718.1:20163358-20170858 GCA_033310375.1 Conus canariensis
CATCCAGTCCACCACTTCACCATCACCCTGCCTCTCAGGTCAACCCCCAGCTGTGTGTCTGACGTGACAACAACATGTGCGGATAGACAGGCAGGTCTGTCAGTCAGGTTACTGGGCATTGGGGGCAGAGTGTGTGTGCGTGGGGGGTGGGGGGGTGGGGGGGTAAGGCATGTGGCAACACCTTCGTGTGAAGCGATTTTGTCAGGGGCTTGTTATGATGGCTAGGCCATTGGTGTAGTCATAAGGGACCATTCTCAGGAGCGTGGATGACACACTGGATCATGTGACTATTAGAGTGGTGAGTTTCTTTCCTACTTTTCTTCCTCCTTTCACTCATTAATTAATTAATTAATTCATTCATTCATTCATTCATTCGCTCTTTGGTTCTTTTTCTTCTTTATATAATCTTTATATCTAAGTGTTATTATGGTTGTTGATGCTTCTATATATGTCCATACATTGCACCATCAAAGTCATGGACAAGCATTAAAAAATGTATGGATTCTTTTTACTCAGTAGTTTTGTCATCTTTACCTGAGGTAAGCCACTGGGATGTCATACATAATGACAATCTAGGAATTTTGGAAAGAATACCTACCTACCTATCTACCTAAATATATACATACATACACGCATACATACATGCATGCATACATGCATGATGGATTCTCCCATCATGTTCAACAGATGAGTAGGCAAGCAGATGACTTGTTGATGTGGGTCCTCATTGGGAATGAAGACCAATTGCTGAGGCACAAAGTCGTCCACAGACACCACTTCATGGAATGGAGTCCTGCAAGGATATATGCATGCCTACATGCATACACACATGCAGAGTGTGTGTGTGTGAGAGAGAGAGAGAGAGAGAGAGAGAGAGAGAGAGAGAGAGAGAGAGAGAGAGAGAGCACATCAAAATTTCATTGTCAAGCTGCCAGCATGGTAACCCCAACCACAGGCGATCAATCAATCGTGATCCAATCTACAACCTCACCAGCACCCTGTCTCTCAGTCTGACCCCCCATTTGTGTGTCTGACGTAACAACAACAACAACACGTGCAGTCATAGAGACAGGGTCGTCGGTCAGATTATTGGGCATTGAGGGGAGGGGGGGGGGGGGGAGAGCCATGTGCCAACACCTTAGCGTGAAGTGATTGTGTCAGGGTTGATGAGGATGTGGCTTGGCAGACATGGTGCACTGTTTAGCTCCAATGAAAAGGTATCTGAGGAGTCTGGTTGACAGTCAAGGATCATTGTGCTGAGAAAAAGGTGTGAGTTTTTTGTGCTAGCATGGTTTTTGTACTCCCAGGGTTTACTTTACAATGGGAACAAAGAAATGCTGTGTGTGTGTGTGTGTGTGTGTGTGTGTGTGTGTGTGTTGTGTGTTGTTGTGTCTGTCCGTGGTCAAAATGTGTTCCACTCGATCCAGACAAAACTACAGGGAAGATCTCTCTGAAAATTTGTAGGTATGTTCATTATGGGTCACGGATGATGCCCATGTGTTACTTTACCGTTATAGCCGTTACTTATGGCCATAATGGCCCATAACGGTTTTCCTTCTTTATGGAATATATCAGAAAGTACTTGGCCGATCTTTTCGAAAACTTGTGGGTATGTTCATTATGGGTCGCGGATGATGCCCGATGCATTATTTTACTGACTAACAGCTATAACGGCCCATAACGGTTTTCCTTCTTTATAGAATATCTTAGAAAGTAATTAGCCAATCTTTCTGAACATTTGTAAGTATGTTCATTATGGGTCACAGACCATGCCCAATATATTATTTTACCGTTATAGCTGCTACTAATGGCTATAATGGCCCACAACAGTTTTCTTCTTTATGGAAAATCTCAGAAAGCACTTGGCCAATCTTTCTGAAAATTTGTAGGTATGTTCATTATGGGTCACAGATAATGGCCGGTATTTACCGCCCAACGGCCCAAAATGTTTTTTCCTGTTTATGGAATATCTCACGCGTTTTTAAGATAAACTGGGAGTACGTTTATATGCTTTGCATCTTGTTATGATTTATCTTGAGAGTTGGTTTTCTTTTTTGTGTCTGTCTGTCTTTCTGTCTTTTATTAATGGCTTGGCAAAGAAAGAGACAGACAGATAGAGAGAGAGAGAGAGAGAGAGAAGATAGATAGATAGATAGATAAATAGATAGATAGATAGATGGCTGGCTGGCTGGATATACTGATATATTCATACGTACATACATTCACACACACACACACACACACATACACACATGCGCACACACACCACACACACACTCACTCACTCACACATACATACACACATACATACATACAGAGAGAGAGAGAGAGAGAGAGAGAGAGAGAGAGCGAGAGAGAGAGAGAGCAGAGACAGACAGACAGACAAACAGAGACAGACAGACAGACAGAGACGGAGTGACAGAAAGAGAGAGAGAGAGAGAGAGAGAGAGAGGAGAGAGAGACAGAGACAGACAGACAGACAGACAGAGAGACAGCACATCAAAATTTCATTGTCAAGCTGCCAGCATGGTAACCCCAACCACAGGCGATCAATTAATCGTGATCCAATCCGCCACCTCACCAGCAACCTGTCCCTCAGCCTGACCCCCACGTATGTGTCTGACGTAACAACAACACGTGCAGTCAGAGAGACAGGGTCGTCGGTCAGATTATTGGGCACTGGGAGGGAGAGGCATGTGGCAACACCTTAGCGTGAAGCAATTGTGTCAGGGTTGATGGTGTTGTGGATCGGCAGACATGTTGGCTGTTTAGCTCCAACGGGATAGTATCTGAGGAGTCTGAAAGACAGTCTAGGATCATTGTGCTGAGAGAAAGGTGGGGTTTTGTGCTGGCATGCTTTTTGTTGTTGTTGTTGTTGTTGTTGTTGTTGTTTTGTTTACGTTAAGAGATGTATTCATTTTTTTCTTTCTGTCTATCTTTCTGTCTCTGTCTCTCTTTGTCTGTCTATGTCTTTGTTTTTCTCTCTGTCTCTGTCTCTCTTTGTCTGTCTCTGTCTCTCTTTGTCTGTCTCTGCCTCTGTCTGTCTGTCTCTGTCTGTGTGTCTGTCTGTCTATCTGTCTGTCTGTCTCTCTCTCTGTCTCTTTCTTCCCCCCCCTCTCTCTCTCTCTCTCTCTCTCTCTCTCTCTCTCTCTCTCTCTGCTGTTTTCTTATTTATGTTATTTAGCAAATATTTCCATTAAAAAAAGGAAGAATGATGGTAGAATTGAAACGAACATGTCATTTTTTGTACACGTCTAAATATCATATCATCAAAATGAGGGAGAATTTTTTTTTCAATCTTGGATTCTTTAATAACAGTATTATTCTTTCTTTTTTTTTGACAAATATTCCATGAAACAAACCAGCTGCCATGCCTTAGATGATAAGTTGAGCATTTGGAAGATTCTCTCTCTCTCTCTCTCTCTCTCTCTCTCTCTCTCTCTCTCTCTCTTCTCTCTCTCTCTCTCTCTCTCTCTTCAGCCGCGCTTCCTCTAATTTCTGCTGTCGCTTCTCATTTGCTGAAAAATGAGTTGTGCAAGTCTGGAATTGGACGGTGGCTTGCTTGTCTGGCATTCTGTGTTTACTCTTATAGGAGCCTTGTGGAGATTAACATATGTGCTCCTGCATGTTTGAGCGTGGTGGTCTCTACAGAAGGAGGAGACCTTTTGTTCTGTTTCTTTTCTTCGGTTTTCTATCCTCTCTTTTCTTGTGAAATGTCTTACTAAGTTTGAATGTGCAGCAAGAGACCCAGAGTGGGAGAAAAAGGGGAGACAGGAGCAGAGAGACAGGAGAAAGGAAAAGAATTCAGAATTCAGAGAGAGAGAGAGAGAGAGAGAGGGAGAGGAGCAAAGTACATGTATGCAAATAGTAACAGTATATCGTCAAAGTCATCGGCCCCCAAAACACACACACACACACACACACACACACACACACACACACACACACACACACACACACACACACAAGTCATTCGCACAATTATTTTCTTTATTCTTAAACGTTCTCGTGAGAAATCCCGTTTACTGGCAGCAAATTGTGCCAGAGCTATATTCAGCAATCCCTACACCAGTTCATTGTACTATATTATACAAAATACTGTATTTGGCCAAAGATCAAGATTTTTTACATACAGTTTTACTTATTGCAAACCCATGCCTCTCTGTCTCTCTCTCTCTCTCTCTCTCTCTCTCTCTCTCTCTCTCTTCTATATATATATATATATATATATATATATATATATAGACAGTATTAAAACGTCCTTAAAAAATCTGAAAGGGCTCAACCCCTTGGGGAGCAACATTTGTTAAAAAATATGTTAAAAATGGAGTGCTAAAATCAATCGACAAGCTTGTTTCAAGATATAAGATATATATCTCTCCTCAGGATGTCTTTTTTGTGGCACGCCAACGATCTTTTATGGCGTGCGAGACCTGATTTCATCTCAGTGTGTTCGTGCCGATCTCGTTTGCTGCACGTGAGGCCTGTGGTTTTTGTTAGGGCCTGTTCAGGGGGAATGTGCCAGCAAAGATTTCCACTTGTGCCTGCAATTATTCACTATTTCTACTTTTGTGTTCAGAGTTGCTAAGTATGGTTTGCATAATATTAACCATTTTTCTGTGGAGCATAGATTGCATTTTTTGGAAATATTGTTGTATGGTGTTGCTCTTTTTATGATTTTCCATGATATGCTGTAGTCTATTTTTTATCTTTGAGTTTCCAGATGTATTTACTCAGTTCTGTTTGATTTTTGTATTTTTCATTTTTGAATGATTGTTTATAGTTTGCGTATCTGGTTTTGAAAGTGTTTTCAGTAATCCCTATGTATGTTTCTTTTTCATTTTCTGATGTTACCATAGCTTGGTATACAATATTGCTGTGAAGACATTTGTTGCTTAGGGGGCACTGTTCTTTTTTGGTGCAATTGCAAGATGTCCTTTCAGCACCCTTCTCTTTTGTGTTGCTTTTCATTTTGTTAGATGAGTCAATTATGTTTTTGAGGTTGGGCATACATGAGTATGATAGTTTAATGGTGTTTTTGTTGAATATTTTGGACAGTTTGTGTTCTTTTGGAAATGATGTTGTCAAGATTTTAAAGAATTCTTTTCCTACATTTGTTTTTACTTGTCCATCATATGGTGGGTTGTACCATATGATCTTCCTTTTTCTGTTTTTCTTATTTCTGTTCGTGTTATTGTCTGGGCTGTATTGTAGTTTGTAATTGTAACCACTTTTTTGTAATGCTTCTTGGTATTCTGTTGCTGCATCATTGAATGCATTTTCATTGCATGATAGGTTGGATAGTCTCTTGTTTATCCCATTGGGTATTGTTTTTAGTATAGATGGTGGGTGGTTGCTTTTGATGTTTACACAGATTGGTATGTCATTGGGTTTTTTGTATGGTTTGTACACATTGTCATTGAGGTCTAATGTTATATCTAGGTAATTCACTACTTTTTTATTTGCTTCTATTGTGATTTTTAAATTGTGGTTTTTGAAGATCTTACATAATTCTTTTTTCTTGTTTTCTATAGTTCTTGGATTATTGTTTAATGCAGCGAGGCTGTCATCTCTGTACAAACCGACCTGTTTTCCAAGTTGTTTTTGGATGTTGGATATCATGAACAGTCCGACTAGTTCACATGTTTCGGCACCATCATACGATCCCATGGTTACATCAAATGTGGAGTTTTTGTTCGTTTTTTTTTAATCCAAGTTTCATTTCTGCTGTGGAGTAAGGTTTTCTTGGTGTGGAAAATAATCTCCATTTCTGACTCTGTTATTTTTGTGTATTTGTTGGCAAATTTCAAAGCTTTGGTGAGTAGTTCTTCATCTATGGATGGGTAGAAATCTACTATGTCAAATGTGATAAACACTGTATTTCTCCGTTTTTTGAGTTCCTTAAACCATTGGATGACTTCATAGCTATTTTTCCAAAGGTTGTATTCAGTGTTTGATTTTACATCTTCTATAGCCTTTTCCAAAATTCTCTTGCTTATTTGGCCCAGTTCGGATTTAGATGGGTTTATTAGTCTACATGTTGGGTTGTTTTGGAAGTTGGGTTTGTGGTCTTTAAGTGTTATGAAGGCTTCTTTTGTTGCTGTTGCCTCTACCCTGTCGCTTAACTCCATGCAGTGTGCAAGCTCTTTTTCTTTTTTGCGGATGTTGCTGTGTGTGGTTTTATCAGCTTTCTTGTAATTTTTCTGAATGTTTTTGTTTAGGAGTTGGGAGTATTCATTTAATTCCATTTTGTAAAAATTGCTAGTTTTATCAGCCTTTACGAATATCTTTTTATCATTTTAAATTTGTTTTATATCATTTGCTAGTGATGTTTGGAAGTTGGTGTTTGATTTCTTAAATTTTATGTTGGCTATCAATCCCTTCATTTTGTCTTCAAAAGTTTTCATTTCATCTATTGTCAGAGGTGATCGCCATGATTTGAAGCCATATGTGTTTTTGTCTTCATTCTTTGCATTTGGATTTAGGAAGAAGAACGCCTTCCATCTCATGTTGCGTACAAATTTCTCGGTTTGTTCTATCAGGTTTTTAGTGTAAGTTTGTGGATTTGAAAATGATATGTTTTTAGTAGATTGCCTAAAGTTGATTTTCTGCATTTTAGATTTTGTCAGGTCACAGTGCTCGACGTGAGGAGCAATTATCATAGACAGTATTAAAACGTCCTTAAAAAATCTGAAAGGGCTCAACCCCTTGGGGAGCAACATTTGTTAAAAAATATTTTAAAAAATGGAGTGCTAAAATCAATCGACAAGCTTGTTTCAAGATATAAGATATATATCTCTCCTCAGGATGTCTTTTTTGTGGCACGCCAACGATCTTTTATGGCGTGCGAGACCTGATTTCATCTCAGTGTGTTCGTGCCGATCTCGTTTGCTGCACGTGAGGCTTGTGGTTTTTGTTAGGGCCTGTTCAGGGGGAATGTGCTAGCAAAGATTTCCACTTGTGCCTGCAATTATTCACTATTTCTACTTTTGTGTTCAGAGTTGCTAAGTATGGTTTGCATAATATTAACCATTTTTCTGTGGAGCATAGATTGCATTTTTTGGAAATATTGTTGTATGGTGTTGCTCTTTTTATGATTTTCCATGATATGCTGTAGTCTATTTTTTTTATCTTTGAGTTTCCAGATGTATTTACTCAGTTCTGTTTGATTTTTGTATTTTTCATTTTTGAATGATTGTTTATAGTTTGCGTATCTGGTTTTGAAAGTGTTTTCAGTAATCCCTATGTATGTTTCTTTTTTCATTTTCTGATGTTACCATAGCTTGGTATACAATATTGCTGTGAAGACATTTGTTGCTTAGGGGGCACTGTTCTTTTTTGGTGCAATTGCAAGATGTCCTTTCAGCACCCTTCTCTTTTGTGTTGCTTTTCATTTTGTTAGATGAGTCAATTATGTTTTTGAGGTTGGGCATACATGAGTATGATAGTTTAATGGTGTTTTTGTTGAATATTTTGGACAGTTTGTGTTCTTTTGGAAAT
>CM065718.1:20175858-20180858 GCA_033310375.1 Conus canariensis
GGGCATCATCTGTGACCCATAATGAACATACCTACAAATTTTCAGAACGATCGGCCAAGTACTTTCTGAGATATTCCATAAAGAAGAAAAACAGTTATGGGCTGTTATAACCATTAGTAGTGGCTATAACGGGGTAAACTAAAACATCGGACATCATCCGTGACCCATAATGAACATACCTGCTAATTTTCACAGAGATCGGCCAAGTGCTTTCTGAGATATTCCATGAAGAACAAAAACCGTTACAGGCCATTACAGCCGTTAGTAATGGCTAAAGCGGTAAAACTAAAACATCGGGCATTATTCGTGACCCATAATGAACATACCTGCTAATTTTCACAAAGATTGGCCAAGTATTTTCGGAGATATTCCTTGAAGAACAAAAACCATTACAGGCCGTTTGTCAAGGGAGTGGAACCTCTCACAAAAGACCTTAAGCGCTTAGAGACAAGGAATGTTGTACGTAGTACCGAAATAGGTAATGTACCCATTAACCAGTGTGACTTACCCATCGCACACGGTCGAACTGTGTCAGGGAGGACGAAGTGGTCAGGTGACAAATGGCACCTAAGGTAGTAAGGACCGAGTTTCGGACCTTCCCAATAGCAAAAGGGGGGAGGGATGTAACCACTAGGACCTCGGTGCATCAAGTGGGCGCTACATACTCAGTCAGCTGAGGTCGCTTTGTAAACAGCCGTTGAAGAGCAGGAGTCTTTGGCTCATTCAGATGGTATTGCCGTGGGGCACTGTGTTGGTTCTATTGTCAGGCTGGTTGAATGCGCGTGGACGTTGTCGTAGCCCTCTTTAAGATAATTACTGTGTTAAAGTGGCCCCCGAAGTCGGCGGGAATTTTCGATGTCCATCTGGTGCCAAGTGCTTGCTAATTAATTAGGTAGGGATGTGTGTAAATGCTGATGTGTCGAAGAATGTAGTGAATGGAGAATTCAGGGTACTTGTAAACAGGGGGTTTGAGAAGCAGCATGGACCAAGGCATGGCCTGAAGGGAAATCCTTTGTGTCCATCCCTATATAAACTGAGGTAGAACAACGTGAAGTGGAGAGGAGAAGACCACCACGAGAGAGAGAGAAGGTGGGCAGGACAGATTAGGGTCAAGAGAAACGTGGTCTGGGAGATAGAAGAGACAGCAAAGTCTTAGTTTAAAGACAAGCTGGAAGAGAAGAAAACTAAGTTTGAAGCCCAGAGGTGGGTGAAGACAGACAAACTGAATTTGAACCCAGAGGTTGGTGAAAGAGATGAAGAAGAAGAGTTCTACGTCAAGATCCCAGAGACGACCACAAAAACCCAGTCCTGAAACGTGGAACCAGTCAACCAAGGGCGTCACCATCAAGCAGTGCTGAAGAAGACTTGAAGAGACTTTTTTCAAGAACTGTGGTGTAGTGTGAAAGCGTGGTTGTGTGTGTGAAAACCTGGCCAGGTAAGAAGTCATTTTTATTATAACCCAAGATTAGGAAGTATTGATCTTTTATGGTTTGATTATTGCATTTTGTGTGATTGGATTCTTCATGTTTGATTATAAGTAGCATAGAAATTGTATTTCTTGTTCTCAGTTGTGTTAGGAAAGAAACGAATGCGTGACATCCCATTCCCAGAGAGAGGTGAATGTTTGGTGTCCGCATGAGTGTGCATATGCGTGTATGAGTGCAGAGATAACCTTGGTGTGTTAAGCCTGACTAATAATACATCAAGTTAGTGCACTTAAGCAATACCATCACGATTTCCCCGTCTTGGACACCATTACAGCCATAAGTAACGGCTATAATGGTAAACTAAAACATTGGGCATTATTCATGACCCATAATGAACATACCTACAAATTTTCAGAAAGATTGGCCAATTACTTTCTGAGATATTCCATAAAAAAAACTGTTACAGGCCGTTACAGCCATTAGTAATGGCTAAAACGGGGCAAACTAAAACACCAGGCATCATCCATGACCCATAATGAACATACCTGCTAAATTTCACAAAGATCGGCCAAGTACTCTCTGAGATATTCCATAAAGAAGAAAAACCGTGACAGGCCATTACAGCCGTTAGTAACAGCTATAAGGGTAAACTAAAACATTGGGCATCATCCTTGACACATAATGAACATACCTACAAATTTTCAGAAAGATCGGCCCAATAGTTTTGTCTGGAGCGAGTGGAACACATTTTGACCATGGACGGATGGACGGACGGACACACACAACATACACGCCCGCGCGCGTGCGCACACACACACACACACACACACACGCGCGCGCGCGCGCGCGCGCGCGCGCACACGCACACACACACAGCATTTCTTCGTTCCCATTCTAAAGTACTCCCTGTTCTATAAGAACTGGGAGGACAAAAAGGGAGAGACCCTGAGCTTGCATGAAATGAAACAAGAATTTCATACCGGTACCTTCAGTGTACATTACACTATCAAAACCATTGACGATAAATTACAATGAATTTTTTGGCCTGCCATATCTATTATAGTTCCATGAGCTATGCATCTTGGTATACATTTCTTACATAATGAGAAAGTGAGTGATGTAAAACTCTCTCTTTCTCTCTCTGTCTCTCTCTCTCTCTCTCTCTCTCTCTCTCTCTCTATATATATATATATATATATATATATATATATATATATTACAAACGATGATCACATACTACAGTGTAAATACATATATACAGGTTCAGCGTAAAATAACAGATTGAACATCCAGCTGATGAAGATGGCGTGTCTTGCAAAGGCTTTGTATGAGTGTAATGACAAGTTGCGCAGCATTACAATGTTAGGTAATGAAAGCAAAAGGCACAACTTGAACATATATGGATTCATGCAATTATTCTTTGGGATTAGTTTTTTTTAACACTGAACGCAAAGGGACAAAGTGGATCTCATTTTCCCCACTGGATGAACATAGTGGACACAACAACTGTGACGCAGTTGTTCTTGTATACATCAAAGCATACATCTGCATATAAGAAACACACTCTCCTCTTGTAAGTCTTGTTTTTCAAGAATATTCTTAAAATATATAAGCCAGTCGTCCGTACTAATGCTACCTACCTCGTTTGACACGTGTTTTCGTCGATCTACAGTTTAATGCATAATTCAGATGTATCATTATTCCGTGTTCTGATACATTTTGCTATAGAGAGGTGATCAGATTCTATCCTTTCCACCACATGCATTTCCAAACATGAGTGGAAAACGGACAACAAATTATCACGGGCAAAAAAAAAGAGAATAATGTACACCACTGCTTGCATCAGAAATGTAAGTAAACCGACCATCTCTGTCTCCATCACAGACACCATTGAGCACACATAGTCCCAATGAAGAACAAACGTTTAAAAGCTTTCTTCTTCTAAGCTACTTTATCTTGCGAATTTGGAATGATTCCCTCATCTACCTCATCACATACAGCAACATTACCAACAACACTGTCAATCCTCGGTAATTTATTTCCTGTCCCGCCTAAGTTACCACACACCAAAATATATCTTTCGTTACTTAGTATGGTTCCAGAAAGGATATCTTCGGGTAATTTTGTATCATTATCTATACTACTAGAGTTATGAGAAGGATGATATTCAGGTGGGATATAGAAGTAAACAGAAAGAATATCTTGATCAGTGCTGCACAATGATTTGTTTTAAGAAAAACAAAGAAAATTCCCGTGTTCAACCGCATTTCCGTTACACAAATGACAAATTCGTTTTTAACGAGGCAAAGAACTCCTCCAGAACGTCTCCCCTGCTTACACAGCTTAACTGCTGATTTACAATATGCTGTGTAATTTGGAAATGCCAAATTGATTAAAGCTATCGACGAATGTCTCTACGAATTAAACCAAGTAAGAAGATAAAACATAGGAATTAAAATCTTTATCATTCACTTTTGAGAGAACAGTCTAGTGGAAAATAATAAATATTCTTATATATTTACAAGCTCATTGTCTGGGCCATTATTTGCACCGTTGATTTTTTTTTTCAAAATTATTTCAATATGGCCATCAAATGTGTGTGACCCATTTTCTTCGGACCACACTGAATTCTGCGGCACACTAACAGATATACCAACGACGGAGAGCGCATTGTTTGCACAGCCTGTTTCTGACACGTGCTCGGCCAGTGTAATTTGTTCAGTGTTCCCCTGTGAACACCTTACCCTGGATAAAGTAGGATTACTAGTGGCTGAATTCTTTCAACACATTTGGCCAGCCTAATACCTATTTTGTCTGAACAAGAATTCTGCTTGCACCGAGGTGAAATTTAGTTCTGACAATGATGAGGTGGTCGTAGTCCATGCTGGCTCTTTTCCCAGACTCTTTTAGAAGAGGAATGTTTTTCCCCTCAGTTCTCAGACTCTGTTTCTGAAATCCACTCCAATGAAAATAGATGTCTCTTTCAGTTTACCTGTAGCTCTCAGAATGTCCTCTTTGTCTTTGAAAAAAGTACACCTGGACACAATTGGAGAGTCTTTCTTAGAAGACACATTATGAATATGGTCAAATTCACGCTCTCCAGTCAGTTCCAGATTGTCAAAAATTATTTCCTTGACAATGTCTTCACAACCCTTTCATGTTTCATGGTCTTTGCGATTATTCAATAGATGACGAGGTTGTTTCTGTTTGATCCGTCTTCAAGGTTCTGCGTTCAAAATTTTTATATTTTGGTTTCCAATGTTTTATTTTCAAACTGCAGAGCCCTTTTTGCTTGTTTTAAAATTAACATCTCCTCTTCCATTGTAGCTATTTCACATTTCAAGGTTGTGAATTCTTCTTTCAGTTCCTTGACTGTCACCTTGCATCGTGTCAAACTTTTTGTTGAAGTCATAATTCATTTTCAACAACGTGTCCATCACATCACTAACAGTGTGATCAGTCTTCCCTTCTGTGGGTTGGTGCTTTGGAGAATCCACGGTTCTCTTACCTCTCTACCTCTAATCTTGCCAGCTGAGGTCAGTCATGAATGTCGATTGTCCTTGCTTTGAACTG
>CM065718.1:20188358-20195858 GCA_033310375.1 Conus canariensis
ATATGTTTTTTTCTTTTTTTCCCCTGTCTCCCCTGCCAGTGTAGGGTGATTGTTTCTGCAAGTAAATGATTATGGAACTGCTGCCGTGCCGTGCAGTTTAATATCTATGGGACTATATCCTCAACAGCTGGGATAATAATCTGTGATCAAAGTCATACGTGGGTAATAACGTTCTGTGCATCAGGGCATTATTCATGTTTTTGCCCTTTCTTTTTCCTTCCTTTCGTCTTTTTTTTCTCACACACACACACACACACACGCATGTAGGCACCAACGCATCAAGAAAGCTGGCAGCATCTGCCCTCTAAGCATAATTTACTAATGTAGTGTGGGGGTGTTGAAAGTCAGTCTCTCTCTCTCCTCTCTCTCTCTCTCTCTCTCTCTCTCTCTCTCTCTCTCTCTCTTGTTTATTTTGTCATATTCTCTGCACTATGGTTTCAGTGTAATAACCTGCCCCTCCCTCCCACCACCATATATCCTACAATTTTATTTTATTTCATTTCATTCATTTCTCTCTCTCTCTCTCTCTCTCTCTCTCTCTCTCTCTCTCTCTCTCTCTCTCTCTCTCTCCATATTTGATTAAACGGTTTCAAAGCTGTTGTTTAAACAACTTGATGACAATCTTCTTTGTGGGCCCTCGTGCAGTCGTTTAATCCCCATCAGCACAACAAACCAACGCCGACACGAAATTGATTTGCTCCTGGGCTGTACTCCATATTTCCATTAAGTTTAATTGAAATTGAGTTCAGTTCTTCTTTCATGTTCTGTCTGATTGTCAAACCAATCCTCCAACCAACCACTGGGCGCGAGTGAAAATTAGAATCCCTATGACAAAGGCAACAATTACCAGGTCAAATAATCGTGCCAGTAGAGAAGAGGTGAAAACGTTACCTCCTTAGCAGACACAACAATGGCTACTTAACGTTGTAGCTCATTACACTCGGTCTACGCAGGATCTTGGCCCCAAGCCCTCCAGGCAGAGCACGCTGCATGTAACTGACGTAACAACGTGAGAGGGAAGGGGGATAAAATCTTTAATCTTTTTCTCGAAGAAACCCTTCCCCTCCCATTTTGAAAGCTGATGGAGAATTGCTTCCTTTTCTCAGTGTCATGGCTGCCTCTGGAGCAGAACGGTGGTGCTCGTATGTTTGAATTCCAGATGCTTGAAATGATTGATGCCTGAAGATCGTGGAAATCGTAGGTTTAACCATTTTTTTTAGAGGTTTCTACACTGTCTTGTTTGAGTTAATTTTGTAGCATTAGTTTATTGTTTCTATACGTAACTTTCAATGACAAATGTCTCGGAATGTGTGTGTGTGTTGTGTGTGTGTGTGTGTGTGTGTGTGTGTGTGTGTGTGTGTGTGTGTGTGTGTGTGTATGAGAGAGAGAGAGAGATAGAAAGAGAGAGAGAGAGAGGGGGCAGTAAAAACTGATATCATAACCTAACCCCCACTATAATGGACACTAATTAATCAACCCGTAAACGGAACAGCCTGTAGTTTCTCATGACAACCAGTCAATATGTGTCCAATATATTGATAACCTTAGCAGGTAACTGAAAGGGCAGGTCTGCCCTTTATTCCATATGTTTAAGCATGGTGAGCAACTTTTTTTCTTTGTTTTTTTCTTGTCTCCCCTGCCAATGTGGGGTGATTGTTTCTGCAAGTAAATGATGATGGAATGTCTGTCATGCTGTGCAGTTTAATATCGATGGGACAGTAACCTCAACAGCTGGGATAATAATCTGTGATCAAAGTCATATGAGGGTAATAACGTTCTTGCATCAGGGCATTGTTACATGGGGTTTTTCCCTTTCTTTGTTCTTACTTTCCTCTTTTTTCTCTTCATGTTCGTAAACTTTTGTGTGTTTTTTTAAATGTTATCCTCTGTTGTCAATCGATTCCATAGAAATATGTGTTTAAAGCAATGGGAACGTAAATGAAAGGAGAGCCGAAAGCCCTCATCAGCCATTTGCCCAATATGATGACAACCACTGGAGTCAGGAAGGCGGCACTCTCGTACAACTTTTCTCAGGAGACGCTAATGGATCTGAAGAATGCACTGGAAGTTAGGGCCTTGTCCACTGAATCACGTTCTTAACTTCTCCTCCCACTCAGCGATTGTGATGGTACTTCCATGAAGTGAAAAGAGAAAATAACACATGGAAGAAACTGAAGGAGCAGTGAGGAGGCGGGATGCGTTAAAAGGAAGGTGGGTCGGAATATGAACAGATTGTGCCACACACAGATGAAGTAGATGATCAAAATAAAAGAAAAAGATTATTTGGGATTAATCTGCTTATTGGATATTCAGTATAGCAACTGAGAAATAGAACTGACATCAGTCTGTGACCTGAGTTACATTAATTTGTTTACTTGTTACTCTTTATATTGTTCACCCTTTTAGAGAACATAATATTGTCTTGGCTGGCAAGGATAGAGATGTGATATTATCAAGGCATCTAGAGTTTATTTGCTTTGTGTAGACAACACATTTATCGTATTTATATTTCACTTCTTATGATGTTGTCCCCATTTTCTCATGTCTCCTTTGAAAAATGCAGTTGGACAAGTGTGCATTGTCTTCACTCAAAAGAGCTTCATATCCTATTTTCTTCCTCTTTTAGGTGTTATAGAATGTACAAACACTGGCGTATAGCTGTCTGTGTGTTTGAGAGTGCAAATAAGTGATTATGTAATAGAAGAATAAATGTGGTGTGTGTTTGTGTGTGTGTGTGTGTGTGTGTGTGTGTGTGTGTGTGTGTGTGTGTGTGTGTGTGTGTGTCTTTACGCATTGCATGTGTAGCCTATGCGCTCGCACACTCAATACAAAATTGTACTATTACACCATCAAACAGGTCGGTATTTTAAAGGAGGTGATTATTCAGCCCATCATCTGAACAGCACATACACTGATTGATAAACTACAGGGTGCTGGGTGTGTGTAAGAACTGGATTAGAATGAGGTCGTGGACTCCAATTTCACTCTTCATACACGGCAGAGCAGCAGTTGTTTGCTCGTCATCTGTGCTGAAACATGTGACTTGCTAAAAACACATTACCCATGGATGATCTGTCCTACATAATTAATTTCTCCCAAGCGCAAGTTAAAGTATTGAAGTTATTTTTGCCTGAAGGTCTGTCGATTAATTCATCTCTGTCTGTCAGTCTGTCTATCTGTCTGTGTCTGTGTCTGTCTATCTGCTTGTCTGTCTGCTTGTTTGCTTGTCTGTCCATCTCTCTCTCTCTCTCTCTCTCTCTCTCTCTCTTTCTTGTTCTTCTTGTTCTTCTCTCTCTCTCTCTCTCTCTCTCTCTCTCTCTCCCCTCTCTCTCTCTCTCTCTCTCTCCTTTGACCTGTTTGAATATACGCTTTGAAGCTTCTCTACAACCAAATTCATAATAATCTTGCTGACTGAATCCTGGCCCTGACCTTTGATCCTAATCAACACAATGAATGCAAACCAACAATAATTAAATAGATTTGTCTCTGGGCCATATTACTTTTTTCTACCAAGTTATATTTTAAGTTGAGTTCTTCTTGTATCCTCTTGCTGGTTGTCAAAGCAACCCTGTAACCAGCCAATTGGTACAAACTGGAATGTCATCTCCTTGGCAGAGGGAACACTCGCTAAGTCATACGATTAAATCAGCAGAGAGATAACGAATCGCTACTTAAGATTGTAGCTCACTGCACTCCGATCTTTAGCCTTAAGCCCTCCAGACAGACACAAACTGGAATGTCATCGCCTTGGCAGAGGGAGCACTCGCTAAGTCATACGATTAAATCAGCAGAGAGATAACGAATCGCTACTTAAGATTGTAGCTCACTGCACTCCGATCTTTAGCCTTAAGCCCTCCAGACAGACACACTGCAGATGTATGACAGAATGAGAAGTGACGGGTTTGAGCAAAGACACTTTCCGACTCCGGGTTATTCATATTTCTGTGTGTTCTGACTCAGAGTCTAATGAAATTTACCTAAGGGAAATTTTCGGCCAGCGACGGCTGGTCTTCATCAGCCCAGACTGACTGATAGTTGTGGTGGATGTTGGTGTCCTCTGAGTTGTCATCTGTGGTGGAGTGATTGGTGTTCAGCACACACTTGTAAATCGGGGGCAGGTCATAGCCACAGTCTCTGTTCAAGCTTGGTTTTCTGTCCCTGATTTCTATTGCTTCTTTCACTTTCCTTTTTGTGAACTGTGATTCAGCTGTATTTATGATGGCTTGAAAATTGTTGGTATGGTGGGTTGTTGTTGTCAGATGGTCATGATATGCAGAAGTTTTAGTAGTGTGTTCATTTAGCCTTGTTGTCAAAGGCGGACCAGTTTCTCCAATATGGTCCTCACTGCACTCCTCACATCGAATGTGATACATCACACCAACTCTGTTCTGTCATTGTTTTTTTGTAACCTATGATGAAGACCAGCAGTAGCTGGCCGAAAATTTTCCTCAGGTAAATTTCATTAGACTCTGAGTCAGAACACACAGAAACAACGTGAAGGGTGTTGGAGATGTGGAGATGCAACTGCAAGTCCCACTAGACACCCCACCCCGCGCCCCCATTTTTAAAGCTGACATGAAACTGGCTCTCTCCTTAGTGTGGTGGCTGTGTTGCTGGAGCAGTTAGATGATGCTCTAATGCTTGGATTGCAGAGGCATTGCTCGAAATGGGTGATGTCTTCAGGTCTGCGGAGTATTTGTGTTTTAGAGATTTGTACACCGTCTTGTTTGTGTTAGCTTTGTAGAATTCATTTTATTGTTTATGTGCTATACGTAAAAATAGAAATAGTTTTTCGTTTCAGAATGAAGCATTTAATGACAAATGTCTGGGAATGTGCACTCTGTGTGTGTGTGTGTGTGTGTGTGTGTGTGTGTGTGTGTGTGTGTGTGTGTGTTGTGTGCGTGTGTGTGTGTGTGTGTGTGTGTGTGCGTTGTGTGTGTGTGTGTGTGTGTGTGTGTGTGTGTGTGTGTGTGTGTGCACGTGTGTGTGTGTGCGTTAGGTCTTCAATTTAACGTCTATACACATTGTGATATTAGACGAACCTAATCTATAAGAATAACATTAACAGCAACAGCAAAAAATGGATAACTAACTATAAAACATCGAAGAATAACCGGTCATAACAAGGACGTTACTAAAACACCAGTTCCCATTTTACAAAACAGAAAAAATAGGACTTTGATGCAATGAAACAGCAATTTTACACATTAGTGGTAAATCGGTTACAACTGTATCCAGAGAACAATTAGGTAGGGGTGGTAGATGAGGTTTTAACTGTTTGCAGTGGAAAAGTATGTGGGAATTTGTTATCATTTCACCACAAAGGCATGTTTATTTTTGCAAAACTTTGTCTTAAAAGCGTTTAGTTTGATCTTATATATTAGCGAAATTATGATCCGAGAAAACGGCAAACTACATTGATAAAAAGAATGAAGTGTGTCAAAGTTTAATAGCTGGTTTATGCGAGTATCAAGAGAACATCCCGAATTTTGTTGTTTTTTCCTAAAATGTTTCCAGCATGCATTTTCTAGAAGACTGTATCCCTCATGGATAGACAATGGGATACTGATAACCTCCGACCCGCTAGTATTTTTCGCTCCCCGTTTTGCTGCTCTGTCTACTCTCTCATTAAAACTGAATCCCACAATGAGAGGAACCCAACAGAAACTAATTCTTGTACCCTAATAATCAAGAAATGTATTAGTGATGAATATCTGTAATCAGATCTTGTCTTACTATAGGGTTTGTTTTACTTAGGGCAAATAAAACTGATTTTGAATCAACGCAAAAGAGGACTTGGAATATTGGATTTGAAAAGTCAAGTAGAAAATACAAAGCCATTAGAATGGCAGTTAGTTCTGCTGTAAAAATTGATCTGTTTTTTCCAAGATAATAAGATTTTCAATTTTCAATGAAGGAATTGTAAATGCTGCACCTGCTTCTTTGGTATCCAAAAGAGACCCATCTGTATAAATTTTAAGATGAAAGGGATACGAATTTTCAATATACTCTTTTACTATTTGGCCTATCAGGTTTTCATTGTCACTTTTTTTCATCGACGTATGGCTAATATCAAATGATGCTCTTTGAAGTTCCCATGGCGGGCTGGGAGATGCGGGAAGTTTAGGTCGATTTATATCGCTGAGGTTAACTTTTGACTCGCTGAACAGATCTGAAGTGAAAGTTCCAATAGTTGTGAGTGAAGAAATTGGTGTGTGCGTGTGTGTGCGTGCATGCGTGCGCGCGTGTGTGTGTAGGCGTGTGTATGTGTGTACGCGCGTGCGTGCGTGCGTGCACGTGCCAACCATCCAGTGTATGTTCCATAACAGGATAGCCTGAATGATTAAAGGGACAGGTGATCCCATCATGAAAGCAGCTGTTCTTTCTTTTTCCTCTGTTTATTTTTTTTCTTACTCCTCTGTCTCCCGTTCCAGTGATTTTTCTGGGAGTAAATGGTGATTAAGTCGCTGCCATGCTGTGCTGCTTCATTTTGATGGGACAGTATCCTAGGTGGCCTGGATGCCGATCTGTGATCAAAGTCTTTTTGAGGGTAATGTCTTTTGATGGATCAGGGCACTGCTCTTGGACATTTTCCTTAAATCCTTTCCCCTTCTTTCCTCGCTTTCAGTTAATGTTCATTTGATTTCTGTTCTATTTTGTATTTGTTATACTATACTGTAGTCAATCGTCTCCATATAGATATCAGAAACAGCGAAACTGTGAGCTAGCAATTTAGGCATGTGATGGATTATTCAAACCTTCATCAGACTAATTCCAATGATTTACGTAGCTCGGCGTCGGCGCTATGGTTTCGATGTAATAACCTACCCCTCCTTCCCACCACTCTATATCTCACAATTTTAATTAATTTCATTTTATTCCTCTCTCTCTCTCTCTCTCTCCTCTCTCTCTCTCTCTCTCTCTCTCCCATTTCACCATATTTGATTAAACAGTTTCAAAGCTACTATATAACCAACTGGATGGCAATCTTCTTTTCTGATCCTGGCCCAGTTGTTTAATCCCCAACAGCACAACGAACCGACGATGACATAAAATGGATTTGCTCCTGGGCCATACTCCATTTTCCTATTAAGTTTAATTAATTAAACTGAGTTCAGTTCTTCTTGCTGATAGTCAAACCAACCCTCCAACCAACCAATGGACGCAAGTAAAATCAGAATTCCCATGGCCGAGGTAACAATCACCTGCTCTACCTGTTGAAGGAGGTGAACACGTCACCTCCTTAGCAGACACAACAATCGCTACTTAACGTTGTAGTTCATTACACTCGGTCTACTCAAGATCTTAGCCCCAAGCCCTCCAGGCAGAGCATGCAGCATGTGTCTGATGCAATGAAAATTTGAGAGGGGGGGGGAGGGGAGGGGGGGAATAAAATGTTAGTCCCAAAACACCCCCTCCCACTTTATAAAGCTGATGGAGAAATCACTCTCTCTCCTTAGTGTGGTGGCTGCCTCTGAAGCAGGATGATGATGCTCATAT
>CM065718.1:20198358-20203358 GCA_033310375.1 Conus canariensis
ATGAAAATGCATGATCCGCATTTCCTCTGTAATCAGACGTCTGACAAGAGAGAGAGAGAGAGAGAGAGAGAGAGAGAGAGAGAGAGAGAGAGAGAGAGAGAGAGAGAGAATGAATGAATAAATTAATTAATGAGTTAAGCTCAGAAAGCCCGTTCTAGGCAGGCAATGCAGTAGGGATATGAAATGATTCAAATGATTAACACAAACAATGCATGTCAGAAATCAACATTGCCTTGACGAAACCAGATCACGAGGAGAGAGAGAGAGAGAGAGAGAGAGAGAGAGAGAGAGAGGACTTGTGAACTCGTGACTTTAATGCAAGGCCTCCGGCCTAACCATATGAGACGCGGAACATGAAATTGTTTATGCTGTTGAAAATGAATGATTCATACAGAAAAAAATCAAAAAGAAGGATGCTCATTTGGCGATAACAAAAGTGACAAATTTAGTTTTATTACATTCCATTAAAACTGTTCCTCTCTAAAACGTAAAGCGTAATGTACAAACATAGCAACATCTCTCATTATGATAGCCTTTTTGTTTTGCAATAGTGTCTTCAACTGGATAGGAAAGCTATCTTTATAGTGTTTATGAATATATTTTTCTCGTATTTTTTTGTAACTTGGACATTTTAGAAGAAAATGTATTTCGGTTTCTTCTTCACTGCAAAAAGGGCAGGTGGTTCTTGCTGTAGTATCGGTATACTTTTTATTTATTCAAAGCTCATTTACACCTAATCGGACTTTTGCGAACGCCCTTCTGAATTTTATAATTGTGATATCAAATAAGTATTTCTCAGGTTGATGCAGTGATTTAAAGAATCGGTAGACGGTATAACGATCACTACTTCTAATTTACTGTGCCAGTCCTGTTTGAAAAGTCTACCATTCTCTGTCTAAACACTGATAAGAATGCCTTTTCATCTCCCGCTCCTCCATTTATCCGCACTTCTGAAAATCAGTAGGAGTCAAAACAGCGTTTTATGTCTAAAGCCCAGCTGGGGTATTTACTAACTCTTTCAATTCTTTTTCGTATGCTTGTTTCGGTATTCAGTTTGGCGTCATTTTAAAAAAATCTTGAACCACTGCCCGTAAAGTACTATCGATATATAGAGGGTATCTGCCTAGCTCACCATAAACAAGAGTATTTGGCGTCGACAGAGAGAGAGGGGAGAGAGAGAGAGAGAGAGAGAGAAGAGAGAGAGAGAGAGAGAGAGAGAGATGAGCGGGATTAAAACACAGAATAATAGTTTTCTAAACCACTCATATATTATCCTATCAAAAATAATCTACTTCAAGTCCTCAATGACCCACTTCACTCTTCCTTCGTGTCTAGTAGCTCTTAATACTAACATTCAAATGGTGAGAAAAAAAAAAGTGTAAGGCTTTCAGGCAGAATACATAGAACGTCTTAAAAGCAAAGGGAACGTAACTGAAAGGCGAGCCGAAAGTTCTCTTCAGCCATTCCCCCAATGTGATGGCAACAACTGAAGCAGGAGAGTAGCGCTCTTGTGCCCCCTTCTAAGGGGAAGCTAATGGGTTTTGAAGAATACACTGGAAGCCGAGCCTTTTCCACCACTGACTCGCGTTCTTAACTTCTTCTTCTCCCACTTAGCAATTGTGATGGTTCTTCCATGAAGTGAAAAGCAGCTGAGAGAAAATGGGGAGACACGAGGATGTGGACTTGAAAGGAAGATGGGTTGAAATGTGTAGTGTGAAAGGATGCAAGAACTGAAGAAAGTGGTGGGTCTTGTATGGGGAACCAAGATTACGTCTGGAATAGTTGTTTGTCTGTATGGCTTTTGATAAATAGAACTGACAACAACCTGTGATCTTAGTTACGTACTATTTTACTTATCTTTCTATTGTTTTTTAGTCGTCGGAGAACATTATCTTGGAAGCCGGAAAGCCTGGAACTGGGTCATTATCTAAGTATTAAGAATGTAAATGTTTTGCATAGTTTACAAAGTAAATTTATCTTTCTTATAGTTCTCCTGACTTAGCCCTTTTCTCCTTTGTCATTTCTCTTTTGACGAATATGGTAATTTGCTCTCTCTCTCTCTCTCTCTCTCTCTCTCTCTCTCTCTCTCTCTCTCTCTCTCTCTCTCTCAAGAAGGAAAGCTTCATATTACCCCCTTCTTTTGAACTCTATGGAATGTATAACATTGACATGTCTTTCTCTGTATGCTTGAAAGTGCATGTGAGTTATTGCACGGTAAAAGGAAAATAATGCACGCACACACACACACGCGCGCGCGCGCGCGCGCGCGCGCGTGTGTCTGTGTGTGTGTGTTTGTGTTTGTGTGTGTGTGTGTGTGTGTGTGTGTGTGTGTGTGTGTGTGTGCGTGCGTGCGTGCGTGCGTGTGTGTGTGGTGTGTGTGTGTGTGTGTGTGTGTGTATGTGTGTGTGTGTGTGTGTGTGTGTGTGTGTGTGTGTGTGTGTGTGTGTTCTTTTTTCAATAAATGAACTATTCAAGAGTGTATGCTTTCTGTATTACGGATGCTTAAGTAGCATGAAACAAGCCGTTTAACGACATTATGTTCGAACTGAAAAAAAAAATTCTCAAACAGTTTTAGAACCCATTTCTGTAACAGCAGACACTGCTTAATATGAACACTTTGTTTCCTGTGTTTTGTATGATAATACACATGTGATAACACCCTTTTGTATAGCCCAACCAGCCACCCAAGCTCTTTTCTCTGCTGCCAAACACATGCATGGAAAATATCACACACACACACACACACACACACACACACACACACACACACACACACACAACACACGAACGCACGCACGCACGCACGCACGCACACACACACACACACACACACACACACACACACACACACACACACACACAAAGGAAAAGAAAAAGAGAAAAAATCCCGTAAAAAAAAATCGTCCTGAAAAAAATCACAGCCTTGATAAGTAGCAAACAACGAATACAATATCTATCTAATTCGCGACATTCATATGAGAGAGAGGAGAGAGAGAGAGAGAGAGAGAGAGAGAGAGAGAGAGAGAGAGAGAGAGAGAGTAAAATGAAATATAGATAGACAAATATACACAAACAAACAAAGAGAGAGTAAAATTAAATATAGGTAGATACACAGATATAAACAAACAAACAAACTTATACTGAATACACGAACTAACAAAAACGACCACCTCAAGCAACCTTTGTTTAATCCAGTAAATATCTTGACAGCCCTTACACTGACAGGCAAAACCATCCAGTGAGTATAGGATCCTGGGATTCAGTCAAGAATTTATATCAATGAGAACGCGTTGAGAGACAGCCTGTATGCTTGATTTCAGGTTGGGCGAAACTGCAGGAAACTCCAGCTGGTCCCGGTTTTGCAGTGATCAATTCTGGAGGTAGACGGTTGCTTCCATGCATGGTGCTGTTGTGTGATTGTTCTGGTCAGATTAAGTTTTCAGCCTATAACCAGCCGCCGTGGCGAAGTGGTTAGCGTCGCGGACTCCCGGCTGGGAGGTCGTGGGTTCGAATCCCATCAGAGTCATGTGGGTTTTTCTGCCCCGACCGACTCCTACCCAGAGTTGAGTTTGCTGCGGACTCAGTTGGGAAGACTGGGACCACACAGTCGAGTTTCATCTACTTAATGGATGCGTTTCTAAGAGTGTTGCTCAAATTTCCTGACCAACACTGCAGGTGCCTGTATCTCTCGGGCCTGGTTGATGCCGGGATATATTATGAAAGGAAGCGTAGAGTACAGCCCTGTCATGTAGTCTCAGACCGAAATGGAAATCCGTAGCATCATCTTGATCATCCTCATTCTCATCGATCAGCATTAAAAAAAATGTCTCAAATTCTGTGGCCCTTCATGCCTTACTTTCATGGTGGTTAACGATCATGGATCTCTTAGTTTGTAAGGATTGCACTGTCCTGTTTCTGATTGTTTGTTTTGGGAGGATTCGTGTTTTGCTTTATCGATTTTCCTTTCTTTTCTTTCGTTTTCTTCTTTTTTTTTTTTAACCAGGTAGTTTGTCCTGTTATACCCATCGTAGCTTGGGATACTTGCGACGTTTGTTTTCTGTTGTTAACACACTTATTAGGACTCTGTTACTATATATATATATATATATATATATATATATATATATATATATATATATATATATATATATATATATATACAGAAGAAAAAAAAGCACAAGAACAAGCTCTCGTGGTTATGGTTGAAATTTTTGGATTTATTTGCCTTCATCAGCAAATGACCCTCTCCCTGCGTGCCAGCAGGTAAGGTAGTGTACACACACACACACACACACACACACACACACACACACACACACACACACACACACATATGCATACATATACACGCACGCACACACACACACAACACACACACACACACACACACACACACACACACACATATATATATATATAGAGAGAGAGAGAGAGAGAGAGAGAGAGAGAGAGAATGGTACTGAGGATCAGCGCAATCTTAAAAACAGTGCTCAACCACAGTGGGAGCGACATTTGTTATATTAAAAGCAAGTTAAAATCAAGCTTCTAAAAACATCTACAAATTTGTTTCACGCTGTGCGGTCGTCAGGATGTGATGAGCTTGTGTTGCCAGTGCCACGTATATATATATATAGCTAGCTGGTTTGCTGTTGTTTTTTTCCCGTGCTACATGTGTTTCTCAGGTGTTGGTTTTTTTCGCTGATAGGAACTTCCATCTGTGTCTGCAATTGTTAACCATTTCTGTTCTAACATTTAGAGTTGCCAACTGTGGTTTACATAGTATAATGTATTTCTCTGTTAGGCATAGATTGCATTTTTTTGAAATGTTGTTGTATGATGCTGCTCTTTGTAAAATTTTCCAAGATATGTTGTAGTCTATGTTTTTTTCTTTAAGTTTCCAAATGTATTTACTCAATTCTGTTTGGTTTTTGTATCTTTCTTTGTTGAATGATTGTTTATGGTTTGCATATCTAGTTTTGAATTGGTTTTCCGTGATACCT
>CM065718.1:20210858-20218358 GCA_033310375.1 Conus canariensis
GGTTCTATAGCTGTGTTGTTGTTTTGCATGGTCGTCTACAGCAGTTTTTTTTTTTTTTCATATACCTTAAAAACTGCGTCTTTCTGTTTCATGGTCCTGGGAAACTTTTGTTGTCATTGGTTTTTTGTGTGTATTTTAGAGAGAGAGAGAGAGAGAGAGAGAGAGAGAGAGAGCGAGAGAGAGAGAGAGAGAGAGAGAGAGAGAGAGAGAGAGAAGACTAAAAGAATTAAATGACTTGTAGAGACTGAGGCATAGAGAGAAGACCTAAAAACATTTAAACGACTTGTATGCTAAACCAGAATGTTTCACACGTGGCATTCAAGAAGAACACAGAGAGAGAGAGAGAGAGAGAGAGAGAGAGAGAGAGAGAGAGAGAGAGAGAGACAGAGACAGAGACAGAGAGACAGAGACAGAGACAGACAGACAGACAGACAGGGAGAGAGAGTTAGACAGACAGACAGACAGGCAGGCAGGCAAACACACACGCGCACGCACACACACACACACACACACACACACACACACACACACACACACACACACACACACACACACAGAGGGAGAGAGAGTTAGACAGACAGACAGGCAGGCAGGCAGGCAAAGACACACGCACACATAGACACACACACACACACACACACACACAACACACACACACACACACACACACACATACAGAGGGGAGAGAGAGAGAGAGGGTGGAGGGAAGGGGGCATGGATGGGAGGAAGAGGGGAAGAAACGCCCCCACAACAAATCGACAAATTCATGACAAGGACAACTTGTGCGCGACACTGCATACAGGGCTTGCTTTCCGCCCGTCAACCTAGCGACACTGCATACAGGGCTTGATTTCCGCCTGTCAGACTAACATGCATCGATTCAGCTCACGGGTTTCAATATTCGTGTTTTAAATGTGCACACTGAGAGAGAGAGAGAGAGAGAGAGAGAGAGAGAGAGAGAGAGAGAGAGGGGGTTGATTCTACTTGGTAGAATTCAGAAGTTGGACGTATCAATTAATTTAACGAAAGTTTTCTTTTTTCCCCGCCGAAGACTGATAAGCTGCGAAAAAAGAAATACTGCGTCCACACGAGCAAGAGGCATTACATGGCTAGTGGTGCGTCTTATTTCATTTTTGTTCGATTTGGTCTGGTTTTTTAAAACTGTAAATCACAGTTTGAAGCATATTACCACAAGATTAGACTAACGGATTTTGGCATTAATGCAGCATTGTTTCAGATACAAATCTTCTTTCATAAGAATGTGAAGAAGACAATTCAATTCATTTTTCTCATTGTGTATTTTTGTCAAGCACTTGTGATTGAATCTATACCTGATGTTTTAATGAAAGATAGGTATTGTAGAAACCCCCCTCTCTCTCTCCTCTCTCTCTCTCTCTCTCTCTCTCTCTCTCTCTCTCTCTCTCTCTCTCTCTCTCTCTCTCTCTCTCTCTCTCTCTCTCTCTTAAAGCTAGATTTATGTCGTCAACTATAATTGTGTCGAAATTTTCACAGAGGTCGTGTAAATGTTTAAATTAAAAAAAAAAAATTAAAAAGATCAGAGAGTGTAACTAAAACTGCGCGCGCGCGAGTGTGTGTGTGTGTGTGTGTGTGTGTGTGTGTGTGTGTGTGTGTGTGTGTGTGTGCGTGCGTGCGTGCGTGCGTGCGTGCGTGCGTGCGTGCGTGCGTGCGTGTGTGTTCTGATGCAACATAAGCAGTACACCACCTTCTAAGCCCCCTACTGACGACAGTAATTGCTCAATCACGGAGCCGGCGTGAGTGAGCTCTCCCTCCAGAGGGCGCCACCTCGTCCTCATGAACTTGCCTATACCGGTGACCCCGACAGCACCAAACAAAGGGCAAACACGTGGACAGGTCATCGAAACTGAGGTCACCATGAGAGCAGAGCATGAAGGCCTACAGAATGTGAGACCTTTTATGCTGATCGAGGAGAAGGAGGAGGATGTTGAAGAAGAAGCGACGGATTTATTTGCATTTAGGTCTGAGACTCCAAGGCAGGGCTGTACTCAACGCTTAATGTGATGATGTTTCTCGACGTCAACTATGCTTAAGAGATAGAAATACTTAGAGAGTTTGCCAGTAAAATTGAGCAACACTCTCAAAGATGCATCCATTAAGTGGGTGAAACTCGACTGTGTGGTGGAAGTCTTCCCATCTGAGCCCGTAGCAAACTCAACTCAGGGTAGGAGCCAATCGTGACAGAAAAACCCCAACAAGTAAGTGACTCTGATGGGAACCGAACCCTCGTCTTCCGAGCCGGGAGTCCGCAACACTAGCCACTTCACAGGGTGGGTAACCCATGACATTTTGTCGCCGACACGTGGTGTAGGTCTGTATGAAAACGCGGATGCATCACCGGAAAGTTAACCTAAAAAACAAAATATAACAAAAACTAAACAAAAACTGGATTGATGAACGAAATGTAGCGTGGAATTCAAACCATTTGCACGTTGGAGTGTGGCCACGAAGTCCAAATCGGGTCCTATGACCTATCCAGGATCCCTTTGACCCTAGCAGAGGTCAGTGCGGTCCGGCGAATACCTTTTTGTTATCGTTGTGTTGTTTCCTGCGGTGTCTGGCTCGTTTGACTTTTGTTTGTCTGGCCTCTGTTTGCTTTCTGTCTGTCTGTCTGTCTGTCTCTCTCTCTCTCTCTCTCTCTCTCTCTCTCTCTCTCTCTCTCTCTCTCTCTCTCTCTGTGTGTGTGTGTGTGTGTGTGTGTGTGTGTGTGTGTGTTTTCTTTTGGGTGGTGGTGGTCTTCGTGTGTGTGAGAGAGAGAAAACTCACAACTCAGATTGTTTACTTCATATAAAGGTCATTGCCCCTTTTAAAGGGGGGCATGGAGAACATAGCATCAATATGAGAATTATACAGAACACAAGAAAAACTGGATGGACTACTCTGTCACCAAGTCATGACTGATCTAAACTGAAATGCCTTGAATAAGTAAATTGAGAAATTTCTTACTATGCTTTCATTCTGAGATGCCATTAACAGGCTTAACCGAAACCGACAGGGATCCTTGGAAAACTTTGTCGGTATATATTGTGCGCTTAGACTGGATAACTTATAGCAACAGAAAACAAAATGAAGTTCGTCCTCTTTTCCATTTTTGCATAATGGACAAGTCAAATCCATCCTAGTATATTTACTGTAACGGTACCGGTGTTCCGCTATGACCGAAATTCCCAGTCTAAATTTGGTCATTGTCAATTTCAAGTGTTTACCTAAATCCATTTGCAGATAACGTTCGACATCGTGCACCGAACAAAATGTCCTATACATGGTAAATCTATCACTATTTTTGACATGAAAGTCCCATTCCTGCCACCTGCATGCAGTCAATCGAGACACTGAGGGAGAGATAAAGAGGCAGGGGACCAACTGGACAGGCATTCAGCGAGCAGCCCAGAACCGAGTGCGATGGCGGAGTGTTGTCGATGGCCTATGCTCACCCTTGAGCTATGGGCCTAAGTAAGTAAGATATAATTTGTTTTATTATTACAATTTCTTATTTTATTATCTTACTTATACATGATTAATGTTCCCGGTTAAGTTTTCTTTATATTTTTGATGTCATTCAGATGATATTTGTATTGTTTTCGTTTCTCATTAATTTATAAAGTTTTTTTTTTTGGAATGTCAGAACAATATGTTAATCTGACAGTAAATGGTTTCAGTGAGTCAGTCAGTCAGTCAGTGTGTGTGTGTGTGTGTGTGTGTGTGTGTGTGTGTGTGTGTGTGTGTGTCTGTCTGTCTGTCTGTCTGTCTGTCTGTGTCTTTCTCTGTGTGCGTGCGTGCGTGCGAGCTTATGTGTGGGGTGGGTGGGTGGGTGGGTGGGTGGGTGTGGGTGTAGAAAAAGAAACATAAAGAGCCCTGTCGCATGTTCTCCAACCTTTTCAATCAGGATGTGATCAGGTCAACATTATTTTTCATCGTTCACCATCATAAACACACCAGCTGTTACTTGAGCAAGTACAGTTGATGCAGCAAGAACAAGAAAAGGAAAAACAACAAAATTATCATCACTATCATCATCATCACAGCAGCAGCAGCAGCAGCAGGAACAACAACGACGACAACGACGACGACTACAACAACAACAGGTCCAACATCATCATCTCATCATTATCATTACCATCATCATTATCATGATTCTTCATCATCATCATCATCATCATCATCATCATCATCATGCATCATCATCATCATCTTTATCATAATCATCGTCATCATCATTATCATCTTCATCATCATCTTCAACCACCATCACCACCCACTACCACTGCTACAACAAGAGCAAGATAAAGTACAATGACAACAAAACATCATCATCATCATCATCATCATCATCATCATCATCAACCACCAACACCACCAACACCACCACCATAATCACCACCACTACATCATCATCATCATCATCGTCATCATCATCATCAACATCAACATCAACAACAACAACATCAACAACAGCACAACAACAACAGGTCCAACATAATCACCATCATCATCATCACAATCAAACACAACATTCTCAACAACAATAACAGTAACAACAAGAACAACAACAAACAGACAAACAAAATTACAATAACAACGTCAGCAACAACAAGAACAACAACAACAACACCAGTAACAACAACAGTAGCAACGACAACAACGACAACAGCAACATTAACAACAACATCGTCATCATCCTCATCATCATCAACAACAACAACAACAACAACAACAACAACAACGCATATTATTCCAATTTCTCAATGATGCATACAGCGGCTCAGTCGTGACATGCGTCATCAGAACAATGCCAGACACCTCCTCAGATTTCTCTGCACTCAGCCTGGAATATCATGGGGAGAGTGGTTACATCTGTCTCCGTTCTCTCTTTGTTGTGTGGTGTTGTGTGTGTGTGTGTGTTGTGTGTGTGTGTGTGTGTTGTTTTGTTTTTTTTTCCTTTCTTTTACTTTCCTGGTTTCGTCCGTGCCATTCTTTCTTCCTGTCTCTCTTCCTTTCTTTTCTTTATCGTACTTTCTTTTCTTTGCTCACTTTATGTTCATGCTTTTGTCCAAGCCAGTCTTTCTTCCTTTGTTCTTACTGTCCTTTCCTTTGTTGTTTTTTTTTCATTTAAATTGTTTTCTTTCTTTCTCTCTCGATCGCTTCTTTCTCCTCTCTCTCTCTCTCTCTCTCTCTCTCTCTCTCTCTCTCTCTCTCTCTCTCTCTCTCTCTCTCTCTCTCTGTGTGTTTCTTGATTTTTCTTTCTTTCTTTATTCCTTTTTTTTTCCTTTCTTACTTTTTTTATAATTTTGTTTTTCTTTTGTTTCTTTCTACCTTCCTTCCTTTCTTTCCTTTCTTCTTTCTTTCTTTCTTTCTTTTTGTCTGTCTGCCTGTCTTCCTTTCTTTCTACCTTCCTTTTTTTTTTTTACTTTTCTTTTCGTTCTTACATTTTCTCCCCACCCCCCCCCCCCACCCCCTCTGCTTCTTTCCTTCTTTCTTCCTTCCTTTGTTTCTTTCTTTTTCACCGCTTTTCCGATCTCTGCTTCTTTCTTTTCATTCCCACCGCCACTCACGAAAACCCCCAGAAAATTGAATGACCTTCCACAGACTGCTACCACATTAATTAAAGAAGGTCTGTTTCTGGTCTTTTCTTTTCTATTCTTTCCTTTCTTTTTCTTTCTTTCTTTTCTTACTTACTCTCTCTGTTTTGTCTTTCGTTTTTTTTTTATTTCTTTCTTTCCGTCTTTTCTTTCTGTCTTTGGTTTCTTTTCTTGTTTTTTTTTTCTTTCCTTCTTTATTTCTTTAATGTCTCTTCCTTCCACAATCTGCTTATTACATTAGAAAAAAAAAATCTGTTTCTTTTGTGTTCTGTTCTTTCTTTCCTTCCTTCTTTCTTTTTTTTTTTTTTAATGGAGCTGTACCGCACGTGGCTGTATCTTCTGGTCTCAGGGCAGCGAAGGTGCCAGGACTATAAAAAGTGGATGGAGATCTGTGAGCTGGTAGCACACAGAGGGTGAGATGTGGTGGTAGAGGGGAGGAAGGGGGTGGGGGTCGGGTGGGTCGGAGGGGAAGTCTAGGGTCATTCATCCCTGTGGTGTGCGAAGACCGTCATTCTGTAAAGACTACAATGACTTCTTCTCTCGTCCATCCCAAGAGAATTGAGGTCTCTTAAAAAAAAAAAGAAGAAAGATGAATGCCAACTCTATCGTGTGTCCTGGTCTGAGAGTTCAGTCTGTCTGCACAACAGAATTTAAAAAAGAAAAAAAGAAAGAAAGAAAAGCGAGGTATACAAAGTTCTTTATCGATTTGGTCAGCTCGTAAAACTGAATTCCTCCGACCCCCCGACCCCCCCCCCCCCTCCCTCCCGCGCCCCCTCTGCACTCCCCCCCCCCCCCCCCCCCAACCACCACCTCCTTTAAACCCATCTGAGGATCGGTTTCCGACACGACGTGAAGGCGAAGTGGTGCAAGATGCAGGCGGGGTTCTCTCTCTCTCTCTCTCCCTCTCTCTCCTCTCTCTCTCTCTCTCTCTCTCTCTCTCTCTCTCTCTCTCTTTCAAATTCCAAGATGATCCACCATCTATATACGCGCGTGCGCGCCTGCATCTCTCGGTTTCTGTCTCTGTCCCTGTCTCTGTCTCTCTCTGTCTCTCTGTCTCTGTCTCTGTCTCTGTCTCTCTCTTCTCTCTCTCTCTCTCTCTCTCTCTCTCTCCTCTCTCTCTCTCTCTCTGCGTGCGCGTGTGTATGCACCTGCATGTGCATCTGTGTGCATATTCCCTTTCATACGTGTGTGTGAATAGTCTTTTGATAAAGATTTGAGATCATTTATGATAAAACATTCAGTCATATATGATTTTCCCCCTTGTCTGAAAGGGCTGTACAGCTATTGGACAATAAAAAAATGTCAGTGTCAGTGTCTCTCTCTATGAGTGTCAGTCTGTCTGTCTGTCTGTTCTGTCTGTCTCTCTCTCTCTCTCTCTCTCTCTCTCTCTCTCTCTCTCTGCTCTTCTCTCTCTCTCTCTCTCTCTCTCTCTCTCTCTCTCTCTGTATCTGTCTGTCTGTCTGTCTGTCTGTCTGTCTCTCTCTCTCCTCTCTCTCTCTCTCTCTCTCTCTCTCTCTCTCTCTCTCTCTCTCTTCGCAGGTTAAAAACTAAACCGGATTCTCCCAAAATTGTCCAATGTTGTGCATTTTGACAGAAAAACGGAGATTAAAAGGAAGCGATAGTTTTGTTGGAGAAGATGTTTTCTTCTCGCATGCGAAACATAAGACGTAACCTTTCCCCTCATCTGAAGAAAGCAAGGTTTGAAGGGAAATGAGCGACCATGATCTTTGACCATCTGCTTATCGACGGAAGAAGATGCATCCTGGATGACCACTCTAATTTAAGAGTCTACATAGGGGATTGGTCGGCCCACTTGAATATTGTCCGTTCACTGGTGTGACAAGGAAAGGAAGGCACAAACAAGAAACACCGGTGGAAACGCCTG
>CM065718.1:20253358-20255858 GCA_033310375.1 Conus canariensis
TCTACAATGCAATTGCTGAAAAGAAAAGATGTGAACTATAGATAAACAGACAAGTTCATCTGCAAAGTAGCACTTCTTTAACCTATAACACAAAACAACTATATTGTAGTGTGTGTTAACTAAGCTTTATTTTGCACCTTGTAGTGTGTGTGTGTGTGTGTGTGTGTGTGTGTGTGTGTGTGTGTGTGTGTGCGTGCGTGGGTGTGGTGTGTGTGCGTGCGTGCGTGCGTGCGTGCGTTGTGTGTGTGTGTGTGTGTGTGTGTGTGTGTGTGTGTGTGTGTGTGTGTGTGTGTTTGCCTTCCTATTTTCATTGATTATTACCAAAATGAAATCAGATTTTGACGCATGTTCCCTACTGTCATAGTGATGTAACTTTGGATTTCCGTTCAAGGTTAAAGAAGGTGGTGCCCCTCAGTCTCGTCCACAATGGCATTTTTAGACGTACCGGAGCACTCTGAAGGGGGAAGTTAACTCACGATGACTTTGTGACAATGCAATCCACGTCGTCAACAGGGAGCTTAACGGGTTGTGAACGCGGTGACAGCCTTGAAATGGCCTTTTGCGGTCGGCCGGGCTATAAGCAACCTTACCTTACCTTACCTTACCTACCTTACCTTACCTTACCTTACCTTACCTTACCTTATCTTAACGATGGGTGTGTCCTGGGTATGTTGAATTGGAACAAGCATCAATAAATACCAAAGAGAACGAAACGGAAACAAACTGCAGCATTACAGGAAAACGGGCCAAACTATGAGCACGCATACAAAACAAAGTGTAAAGTAATGTAGATTTTGTGTATAGTACGAAGTAGACAAGCAAATTTTCGACAACCATTTCATGTCCAGACGCTGCGAACAATAAACCAAAATGCACAAAACAGCACTCCCCTAATAGCAGGGAGCATAAGAACATTGAACGTCATCGAAATTACTCTTCCCCAGTGCAGTGCAGTGTCTCCTCTGGTAGGTTGTCTTCTGGTGACCCCACATTGATTGCTGTCTGTGAACTGAGGGTGCTGCAACTGAAAGAAACACTACTGCGACATACGACAAATCTAGGAGCGGCTGAGCATGCGCTGGCCGGAATGATCACTGTAGGAGCGATGTCATTCACAGGGCTGTAGAGACAAAACAGAAAAAGGGGTGGGGAGAGAAGAAGAACATGCATAGATGATAATAAAAAAAAGAAAACTTCCTTTTACGAAGGCGACGACCTGAAAACCATTTGCGTTTCAAACAGCAGACGCAATACAACCTAATACATCAAAACAGCATGATGTGGTTGCATAGACAAGCAAGAAGTGAGAGTGAGAGAGAACAAGAAAATGCATGAATACCAACAAAGAAACTTTCTTTCACCAAGGCGCGGACTTGTAAATCATGTGTGTGCTTCAAACAGGAAACTGCTGAAGACGCAGTACAACTTTGATACATCAAAACAGTGTGACGCAGTTGCATAAATAAGCAAATCTACGCAACGGTAACTTTCGTAATGTGACGCAGCATGTTGTATGTGATTCAGGGGCACCTGCTCCTCTCTTATAGAGTCAGTTTGCAGCCAAAGCCATGCGACGCAGTGCCCTACTTTCTTGCATCAGAACGAAAAAGTGTCGACCTTCTTATTGTTCCCTTTTGAATTGGCTTTGAAAGTCAAATGTGTTTTGACTACATGCATACCAGCATGCCTGTAGCTAGCCTATTACGTGTACCAGCTGGGTTTCTTTCTCTGTCTGCACTTCACCGGTCTAAGGTGTGTTTGACTGTATACCCCTTTCCTTCTCTCCTTCTTGGATATTCCAGCAACCATCTCACTTTTCATTCCCTTTACGGTGCACCTTGCACGTTTTTATTATCTGGGTTGTTACACTACTGAGCAGCTCAAATTCCACGAACAGCTGTCACAGTTGCCACAGAACCCAGTGGACCATGTCGGGGCTACGACAGGATCAAGAGTTGTGAAATATATTAGTTCAGTTGCTGTTTGTGAACGTTCAACACGAAGTACGTCTCACACGTCAATTTTGGTCTTTTTCGTTGTTTTCGATACCGCTCCACTGCTGTTTTTATTATTATGATCATCATCATTATTATTACTATTATCATTATTATTTTTATTATTACTATTATAATTCGTTATTATTATTGTTATGTTGTTGTTGTTGTTGTTATTATTATTATTTTTATCATTGTTGTTGTTGTTGTTAACGTTGTAGCTGTTGCTGGTTTTGTTGCTGTTGATGATGATGATGATGATGATGATGATGATGATGTGATGAAACGCTACGAACTGATTTCAATTTAACTATCACCGAGATGCAAATGTTACCTGCAGACATGGAGGTCGCAGCTACAGCATTATCAGAGGCTCTTCTTTGTGGGCCCCTGTGGTTGCTACCCAGGGTGGGAGCATGCGACAGGCTCACATAAGAAGTTGATGACCACATTGTTGACTTTTATGGACTCAATGGACGTCTCTAAGAATGCTGGACAAATCATCC
>CM065718.1:20278358-20282020 GCA_033310375.1 Conus canariensis
GCAACACAAGCTCATCACATCCTGACGACCGCACAGCGTGAAACAAATTTGTAGATGTTTTTAGAAGCTTGATTTTAACTGCTTTAATATAACAAAATGTCGCTCCCATGTGGTGAGCACTGTTTTTAAGATTGTGCTGATCCTCAGTACCATTTATATAGATATATATAAAATATATATATATATATATATATATATTATTATATATATATATATATACACATACATACATACAACATACATAACATGGAATTTAGACACTAGTCAAAAAGCATTTGTCATGCACTAAACAAAAATAAATTAAAGCATAACAAAGCAAAACAAAGAGAAAAAAGTCATTGGTATGTGGTCCATCAAATAGTATTTTTTATGTTGAAGCAGTACACAAACGTTTTAAAGCTTTGTAGGTGAATAGTGCTAAAATTAGATAATACACTCTCATTTCTACTCCAAAAGTAGATTAAACCTGAAATGACCGGATCAAATTATAATACTTGGGCTGAATGTATCTTATTCTCAGATAATGAAGAACAGGGCAACAAAGACTAATATGAATGGCATCTTCCTTAAAAACATGACACAAAGCCACACATAACTTTTATCTGCTTTTCCACTGTACAAAATCGGTGGCTGGGGTAATCTGACACACCAAATCTAAGTTTTGTAAGAGCACTTTTAAAAATTTTCTACCATACAATTTCAACATATGTTTCCCCCCAAATTTGTTCCGTAAATGCCCTATATTCAGCAAATCATTCACTGGTGTGCATGTGACTATGGCCAGTCTTGCCCACCTACATCGATGATCCTTTTGTTTAAAGCATTTAATAAAGGCTGCAATATTTTCGACACCTTGGGTTATCCTGTACAAAGCAAAACCATAAGAATATAGGCACTTACGAACATTTGGGGCCCACGTCTTCTTCCATTAATAACAAGACATATAACACTTTATAGCTTTTTAAATGGTAAATTTAAATTTTCCATCCTTGCCAATTTTAGCCATACTGGTGCATTTAACGTACGAGTTTAAAAAAGATAGGATATCTCCCCATTTCTCCATATACCAAATCATTAGGAGTAACGACTGTCGACTTCAAAAAAAAAGTTCATGGCAAACAAATGCAGCTTTTAATAACATTTCCCGTTTTTCGAAGCCCATATTTCAGCCCTATTGTAAAATTGATTTTAACTTGTGTGAATCAAATAACTTTTTAAAAAATTTTTAAACGAACTACAGTCAAAACTTTACCTTCCTTAAGTTATTTAGAACAGCTCTTTTTTGCTCTGGGTTTAAATATATTTTCCACATGCATAGGTAAAACTCAGTCTGGTTGAAAAGAATATACCAATACTTATATCTTTACTACTTTTACTGGCTCATTTCAATACACCAATGTTCATGTCTAGCCAGAAGAGAGAAAGAGAGGGGAGAGAGAGAGAGAGAGAGAGAGAGAGAGAGAGAAGGAGGAGGAGAAGAGAATTCATGAAACCAAACTATGACACGTGCTGTTCTGAGCCACATCAGCCGGATCTCAACAAAAGCTCTTTTGACGTGTTTTTTAAAACGCAGCGAAACACAGTGCAAACGCATTACAATATTACCGAATAATAATACACAGAACAGCAATCGTCTCATCTCCATGTCTTCATCCAAAAACGCCAGACAGGGGGCTGAGGTACCAACAGATGGTTTTCCCCCGACAACATCCTGGGTTTGGCCACACGCCACAATTTAGGATTTTGCTAATTCACTAAGAATCAATCGTTTCGAGGTGTAGCACAACTTGAGCCAAACATTGATATGAAACAATAAGAGATCAAATGAGCAATCTCCTATTAAAATTTAAATTGTTTTTTTTTAAAACGATGTCTTCTAATGAAAATTTATTGACAAAACTAGAAAACAAAGAGCTACCCCTTACTTGACGTCACATGCCAGACCTTTACCACCCCCAAACCCCTATCTTTGCACCAGGCGGTTTCCCCCCCATAACCCTTATTTTCCTTCAAAAAAATTTTAACTGTCGCTTGGAACCCCGCCCTGACCTAAGGGGATAGAAAAAAAAGAAACCCCAAAACCCAATTTAAGACCAATTAAAATTATCAAAACAAACTAATTTGCCTGTTAGAATACTCGAACCCCTTCCCCCCCGGGGGGCCCCCCCCCCGGATGTACCTTATGAGTATAGAAAAAAAGAAGGAAAACAATTTCAACACAAATAAAAGTCCCCCCCAAAAATTAACCTGCCTGTCTAAAAATCCACTCCTTAGCAAACCTCGGCGCGTTAATTTTTGGTTTAGCCGTTGCAGCCCTTGGGGGCAAAGGGGGCCCTCCACTTCCGTGTTGCTCACTTTCCCCAAGTCTTCGTCGGTGGTTTGCCTTACCTGTCCCTTGGCACTGTGTTTAAAATGAAAAATTTAAAGTGATGTTTTTTTGTTTTGCCAGCCGGGTTCTTCCCTTAAAAATGCCCTTCAAACAACATCATCATTCAAATGATAATTTTCCTCCCAGCTAATTGAAGGGGGGGGATGGAAGGGGGGGGGGGGGGGGAGGGGGATAGACAGAAGGAGAAGGCAGACCAGAAGAGACAAAAAAAAGGAGACAGAAGACAACAGACAGAAGATACAGAGAGAGAGAGAGAGAGAGAAGAAGAGAGAAGAGAGAGAAGGGGAAAAGAGAGAGAAACAACAGACAAACATACCAAAAGAGAGAGAGAGAGAGAAGAGAGAGAAGGGAGAGAGAGAGAGAGAGAAAAAGGAGGGAAGGAGCAAAGAAAAGGGGGGAAAAAAAAGAAAAGAAGAAGAAGAAGAAAAAGGAGAGAGAGAGAGAGAGAGAGAGAGAAAAGGAGAAGGGGAGAGAGAAGGGGAGGGGGAAAAGGGGCCTTATTCTTACATTAGTTCCCGCCTACCGTGGTTTTGCGCGTGATTGGGGAGTAATTTGGAAAACCCAAGTGTCAATAAGGGGGGGCGCTATTGAAACAAAAAATTTTTTTGGGGGGGGGGTTTGGCCCCTGAAAAGGTGGTACTCTGTTGAGATGGTGCCAACGTTCGACAGCTGGGTGGCCGTTAGATAGTGGGTGGGCGGTGGAGTGGGGATAATTTTTGAGATGTGGGGGCTTTGAAATGAGGGTTTGGGTTTTTTGGGCCCTGACGGTCCCTTAGGAGTGGATGAAAAGGTTGGCAGTGTTGATTGTTAAAGCAGTGGGGGTTTGTTTAGATAGTGGGTGTTGTACTGAGATAATGTTGGTTGTTTTAGAAAAGGGGGGGCCGCTGAGAAATTTTTGGTTTTGGGGAAAGGGAAAAAAACCGTTGGGCAGTGTGTGGTCTTTGAGATAAAAAGGTGGGCGTTGAGTAGTGGGGGGGTTTTTGAAATTGTGGGGATCGAGAGATAGTGGGGGGGTCGTTTTAAAATGGTTGTTGTTAGACAGTGGGGATTGTTTAGAAAGGTGGGCTGTTTTGGGTGGTGGTGGCTGTTGAAAAATGGGTCGAGAGATGGGGTGGGGTTTTTAAGAAAAGGGGGTTTTCTGTGGACAGTGGGTTGGGGAGCCAGATGTGTGGCTTTGAAAATGGGTTTATTTGAATGTGGGTGGTCTGTTAATAGGGTTGCTTTGAGTTAAATTTTCTGTTGAGATAGTGGGTGGGGTTTTTGAAGGGGGTGG
>CM065718.1:20287120-20312120 GCA_033310375.1 Conus canariensis
GAGAGAGAGAGAGAGAGAGAGGAGAGAGAAGAGAGAGAGAGAGGCCTTCATTCGTTACATTAGTCTCCTGCCTACCAGCTGGTTTTGACAGCGTGATTGGGGGAGTAATTTGGTACCCAACGATGTCAATAAGGCGGGCGCTATTGAAGCAAAAGTCTTTTGGGGGGTGTTGGCCCGCTGAACATGGTGGATACTCTGTTGAGATGGTGCCAACAGTTCGACATGCTGGGTGGTCCGTTGAGATAGTGGGTGGTCGGTGGAGATGGTGGATAATCTGTTGAGATAGTGGTGGGCTGTTCAGATAATGAGGGGTTTGGGTTTGAGGTCATGACGGTCCATTGAGGTAGTGGATGATCGGTTGAGCTAGTGTGTGATCTGTTAAAGCAGTGGGTGGTTTGTTGAGATAGTGGGTGTTGTACTGAGATAATGTGTGGTCTGTTGAGATAGTAGGTGGCCTGCTGAGAAAGTTATTGGTCTGCTGGGAAAGTGGAAGGTCTGTTGAGGCAGTGTGTGGTCTGTTGAGATAGCAGGTGGTCGATTGAGATAGTGGGTGGTCTGAAGAAATTGTGGATAGTCTGACGAGATAGTGGGTGGTCTGTTGAGATAGTGGTTGTCTGTTGAGACAGTGGGTAGTCTGTTGAGAGAATGGCTGGTCTGTTGAGATGGTGGCTGGTCTGTTGAAATAATGGATAGTCTGATGAGATAGTGGGTGGTCTGTTAAGATAGTGGGTTGTCTGCTGAGACAGTGGGTGGTCATCCGAGATAGTGGCTGGTCTGTTGAGATAGTGGGTAGTATGTTGAGATAGTGGGTGGTCTGTTGAGATAGTGGGTGGTCTGTTGAGATAGAGTTGTCTGTTGAGATAGTGGGTGGTCTGTTGAGATAGTGGGTGGTCTGTTGAGGTAGTGGGTAGTCTGCTAAGATAGCGGGTAGTTTGTTGAGATAGTGGGTTGTCTGTTAAGATAGAAGTTGATACGTTGGGATGGTGGATATTGTGTTGAAAAAGTAATATTTGTTGAGATAGGCGATGGTCTGTTGAGATACGTGTGGTATGTTGAGGATCGGATGGCCTGTTGAGATAGGGGTAGTCTGATGACGTACTGATAGTCTTAAGAGGGGTGTGGTTTGTTGAAGTAGGCGTGGTCTGCTGAAATGCAAGTGGTCTGCTAAAACTGATAGCGGTATGTCGGGATGGCCGGCAGCCTGTTGAGATAGTAGTAATCTGTTCATACCGACAGTGATCTGTTGAGACAGACGATTGTCTGATGAGATGAAGGTCTACTGAGAGAGGGATGATCTGTTAATAACGACAACGATCTGTTGAAACGGACGATTGTCTGATGAGATGATGGTCTACTGACAGCGATCTGTTGAAACGGACGATTGTTTGATGAGATGATGGTCTACTGAGAGAGGGATGATCTGTTAATTAATAACGACAGCGGTCTGTTGAAATGGACGGTTGTCTGACGAGATCATGATGTGTTGAAACAGTGTTCATTTGCAAAGATGACAGTCAGTTTGTTAGTCATAGTACGGTCGGTTGATATTCCAGGTAAGGTGATTAACTTGTGCCTGAGCTGGAGTGTGTATGATATGGTGAAACTGATAAAGCTGATTAAGGTCGTCGACGACAAGGCGTAAGTCGATAAAGGTGGTAACGGTGATGATGATGTTAATGCTGATGTTGATGATTTGACGAATGTAATGACGATAAGGAGGAAGAGGAGGAGGAAGAGGAGGAGGAGAAGGAGGAGAAGGAGGAGGAGGAGAGGTATGAGCACACTTCCTGGAGCATGCACACGCATGCAAATACACGTACGCACGTGCGCGCTCGCGCACGCGTGCGTGCGTGTGTGTGTGTGTGTGTGTGTGTGTGTGTGTGTGTGTGTGTGTGTGTGTGTGTGAGAGAGAGTGTGTGTGTATGTGTGTGTGTGTGTGTGTGTGTGTGTGTGTGTGTGTGTGTGTGTGTGTGTGTGTGTGTGTGTGTGTGCGCGCGCGCGCTTATAAGTGCATGCGTGTATTTGTTACGTACTGGCAAATATTTTTGTTTTAATCTCAGAAAAAGAATGAAGGCTATTTGCAGATGCACTTGCGATAAAAGCATAAACAAAAGGAAAAGAAACTCGAAAATAAAAACTGTTTGATAAATTGTGCGTTTGAAAGAAACAATTTCCTCTCTTCTTCTTCTTCTTCTTCTTCTTCTTCTTCTTCTTTTCTTCTTCTTCTTCTTCTTGGCCTGGCTAAAGTAGGGACATTGAATGTATTCATTTATTACTTCCGCAAAGGAGATTTGGTCTGCACACACGTGTTTTGCTCTTTTTGTTCGTTTGTCTCTTTGCAGGAATGTGCTCTATCTACTGGACGCCTTTTTACCTAACTCTAACAAAAGATGGACATCGGGGTCGAGGACAAGATCAATTGAATTATGGGGCGGATTCGCGTAAGCGGAAACGGATCAATCAGTGCTTTGGGATTCGATCAAAAACTCAAAAAAAAAAAAAAAAAAAAAGACATTTCCAAAGCATCGTCTGATAGAATGTGTGATCGTTATACATCCCTGTTTAACGTTACCCCTAGGATAAGCTTGGTTGCAACCACTATAGGAATCCTAACAGCTATCTAAAGAGAGACTTATGACCCAAATAACTGCCGTGGCATCACTGTCTTCAGTTGGTTTGCAACACTTTTAGCGGTGTTCGAAATGACCGACTGGAGATGTTTGTCGAACTCGGTCGTTTGTTACGCAAAGTACAAGTGGTACAGCGATCCGGTCATTCTGTACTGGACTAAGGTATATGTTTTATCTGCCACAATGTGTCTTTTTAGAGTAGGAAAAACTCTTTGACAATAAACACTAAACGTACCTATAGCAAAATTAGTGCAGTTTGGAATTGATGGTGACATTTCAAAAATAATCAGAAAAACATTCATATGCAACGTCTTGTGTGATGGTAGCTAATGAACACGTATGTCAGCAAATATCGATATGAGACGAAAGAGAATACCTGACACTATCATTATTTGAATTGTTTCTTGATTATATGATTTTTCTTCTTTTTTTTTTTTTTTGCAAACATGTCTTAAAAATAGTTGGAAAAGAAGTTAACTGCTATCAGTTTTGGAATAAAAAGCTGAATGTCTGGTGTAGATGATTCTTATACTGTATGCCAATGACACGGTAATTGAGTCTGATACAGTATGTATTGTCCACTTAGGCTTTAAAATCTGTTAAACAGTACTGCAACTAGTGGAATCTGAAGGTGAACGCTAAGAAATGTATGTTTGTTTCTCTAGGAAAGTTCGCATTATTCCAAAGTTAAACATTAAAAATGATGTGAATGACGTTATTTTTGCTTTCCAATAATTGCGATTGAAGTTCAACGATAACAATGAAACGAAAATGACTCGACTTGAACTGTAAGAACATCCAAAACAGTTCTTGGCTTGTCACAAAAATGAAACAGATTAATAATATCTTTAGTTCCTATTTTTCATATGCTTGATATCAATTTTTGTTTTCAATTTAGTTTGCAGTTGTGAGATATGGGAACATGATGGGATTAACCTGGCTTTGAAACTTGAATTAAAGCTGTGTAAATCTGTACTGCAGCTTAGATGGACAACGTCGACATTCATTATGTTGGGAGAATTGAACAATTACTTGTGGGTGTCTATGTGTAAACGAGAAAGCTGTATTCTAGGGTTAAACTCTCTTGTGAAGAAAAACAGTCAGCAGTTGTCTGGTATTGGTTATAAGATGGTATTTAACTTACATGAGAACAAAAAAATACTAGGGCCTATACATATTACCTCGTTTGCATTAAAATAAAACAACCCCCCCCCCCCCCCCCCCAAAAAAAAAACAAAAAAACAAAAAAACAAACAAACAAACAAAAAAGATACTGACATGAGTGGGTTTTGGCAACATCAGAGCTTCCTCGATTTTTTTTTTTTTTTTTTTTGCTTACTTTAAAGGAAAAAGATTAGTTATGTCTGAGTGACCAGTTCAAGCAAACTAAATATTCTAAAACAGATCATGATGATGCATGTGTAAATTACCGGTTGTTTAAAAGACATTTTGAACATGTACTTCTTAATCCCTGTGTTTTCCTTTTGCTCTGTACGACACTACCAAAATTTGGTGCTACTAACCATTTATTAATTTGAGCTTAACCATTTATTAATTTGTTTTAACGGTAACATACAGTGAATAAGATTGCACCGCACAATAGTGATAATATGTACAAAGATTAAATGCAGCTGCGAAACTTGTCATAATATATATTGTCACCATTAACACAATACAAACATTCAAAGAGAGCAAATAACACAGCCATATTTCGTTCTCATATCGCTCTGTGAAGGCTGTTAGGTTGTGGACAACTTATAAACACAAAAGGAACTAAAGTTACAGTGTACAAATTTGTTGCGGTAATTCTCTGTTCCCTTGGTACACACACACACACACACACATATATATAGCTGAACAATTAAATAGTGGGAGAAAACATGTGCAGGCTAACAATTCTTCAGTCATTATAGTAATGACTAGGCAAAGATTTGAATTAAAAAAAAAAAAAAAAGAAAATGGGGGGAATATATCATTAATATGTGAAACCCTTCACTAGCTGCCTGAGGGAACCATTGGACTCCCCTTGAAGGCAGATCTATTTGTATTGCCTGCTCCTAGGCCTTTCGTCCGCTGGATCGGACTCATCAGGGAGACACGGCTGATTGTGTCTGTGCTCTTGGTGTCAAATAGAGACACACCACAGTCCATAATTCTGTGGTGTTCTCACTACCAAGGGTTCAAAAAAGAATCCAACAGCACCCCAAAAGCAGCCAGCGAAGGGTAGTAAATGGAACAAAACGAAAGTATGGAAAGGAAAAAAGTTGCTGAGAAAGTAAAAGCATTATGCAAACAGTATAAAATGCAGGTGACAATCTTTGAGCCTATGCTTGAGGATCCATTCAAGGATGCAAGGGAGATCAAAAGATATGGAACAGTCTGAGTGGTCAGCTCTGCTGTTCAATAACCCAAGCATATATATATATATTATATATATATATATATATATATATATATATATATATATATATATATTCAGGGAAGGGTTTTCATTTTTATAATATACATTTTTTTTAAGATTTCAAATCTTTGCCAAGTCATTACTATAATGATGGAAGAATTGTTAACCTACACTTGTTTTCCCCCACTACTTAATTGTTCAGCATTATATTGTTTGGTCAATCAGTGGGAGATTGCATCTCTTAGGAGATCCAAGTAAAGGTTGTTCTACACATTTCTTAGCCGCTGACAATACTTGGGTTATTGAACAGCAGAGCTGACCACTCAGACTGTTCCATTTTTTGTAAAATCTCCCTTGCATCCTTAAATGGATCCTCAAGCATAGGTTCAAAGATTGTCCCCTACATTTTATACTGTTAGTATGATATTTTTAGTTTTTGAGCAATTTTTTACCTCTCCACACTTTCGTTTTATTTTATTCTACTCCCTTTTGCTGGCTGCTTTGGGGGTGCTGTTGGATTCTTCTTTGAACCCTTGGTGGTGAGAACACCACAGAATTACGGACTGTGGTATGTCTCTATTTGACGCCAAGAGCACAGACACTTTCAGCCGTGCCTCCCTGATGAGTTCCGATCCAGCGGACGAAAGGCCTAGGAACAGGCGATACATATAGATCTGCCTTCGAGAGGGACTCCGATGGTTCCTTCATGCAGCTATTGAAGGGTTTTCATTTTTATATTATACATTTTTTTTTAAGATTTCAAATCTTTGCCAAGTCATTACTATAATGATTGAAGAATTGTTAACCTACACTTGTTTTCCCCCACTACGTAGTTGATCAGCATTATATATATATATATATATGAAAAATCCATCTCGATTATGTACTTACATTTCTCTACTTTAAGTCTATAATCTAGATCTTTCAGAAGCATGAGAAGATCAGTTGTTTGTTTCCTGTATTCTACTTTTACAAATGAAAAATCTTCCCATCTTAATTATCAGATCTAGCTCATTATCTTGTTTCGTTTTCTTGTCAGTGCCAAGTAAGGTCATATTTACATTATTGGAGGATCTTTCACAGTTTGAAAATCTGAATTTCAACATATTTTGAAACTCTTCGCAAAAGTACTAGTAAAATCATATTCCCACTGACTAGAGTGACTGATTGAATCTTTCTCTCTATTACTGAAATTACACTTGTCCCGATTTATTTTCTTAATTATTTATGTCTTCATTCATGTGCCTATCTATTCCTGGTCGTCATTTACGCTGGGTCTGTTTATTCATATAGTCGTCAATTATTTTGAACTACTCATTTATTCATGCAGTTATGTCTACTTATTTACTCAAGTAGTATTGCATTCATTCATTTCAGCTGTTAATTTATTCAGTCTCACCGTAATTCCGAGTTTCGCACTGCTAGATTTATTTGTTCATTGGCTTTTTATACGTACTGTCCTCTCCAGCACCACCACCACCACCACCCATCCACCCTTTCCCATATTCTCCTCCCCGTCCACCCTCCCTCGCCATTTGTTTTTGGCTGGACACATCAGTGGGTAATTTGACCAGATTTCCTCTTGTTATTCTCAGCTATTTCAATGTTTACTTTGTTTTCATTCTGAAATGTTGTTCAGCATATTTCCATGTCTGAGAGAGAAGAGAGAGAGAGAGAGAGAGAGAGAGAGAGAGAGAGAGAGAGAGAGATGGAGGTGGTGGTGTTGAGGAGAGAGAGAGAGAGAGAGAGAGAGAGAGAGAGAGAGAGAGAGAGAGAGACAGACAGACAGACAGACAGACACAGAGAGCCAAAGAGAATGAATGAGTGGTTTGTTGAGATAAACTATTCATCCATTTATTCGAGAGAGAGAGAGAGAGAGAGAGAGAGAGAGAGAGAGAGAGAGAGAGAGAGAGAGAGAGAGAGAGATGGCATTAGTTTGCGGGAAGAGCGGCAGAGAAGATTGGCGACGGGTGGAGCGGACACGGGATCTATTCCTATGGCTTTTAATGCTATTTGTGTTTGGCTGTATGTATATTTTTTTGAAAGCCTGATGATGTCCCTTTTTAGAGGCATGGCAACATTACTCTCCCCTGCATCTTATTCGAATTCATATCTAGATGTATGTGTTCAAATTCTATTCCGGTTCTTGATCTTGTTCTTGCTGTTCTTATTACTCTTCTTGTTCTTCTCGTTCATCTTTTTTTCTTGTTGATGTTTTCGTTGTTGTTGTTGTTGTTGTTGTTGTTGTTCTTCTTCTTCTTCTTCTTCTTCTTCTTCTTAGTATTATCATAATAATGATAATATCAGTCATTATTATTATTATTACTATTATCATTATTATTGTTGTTGTTATTGTCATTATTATTATTATTATTATTATTATCATCATTATTCTGTCTCGTCTTTCTACACAGTTCCCATCCCCCAGTCCACTCCACTCCACACACACACACACACACACACACACACACACATAGAGAGAGAGAGAGAGAGAGAGGAGAGAGAGAGAGAGAGAGAGAGAGAGAGAGAGAGAGAGAGATCTAAATACAAACACAATGTGTAGCAGACCGGTCACCAACGGCGTTTCAGAAGTCCTCAGTATCATATCGTGAGAAGGCAGTGTAGAGCGCCGTTTTGGTATTGGCATACGAAAATGGCGTTTCAATACCAAAACGGCGTCTTAGGTCCCGCCGTTTTCGTATTGAACACCAAAACGGCGGGCGTAAGACGAAAGCATACGAAAACGGCGCGCAATATGACAACGCGCTTCTCGTACCCGCCGTTTTGGTATCCTGACCGGCCTTAAAGGACCTGTTTTCGTGCATCTGGTTCAAATCTCAGTATCTGCTTTTCTCGCATGATTGATGTTAAAAGAGCACTGCTACCCCAGTAATCACCTTCCCTCAATTGTCGATACGAAAACTTGATCAGCAGTGCTCTGTTAACTAAAATCATGCGAGAAAAGCAGATATTGAGATTTGAACCAGATGCACGAAAACAGGTCCTTTAAGGCCGGTCAGGATACCAAAACGGCGGGTACGAGAAGCGCCGTTGTCGTATTGGGTGCCGTTTTCGTATGCCAATACGAAAACGGCGCCCAATACTAAAACGGCGTCTTACGTCCCGCCGTTTTGGTATTGAACACCAAAACGGCGGGACCTATTACGCCGTTTTGGTATTGAAACGCCGTTTTTTGTATGCTAATACCAAAACGGCGTTTCAATACCAAAACGGCGCTCTACAGGCAGTCAACCCTCCGGAGAAAACCCTGCGCTCAGAGTCATCTCAGTGGTTTTTAGAGGCGACTAAAGTAGCTATATTTAAATTGATTGTCCATATCTAGTTGCAAAGTGAGACGACTGCAGGCGGAAATCTAAACAAATCTTAAATACATGTTAGCGAACCGCCAAGAGAAACGTGGACAAACGAGTCACAAGACAAAACACGACGCGTTTCGACCTCGTAGGTCTTCTTCAGGCAAGACACGAACAACGAAAATGAACGAATTTGGTACTTAGCTTCGATCTCTTCACTCTTCAGCGCAAGGTAGGTAGGCGTCGTGTTTTGTCTTGTGACTCGTTTGTCCACGTTTCTCTTGGCGGTTCGCTAACATTTATTTAAGATTTGTCCATATCCAGTTGAGGTTGTATGGCTAAAGGTATTTTTTTCAATGGCGCTGTTTCGATCCAACATCGCGCAGAATACCAGCAACTAAGTCCACCACTGACGGCAATGAATAACTGCATGATGGCGGATTTATGAAACCTGCATGAGTGAGTGCACGTTCTGTTGTTACCTGGGCGCGAAAAGCCGCCGGCGACAGTATGTGCCCGGTGTTAGGCGTAAAAACTAGTGTCCTGACGACACTTTGTACCTGACTTACCTATCCAGTTATGTATTTGTTAATTTGGATAACTTTATTTCTTTCTTTGTTTATTTGTTTCTTTCTTTCTTTCTTAATCTATTTATTCATTTATTTGTTTGTTATATTTCACTTAGTCAGTTAGTAAGTTATTTAGTTAGTTTGTTAAGTAGTAAGTGTGTAAGTTGGTTAGTTAGATAATCAGTTGGTTAGTTAGTTAGTTAGTTAGTTAGTTAGTTAGTTAGTTAGTTAGTTAGTTGGTTAGTTAGTTAGTCAATAAGTTTATTCTTTCCTTGCCTATTTCATTAATATTATTTCATTTCATTCTATGGTAATAAAGCAAGGGCGCCTCAGCGTATCATGCAAGATTTTTTTTCTTTTTTTTTATAATTAATTCTCAATAATTAGGCGACCATGTGTCATTTGTTTCATGGTATATATGTATTATAGCTTTATTACACCGCCACAGTAGGCACATGACCCACCTGAATGAAATTTAGAGTATATGTGATGGGCTAGTGGTGATTTGCTCCCATGCCCCCTAAACTGCTGACCGATGAGTCGTTGAGGCACCATTGTACGATTAAAAAAAAAAAATCCTTTTTCCGCAGTCGACATCTAGCCAGTCTTCTTATATCGTAGTGTGGATGTCAAAGGCTGTAGGCCGTTCGGACACCATTGATGTTTTGTTCTGATAGCAACATGGCAGAGAGAATGCAGTAATATCGGCTGATTATACACCACTTGGGAACATGTCTTGTGCTCTCTCTCTCTCTCTCTCTCTCTCTCTCTCTAACACACACACACACACACACACACACACACACACACACACACACACACACACACCTTGACTTCACACAGACAGACAGACAGACAGACACACACACACACACACGCGCGCGCTCGCGCGCGCGCGCGCGCACACACATACACACACACACACATAAACACACACACACACACACACACACACACACACACACACACAACACAAACACACACACACACACACACACACAACACACACACACACACACACACACACTTTGATACAAATGAAAGAACAGGTCAAAGAAACAAAATCCGATCAACAGACGCCGCTTCGACGTGGGCAGCAGAAATCCAGATGAAAGATTCGCCGGCTTAACAGACCACCTCCCCTATAATATCGCCTGGGCAGCTCAGCAGCTTCAGACTGGACTTTCTGGACCCACCATATTTCAGCAGCTTTATTACAACATCATTGTGCCCTTTCCCAGGGCGTGAGGGAAGCTGTTTGTTTCGGTGTGGTTGGTGGAGTGTAGACCTAAAAGATTTACTGTTCCGCCGAATTACAAGACAAAACACGAAGTGTTTCAAATACTTTGGTCTTCTTCAGGCAAGACAGACAAATTTAAGACAATGTTTTAGTTTCGATTTCAGTTTTGTCAAGGAGGCGTCACTTCGTGCGAACTAGTCCGTATACGCAACACCACATCTGCTAAATTTTGAGACAACATTGAGCATGATCTATAGCTGATGGATACAAGAATTCATGACTAAGATGAGAGAATTTAAGAAGAGGGGAGGGGGGGGGGTCTCATGATTACAAGTTAGCAGATGTCTGACCTACGTATTGGCCCAACGCAAAGAAAAAGAAGAACAAAGTGCAAACATTAAAGCAGTCTGGCTTCGAGCGAGTCTGGTGTGTACTTGAAGAACATTCGAAAAGCCATCGCCCTAGCGTATAATATGGCGAGCTATGCCTCCTAAACAGATAATCCTTAGAGGGCCATCACCCCAATGTTCTGTTAGGGGAACGTCCTGCTGTCAGTGCAATAACTCTTAGAAATCCATCATCCCTACTTGTAAGGCTGAGAACAGACTGGCTTCTAATGGATCAAGCCCGACCACCAGTCTGGGGTAGTCCTGACAAAGCCATTACTCCAGTGTCATGTCTTTTGTTTGTTTTACTTTTGTGTTGTTTTGCGTTGGGTTCATTGAGAGTGAGAACAATCCAGCTTCTAATCGGACGAGTCTGGTTTACGGGCAGCTTTCTCTAAAAAAATAAAAAGCTTTCAGCCTATCGGTTTTAATCTAAGGCCGAAGGTAATCTTGACCTCTAGTCGGGTTGGTACCTAGCTTCCAGTCGGAAAACTCTTACGAAACCACCACCTCAACGTAACTGTAGCGGTGAGGACAGGGAGGTAAGGCGGGGAGGGGGGGGGGGGGGGCGAGGGGGAGGGGAGGGGGAGGAGCGTTTGAGTGTTTTCTTGTTTGTTTGATTTTAACGAAGATGGTGCTTACGTTGTTTGAAGGAATCTGGCGGAAGTGGGGATGGAGTGGAGTTGGAGGGCACACACGATTTACAATGTTATATGCTTATGTTTGACTTATGGTTAAGACTCTCTCTCTCTCTCTCTCTCTCTCTCTCTCTCTCTCTCTCTCTCTCTCTCTCTCTCTGTCTCTGTCTGGCTGTCTCTGTCTGTCTGTCTGTCTGTCTGTCTGTCTGTCTGTCTCTCTCTCTCTTCTCTCTCTCTCTCTCTCTCTCTCTCTCTCTCTGCGTGTAAATGCATATATTTACAAGTCTTTATGCGCGCGTTCGTATTTCTATTCAGAAAAGGGCGACACAATAACCGTTTCAGACGGTCAGAGATTATACAGTCTTCTGGGCAAGCAGACGTACTGAATATCTGACATGGAAAACCGTCGCTGGACATGCTATTAGCACGGCCAGTCACAATGTACTGACGCTGTTTCTCATGGTGATGGGCGCCATGGGTAGCTATGTATTTTTCACAGTTGTCAGCATGACTCGGGTGGGAGTTGAACCCAGGATAATTATATACACTCGAGGCGGACGCCGTAGCATAGGTCACCGGCAATTTAACATGCATACGCGTTAACGAAGCGTATGTTTAGAAAAAAAAGTACTATGTCAGCACATTTGCTTGTAATCCTGCTACACATGCAAGAATATGCTCTCACGTATACTCTGTTCTGTCTGTCTGTCTGTCTGTCTGTCTGTCTGTCTGTCTGTTCTCTCTCTCTCTCTCTCTCTCTCTCTTTCTCTCTCTCTCAATGTATGCATGCATGTATGTATGTCTCCCTCCTCTTTCTCTCTCTCACGCACACATACTGACTGACTGACTGAAACCATTTACTGTCAGATTAACATAGTGTTGTACTGACATTTTAAAAAGAAAAACCTTAATAAATTAATGAGATAACGAAAATAATACAAATAACATCTGAATGACATAAAAATCATAAAGGAAATTTAACAGGGAAACATTTAATATTTGTAAGCAACATAATAAAAATCAGAAATTGTAACAATAAAGCAAATTACATCTTAACTGTACTGAAAATCAAAAATCTCTCTCTCTCTCTCTCTCTCTCTCTCTCTCTCTCTCTCTCTCTCTCTCTCTCTCAGAACACCATAAAAAAAAGGAAAGACCCCCCCCCCCCCCCCCCCCCAAACACATGCACACAAAAACACACACCATCCAATCACACACACACACAACCCACACACACATTCTCTCTCTCTCTCACACACACACACACACACACACACACACACACACACACACACACACACACACACACACACACTCACACACACACACACTCACAAAAACCACGCTTCCCTTTCCCCTTACTCACGTGTATGCGAGCACGCACATATATTCACTCACAAACAAACAAATAAAAATCAAAAATCTCTCTCGCACGCTAGCCTCCACCCATTTTCTGGGTTGGGACAAAAAACACTATGCAATGTTAAAGGTAGATTTTTAGACAAAATTTTATCATGAAGACATTGAAAATACGCTTTTGTTAATGAACATTCAAGTAAAAAATGAGATACATTAAGGTTTTGACCACAGACACACAAAGGAGATGGTTTTAAAAACCTGCCTAACCAACCATCCACCCGTATTCTGTGCAATAAATTTCGATTCGGAATAGAACCTGGCGGACTTATACAATGACTGCTGGGGGCAGAAAGATCCCATCTGTTCTTCTGAATGGCAGCTTCAAGGTACTGCGTTCTTCTCTGGTCCCAGAGTGCTTTTGTCAGAATATTGTTTATTTCAAGAACCGAATAAGGAATGTCACATAAAACTGTATTCGATTTGTACATTGAAGCCTCATTTGCACAGGTATCAGCCAGTTCATTCCCTCGAAGATTGCAGTGACCGGGTACCCATAATAATGTTATTTTAGAACCTCGCATCATTAGCTGGTGAATTGAAAATAAAATTTCACTGACGAGATCAGGACGACTTGATGTATTTTGAAGGTGTAAAGCCGTTAAAGCAGACTTGGAATCTGACAAAATCAGTATTCTTTCTGGTAAGACTTGCATATCAAGAATGAAATTAATAGCTTCCATAAGAGCAAATAACTCAGCAGTGAAAATAGAACAACCTTTGGTAATATGAAATCTTTTTTCAATGTTAAGGGAAGGTATCACGAAAGCAGCACCAACCTCAGAAGTACACGAAACTGAACCATCAGCGAAAATATGCAGATAAGATTCATATTCAGTGTAAATCAATTCTTTAACAAGAGAAGCAAGCAAAAGTGGATTCTCATTTTTAGTAATATTACCATAGGAATAGAAAAAATCTGCTTGCTTCATCAACCAAAGGGGGAAAGGGTATTTGGTCATTTTAACAATGTTGTCAAGCGAAAAGTCGCATGCATGTAAAAGAGGAGATACATAATCAGACAATGAAGTATATAAATAATAATAATAATGAATACTTATATAGCGCCTATTCTCGGCGAGAGACCAAGCTCTAAGCGCTTTACAATCAACACTCGCTTACACAACGGGCTGCCTACCTGGGTAGTGCCGACTGAAGAGCTGCCAGCTGGCGCTTCATTCAGTCGTTTCCCGTGTCATCCAGTCAATAGCGTTCAATATCGTTCACTCAGTTTCTTTACTCCTTCATTCTATCCATTTCATACGCAGGGTGCATGCTGTGTGTAACGTGTCATCCATACCAACGGCCAAACTGGCCTACTCTTCCGAAAGTTGGTGATGGGATTTTACGTGTGTGCAAGATATTATGCGTGCGTTCACACACGGAACCTCGGTTTATAGTCTCATTCGAAGGACTGTATGGGAAAAGGAGTCAGAACTAATGTTAACTCCGAGGGAAAAATCCCCCTGCACCGAAACGCCCCGGCGGAGATTCGAACCCGCAACCCCAGGATCACCAAGATTACGAGTCAGGCGCTCTACCAACTGAGCTATTCCGGCTCCCAATATGCTTTTTTATTCCGTATCTCTCTAGAAACGTAGGTGCTTTCATCAAGTTCAGAAGTAACTGAGTTAGGGACTGTTCTTGCTCGTGCTGAGTAGCTACAAGCACAGAGCATCCTATGTTCATTTAAAGGCAAAACTCCTGCCTCTCTGTAAGTCATATCAATTGATGCCCATCTTGGAAGCCCCAAAGCAATTTTAAGTGCTAAGGAATCAATACTAGTTAACTTATGTAAATCTGTCTTTGGTGCAGTAAAAAATACTTCTTGACCATAACTTACAATCGAACGAACTGTCCCTAAGGCAACATGGATTAGATTAGATCCATAATTTATTAGAGGGATTCCAGTTAGGACTCGCAGTAATGCAATTTTCTTTCTTGCCTTTTCCACGAGATGATTTATATGTTTACACCAAAATAATTTATAGTGAAAAATAACGCCTAGAAATTTTACTTGCTTACTTGGGAAAATGAAAGAATCACCTATTTGTACTTTTACAGCGTCCCTACCTTCAAAATCGATATTTTTCTTTGTAAATATAATAAAAACCGATTTGTCCGTTGATAAGTTAAAACCGTTTGAATTCAAATAATTAACAAGTTTACTGACCGCAAATTGAAACTGTTCAACAATTTTATTACGCTTGATTTTGTTTTTTGTAAAATTACAATTTACATTTTTCCACATTGCAATATCATCAGCATAAGCAGCTAAAGTTGCCCCTTTCGTGTCAATCTGGTTAAGATCATAAAGCATCAATGAGAAGAGGATTGGAGAAATTACACTTCCTTGAGGGACACCCATGTTAACATATCTTGTACTTGACAGCACACCATTTAGTTTTACTTGTAGCGTTCTTCCAGATAAAAATGATTGTAAAAACATGTGGAAACGACATTTAATCCCAATTTCATGAGCCTTGGACAATAATTTAAAATGCCAAACGGAATCGTACGCTCTATGAATATCAAAAAACGTGGCTTAAGTGGAGTGTCGCTTAGCCAAGGCTTTTTTGACGTGTGAAGCTAAAAGACTAACATGATCAGTGACACCCCTCCCTTTTCTGAAACCAGCTTGAAATATTGGCAAAATCCCATTCTTTTCAAGGAAATGTTCTAATCTGAATTTCATTATCCTCTCAAAAGGTTTTCCAATGTGAGGAGTCAAAGAAATGGGTCGAAAATTAGAAGATTTTCTTTTTGATTTTCCTTGTTTATGGATAGGTACAACTGTTGCTTTCTTCCAAGCCATTGGCAGCTTTCCAGAATTCCAGCATAATTGGAAGGACTCTAATAATTTTTTCAAAAAGCATTGTGGAAAATGCTTTATCATGTTGTAAGAAATGGGATCAAATCCTGTCGCAATTTTACCAGATTTTAGACGGCGAAGTGAGTACAGAAGCTCCTCCATTGTTAGATTTTTATTAATATATAACGTGTTTTCATTGTCATGTGGTTCACTGTTTCTCCCTTCGTTTTCAATAGTTCTTCTTCGTTCTTGCTCTTCTTGAGGCAGATGTTCAGTCTGACTCATTGCTGCGAAAGTGTCAGCAAATAATTCAACTTTCTCCTCGTTTGTTTTATAGATTTTATCGTTTTCAATCAAAACAGGATCTGGGAGATGAAAAGAACCTTTAGATTTTCTAATTTCTTTCCAAAGTAAAGCGCTATCGTTTGGGTGTTTGGAACAGTTGATGACTAAGTTTTTGTAATATTGCTGCTTTGCAAAAGCAACAACTTTGTTACTATTGGTGTTAGCTTTTTTGTATTCAGCGTGTAACTGTTCCACTCTACTTTTAGGCTGCGTATGACGGCTTATCATCCAGCTTTTGAAGGCCTTAGTTTTCGCACCCACGGCGACTTCACATGCAATATTCCACCATGGGTTTGATGCTTTCTTTGGATGATTCTTTAATTTGACTTTTGGGATTGCAGAATCTGCAGCCTTAAGTATAAGGTTTCTTAATTCAAAATAGCAATTTTCCAAACCTTCCTCTAACACTGTATTTTGATTGAAATTTAGAAAAGACGAACCTGCTGTCAAAATTTGATTGAAAAGCGCCCAATTAGCCTTATCTTCATTATATTTAGTGCATTCAGAATTGTAGATTGTTTCTTCAGGGCTCACTAGAAGTTGGATTTCAATAGGGAGATGATCACTGCCTAACGGTTATTTGATGAACCTGCCAAGTACACAAAGGGTTTATGTCTGGGGAAACTAAAGACAAATCTATCGATGAGCAACGCTGATCTGACCGATCAGCAATTCTTGTTATAGTGCCGTCATTTAAAATGGTTAAGTTGGCGTTGATTATTGTACTGGCAAGGTATTCGTTGTTGTTAACAATATTATTGGGATTTTCGGACCACAAAGCGTGGTGGGAATTAAAATCGCCAAGAATAACCCATTGTCTAGAGCAGTCTAAATCCATTATCCAGTCAGCTTCACCTTTAGACACTCCATCTGGATAATAACAGTTCAAAATGTTGAAATATTTACCATCAACCTTAATTTCTATACAGCAAGAATATAAACGTTTATCTATCGAAGAACACGGTGTTTTGCACGGTTGATACATAAGATTGCAAGCCATATATGTAGCAACTTTTATTTTAACGCTGGCTTTTACCTCATCTATAACAGGTGGGTAGAAGAATCCGTTTAACTTGGGTAAGTCATTTTTGTGGCAATTCAATGACTGAAGCACAACTACGTCAAAAGAACGCTTCTGCAAAAATTTTTCCAAATATACAAAATTGCTCTTACTTCTACAATTCAATTGTAGAAACGAGCAAATACCAGTTTGTTTGACTTGTTCAGGCCTCATACACATCATGTTATTCGTAAGGAAAAGGACTATAACTGAGAATACCAGAAACAGAGAACACCAAAAACGGATAACGTTTGACAGAACTTCTCTTTGTACGTTCATTTGGAGTTCAGACAGGCATTGGACAGAATTGTTTTCAATTCAATAATTGACGAAGTCATGACATCAGAAATTTTTGTTAGGATGGTCAGAAATTTCACTGAGAGATTTTCAAGATACATTAAAATCTTTTCAAGATCAAAATTTACAGATTGTTTTTTGAACGAACTTGAAGAGTCAGACTTTTCTTTAAGAGTACTTGGCACAGATGTTTTCGAAATTTTTGATGTCTGTCCTATACTTGTCTGATTTGTGACAGCAATACTAGTTTGATCTGAACTGTCAGTATGAGTTGGTAAAATATGCGTGCCCCAGATTGAAGGGAGGCTAGAATCCAAAGATGTGGGCAGCGGGTTTTGTTGATTAGCCTTCATAATTCCTTGACTTAGAACCGAGGAATAAGACCTGCTGTGGTGATTAGCTTTGGTTGAATTATCGTTTCCCGGCACCCTGGGGTCTTCTTTTAATTCATGCACCTTTACCTCTCCTTTGCTTTTTTGAACTTTGATTTGTCTGAGAGCCTCAGAATATGGCATGTGGTTGGAAGACTTTAGCTTACCGGCCAAAACACGTAGTTTATATTCCGGGCATCCAAGGTAAGAGGCTGAATGATCTCCAGAACAGTTTATACAATGTTTGGCCCTGGTACACGATTCCAAGACATGGTCATTGTGACCAATCTTCCACAAGTCGGCTTAGCCCGACACGCAGACTTTGTGTGCCCCAGTCTGTTGCACCTAGTACAACGATAGACAGGTGGTACAAAAGGATCAACAGAGAAACACTGGAACCTAATACAGATTTCTTTTGGCAGTGTTGATGTAGAGAAAGTGATTTTTATGGCTCTTGATTCACTTCCATCTTTATTGGGAAGTCTTTTAACAGAAGAAACATGACTCAGTTCTTTCTTAATGTCAGAAAGACTGATGTCAAGAGGAACTGGCTTCACCACACCTTCGGTGAAAACCTCAGGTACAGAACATTTTATCAAAATTCCTGACAAATTGGTTGTTTTTTGTAGTCGATTTTGTTGATCGGCAGAAGTACAGCCGATCAACCACCTGCCTGAGGAGAGCTGTTTCTGACCGGCTATGGGTCCGATGGAGTTGACCCAAAGCTTTTTGCTCAAAATGCCCAGACCACTCAGTGTGGCAGATCCTTTCTTCGTATCTTCCAGAAGTACTGGAAAGCGAAAAGAAAATGATTTCTTTGGAGAAAAGTTGGGATTTGTGGAAGATGTGTTCACATCAACAGCTGCTGGGATAGGGGATGATGATGCGGACGAATTTGCGCATGATACATCTGGCGATAAAACAGAGCAAGATTGTGACGATTTTGCTGTTTTTAAAGAGGTATCAACAGCACATTCTTCTTCAGGACAACTGTTTTTTCCCTCACCAAGCTTAGATTTTATTCTATTAATAAGATGCTTTTTCTTGCCATGTTTAGGAAGATTATTTTCAACTAAGATTCTTTTAAGTTGTGAAACTTTGAGATCATTCAGACAACCAAATTCCTTTTCATTTAATAACTGCACTGAGCTTGGAGACGCCATGCAGGATCCTTTTTTGTTGTTGTTGTTGTTATGGGGAAAAAATAGAAACTAGGGGATGGGGGGCAAGGATGCGGCGGGAAAGGGGTAGGGGTGAGTAGGAAATGAAGGAGGGGTGAGTTTGGGAGGGAGTTACTTTAGGTGACTAGATTAGAAAGTAAAACACACACACACACACACACACACACACACACACACACACACACACACACACACACACACCACCACCACCACCACCACCACCAACAACAACAACAACAACAACAACACTTATGGGAGCAAAGAATACCCCACTTGTTTGCTGTTTAACAACACTTAAAGCAAACAAGCTAACAAACAAACAGAAGGTCCAACACCAAACACTACAGTGGTAGTATACGGGAACCCATCACTAATTATGACTAGTACTATATGGTATGGGTTTGATAGAAATAATAAACAGCGTACATGGTATGAGTCTGGATAGAAATGATTAATATATATTTATATATAACACGTTAGTTTAGGGTTGTTGTTGTTTTTTTTAACAAAGAGAGGTCTTTTCAAATAATCCAGTCCCAGACTGTCGACGTTTAAAGTAAATACTATTTAGATGAAAACATAATCAATTAGGAAAATTGATTGTGCAGCGCTGTCCTGTATCTACTCCATCTAAAAATGTACAAGTCAAATTAACAGGCTTGAGTGGTATCAATGAAATCTGATTTTGGTATTAGAGCATGACACAATTTGGACTTTAAGAGATAGAAGAGGTGGGAGAAGTTAGACGGCACCACACACTGACTTGATTGTAGGCGGGAGAATCCAGCATGTCAAGAAAAAAGAAAGCAAACACGCCAGCACACGCAAATTTCGCTGTGATAATGACGTCAAGATCTGTGAGACGAGGGGTAAACAAAAAAGACGTCATAAACGAAAAGAATGATTTGAAACTGCTGTCGAAGTTTCAGCAGGTCGTAAGACCCGCTTCCACAAGGTACAGCAGTCAGCGGAGGACGCGAAGCGCCGCAGTCATCTGGACGGCAATAGGGATGAGGGCGATTGTGTCTGTCATACAGGCGGTGTTACCAAGGTAACACAAAGCCAGGTAACGAAAGAAAACACGACAGCACACGTAAATTTTGCTGTGTTAATGACGTCAATATCAGTGAGAGGTAGAGAAAAAAAAAAAAAGACGTCACAAACAAGAAGCACGATTTGGAAAAATTCAGGCAGCCTCAGCAGGTCTTACGCAGCCACAAACCACGCAAGACCCACCCACAGCACAGCAGTCAGCGGAGGACGCGGAACGGCGCCGCCACCCCAACGGCAGAAGGGGATGAGGCCGATTCCCCTTCCATCAGCCGGACGGACGGTGTTGCCAAGCAACAAAACCCAGTCCGGCCACTCGAGAAGAAAAACGCCGACGACCCGGCACAATCCAGCAAACCGACCACCAGAGACCCCCCGCAATCCCAACGGAACAGCCCCGGCCCGTTCAGCAGTCCAGAAAGGGACCACAGCCAACAGCGCCAGACCACCACCTCAAGGCCACGGCAACAAGGCGAAGACCGTCCCGCACAAGACACAAAACGAACAACCCAAACGAAACGACGCAACGAAAACCAAAACACCGCCTCCCACAGACAGGCACCACACAAACCAGGTAGGTCCACAACTTTCAGATGGAGACACGGCATTGTTCCTACACAATGAAACAAAAAAGACAGAGCATACACCACCAAGACTCTTCTTCGGTTGATAGGAAATGACGACGACGCACACACACACACACACACACACACACACACACACACACACACACACAGTGCGCGCGCGCGCGCGCGCGCGCGTGTGTGTGTGTGTGTGTGATTTCCCAAGCCACTCATTCCAAGCCGTTCATTCCGGCTTTCTGTCTACACTCGCACCCCGGCACAATCAACCCATAGGTGAGTCAGTGTCAGTCGTCATCGCGCAACCGACCACAGGAGACACTGCACTGCTGCTGACTCACTTTGGTGGTTTGTTAGTGGTGCCTGTCCTCAGCCAACATCCACAGAGGTACAGCCTACTAAGCCCATACTGACCACGATATATGCTTAGCTGCGTAGCCAGCGTGAATGAATATATTCGTCTGGAGGGCGCCATCATGTCCGCCAAAAAAAAACCAGTTCCCACGAACTCGAATCTACTGCCGTTCTCAACACGAACTAACCAGGGATACAGACGTTTGTTGTTGTTGTTTGTCCATCGAGACGACGAAGACCATCTAGTCATCCTGGGATCGGGGGTGAGTGCCTAGATGGCTGGTCAGGCCGATCTGCGCCCGGAAAGACCTATCACAGTATGGACAGGGGATGGTGGCGGCAGTTGGAGATCTGTTGGCGCTGGCCTTCCTGATCATCCTGCGCTGCTCAGCTGCAGCAATTCTGTTTGATACAGACGTAGAAAGGAAATCGCAACTGATGTGATCATGAGTATAGGGCATAAAGAGCCACAGCACTTGAGACTTTGTTTCATGTTGATGGATGAAGATGAGGATAATGAAGTTGACGCTATAGTTTCATTCCAGTTCGAGACTTCAATACAGGACTGTAATCTACGCTTACTTTTTATAATATAACCCTGGTTCAACCAGGCCCGAGAGATACAAACACGTGCAGTGTTGCTCAGGAAATTTAATCAACATTCTCAAAGACGTATCCTTTGTGTGCATGAAGCTCAACTGTGTGGTCCCAGATTTCCCAGTTGAATCCATATCGAACTCCACTCTGAAAAAGAGCTGGTCAAGGGCGGGAAATATACCACAAACATACATGGCTCTAATGGGAATCGAACCCACGACCTCCCACCTGGGAATCAGCGACGCTTACCGTAGCGCCATGGCGGCTGATGACTAAGCAACTAGTGGGGGCATTAACAGGTGGTGTTCTGCATCTATTGACTTAGAACAGGAGCTATCGATCACCTCCAGAGTGATTCTGCACTAAACATTCCACAAGTATACATGGTTCTAATAAGAATCGAACCCACGACCTCCCCACCTGGTAATCCGAGACCTTTACCCCTGTGCCTTGGAGGCAAACGACTGCGCAATCATTGCCGACAGTAGGGGCATTAATAGGTGGTGTTCTGCATATATTGATTCAGAGAAGGCGCCTCCGGAGTACCTCGGCGGCAGTGCAGTGTCCCTGCTGGCGGGTTGTCACACGAAGGCGGGAGATTGAGTGTTCCCTATGGACTCTGAGGCCGAGAATGTAAGAGGACGAACTTACGTGCCGTTGTGTATTGGGGGCAATATGCCGCCTGGGATTACATTCATGAAATATAAGACAGTGGAAAAAAGTGTTGAGAGAGAGAGAGAGAGAGACAGAGAGAGAGAGAGAGAGAGAGAGAGAGAGAGAGAGAGAGAGAGAGAGAGAGATGGACTGACACACAGAGACAAAGAGACAGAGACATAGAGAGGAGACAGAAACATGCATACAACTGTACACACACACACACACACACACACACACACACACACACACACACACACACATATATATATATATATATATATATATATATATATATAATTAACTAATAAATTCCAAGGACAAGTAACCAAGCACCATTCCAGCAACTTACAGAGCAGCTTGGTGTTGCAATGACTGCAAGAAATATTCAATTATAAACAAAGCTTGCTCTTATGTCTTAGATTGAAGAAACAGGGGGAGATAAGTATTCATATCTGCAGTGGCAGATAATTCTGCCTAACTAACAGTGTGTGCTTGAGTGGGTGAATGGGGAATAATAAATGCTTCCCAAATTGAGCCTTCAGCAAGCTTATAGTCTCCAAGGGGGTATATATATATATATATATATATATATATATATATATATATATATATATATGTGTGTGTGTGTGTGTGTGTGTGTGTGTGTGTGTGTGTGTGGAGAGACAGACAGACAGACAGACAGACAGAGAGAGAGAGAGAGAGATGTGGCTTGCAGCCTTGCCCTATTGGCCACATGTCTATTGGGCGGTCGGATGGCGCGCTCTTCAGGAGAACGGCAATGAAGTCATGAAATATCGGATGATGAATAAGCAGGTAGTCCCTTGGGCTAGAGACCTCTCCAGAGGGTGGTTTGTTTGGACCCGATGGTCTGTGGACACCGATGAGGATATATATGAAGATATGTCTGGTCCGATGAAGATATGTGTGGTCCAATGGAGGTATGTATGGTCCGATGTATGGTCCGATGAAGATTGTATGCGGTCCGATGAAGTTGTGTGTGTTCCGATGGAAGTATGTATGGTCCGATGAATAGATGTATGGTTCGACGAAGATTATGTGCGGTCCGATTAAGACATGTGTGGTCCGATGGAGGTATTATGGTCCGATAAAAAGATGTATGGTCCGATGAAGATTGTATGCGGTCCGATAAAGTCATGTGTGGTCCGATGGAGGTATGTTTGGTCCGATGAAAAGATGTATGCTCCGATGAAGATGTGTATGGTCCGACGAAGGTATGTATGGTCCGCAACCCGATGAAGCTATGTATGGTCCAATGAAGCTATGTTTGGTCCGATGAAGCTATGTATGGTCCGCGATCCGATGAAGCTATGTATGGTCCGATGAAGCTATGTTTGGTCCGATGAAGCTATGTATGGTCAGATGAGGATATGTATGGTCAAATGAGGATATGTATGGTCCGATGAAGCTATGTTTGGTCCGATGAAGCTATGTTTCGTCTGATGAAGCTATGTTTGGTCCGATGAAGCTATGTATGGTCTGATGAAGCTATATATGGTCAGATGAGGATATGTATGGTCAAATGAGGATATGTATGGTCCGATGAAGCAATGTTTGGTCCCATGAAGCTATGTTTGGTCCCATGAAGCTATGTTTGGTCCGATAAAGTTATGTATGGTCCGATGAAGCTATGTATGGTCAGATGAGGATATGTATGGTCAAATGAGGATATGTATGGTCAGATGAAGCTATGTTTGGTCGGATGATGCTATGGATGGTCAGATGAAGCTATGTATGGTCAGATGAGGATATGTAAGGGCCAATGAAGAAATGATGGTCCGATGAAAATATGGTCCGATGAGGATATGTGTGGGCCGGTGAAGAAATATATGGTGCGTTGAAGAAATGGCTGGTCTGATGAAAATGTGTATAGTCCGTTGAGGATATTATTGTCCGATGAGGAAATGTATGGGTCAGTGAGGAAATATGAAGAAACTCATGGTCCAATGAGGATATGTATGGTCCATGAGGATGACATATCGTCCGATGAAAATATGTGTTCGGATGAAGGTATGTAAGGTCCTATTAAGATATGTATGTGTCGATGTAAAATGTATGGGCCGGTGTATGGGAAGGGTATGGTCCGAAGAGAATGTCTATGGCCCGATGAAGAAAAGTATGGTCCGATAAAAATTGGGATTCTCTGATGACAATATGTATAGTTCACCGACGATTGGTATTGCAATCTACGTATGATCCGATGAAGCTATTACGGTCCGATATGGATATGTATGGACCGATGAGGAAATGTATGGTCCGATGAAGATTATGTACGATCCGATGAAGTAATGTGTAGTCCAAAGAAAATCTGTATGGTCCGATGAGTGCATGTATGGGTCGAGAAAGAAATGTATGGTCTAATGAGGGTATGTATGGTCCGATGAAGAAGTGTGGTTCGATGAATTCTGCAAAGGTCCGTTGACAATATGCGTACTTCAACGAGGATGTGTATAGTAAGATGAAATACGTATGGTCCGATGAAGATATGTATGGTTCGAAGAAGATGTGTACGCTCTGATGACGAAATACATAATTCGATGAGGTTAACTGTCCGATAAAGGGTACACGTGATCAAAGGACATCAGAGTTTCCATGTCAGGACTCAGCCTGTTGCTTGATTGAGAATGCTGACGGGTTATGACCACATGGACAGTTCGGCTTTCATGGTAAAAATATGCAGAGACTCTTGGATTTGAGTTTGAAAAAGAACTGAAAGCCCCAACGTAAATGTTGCAGACAAAGACAGTTTGTTCCCAGCCCGCACGCCTACCCAGTTCTTCCTGTTATCCCACCATACAACTCGTCTAACAAAGCAAAAACCTTGAAATACGCATTAACTTTGACAAGAAAGTGCCCTTTCCCCTCCACCACACCCAGCACCATCGTCCACCCCCTTCACTATCTCCCTGCTCCCCTCAACAAAAAGGAACGCTCACAAAAACAATACTAGATGACACCACAAAAAGAATGGTGTGTGTGTGTGTGTGTGTGTGTGTGTGTGTGTGTGTGTGTGTGTTAGAGGTGGAAAAGTATTTTCTATTTCAACAAAGGAACAAAAAGGAGATAGATAGATAGATAGATAG